>CP125978.1:75845114-77045114 GCA_030063025.1 Avena longiglumis
GTTTTACTCAAGGTCGATTAGCAACATGGGCAAGAACCCTTTCTTGCTATCTTCCATTCCAAACCTCTTTAGAACTTTGTCCAAATATGTACTGTGTGACAATGATATTTGGCGTTTTGATCTATCTCTATAAATCTT
Organism: Avena longiglumis; assembly: GCA_030063025.1. NCBI lineage: Eukaryota > Viridiplantae > Streptophyta > Magnoliopsida > Poales > Poaceae > Avena > Avena longiglumis. The sequence continues at coordinate 75,845,253 of CP125978.1, forward strand.
TATGCCTAATATGTAAGCTGCTTCGCCAAGATCCTTCATTGAAAAACTATTATTCAAATATTCCTTGACACTATTAAGAAGGTCTACATCATTCCCAATCAACAATATGTCATCCACATATAGTATTAAGAATGCTCTGAGCTCCCACTCACTTTCTTGTAAATACAAGCTTCTCCATAAGTTTGTATAAAACCAAAACTTTTGATCACCTTATCAAAACGTTGATTCCAACTTCGATGCTTGCTTCAATCCATAGATGGACCATTGAAGTTTGCATACCTTGTTAGCATCTTTAGGATCGACAAAACCTTTGGGTTGCATCATATACAACTCTTCATCAATGTCTCCATTGAGGAACGCTGTTTTGACATCCATCGCCATATCTCATAATCATAATATGCGATTGCTAACATAATCCTCACAGACTTTAGCTTCACTTGGTGAGAAAGTCTCATCGTAGTCAACTCCTTGAATTTGTCGAAACCCTTTTTGCGACAAGTCGAGCTTTATAGACAGAACATTACCATCAGCATCTGTTTTCTTCTTGAAGATCCATTTGTTCTTGTGACCTTTCGGCCATCCGTAAGTCCACCAAGGTCCATACTTAGTTTTCGTACATGGATCCAATCTCGATTTCATGGCTTCTTGCCATTTATTGGAATCTGGGCTCATCATCGCTTCCTCATATGTCTCGGCCATCGGTGTTGTCCACCAACATGACACTCATAACGGGATCATACCAACTGGAGTGGTGCGAGTTCTCCTTGACCTCCGAGGCTCTGAGCAACTTCAACCAAGTTTCATGATCATCATCATTAGATTCCTCTCTAATTGGTGCACCACAGAACTTCTTCCGTGCTGCGCTTACTCGCAATTTCGAGAGAAGGTTCGACAACCTCGTCAAGTTCTACTTTCCTTCCAAGTACTTCTTTCGAGAGAAATTCCTTCTAGAAAGGATCCATTCTTAACGAAGATTTTGCCTTCGGATCTATGATAGAAGGTATACCCAATAGTTTCCTTCGGGTATCCTATGAAGACGATTTTTCCGCTTTGGGTTCAAGCTTGTCCGTCAGAATTTCTTTACATAGGCTTCACACCCCCAAACTTTAAGGAACGATAATCTAGGTTTCTTCCCAAACCATAATTCATACGGTGTCGTTTCAACGGATTTAGACGGTGCCCTATTTAAAGTGAATGCGGCTGTTTCTAATGCATAACCCCAAAATGATACCGGTAAATCTGTAAGTGACATCATAGAACGAACCATATCTAAGAGAGTTCGATTACGACGTTCGACACACCATTACGCCTGTGGTGTTCTGTGTCAATTGTGAAAGTATTCCGCATTTCTTCAAATGCTCGCCAAACTCGTAACTTAGATATTCACCTCCACGATTAGAACGTAGAAATTTAATCTTCTTGTTACGTTGATTCTCTACCTCACTTTGAAACTCCTTAAACTTCTCGAAAGTCTCGGACTTATGTTTCATGAAATAGATATACCCATATCTACTCAAGTCATCCGTGAAAGTAAGAACATAACGATAACCATCGCGCGATGCTACACTCATTGGACCACATACATCGGTATGTATGATTTCCAATAAGTCTGTAGCTCGCTCCATCATACCAGAAAATGGAGTCTTAGTCATTTTACCCATCAGACATGCTTCGCATCTTTCAAGTGATTCAAGAAGTCCATCAGAATGGAGTTTCTTCATACGTTTCACTCCAATGTGACCAAGACGACAATGCCACATATAGGTCGAATTATCGCTTGATTTCAAACGTTTAGCCTCAATGTTGTTGATATGTGTATTTCCACTATCGAGATTCAATAAGAATATACCATCTATCAAAGGTGCATGTGCATAAAACATCTTACTCATATAAATCGAACAACCATTATTCTCGGACTTAAACAAGTAACCGTCTCGCAATAAACAAGATCCCGATATAATGTTCATGCTCAACGCAGGCACCAAATAACAATTATTTAAGTATAAAACTAATCCCAATGGTAGATGAAGGGGTAGCGTGCCGACCGCGATCACATCAACCTTTGATCCGTTTCCCACGCCAAGATCGTCACCTCGTTCTTCGCTAGCTTTCGTTTATTCTGCGGCACTGTTTGAGTTACAAATATGAGCAACCGAACCATTATCAAATACCTGCACTACTACGGTACTAGTGAGATACACATCAATAACATGTATATCAGATATACCTTTCTTCTTGATGTTTCCGTTCTTCAAATCCGCCAAGTACTTTGGGCACTTCCGCTTCAGTGCCCTTCTCCCTTGCGATAAAAGCACTCAAGATCGTGCTTGTCCAGCCTTGGTCTTCTTTCGGCGTGGTAACTTTCTTACCACCCTTCTTGAAGTGTCCCTTACGCTTAGACTTGCCTTTCTTGAATTTGGTGGTCTTATTGACCAACAACACTTGGTGCTCTTTCTTGATCTCCACTTCGCAGACTTTAACATAGCAAACAGCTCGCAACTTGTTCATGTTACGCATGTTGTAGTTCATCACAAAGTTCTTGTAACTTGGTGGTAGTGATTGGAGGACACGGTAACTCCCCAAAGCATTAGGAATCACTATACCCAAGCTTTGAAGTTTGTTTGCGTGCCCGCACATCTTAAGCACATGCTCACCGACTTGAGCTGCCCTCTTCCATCTTGCGGTTAAAGAACTTTCGGAAGCCTCATAACTTTCAATTGTCGCATGAGTCTCAAAGATCAATTTGAGATCCTCGACAATATCATATGGGTCTGAATTCTCAAACCTTTTCTCAAGCTCGATTCCAAACCATACAAGATAGCACTTGAACTATGGAGTACTGATTCTTCCGGCGAGGTAAACATTCTTTACTTCATCGAAGCATCACCGCAGTGGTCACCCAAAGAAAGGCATCTAGCACATAGGTCAAATTACCAAATTGTGAGGACAATCCTCAAATTGCGGAACCAATCCGCCAAGTTGCTTCCATTGTTTTTCAACTTTTCTTTCTCTAGGAGCATTAAAATTGATGGTAGGGGCTGCCATTGATCTACACCATATTTGCAATAGTTTAGACTAAGTTTATGACAAATTGAGTTCAAATTAATAATGGAATTAAACTAGGTGAACTCCCACTCAAAACAATATCCTCACATTGTTTTAGTGATCACCAACCAAATCCACTACATCAACACCGATCATCACGAGAGTTGATATAGTTTCAATGGCGAACAATCGACATGTTCATCATATCTACCATATGATTCATGCTTTACCTTTCGGTGATCCGTGTTTCGAGACCATGTCTGTACATGCTAGGCTCACAAGATCAAACCTTAGTTTCCGCATTAGCAAATGGCTTGCTCACGTTGTATACACTTGCAGAATCTAACACACCCGATCATCACGTGGTGCTTCGAAACAACAAGCTTTAGCAACGGTGCTAACTAAGGGTGAACACTTTATGACTTGAAATTCATGTGCATGAGGGATCATCTTATAATGCTATCGCTTTACTAAGCAATACAAGATGCATAAAGGATTAACATCACATGCAATTCAAAATATGTGATATGATATGGCCTTTCTTCTTGTGCTTCCGATCTCCATCTTCAAGCACGCAACATGATCTCCATCATCGGCATTGCATCAAGGTCAATGAAGCTTCTACATGGTTGTAGCCCACCGCTTCAACTATTACAACTACTTTGAATAGACACGCGGGTCTTAACATAAATTAAAGACAACCATATGGCGCCGCGGTTGCCAACTTACAATAAGGAACATTGCATACATCAAATATAATCACAATCATGGCCATATCACATCCTTGCACCCTGCAAAACAAAGTTTGGCGCCTCTACTTTCTTTGCATGTTTTATGGTTTGGGGCTTTCAATAAGTGTCGTTCTAACTACGAACATGAACCACAACATTGATACTAGTATTGTAAATCACCCGTTGTAAATTGGATCTCCACTATGCTGGGAGAAACAGCACCATAAAGCCACTTATGCAATACAAGTTGCATGTCAAGCGTGGAGCAAGTCTCATGAACGATGTCATGTAAGGTTAGCCCGGGCCGCTTCATCCCAACATCCCGCAAGATGCAAAGTACACAAGAAGCAATCGACAATAAAAGCATCAACTCCCACAATGACCATTGTATTCTACTCGTGCAACAGATCTACATATAGACACTCACGATACCACCGTAGGGTTTCGTAGCATGGAAAACAAAAATTTCTATCGATACAAACAAACACGCCAAGATCTATCTACTAGATTGTAGCAACGAGTCGATGGAATAACACCTCGAAGATTCCAAAGCGTTTAACGAGAGCGGATTCTCGTGGGTGATGTAGTCGATCTTCCCGATCTCAAGATTGCGTAGACGATCCTTCCGTTGCGTTACGCTGCGCCCTGATCGGTCACACGTTCGATACTCGACGAAGACCTTCCTCTCCCTTGTTCCAAGAAGGAGGTTGTAGCACTCTCCTGATTCTGGCAGACAACGGCGTGGTACCGAAGTAGAGGGAGATCTCGCAGGCTTATGCCGAGCGAGTATGGTGGAGTATGAGAGAGATCCTCGGTGTTCTAGGGTTTAGACACACCAAGGAGGGATGCTAGAGCCACGGCTAGGGTTCCGGGACCCCAAGTCGTGACTAGGGCAAAACCCTAAGGGGGCGGCTATGGTGGAGGCTGCGGCTTCTAGGGTTTGGTGAGGACTTGTGCTCTAGGAGGGTCCTGCCCTCCTTATATAGGTGGAGGGCGGCCAAGGGAGGAGAGGAGTCCCTCAACTCGCTTGGAGGTTGCCTCCGGTTGGAGGAGGGAACTCCTCCCCAACTCGGATTCCCCCTTTCCTCCTCTTTTCCACTTTCCAATTTTAGCTATTTGACTTTTCAATTTAGCTATTTGACTTTTCAAACTAGGATTCAATTTAATCCTTTATTTGGAACAGAGAGGACACTTAGTACATAATACAATCATACCTACTTGATACAACACATTCATGTACCCTTCCTCCGAGTGCCGGATTCCGAACATTCTAGAACATTCCGATGAAAACAGGAATCATTCCCCAACTCCAAACAGGACTTTCCTTATATGAATCTTATTCTCCGGACCATTCGGATCACCTCGTGATATCCCGGATCCCATCCGAGACTCAACAACATTCGGTCTCTTTCTCATCATACCATAACTACTCAAACAACGTTAATCCTTAAAGTGTGTCTCCCTACGGTTCGTGAATTATGCGGACATGATCGAGACACTTCTCGAACAATAACCAATAGAGGAATCTGAAATTCATATGGCTCCACATATTTCTACGATTACTTTGCGATCGAATGAACCACTTACATACGATACCAATTTCCCTTTGTCTCACGATAGTTTACTTATCCGAGGTTATTATCGCTTATCTCCGCATACCTAGTTCAACCTCGTTACCGATAAGTACTCTTTTTCTCGCCCTGATATGTGATCCTCAGAGCCACCACATGCTTGCAAGCTAATTGGATGACATTCCATTGAGGGACCAGAGTATATCTATCCGTCATATGGATGGACAAATCCCACTCTTGATCCATGTGTCTCAACCAATACTTTCCGAACACTCAATGCCACCTTTATCGCCACCCAGTTACCGTGTGGTGTTTGATGTAATCAAAGCATCCATCCATAAAGGTGATATGCATGATCTCATGGTTGAAGGAATTAGGTTACTATGTATCAGAAAGCATATAGCAATTGAAATATTGAAATGACTTGATCTTTATGCTACGCTTATCTATAGGAGTATGTCCATCATATCATTCTCCTAACGATATGATCTTGTTGTTGATAACATCTCAATGTTCATGATAGGGAAACCACAATCATTTATCAACCAACAAGCTAGTGATGTATAGAGGCTATACTAGGGACTTCAAATTAAGTTTACAAATCACACAAGTATCAATGTTTCCTTGTTAATACTATTATAGCATGAATGTAAACATTTATCATAAACACAAAGATATAATAATAACTACATTTATTATTGCCTCTAGGGCATATCTCCAGCAGTACTTATTCCTGATTGTCGCTGACCTCCTACGAAAGATGATCCTGAAGGACGGTGATGTGCATCGGCTCCTCCACCCCTTAGCTGATGACCTCCCGTGCCCTGTGGTGTGCTCCTGGTGCGCGCCGATCCCGACCAACTCCGCCTCTTGTGAGACATACTTCGGGAGTTATCGGACGCGACTGGGTTCGCCTTCAACTACCACAAGAGTGCCTTCGTGCCCATCAGAGTGTCTGCCACAGATGCGGTGCGTCTGGCTGCTATCTTGGGATGCCCCGTCTCCTTCTTCCCTCAGACATACCTGGGGCTCCCCCTTTTAGACCGCAGGCTGCCCGCCTCTGCCCTGGACTACCTTGCAGGGAAGATCGAGCGATGCATCCCTCCCTAGCAGATCCGCCCCACCTCCCTTGGTGCTAGGCTCACTCTCTCTACATCTGTCTTGTCGGCTCTCCCTGCATATGCGATGTCAGTTGCGTGACTCTCTAAGGGGACTATCGCGAAGATGGACTGCCCATGGCGCGACATGTTGTGGGAACTGGTGTGTCGGCTCCGCTTGGAGGGAGGACTGGGCATTGTCGACCTCGCTCTACACAACACATGCCTCCTTCTCAAGAAACTACATGTCATCCTTTCCGGGCAGCGCACCCCGTGGGCCGACTGGGTTCGCGCGAACTACATGTGCGCGCACCCTGGCCCTCCGACCCCCGTTTGGCGGATCTTCTCGTCACTCCTACCCATGTATCGGGCGATCACTTCTGTGCGGGTGGGGCACGACGGCTCTGTGGATCTCTGTGGGGACAACTGGACCTCGCTCGGTGCACTCTCGGCTGCCGTGCCGGCATCATACTCCCATATGATCGCGACACACCGTTCCAGGTAGACACACTTGCGGATTGGCCCTCGTGCTGCAAAGACACGGTGAGGGTGATGCACTGGCTGTGGAGCTTCGTGTGCTCCACGGCGCTCTGGATCACCTCCTCGCCCGTGCCTCCGCTGCCGATGACGAACGATCTCTAGACTGGGGTGATGACCACAATTTCGGGGTTGGGGTTGTATACAGGATGTTGAAGAGCTCCGGCTGCGCCCCCCCCCTCCACGACCTGAACTGGGCTGGATATGTGCCACTCAAGGTTAAGGTGTTCGTCTGGGTCCGTTGCCACGGCAATACTCGCACGCGGGTTCTCCTGAGACACAATGGGTGCTTGGACACTGACGTGTGCCCCTTTTGCCCGCGCCGGTCTGAGACTCTCGACCACCTGTTCTTCACTTGCGTCGCGCGGCACCGATGCTGGCGGCCAGTGCCCGCCGTGCATTCCCCACCTTTGCCGAGGCGGCCTGGGCCTCGCTCCAAACGAATAACCCCTCTTGGAGCATTCCGCTGAGGAGCACCGTTGCCTCGTGCCTTCTCTGGGTGATTTGGAAAACCAGGAACCGTATGGTCTTTGATGTTGTCCGTCTCCCCCTCCCGGCGATCCTCGAGCAAGTCGTCGAACATCTGCGACTGTGGCGGGCTTGGGTCCCTCCACGTGTTGACTTCGAGACTGTAGATCAGTGGTGTGCCACGCTGTTGTAAAATCCACTGAACTCGCGCTCCCCCCCCTCCCTGACCTTGTAAAACTTGATGGGAAACGTTTGCCTTTTAATGGAAAATGTACAGGTGGACAATTCGCCCCTCGTTGTGCCGCTAAAAAAATAAGCATACGTATATCAGTATTTTTTCAAGCTCATTTTTCACAATCTTTAGCAACTTCATTTTTCCCGTCAAATAAAGTATCTTATAGACGTGAACCTTTTCATCTATCTATCTATCTATCTATCTACTAATTTTTCCAGCGGTAGGTCCGTCTGTCTCAAAATCCGTCCGCTTTTTTTGGACGGTATTGCCCCTGTTGTTTTCAGGTATTTACCCTCCATGCCACCTAAGTGAGATAACTGCTCGGTTTTCGGTGAAGAAAAAAAGAAAATCACTCCGCCGCCGCACGCCGCTCAATCCCCACTACCACTCACCGACCATGTACTATGTGTGCTTAAAGCGATTCAATGGACTGCATGGTTCGGTTCAATACATAGCAAAGAATTGACTCAAGACTTCTGACAAAGAAAGCGAACCGAAATGTTGGTTCGATTCCTTGCTGACACAATTGTACGGCCGGTGAGTAAAAGCTTGGCACAAGTTATAGCACAAGCATTAGATGGACTGCATGTAAGGTAAAAGTATTGGCAAAAACAGAACTTTATTGTGTTGTAGGACCCATCATTGGTAGTGAAAGCGATGTTGCACATAGCAGCCAAACCTCATCGATTCCAACCTCTGACACATTTTTCTTTGAACCGATTCCACATAGTACATGGTCTTATCCCCTCACGGATGAGCACGACCCGACGATGCCGACCATGGCTTCCACCTCCACGGCGCTGGTCATGTGGGATCTGGTGGTTGTCTACCTGTTCCACACGCGTGTCGAGCTCATTACCCCGGCCTTCCTCGCGGTCCCGCTTAAGCTCTTCGCTGCGACACCCTGGCGGTCTAGCTCGCGGTGGACCACTCCGCCTTTGCACCTTTGTCTGGCTTGGACCTTCCCTGCATCTTTGCTCGGTTCTGGCAGCGGTCCGCTCCTCTGGCTTCAACGAGCACGACGGCGACTGGCAGCGCCGGCGGAAATCACCTCGACCACCCGCTAATCGCGAGGCTCAAGTTGCTGCCCTGCATCCTGGGGCTACCGCTAGCCCGGCGGCGGGGTCAACTCAGCAACCACACTGTAGCTCACGCGCGCCATACTCCTCCACGACCATGGCGTCAACTGGTAGGTACAACCCCTCCCATTGACACCCCCACACACGTTTGTTTTTGCTCCTGTCCCGGTTTCTGTTGTTCGCTTCCATGTAACTAGCTGAAACTTTCGTCTCTGTGATGTGCTCCTGAATTCCACTAATTGGAGCATCACGCATTCAATCCTATAATGTCGCGTCTCAGATCCAAGCACCCATTGTCTAATGCTTTGTCGTTTTATGCTAACGCTACTGTCAGAAGTTTTGAGATGACTTCAGAAGGCTGACAATTTTATTAACATGTTAGTGGTGTGCACAAAATTTCGTAATTGACAAGAGATCATCATTTGATTAATCTTGCTACTATACCTGCGTAGTAGTAAATAAATAATTAAATCCTTTTGTATAGAAGCAAAAATCTGCCCAAAACAATCTCGAAAGGAAATATTAGTCCATGTATGTATAAATACTTAAATATGTTGCTTATTCATTTTTTTCTCAGCTTCATGAGCAATGCCACACGGAACTTATGTAGTAAATATTAGTCCATGTAAAGAATAAATGATGACAGTGTACACATTGCATGCCATTAGTAGATCTAGATTGTAGCATGCCAGTTGTCTAACACCTGTAATGCTACTTGTTCTAGTAATAAAAGGACCACTTCCTACATATAATTGTTGCATCATCATCATATCATGCTCATGTCATCATGCCACCTTGCATTTGAGCATCATATAAAACCCCTGCTTGTTTGGTTCTTATCTCATGTGCATTATTAATTGTAGTTGCCTCTTGATATTGTATTTGGTTCTTGATAAATTGTTAAATGCCCAACTTGATTTGGGGGCATATCTCTTAATAACTCCACCACCTTTCTTTCACCACCTTATAATTCCACCATCCAACTAGATATGAGCTTGGCATTTATGGATTTACTTCTAGCTCATGTGGTTGGGATGGATCCTTTTCTTTTCCACATGTTCTCATCTTGGCATCATTTTGTTTTCACATTATTGATGCATGAGAGCCACATGGCCACCTTTGCATGCCTTGTGAGTGGGACCTTTTCTCCCTAGCTTCCATATGTGTGTTGTTGGGGTTATCATCATGTGGGGATATTTTGTGGGCTTATTAAATATCTAGTGGCATATACACACTAGCAAGTCCCCAAATATATTCCAATGTGATCATCTCCCCATTCACTCCACATGGACCTTTCCTTCTTTCTTTTGCTTGGGCATACTCCATTTTGTGAGGATGCAAATACCTAGTGCCATGATTATTATCTTTGTTTACACAAGTATGATCCATGGCATTTCATGTTTTGCATGGCCCATGCAATTGCCACCTTTTTGCATGTCTTTTGGCTTTCTTTGTTTTGTGTGGCTCTCTTTTCTCTAAACCCTCCTCTTAATCTAAACCCTATCCTTTTCACCATCCACATCCATGCATGCACATGTGATCATGTGGGTGTGCATAAGCCTAAACCCCACCTCCCTCTCCCTACCTCTTTTCTTTTGATCTTGCTTGGTCTTTATTTGGAGCATGCATGATTCAAAGCAAACCTAATCCACCCCTCTTTCTAATCATCTATCCTAGTCCTCCCTATCTACCCCATGCCCCATAACCATCCTAGCTAAAAACCCTAAACCACACCTATTCTAATCCCAACCCAAGGTGCCCCCTCTTTCTCTCCTCTCTAGCCGAGCCACTCCTCTCACCTAGCCCTAGCTGGCCACATGATCACCATGTCCCCCTATCTACCCCACCCCACACAACCAAGGACACCCCCTCACCTAACCCTAGCCGAGCCGGCCCCCCTCTTCCTCTCTTCTCTCCCTACCCTAGGGGCCCCCCTCCATACCTGCCTACCCGAGCCCCCTCTCCAGCCTCGCCTGGCCCAGCTCACCCACCAGCTGCCCCTGTCCTGGCTCACGTGAGGGAGGAAAAGGTGACACCGACGCCACCACCGCCATCTCCTCCCCACGCAACCCCACCCTCTCGTCCTTATCTTCCTCCCTCGCCTCTAGCCGTCCCTGATCCGCCCGAGCGGCGCCTCTTCTCCCCTTCCTCTCCTCGCCTCCACCTAGCCTTGCTGGCCCACCGCCAGCCCACCCTGCCCCCATCTACCTAGCCGGTGGCGTGGCGGGTGTCGAGAAGCCCGAGGGCGTCCGTCGCCTGCACTCGCGAGGAGGAGCAGCCCAGAGCACTGGACCCGGCGTGACCCGGGAACCTAGCTCCGCCAAGGTGTTGCGTCTCGTCGATCGCTGCGCCGAGCCGAACCACCGCCATCGACAGCCTCGCGGTGAGCCCTTCCTCCTCGACACGGGTCCGCCGTGCCGCCTAGATCGTCGGACGTTTCGTGCACGCCTGTGCGTCAGCCGCTTCGTCCGCCTGATCGTCGCGAGGCCCTAGCTAGGCCGCGTCCACCTCCGTCACCTAGCCTAAGCCACCGCAGCGGTAGGCCACACATGAGCCCCAGTCGAGAGATCGATCCCGCCCAGCTTCCGCCAAGGCTGTCGCTGCACGCCTGTCCGTCCAGAAGAGAAATAGTGTACCGAGTCCACTTTGCACGTACCCCCCCCCAAACCTTTTTAATCCACCCGAGGTCCAGCCCAGGCCCACTAGCAGCGTCGGTGGTAGTTTTCTAAAAAGGCTCCTTAACTTTTCCCAAATCCACCCGCGGTCCTCCTTTCCTCCCAGCCACTGGCGTGTGGGACCGCAAGTCCCTGGCCACACCTGTAGGCGCCTGTGAGTATATTAGGCTGGGTATAAAAAGTAATTAAGTCTATCTGTTTAAATTCAAATATTTTTCAAATTAATTCCAAATTCGATTTAAATTCTGTTTCAAATAACTTTTCAAATATTAATCCAAATACTACAAATAATATATGTTTTCAAATCAGAAAAATGTGAGGAATTCAAATATGCACTCCAAAATATATTTTGGACATTTAAAATTCCAAGTTTATTTAAATTACAATAATTTGCCCTTTATCTTAAATAATTAATAACTTTTGAGTTATAACTCCGAATTTAGCAAATGATATGTCTAAAATGATCAGCTCGACGCGACCTTTCTGTTTATGCTATCCATGACTTCAATTACAACATGCATCATATAAATATATACTATACAGCAACTATTATGACAATAAAATATGGCCAAACCTTAATAAAATGACTTATTCTTGTATACCACACCTCACCCATGCCATGCTACATTATTGCCATGCAACTTGTGCATCATTCATCATGGCATGATTGTTTGCTTGCTGCATTTTTCCTATATGCTTGCGCACTTTATTTATGTTGGCCCTTGTTTGTTTGGTTCTTCTTTCGAATAGACCGAGTGGGATATATCAAGAGAACTAGAGCACTACCTGATCCGCCCCTCGCTTCAATCGAGTTGCTGTGCAAGCACTTCCACATGCTTGCATACATACAAGACCTATTGCCTCTATCTTATTCTTGCATCATTGAGTCACGATTGCATTAAATGAATCCCAAGTATTGCATAGCCTTTACTTTACACCCCACCGAGCTTGTTCCTCCATCCCATGAGCCATTACTAGGAGTTGTTTGAGCCATGCGAGTCGAGAACAGCATGTGTAGGGTTTGTGAGAGTCTGATGGATAACGAGGTACCTAAACAACTTAACCTGAGTAGTAATGGGATAACTAATGAAAGTGGCGCCGGTGAGCAACATCTGCTATTTGGTTTTTCCTGCTCACTTGTGTCCCGTAAGACCCCGAGTACTTGATTCCTGTTCCGAGATCTTTCACGCTATCCACACCCGGGAGGTATATGGGACCCCCCTGAGCCAGAGCTTGATTCAGTCTTATTTCTTGGGGCCACAAACTAGTTTGAGGTTTTATTTACTATCCTGTACTTATACCATGCTACTTATGTATTTACGATTGTGCGAGGAGCACACTGTACTGTTTAGGATCGGGACACGATTCCGCGGTGTCGACAAGCCCGCTTTGGGTTCCCGGTCGTTCTGCCTGGCCCACCCAAACCTTGAGTCCGTCTCGAGCTAGCTTACTGCTATGGAAGACTCAAGGGTGGCCCTCAAATATTTCTGAATCCTGTGATTTCTTTGTCGTGAAGGCCTCGTTGGGTTTTGATTTGGTTTTTCTGAGGTTGATCGAGCGTGTGTTGCTATTGGTGCACCTCGGCCGGGTAAAACTTTCAAAGCCGTGTCCATGTTATGGACGACTTGGAGCATTTCTCGATCATAGACAAGCATAACTAAAGTACCGCTTTAATCGACTAAGTAATTTGACTAGTAAATAGGGCAACACTCATGGAATGGTTAATAAAATTGCCAACGGATGGGGGTTGTTTTCCGCTTCCTCGGTAAGCGAGGAGGAGGATGGATCGATGGAATTACTATTATAATCGTTGTCCTTAATTCACGGACATCCGCTCATCATTGGTTAGGCGGATGGTTAGCGATATCTGAGAACTGCTAGGGTTTATCTTTTGTCGCAATTGTGTCACCTGTGTTGTGTCCCCTTAAGAGGCATTAAGATTTGCTGAGTACCCTTAGGGTCTCACACGATAAATTATTGGTTCGGATGAATGTACCCTCACGTGACGGATACTAGGTGGAAGAGGTCGATGATGTGGGCAACGATCGTTCGGTGTAGAGATTCCGGAACGGGATCCGTGAGATCTGTGGTTGGGATGTGCTTATTTCTATGGCATCTTATGCCGATTTGCTTCTTATCCGTACTGGACTTGTTTGCCGCCCGCATGATACTGATGTGTGTATGAGGAAGTATCCTAAAATATTAGATCTATCTAGGTCATTTGAATCTTGCCGTATGCTTATATTTCCTTTATTTCTAGATGGTATGGCTCGATATACTCTTGTATGGTGGCTTGCATACATACCCACTTGTGTATGTAGTTGATCCTTCGCTTCACGACACGCCTTGACAGTCCCGTTGAGATGGTAGTGGTTGGGACGGCCGAAAGGTCTACCCGTGAGTGGCTTTTGGGGCCCCACCGCATTATTTCAACCACTACCGCTCATCCAGGCTTGTATCTAGGCGTAATTCACCGAGGTAGTTACAATTGGTATCGAGCCATCCCGACCTTTAGGGTCTCAGCCAAACGTTGTCGTCCTAGCAAATATTTTGGTAGTTATGTATACTAGGGAAAAACAAAACGCGAGTAGGACTTCCACTTTTCTTCTTACCCACCCACCCACCCTTTTCTGGTAAGGAAGTGCAACGTTTTCAATCCTCTTCTCAAAGTTCAAACTAGGATTCACGTGTTCTGGGTTTTCCGTAGTACCATAGGTTGTGTGTGTGTGTGTGTGTGTGTGTGTTTAATCCCTTGTCTATCTGTTGCATCCAAGTTGTTATCTTATCAGCCTTTGGTTATCAACTGTTGGTACATTCCATACCGACAGGCTTTTGCAAACCGACGCAATCTGTCTTACCCTCTTTGTATCCGACGCTATCTTGTTTGGGGTGTTCGTTTCCGTAGTTACCAATATTTAGGTTCAACATGAGAAGAAGGGGTTAGGATATGTGTTCCACTTGTTCATGTGCGGAGTAATGATTTGAGTGCGGGATGGAGTCGCCACCATACCACTACTTTTATCATTCGCTTTTGTATATTGAATCGGTAGAGTCACTAATCTTGATTCGTTAAGTAATTTTGCGCATATGTTGGTATTTTAATGCCGAAATTTGTGGAAAAATTTTCTTTGATATATTTGTGTACCACACTTTTCACCGTAAAGCGATATGCTTAATATCTTTTAGGTGCTTTGAACTTTGTTGATATTTTAATATCATCTCAGTAAATTGTATCATTTAATCTTGGTTAATTCCATCTTAGTACTATTTTGGATTATTATCATCTTCCATTATAGTACTGACTTGAGTTTTATATCAATGACAGGATGGCTCCACCACGCCTGCACGATGAGGACATACCTCCGAATCGGGCTCACACTGTCAAACATCGCTAATGCTTTGGCAGCAATGCGTGAGAACCAGCAGCGCTTTGAGGAGAGTGTCGAGAAACGAGTTTGCTCCACTTCCTCCACCTCCCAAGAGGAGACATCAAGAGCTTCCTCAAATTCAACCTCGTCGTTTGATGTTTCGACCGACCTGGACGCGGATGATTGGCGTGAGATGTCAAGGTTGCTCGAGATCACGATGTTCCGGAGCAGAGTGGGTCAAGTGTGCTACTCACCTTCTCAAGGGAGATGCCTCTGGTGGGAGAACTACTTGAAGGCAAGCTGCACCGTTTCCAGCCAACTTGGGAGAGGTTCACGAGCGTTCAAAGAGCAGTTTCACCGAGATTGTAATGGAAAGGATGAAGGAGGCTTTCTCAACTCAAGCAAGGAAATGATAACGTCAACACCTATATCAGAACTTCATGAATCTCTCTCGTTATGGTGGTGATGAGGTATCGATGACAAGAAGAAGCGAAGAGGTTCGTGCAAGGGCTCAATCGTCGATCAAGTATGCGATCACACATGCAAGGCCGGCAACTTTCTCGAACTACAGCACAGAATCGCAAGAGGAGGCAAGGCACAAGTGTTTGAGGAGTCCAAGAAACACAACAGGATGCATCAAGCTCGCAGCTATGGCAGCTCCTTCTAAGCGGCGTGTCCGGGTTCCTAACACCCCACCGCCGCCCCGGCTCCTCCAAGACCTGCAAGTTACGCGCCAAGGCCACCAAACTTCACCATCGCGGCTCCTGTGGGCTACAACAACCACTACCCGAGCGCTGGCGGAGTCCTCGCTACTGCTCCACGTCCACCTAGTGCTCGCTTCACGTGTGGAGATCTGGACATCTCACCGAACTGTCTGCTGAAGAACAAAGCTCTCCTCCACCCCGCCAAGATCTCGCAACAAGCTCTCCTATGGTTCGTGCACCACCACCTCGGCTCTCAACATCAACACCAAGCCCGGTCTGCGGTTGTTCGTGCTAAGCGTGTCAACGCCACTCAAGCCGAGCATGCACGGAGTTGTGATGGGTATGCTTCCGTTAACTCACCCTGCACGAGTTTTGTTTGATTCGTGCATCGCATTCTTTTGTGTCTCACAAGTTTGCAAATGAGAATGAGTTAGCAATGGTTCCTCTCCTAAGCGGTTGATGGTCCTTTCTCCCGAGCAAACATGAGGGCTGTTCATATCAGCCATGGCAATCAAATTGAGATTGGTGGCTCTTCGCTCTTGGCTTCTTTAATTGTTCGGGAAATTCGACATTGATGTCATCTTGGGCATGGATTGATTGACAAGAAATGCAGTGTGATTGATTGTGCCGAACGCCGGTTTCTCAAGATTCCTCAAGGCCATATAGTCTTTTCTCCAAGTTTGACTCCTGCTGTCCAGCTTTTCTCTTTGGCGGCTCTGAATGATGATGCTATGGAAGCTATTCAGAGTGTACCGGTGGTCTGTGAGTTCCCAGATGTCTTTCCTAAAGAGTTGCCGGGTATGCCTCCGGATCGTGAGGTTGAGTTTGTGATTGAGCTTGAACCTGGAACGGCTCCTATCTCCAAGCGGCCTTATAAAATGGGTCCTTCAGAGTTGGCTGAACTCAAACGACAACTTGATGAACAAGAGAAGTTGGGTTTGATTCAACATAGCACTTCGTCTTGGGGTAGCCCAACAATCTTTGTGAAGAAGCGTGACAGAACCGATAGACTCTGTGTTGACTACCGGGCTCTCAATGCTAAAACCATCAAGAACAAATATCCTCTCCCACGGATAAATGATCTTTTTGATCAGCTAGCTGGAGCTGTGGTGTTCTCTAAGCTGGACTTGAGAAGTGGTTATCACCAAATCAAGATTCGCAAAGAAGATGTGCCCAAAACAGCTTTCACCACCCGCTATGGCCTGTATGAGTACACGGTCATGTCTTTCGGTCTCACCAACGCACCTGCTACCTTCTCGAGGCTGATGAACTCCGTTTTCATGGAGTACCTTGATAAGTTTGTCGTGGTCTATCTGGATGACATTATGGTCTATTCCAAGACTAAGGAGGAGCATGAAGAAAACCTGCGGTGTGTCCTAAACAAGCTTCGTGAGAACCGCTTGTATGCAAAGTTCTCAAAGTGTGAGTTTTGGCTGTCTGAAGTAACCTATCTTGGTCATGTTATCTCTGCCAAGGGCATTGCAGTCAACCCGGAAACAGTGAAGACAATTGTTGAATGGCTTCCTCCGGTTAATGTCAAAGAAGTGCGGAGTTTCCTCGGTTTGGCTAGTTATTGCCGTCGCTTCGTTCAGAACTTCTCGAAGATAGCGAAGCCTCTTACCGATCTCCTCAAGAAAGGCAAGAAATACCTGTGGACTCCTGCGTGTCAAGCAAGTTTTGAGACACTCAAAGAGAAGCTCACTTCCACACCAGTCTTGGTTCCTCCGGATACATCTAAGCCTTTCCAGATATTCTCATGACGCCTCTTTGCAAGGATTGGGTGCGGTCCTTATGCAAGAGAAACAGTGGTTGCTTATGCCTCTCGTCGCTTGAAGACGCATGAGATCAACTATCCCACACATGACCTCGAGCTAGCAGCAGATTGTCTTTGCCTTGAAGCTATGGAGGCACTACTTGCTTGGTAAACTGCTAGAGATCTTTTCTCGACCACAAGAGTTTGAAGTATATCTTCACACAACGGATCTCAACCTTCGCCAGAGGAGATGGATTGAAGCAATCAATGACTTTGATGTGACCATCAACTACACCTGAGCAAAGCAAATGTCATGGCAGATGCGCTTAGCCGTAAAGCTTATGTCAACAACCTCATGGTGGAAGAGCAACAACCTCTCTTGTGCGAGGAATTCGCCACTCAACCTAGAAATTGTGGAACAAGGGCATCTCTGAACCTTCCGCTACTCCTCTCTTGGAAGAAAAGATTCGCCTCGCCAAACTTGGTGATCCGCACACCAAAAAGCTCATCTCTAAACTTGAGCTTCCGAAGTATGAGTCCTTCCACGTTGATGATCAAGGCACGCTTTCTTTGAACACCGGATGTTTGTTCCGAACTACCCGGGTTTGAGAGAGCAAGTTCTCAAGGAGGCGCATGATTCGGTTCTTTCTATCCATCCTTGCAGCACAAAGATGTACATGGACTTGAAAACACAATATCGGTGGCCTGGTTTGAAACGGTATTGTGCCAAGTATGTCTCGAATGTGATGTCTGCAGAGTGAAGGCTGTCCATCGAAACCATTCGTCTTCTACAGCCATTGAAACCTCGAATGGAAATGGGAGAAAGTAGAGATGGATTTCATCACCGGCTTTCCAAGGTCGCAGAAGGGCAACAATGCAATTTTGTTGTCATCGATGTGCTTTCTAAAGTGGCTCATTTCTTCCCAAATCAAAGAAACAATTTCGAATTCAGCTATTGAGCTCTATATCAACAATTGTCTCTCTGTATGGGGTTCCACTTGAAATCAGTTCGCCGTGGAAGCATCTTCACTTCAAAGTTCGGGTGAGTTTCCAAAATGCTTTGGGAACAAAGTTGAACTTCAAAGATCGCTTACCACCCTCGCCGCAAGGACAGTTGAAAGGATCAATCGATTCGGAGGATATGCTTCGGCTTGCGTCATCTCGTTTGGCATGAAGTGGGAGGAATGTCTTCCTTATGCGGAATTCTCCTACAACAACAGCCGTAAGAGTCTCAAGATGGCACCATTTGAGGCTCTCTATGGTCGCAAGTGCGTAACTCCGATTGGTTGGTCGGTGCAGAGAAAGAATGGTTTGGCCTCGACATTGTAACTCAGTGCAGGAGAAGGTGCATATCATTCTTGAGAACCTGAAGATTGCTCAAAGTCGCCAGAAGAGCAATTATGATGGGAAGCACACGGACATGGTGTATGTTCCTGGTGATCTCGTGTACCTTCGTGTCACTCCCATGAGAGGAACACACCGCTTAGATCAAAGGAAAGTTGGCTCCTAGATACATCGGTCCTTTCAAGATTCGTGGTAGAAGAGGAGAAGTTGCTTATGCACTTGAGCTTCGGAAAACTCAAGGTTCATGATGTTTTCCACATCTCTCCTCAAGAAGTGCTTCAAAGATCTGGCGAGGACCGTGGATCATGAGCTAATCGATCTCCAAGAAGACCTGTCTTATCAAGAACACCCCACCAAAATCCTTGAGACCGCAGAAAGAAGGACTCGCAACAAGTCCATCAAGTTCGCAAGGTGCAAGTGGTCACACCATTCGCTGATGAAGCCACATGGGAGCGTGAAGATGAACTCCGTGCCAACCATCCTTCTCTCTTTGTGTCTTCTTCTTCTTCCTAGAATCTCGGGGCGAGATTCCTGTTTAGTGGGGGAGAGTTGTAGTATCCCAGTTGTCTAACACCTGTAATGCTACTTGTTCTAGTAATAAAAGGACCACTTCCTACATATAATTGTTGCATCATCATCATATCATGCTCATGTCATCATGCCACCTTGCATTTGAGCATCATATAAAACCCCTGCTTGTTTGGTTCTTATCTCATGTGCATTATTAATTGTAGTTGCCTCTTGATATTGTATTTGGTTCTTGATAAATTGTAAATGCCCAACTTGATTTGGGGGCATATCTCTTAATAACTCCACCACCTTTCTTTCACCACCTTATAATTCCACCATCCAACTAGATATGAGCTTGGCATTTATGGATTTACTTCTAGCTCATGTGGTTGGGATGGATCCTTTTCTTTTCCACATGTTCTCATCTTGGCATCATTTTGTTTTCACATTATTGATGCATGAGAGCCACATGGCCACCTTTGCATGCCTTGTGAGTGGGACCTTTTCTCCCTAGCTTCCATATGTGTGTTGTTGGGGTTATCATCATGTGGGGATATTTTGTGGGCTTATTAAATATCTAGTGGCATATACACACTAGCAAGTCCCCAAATATATTCCAATGTGATCATCTCCCCATTCACTCCACATGGACCTTTCCTTCTTTCTTTTGCTTGGGCCTACTCCATTTTGTGAGGATGCAAATACCTAGTGCCATGATTATTATCTTTGTTTACACAAGTATGATCCATGGCATTTCATGTTTTGCATGGCCCATGCAATTGCCACCTTTTTGCATGTCTTTTGGCTTTCTTTGTTTTGTGTGGCTCTCTTTTTCTCTAAACCCTCCTCTTAATCTAAACCCTATCCTTTTCACCATCCACATCCATGCATGCACATGTGATCATGTGGGTGTGCATAAGCCTAAACCCCACCTCCCTCTCCCTACCTCTTTTCTTTTGATCTTGCTTGGTCTTTATTTGGAGCATGCATGATTCAAAGCAAACCTAATCCACCCCTCTTTCTAATCATCTATCCTAGTCCTCCCTATCTACCCCATGCCCCATAACCATTCTAGCTAAAAACCCTAAACCACACCTATTCTAATCCCAACCCAAGGTGCCCCCTCTTTCTCTCCTCTCTAGACGAGCCACTCCTCTCACCTAGCCCTAGTTGGCCACATGATCACCATGTCCCCCTATCTACCCCACCCCACACAACCAAGGACACCCCCTAACCTAACCCTAGCCGAGCCGGCCCCCTCTTCCTCTCTTCTCTCCCTGCCCTAGGGGCCCCCCTCCATACCTGCCTACCCGAGCCCCCTCTCCAGCCTCGCCTGGCCCAGCTCACCCACCAGCTGCCCCTGTCCTGGCTCACGTGAGGGAGGAAAAGGTGACACCGACGCCACCCTGGCCATCTTCCCCTCCCCCACGCAACCCCCTGCACCCTCTCGTCCTTATCTTCCTCTCCCTCGCCCTCTAGCCGTCCCCAGATCCGCCAGGCGACACCTCTTCTCCCCTTCCTCTCTCGCCTCCACCTAGCCTCACCGCCAGCCACACCCCTGCCCCCATCTACCTAGCCGGTGGCGTGGCTGCCACGGTGTCGAGAAGCCCGAGGACGTCGCGTCGCCCGTGCCAGCCGCGAGGAGGAGCAGCCCAGCCTGGACCTGACAGGACGAACCCCTAGCTCCGCCTTGATCTGCGTCGTCGATCACGCCTCGGCGAACCACCGCCATCGACAGCCTTTGGTGAGCCCTTTCTCCTCGACACGGTCGCCTCGCCGCTTCAGATTCGCCGGACGTTTGCGCGGCACGCCTGTCGGCCGGCTGCGCTCGTGGCCGCCCGCCTCGTCGCAGAAGCCCTAGCTAGGCCGCGTCCACCTCTCCGTCACCTAGCCCAAGCCACCGCAGCGGTAGCCGCCATGAGCCCTGTGTCGAGAGATCGATCTCGCCAGCGCCAAGGCCCCTGTCACGCGCACGCTCTGTCCGGTCTAGAGAAGAGAAACAGTGTACCGAGTCCACTTTGCACGTACCCCCCCCCAAACCTTTTTAATCCACCCGCGGTCCAGCCCAGGCCCACTAGCAGCGTCGGTGGTAGTTTTCTAAAAAGGCTCCTTAACTTTTCCCAAATCCACCCGCGGTCCTCCTTTCCTCCCAGCCACTGGCGTGTGGGACCGCAAGTCCCTGGCCCCACCTGTAGGCGCCTGTGAGTATATTAGGCTGGGTATAAAAAGTAATTCAGTCTATCTGTTTAAATTCAAATATTTTTCAAATTAATTCCAAATTCGATTTAAATTCTGTTTCAAATAACTTTTCAAATATTAATCCAAATACTACAAATAATATATGTTTTCAAATCAGAAAAATGTGAGGAATTCAAATATGCAATCCAAAATATATTTTGGACATTTAAAATTCCAAGTTTATTTAAATTACAATAATTTGCCCTTTATCTTAAATAATTAATAACTTTTGAGTTATAACTCCGAATTTAGCAAATGATATGTCTAAAATGATCAGCTCGACACGACCTTTCTGTTTATGCTATCCATGACTTCAATTGCAGCATGCATCATATAAATATATACTATACAGCAACTATTATGACAATAAAATATGGCCAAACCTTAATAAAATGACTTATTCTTGTATACCACACCTCACCCATGCCATGCTACATTATTGCCATGCAACTTGTGCATCATTCATCATGGCATGATTGTTTGCTTGCTGCATTTTGCCTATATGCTTGCGCACTTTATTTATGTTGGCCCTTGTTTGTTTGGTTCTTCTTTCGAATAGACGCTGAGCAGGGGATATATCAAGAGAACCAGGAGCACTACCCAGATCCGTCCCTCGCTTCAACTGAGTTGCCAGGCAAGCACTTCCACATGCTTGCATACATACAATACCTATTGCCTCTATCTTATTCTTGCATCATTGAGTCGCGATTGCATTAAACTGAATCCCAAGTATTGCATAGCCTTTACTTTACACCCCACCGAGCTTGTTCCTCCATCCCATGAGCCATTACTACAGGAGTTGTTTGAGCCATGCGAGTCGTAAAACAGCATGTGTAGGGTTTGTGAGAGTCTGATGGATAACGAGGTACCTAAACAACTTAACCTGAGTAGTAATGGGATAACTAATGAAAGTGGCGCCGGTGAGCAACATCTGCTATTTGGTTTTTCCTGCTCACTTGTGTCCCGTAAGACCCCGAATACTTGATTCCTGTTCCGAGATCTTTCGCGCTATCCACACCCGGGAGGTATATGGGACCCCCCTGAGCCAGAGCTTGATTCAGTCTTATTTCTTGGGGCCACAAACTAGTTTGAGGTTTTATTTACTATCCTGTACTTATACCATGCTACTTATGTATTTACGATTGTGCGAGGAGCACACTGTACTGTTTAGGATCGGGACACGATTCCGCGGTGTCGACAAGCCCAGTTTTGGGTTCCCACTCGTTCACAGCCGTCCACCCAAACCTTGAGTCCGTCTCGGAGCTAGCTTGCCGTTATGGAAGACTCAAGGGTGGCCTGAAATATTTCTGAATCCTGTGATTGCTTTGTCGTGAAGGCCTCGTGGGTTTTGATTTGGTTTTTCCGAGGTTGATCGGCGTGTGTTGCTATTGGTGCACCTCGGCGGGTAAAACTTTCTCAAAGCCGTGTCCGCGTTATGGACGACTTGGAGCAGTTCTCGATCATAGACAAGCATAACTAAAGTACCGCTTTAATCGACTAAGTAATTTGACTAGTAAATAGGGCAACACTCATGGAATGGTTAATAAAATTGCCAACGGATGGGGGTTGTTCGTCCGCTTCCTGGTTAGCGAGGAGGAGGATGGATCGATGGAATTACTATTATAACTGTTGTCCTTAATTCACGGACATCCGTCTATCATTGGTTAGGCGGATGGTTAGCGTATCTCAGAGAACTGCTAGGGTTTATCTTTTGCTGCAATTGCGTCACCCTGGTTGTGTCCCTTTAGAGGCATTAAGACTTGCTGAGTACCCTTAGGGTCTCACACGATAAATTATTGGTTCAGATGAACAAGTACCCTCACAGACGGATCTTGGGTGGAAGAAGCGATGATGGGCAACGATCGTTCGTGTAGAGATTCCGGAACGGGATCCGTGAGATCTGTGGTTGGGATGTGCTTATTTCTATGGCATCTTATGCCGATTTGCTTCTTATCCGTACTCGGACTTGTTTGCCGCCCGCATGATACTCTGATGTGTGTTGTATGAGGAAGTATCCTAAAATATTAGATCTATCTAGGTCATTTGAATCTTGCCGTATGGCGTTGCTATATTTCCTTTCTTTCTAGATGGTATGGCTCTGATGTACTCTTGTATGGTGGCTTGCATACATACCCACTTGTGTATGTAGTTGATCCTTCACTTGCCGATTCTCCGCCTGCAGGTCCCGTTGAGATGGTAGTGGTTGGGACGGCCGAAAGGTCTACCCGTGAGTGGCTTTTGGGGCCCCACCGTACTATTTCAACCACTACCGCTCATCCAGGCTTGTATCTAGGAGCGTAATTCACCGAGGTAGTTACATAGATGCCTTTACTTTTCACTTTGGTCTCGTTGTACTGCTGTTGTATTTTTATTTGCCAATCTCAAAATGTATGTTATTTGTGTTGTTGTCTTGTTAATTCATGGCGCTCCGTGAAATTAACCAGTTTATTTTTTCTGCTAAGGAATTTCAATAAATATTTTACACTGTTTGGGCGATGCGATGGTGATGGGCTGACAACGGTTTAATCTGATGGCTAAAGACACAATTTTTGTCATGAGACATGAATAGCTATCCGAGGTGAGCTCCTGATTTTCTGATTTGTTCATCGCAATATTAAATTAGTCAAGTGTAATGATATCTTGAAGACAAGTATGGCATTAGTGCAATGTGAAAAAGAATAATGGTTTGGCGGGGATATTAAACAGATTGGAACGTACCAGCTCTTTGTACATGGAAGCATGATCAGATCTTCCCCATACCAAACTGGGATATGCACACTCCGTAGGTGTTGTGTAGAAGTCTGCACACTTGCCGCCAGTGTAGTTCCTTCTCGCTAGCTCCGCTTCAGGCCGTGGGTATCTTCAAATGCTAATGACCAATATTTCAGAGAAGCAGGATGTATGTCTCAGTCTTAGATTTATGTGTTCCGTTACTTCTGCATTACTTAACTCAAGTGGTTTGGTGATGGATATGTTTTTCGTGTAGATTGAGCTTCAGGTGCATGTTGATGGATATGCTAAGTGCTAACCAGAAGCAGACCATTTGCATCAGGTGTTCTAACCCCTTGTCAAGGAGTGTGTTTCCACGGATGCCAGCTACTGCTGCCGGGATTGGGCATTGTGGCGGAGCACTTAGCTATCTCGTGGAACTTTATTGGTCGGGACCTGCATCGTCATCTGAGTTGATTGATAATTTTACCGATTACTATTGTTAAGCTTTTGTGTTTGGTCCTTGTCTTAGCCTAGAACGAAAATTTGAATGTAAACCCTTAATTTACTTTGCAGATATCTCCTGTGCTTAGTTGGTTGTATTTTTTCCATCTCCCCTATACAAATGATTCGCACTATGTGGATTAGCAGGAGCCTAGCTAGGTTTCATTTTGTTAGCACGTAGCACTTTTATCTATTTGTTGAGGCCCTGCCACTACGCTTCCATATAATTCTGTACTTATTATGATTTTTTTACTCGATGTGCATTCTCTACCTAAACAAAATTCCCTTCAAGATGATTGAGTATGTGTTATTCATGAAACATTAGTCAAATCTTTTAGGGGAGAAGAAGAGCACATTATGGCCATGTCGGTGCTGTAGGCAGCGTGTGTGGACAGTCAGAACCTAAAGAAACTCATACTACTACGGTCGCGAAGATGGGGACTAGGGACGAGCAGCGGCATGAGCATGAGCATCCTGACTTCTTACCATTATTAAATAATAAAAATCTTACTTCTTACCACTAATTAGTAATAAAAATCAACCCGTAGGCATGACTGGTATTTACATGACACTGTAGAAGAAGATTGCCGGCAGTAGTCTATACGTGATATTAGAGTACTTTTCATGTACTGAATTTCTCATGTAACTTAGCAAATTTTAACATGATTGATTTAATTGTATTATAAAAAATTTCTTCATGATATACACGATATTTTATACTTCTATATAACCCAGATGCACATGAATAAAAATGAAAATTAGGTGATGAGTCTTATTTCTCTTTCAAGAGTATTGATGGTACAAACCAAAAACCAAAGGGAAGTATATATATAAGATGTTCTAAGCACTACAAAGTTTATCATATTGTTTTTTCTAGGTTTGTAAGCATATATTAAATTATTTTAATATTTTAAAAAAATTAAAAGGCCGTAGCAATGTACGGGCATTCATCTAGT
Organism: Avena longiglumis; assembly: GCA_030063025.1. Lineage (NCBI taxonomy): Eukaryota > Viridiplantae > Streptophyta > Magnoliopsida > Poales > Poaceae > Avena > Avena longiglumis. The sequence goes on from CP125978.1 coordinate 75,870,777, forward strand.
GTAACTAAAATGTTTAGAACATAAATCAGAACATTATTATATCATGTAAATGTATACAATAATTCTAGTGTTGCACAATTGGTCTTTGTATCCGTGTCATAAAGTATGAATTTGTGTCCATCTGCACACCTGCACAGAGTTGGATAAGTACTCAAGGCGTGGCACGTGAACAGAATCACCGTCGGTTTCTACAATCGACAGGTTTGTATATGATCAAAACAACACAACAGGTGGAGCAATTGGGGAAAAAAAATCTCGTTCTCGAGTCTTGGTTTTCACCACTCGATCGACCGATGGATCCTGTCGTCGATGTCGTCCCGATAGCCAAGGACCGCGACCAACTCCTCGCCGAAACCAACGACGTGGCCGCCTCCATCGACGATGGCGGCGCCGACCTACTCCTCCCCCTGGATGTCGCCACCACCATTGACGACGATGTCCTGCACCTGCAAGTTGCTGCCGCCATCGACAACCTGGAGGTGCCAGCTGACAGCGCTACCGGACCTCTCGTGAGCACCGGCAGCGAGCTCCAGGACGTGGCCACTGGTGACAACGACGACGACCTCCTGTCCCTGGACTTGACAGCAAGTGGACCTCTCGACGCCATCGCGACAGCCGACAACCCTGATCCGAACTATGATGAACTGCGAGCTCGCGTCGCCACCTCCAAGCACGACACCGCCGGGCACGACGGCGGCAAACCGACAACGCTCCGCATCGACCTCGCCGCCAGCTCCAACGACGGCATCTTCCCTCTGGGCTTGCTGTGCGACATTCTGATGCGCGTCCCAGCCACGGCGATCTGCCGCTTCCGCTGCGTCTCCACCTCGTGGCGCTCCATCCTCCGCCACCCGAACTTCATCGCCGCCCACACGGCCCGCAACCCGCCGGCCCCGCTCATCGCAGCCACCGTGCGCCTGGACCGCGGCACGGTGATGGGCGTCAACCTCCTGGACACCTCCGGCAACGTGGTGAAGAAGATCCGAAGCCACGCCGCCGTGGCCCGGTGCTCCGTGAACGGGACGTGCGCGTACCGCGAGCTCGCCTGCCTCGTCGGGACGGACCGGCGTCTCCGCGTGCTCGACGCGGCCACCGGCGCCGCCGCCTCCTACCCTCCCAAGCCTCGCGGCGCCCTGACGTGCACGCTCGGGAGGGTGCCCTCCACGGGGGAGTACAAGGTTCTGGCCATGGTCAGCAGAACGCACAGGTGGGGGTATGGGCACTACCAGGTGGCCATGCTGCTCAACCTCGGAAGCAAAGGCGGTGGCTGGTGGAAGGAGATCGGAGGCCCTCCGGCGATCGTGAGGCGGCGGCACAGCGACGTGGCCATCGTCGGGGGAGTCGCCTACTTCTCCAAGGAGTCGTGCTTACCCGGCCATGAAGAAGAAGCGCACATGATCGTGGAGTTCGACCTCGAGACTGAAGAATGGCTGCCGGTTGTCTTCTACGGGCCCCCGGCACGCGAGGACGAAGACCACGCCGCGCCCGCAGACCACCACGACGTTAGCCTGGCCGAGGTCAACGGTTTCCTGGTCGCGGCTCAGCGCCATGGACACGGCGGCGCGTCTGCTGTGATGAAGCTGTGGTTCATGATGGAAAAGACTAAAACCACTCGCACGTGGCATCCGCTCTACACGATCGCCATGCCAGACCATGGAGCTTCTTCTCGGTTCCGGTTCGAGAAGCCCTTGCAGGTGCTGGAGGACGGGAGGATCGTGGTCTGGTCGTCGGCGGCGGATGGGTCCCACGACGGTATGCCGCAGATATACGATCCGGGGACGGAGACCTTCACGGAGGGGGCGGTGACGCCGAAGTGCTACGCCGTGGGCACGTGGACGGGATGCTTGCTGCGTCTTGGGAGTTCGGATAATCCGCGTAGCCACAAGACGCTCCAGTTGTTGGGGGATGCTGCAAGGAGTAGTTCACATCGTCATGGTCTCAGGGCAATCGAGTATGGCAGTAAGGCACTAGTAGTCCAAAGCACTACAGCTAGTGTGTATTAGATCCTTCCAAGAAATATAGTTAGGTCAACTTTTTTATTAGTCAGGTCACTTTAGTTGTCAATTGTCATGTACTTCACCTGAGTTGGTTGCAATTTTTATCCGTTAATTGTAGATGCAGTACTACTAGCTCCTTACCATATCAATTGTTTTAGGACGCGGCTAGCGAGCATCCGAGTGTTCGTTTGTCAGAAAAAACACTCGCCCCAAAAAGGAAACCAAACCGACGCGACTGAATCCCCCCATGTCTAAACTCTCCTGCTCCAGCATGGGAAAAGCAAGCGCGCTGCCTAACCCCATCTGGCGCGCACCCTTGCCACGCTTTTTCAAGCTAAGTCGGGACTTCCTCCTTCTGATCTTTTTCTTCTACAAGACAAAGGCTCCATGTTCTTCCTCCAAATCTTCACTATTTTTCTGCCCGCTCCGTTTTTTGCCTATAAAAACACTCCAGCGCGTCACCTCCGTGAAAAATTCTCCTCTAAAACAAAGGAACATAACCTATGTTGTAGATTGCTCATTGGTTTAGATCATGCAAGGAAATACAAGATGTGCATCTCAAGAAGACAACTTAGTCCAGATTTCCTTGCAGCAATTTACCTGAATATTTCAGTACTATACCTAGCATAAAATTGTTCTTTCAGTGGTGTCCTTTGGATTCACACAAAAATCAGTATGATTCAGTTTGTAGCTTGAAGTAGCAAACCTGAATATGGGTGTACAACTTAGTTGCACCTAGGGTTAAAACAAACTAGGGAGAGGATCAGATACAACAAAGTGCACAAAAATTGCATCACACAGAGGACATAAAACGATGAGAAAGAATGCAGTCCTTTAGCAGAAAAATGGACCACAATTGGTTTCACAACCCAAAACGTTCCATACAGAGGCTAGTTTAGTTGTCTAGCAATATTGTAAAACACCACTTAGCATGGTGGCATAAACCAATTTAACTAGTACCAGTGCCCAACTTAGGCAAGACGACAATACAACTAGAATTAAAACCCCATTTGCATTTTGTAGGGTTCGCATCATAGAAATTAAAAAATTTCCTACGATGGAAACATCTAAGTACCAAGATCTATCTACTAGATACAAGCAACGGGTGGATATACATCCATAGAATACATACCCTCGAAGACCGAATAGCGTTAACGAGGTTGTACTCGTGGATCGTGATGAAGTCCATCTGGTCCAGCCGGTCCAGCACCATCAAGTCCAACACCTCAAAGCAGTGGTGCATCCGTGATCGCACACACGTATGGATACCCCGACAACCTCCGCGCCCTCGCTCCAGCGAAGCAACAAATCCTTCTAGAAAAAGCCACCGGAAACATGTATCTCGCTGATCCGAGACCATGGGGAAATTCTAAAGTGGGAAGAGAGATCCTTCGCGAGGAGGTGTGCTTTGAGAGGAGGAGAGGGGGGCCTTTTATAGGGAGAGGGGTGCACCCCAAGGGGCATGGCGCCAGCCATGGTGGCTGCCCCCACCTCTTCCACATTCATGTGGGTGGAGCTCTCACTCAAAATGAAAAGCCTCCACTCCCATTAAAAAAGCCTCCACTAAAAAAATCCACTCACATGCATTAAATTTCCACCAAATTTAATGCAAGCTCTCATTTAAATAAAACTCTTTTATTTATTTATTCAGAATTTTGTTAATTAATTTAATTAACAAACATTCACATAAAACCCCTTACAACATTTCAATTTCACATGCAGAACCAGTTTCAATAATTTTAACCAAAACAGTTTCGGTGTCTAGTGAAATAAATTCCTGCGCTTTCCTTTTTCTTTCTCTGACATATCATTTGCTCCGAATGGTGTTGGTATCCCTTAAGTGTGTCACCCTACGGTTCGCGAATAATGCAGACATGATCGAGACCCCTCTCCGATCAATAATCAGCAGCGGGACCTGAAGAACCGTACTGACTCCCACACATTCAACGATGACTTCTGTGATCGTGTGAACCTTTTACGCTAGTATCTTAATCCCTTTGTTTCACGATATATTATATGTCCGAGATTCGATCATCAATATCTTCATACCTAGTTTGATCTCGTTACCGACATGCACTCTTTTCTCGTTCTCGTGATATAACATTCTAGTGATCAAATCACTTGCTTGCAAGCTAATCAATGTGATATCACCGAGAGGGCCCAGAGCATATCTATCCGTCATCGGGATGAACAAATTCCACTCTCGATCCATGAACCTCAACATAACACTTTAGTAGTTATGAAGCCATCTTTATAATCACCCAGTTACGGTGTGACGTTTGATGTCATCGAGAAACTCTTCCGGTGTTAGTGATTGACATGATCTCATGGTCTAAGGATTAGGATCACTTCGTAAGTTGTTATAGCAATATAAACTCAATGACCTTGATCGTAATGCTATACTTCAGATGAATGTTCATCACATCATTACACTAATGTTGTGACCTCGTTATTAACAATATCCAATGTCCATGATCAGGAAACCTTTGATCATCTTGTTAATCAACGAGCTAGTTTATAAGAGAGGCATAACTAGGAACTTCCTTTTTGTTTATTAAACACACATGTATTAACGTTTCTGTATTAATACAATTATAGCATGCAAAATAAACATTTATCATAAATAAGGAATACGATAATAACCACTTTATTATTGCCTCTCGGGCATATTCCCTTCACATTTTGCTCCACGAAAAAAGAGAACAACTACAACTAGCTAGATTGCAGAACACTACTTAAGCACCGTGGAAGAAGCAACTTAACTAGTACCAGCACCTAAATTTGGTTAGTTTAGTTGTCTAGCAAAGATCACAGCTATTCCTAACTCCCTAATTTTTGTGGGTAACCCCTGGAAAATAGTAACTTGTCCAACAAACTTAGTTGTATCATGGATAGAATCATCAAGGACGAAGTTGCATACTGGCCTCATATAAGTGTACAAAAGAACAAGCAACAAATAAGATTAGATAGTGGAAAAGGTTCTACAACTTAAGCGTGTTTGTAGAAACAACTTAAGTAGTATTGGTACAAAACTTAGGCATGGCAACAATACAACTAAAATTTCCAAGAAAAAAATAAAACTAGTTAGATTATAGAACACAACTTAGCATGGTGGCATAAACCAAGTTAAGTACTACCAGTACTCAACTTGGACATGATGACAATACAACTAAAATTCAACATTCCCAAGTGGGCAACTTGTGCATATTACTCAAGGAAAAATACAGAACAAAGAAAACCAACTAGACTATGGAACACAACTTAAGCATGGAGGTATAACAAACTTATCAAATTCTAGTAACCAACTTAGGCATGGTGAAAGTTCAACTTATAACTTATTAACCACACACCCAAAGTAGGCAACATATGCCTAGTAGCAACTTAACTATGGTGACAAGACAACTTAGTACCATAAAACCACAGTACAAAAGCAAACAAAAGGGGAGATCCAACAACAAAACTTGGATTCTTCTCTATGTGTTCCATGCTGGTGGTCGCACCTCTATGCGTTGGTTCTTTTCTTGTAGCAATATGTAACTTGATAAGAAACAAAAACAAAAAGGAGGGGAACCATATTATTAGATTGCAGTGTGTGTGTAGAAAAGCAACTTAGTTGAATTCAGGAATCAATTTAACCATGTTGAAGAACCAACTTAAATATGATGAAGAAACAACTTAATCAAATATGTATCGGACTTGATCATTGAAAAGCAATATAAAGTTGATTTTGGAACCAATTTAACCACGTTAGAAAACAACTTAACAATGATGAAGAAAACAACTTAATGAAATCAGTATCAAAACTTAACCATTAAAGAGCAACTTAGTTGAATTTAGAAATCAACTTAACCATGTTGAAGAACCAACTTAACTATGATGAAGAAACAACTTAATCAAATCTATATCAGACTTAACCATTGAAAAAACAAGTTGTGATTTTGGAGCCAATGTAACCATGTTGGAACAAAACTTAATTATAATAAACAAAACAACTTAATGAAATCAGTATCAAAACTTAACCATTAAAGAGCAACTTAGTTGAATTTAGAAATCAACTTAACCATGTTGAAGAACCAACTTAACTATGATGAAGAAACAACTTAATCAAATATTTATCAGACTTAACCATTGAAAAAACAATTTAGTTGATTTTGGAACTAATGTAACCATGTGGGAAAACAACTTAACTATGATGAACAAAACAACTTAATGAAATCAACATCAAAACTTAACCATCGAAAAGCAACTTAGTTGGATTTAGAATCAACTTAACCATGTTGAAAGAACCAACTTAACTACGATGAAGAAACAACTTAGGCATACTAGTGGCGTAAGTTAGGCATACTAGTGACGCAAGTTAGAGAGCTACCTTGACAACCGGGAAGGCTACAAATTTGGAGAGCACTAACCAGATGGGATTATCACTCGATACGTAATTATTGTATGCACACGAGAATAGAAATGAGTAATTCTTTCGTTTATCACGGAATAGTCAAGGTTGTCTACCAACAGTTTGAACAGCTATCAGATCAACAAGACTGAACTCTCCAGAAGAAAATCACAAGGATTCAACCTAGAACTGGGCATCCCTGATTTTTCTGCCCCTGTCTTCTTTTGCCTTGCAAAACGCTCCAGTGCATCACCTCCATGAAAACAAATTCCCCTCTAAAACAAAAGGAACATAACCTTTTTTTATAGACAACATATGGGTTCATACTTCTCTGCATTGATCAGCTCAGCTCAGCCATACTGGAGTACTAGATAGTAGTAGGATCAAATATCGCTAAGTAGCATGACGAGCTCAACAGCAACACATGAATCCAAAAATCATGGCGGAAGCCAGCCCAACAGCTGCAGCACGTAGCGCCAAAGATGAACTCTGCTGCTGTGTTGTGCGGGCAGCATGTCGGAGTGGTCATACTCACTTGGCTCGCCGACAAAATGAAGGGGGCGAGGGGCCGGCGGAAGGGAGGAGGGGCCGGTGGAGGGGAGGATTGCCGCCGGTGGAAGGTCTGCCCGACGAGGCTGCGGTGGGGCGCCGGGACGGAGGAGATCGAGGGGAGGAGAAAGGGGATCGGCTGTGGGTGGGTGGGAGGCGTCAGGGAAAGGGTTGCCGTGAGCGGGGTCTGTAGCAGGGGAGGAGGGACTAGGGTGGGGGATGCGCAGGAGTCACGGAGGGAGACGAGCGGCGGTGGCGCAGCTAGAGGCGGCAGAATGGACAAAAATAACCCATTTTTGAAAGAATTTCACAAACTGAACTCTTGGTGAAAGAATTTCACAAAACTAACCCTTTTAATAGAGCCTAACACAAAGGCTCTATGCTCAACGGTGTAGCGCCTTTCCCAAAGACGCTATACTCTTTGCCAGCGTGGCACGCGGGTCCCATGGTACGTTGGACTGAGACATCACTATACATAGCATAGCGCCTATGCGTAAGGCGCTACACTAGCCTACATATATAATGTCTGTATTTAGTTGACAGAAAAGTATGGTGACTGAGTTGGTTGAAGTCTTTGTTGTTTACTTGTAGGTTGTGAGTTTAACTCTCCATAATCCCACTTTTCATTTTTATTTTTTAGAGGCTGCAATATTGGTTTATATTGTTGTACATATGGAAATATGTTAATTCTAGCATCCTTATTTATTTAAAAAAATGAAAACCGAGTATCTTTTAAAATTTTACTAGCTTTAACAAAGACTTTACCAACTCAGTCACCATACTTCTCTATCAACTAAATACAAACATTATATATGTAGGCTAGTGTAGCGCCTTACGCATAGACGCTATGCTACGTATAGTGACGTCCCAGCCAAACGTACCATGGGACCCGTGTGCCATGCCGGCAAAAAGTGTAGCGCCTTTCCGAAAGACGCTACACCATTGAGCATATCGCATTTGTGTTAGACGCTACTAAAAGGGTTAGTTTTGTGAAATTCTTTCACCAAGAGTTTAGTTTGTAAAATTCTTTTAAAAATGAGTTATTTTTGTCCATTCTGCCGCTAGAGGCCGGCCTCGAAGAGGCTGATGGTGGTTGTTTCATCTGGGTGAGAAGATCTCAGGAGAGAAGGGGTGCACGAGGGGCGTTGCCACCGTTGTCTCTATCCATCGTTGTCAGAAGGATCTTCACACGCACGACTCCATCAGACGGCCCAGCATCGAGTACTCGCATGAGTCAACCAGCATCCGGATGTTTTTTAGCATTTGGGATTGTTTTATTCTACGAGAAGTCATCATTACCTTTTGAACTTGGAAGTGTACGTTAGCTCCGAGGTTTACAAACTCCATTAACTTCATATTACTTCGCATATTAGAGTTGGTCAAAGTCAAAATATAATCAAAACATAGGCTACATAGCAAGAGATCAATATTTATACTACTACCTCCGTCCCAAGACTTAAGTCATATAACTTTTTTTCAAAAGTCAAACCAACTAAATTTTGACCAAATTTTTAGAAAAAAATATTAATATTTATAATACATAATCCATACCCATTCACACATCATGAAACACATTTTCACATGGTATCTACATAATATAATAGTTCTTGATAGTCTTTCTAAATTTTGGTCAAACTTTACATTGCTTGACTTTTCAAATAATTTATATGCCTTAAGCCTTGGGATGGAGGAAGCAGTATCAAATGCATACAATATGAAAGCATAACCCATGATATATAATAATGATTTAATATTAGGTAGCGCTATTGCTATTTTTTATCTGTATGCTTGATTATATTTTATAAAGTCTGACTTTAACCAAAACTAACATGTAGTAATTTGAAATAGAAAAAGTAGTTTCTTTTTTTTTTCATAGTTGGCATCACATGGTCCCTGAAAGTGCAATGGACATCACCTAGAGGGGGGGTGAATAGGCTTTTAAAATTATTACGGTTTACGCTCAAATAAATGTGGAATAAAACTAACATTTAATTTATTAAGCACAAAACCTAACCACTAGGTTCACCTAAGTGCACCAACAACCTATGCTAAGCAATACAAGCAACAAGGTGATAGAGATATATAAATACTTTAAGCACGATGGCTATCACAAAGTGAAGTATATAAGTAAAGGGTTCGGTTGAGAGATAACAATGGACCTGAAGACGAAGATTTTTATTCCGGAGTTCACTTCCAAAGAAGCTACGTCTTCGTAGGAGAGGCGCGATGGCGCAATGCTCTCCGAACGCCACAAAAGGCTCACCTCGGGATGTGGTGGCTCGATGCTTATCCAACGCCACACAAGGCATCACCCCGGATGCGAAGGCACGCAACTCACCGGCGCCACAAAAGGCTCATCATATTCTCCCGTGAGCTTGCCACAAAGGCCTACTCTCAATCCACTAAGGGATACTTGAGGGTGATGTATACGCACTTCTATTCTTGTATACAGTTGTTGGTGTAGGGGTTCGTAGCATGGAAAACAAAAAATTTCTATCGCATACAAACAAACAAGCCAAGATCTATCTACTAGATTGTAGCAACGAGTCGATGGAATAACTTACCCTCGAAGATTCCAAAGCGGTTAACGAGAGCAGATTCTCGTGGGTGATGTAGTCGTACACTTCCGATCTCAAGATCGCGTAGACGATCCTTCCCAGGCCATGCTTCGGCAGCGCTCCTTGAGTCGGTCACACGTTAGGTACTCGACGAAGACCTTCCTCTCCCTTGTTCCAGCAGGAGGCGGAGGTTGTAGCACTCTCCTCGCGATTCCGGCAAAACGGCGTGGTACCTAAGTAGAGGGAGATCCCAGAGCCTTAAGCCGGAGCGAGTATGGTGGAGTATGAGAGAGCTATTAGTGGTCTAGGGTTTAGACACACCAATTAGAAGGCTCTAAACCGAAGGCTAGGGCAATTAGAAGCTCTAAACCAAAAGCGGCTCTAAACCGGAGATTAGAGGATAGGAACTTGTGTCTAGAGGAGGAGGCCACCTGCCCTCCTTTTATAGGTGGAGAGGTGGCTGGCCAGGGAGGAGGAGTCCCTCCCAACTCGGCCTAGGCTGGCCACGGCTTGGAGGAGAGGACTCCTCCTCCAAGTTGGTTTCAACCTCCTCTTGCTTGTTTCCACAGTTTCTGTTTCCCACAGTTTCTGTTTTAGCCGTTTGACTTTCAAACGGCAATTTGACTTTTCAGTTTTGGAACAGCAAAACACTTAGTACATGATGCAATCATTCAATGACACATTCATGTACCCTCCCGAGTGCCGGACAATCCGAACCTTCTAGAACATTCCGATGAAAACACGGAATCATTCCCGAACTCCAAAGCAGGACTTTCCTTATATGAATCTTATTCTCCGGACCATTCCGGATCACCTCGTGATATACCGGATCCCATCCGAGACTCGAACAACATTCGGTCTCTTTCTCATAATACCATAACTACTCAAAACAACGTGAATCCTTAAGTGTGTCTCCCTACGGTTCGTGAATTATGCGTACATGATAGAGACACTTCTCGAACAATAACCAATAGAGGAATCGAAATTCATATGGCTCACATATTTCTGATTACTTTGCGATCGAATGAACCACTTACATATGATACCAATTTCCCTTTGTCTCACGATAGTTTACTTATCCGAGGTTATGATCGTTGTATCTCGCATACCTAGTTCAACCTCGTATCGATAAGTACTCTTTTCTCGTTCGTGATATGTGATCCCTTGTGACCTAGTCACATGCTTGCAAGCTAATTGGATGACATTCCACCGAGAGGGCCCATAGTATATCTATCCGTCATATGGATGGACAAATCCCACTCTTGATCCATGTGTTTCAACCAATACTTTCCGAACACTCAATGCCACCTTTATAGCCACCCGATTACGGTGTGGTGTTTGATGTCATCAAAGCATCCATCCGTAAAGGTGATATGCATGATCTCATGGTCGAAGGATTTAGGTTACTATGTATCAGAAAGCTTATAGCAAATGAACTATATTAAATGACTTGATCTTTATGCTACGCTTAACTATAGGAGTATGTCCATCACATCATTCTCCTAATGATATGACCCATTGTTAATAACATCTCTATGTTCATGATTAGGAAACCATGATCATATATTAACCAACAAGCTAGTTTAACAAGAGGCTTTACTAGGGACTCTTTTATGTTTACAAATCACACAAGTATTAATGTTTCCTGTTAATACAATTATAGCATGGTATGTAAACATTTATCATAAGTATGAAGATATGATAATAACCTACTTTATTATTGCCTCTTGGGCATATCTCCAACAGTTGGGCCTCCAAGTGCATAGGTTTGTAGAACAGCAACAAGTTTCCCTTAAATGTATTACCCAAGGTTTATCAAACTCAGGGAGGACGTGGTCAAAGGTATCCCTCTCAAGCAATCCTGCAATCAAGATACAAGAAGTCTCTTGTGTCCTCAACACACATAATACACTTGTCAGGTGTATAGGTGCACTAGTTCGGCGAAGAAATAGTGAAATACAAGTGGTATGGATGATTATAAGTGGTAACGGTGCCAGAAAAGAGCTTCTGACGGGGAGAAAAAGACTAAAGGCAAAAAGATGAAAGCAAGCAAACATGCAACAGATCTAGTTGTAAACGGTGTTTCAATGCTTAGAAACAAGGCCTAGGGATCATACTTTCACCAGTGAACACTCAATAAATATATTCTCTTCATGATACTACCCTGAACTACTCTCCGGTTAGACACTCTAATCTATGGTAGGGCTATAACAGCACTCCTCAAAGTCCGCCTTCCCCATCTAGATAACCCCACACTGTCACTTTGAGCGCTAGATGGTTCCAACAAATACCAAAATTTCATAAAGACATCCAACTCCAAATATACTCATGATAAATATTTATGAACTCCAGCCTAAGTGCCACCACGGTGTGCACACTGTCACTTTCACACACGTGGGGAGAGCAGATATCTATTGAAGCACTTGAGTATTTATGTAAAATCTAGCCTAAGTTCCACCATGGCGTGCACGCTGTCACTTTCACACATGTGGGGAGAGCCCGAGATCTATTAAAGCACTTGAGTAGCAAGGTAGATCTACTTGATTACAAAGCTCATGATCTCAATAAGATCACGAATAGAGAGAGAGATGAACACATAGCTACCGGTAGAGCCCTTAGCCTCGAGGAAGAACTACTCCCTCCTCATCATGGGAATCAGCAACGATGATGGAGATGATGATGGAGATCGATGGATATGGTGGTGAAGATCGAAGGAGATGGCTCCGGGGGGCACTTCCCCGTCCCGACAGAGTGCCGAAGCAGACTTGTCCCCAAATCCCCCTTGGTGGCGCAATGCAGACCTTTCGTGGAGGTATGATGGATGATCTAGGGTTTTCTCCCCGGGGGCTTCTTATAGGCGAAGGGGCAAGGCGAGGAGGTAGCCAGGGGGACACACCCCCTGGTGGCGCAACCTAGGTGGGCCCGCGCCACCCTAGGGTGTGACCACCCTGGTGCCCTACTCCGTCTCTGCTACGATTTTCCGTATTGCTTTGGGAAAATAGTAACTTTGGCTTTTGTCCTGTTCAATTCCGAGAATATCCATTTTTTAGCTTTTTTGAAACCAAAAACAGCAGAAAACAGGCAACTGGCACTGTGGCATCTTGTCAATAGGTTAGTTCCGGAAAGCGTATAAAAATACCTCAAAGTGTAGACAAAACATAAGATAGTTGACACAAAACAAGCACGGAGCATCAAAAATTATAGATACATTTACGACGTATCAAACATCCCCAAGCTTAACTCCTGCTCGTCCTCGAGTATTTAAGTGATAAAAAGAATAATTTTTGAGGTGACATGCACCATCACAATCAAGATCAAACCATTGTAAAGTATTGAAAGCTAGGATCAAAGTACTCTAAACATGAGCATGAAAGATGAAGTTCTAACAGCAAGACATAGTAACTATGTTGCAACATGAAAGGATACAAACAAAGATCATGGATAACAATGCATTGAAAGACGTTTGTTTGTTTCACATATAGAAAACATAGCATAGTGGCATTCAGCTTGTACCTCATAGAGTAGCAACACATAAATGCATAGGACACCTTCAAAGTTCATAAGGGTGACTAGATACAAATAGTTCAAGGACAAGCAATATCAACATTATGAATCAATCAATAAGTTTTGGGACAATGCACATAGAACTAAGAATGACAACTATGCTCTCTCCATTGGTGCCTAAGGATAGAAGGTGGAGACTCAATATAAAAGTGGAAGAAAGGCCCTTCAAAGGGAAGCAGGGATTTCTAGTTTCATAAAGAGCTTCCAAAAATTATGGTACTTGTTAGCTTTCAGCTCTCATTGCTCCTATCATAAGCATCTTGAGGTGATTAAGGTTAAAGTGAACAAATATAGAGTATATGCTTGATAAAGTATAAGTTGGCAATCTCATGTCCCTTGAGTACGAGGGCCGCTCCTCATGCTACTCAACTTTAGTTACCGGTAAGTTCTTGTCATAGTAAGTACATGTGTATCATATAGAACCGCCAACGGGGTACCCCTTGCACATGATACAAGAGCTACCCCATAATCAAAATGACAAGGCAAGCAGACAATGAGCATCTCAGCAATTTTCTTATTTACCATGGGAAAATGGTGTTTTTTCTCTCTTTCCTCTTTTCAAAATGTCTCTTTTTTTATAAGAAGAAAGCTTCATAGATTGCTCACTATGGTGATGCTGGAAGCTTCCACCATGATTATGCATGGCTTAGGTTAGTGGCCCAGGCATTTCTCTAACACACATACATAACTCCATGGACTTACTGTTGGAATTATGCCCTAGAGGAAATAATAAAGATGTTATTGATATAAATTCTTGTTCATGATAAAGTTTATATTCCATGCTAGAATTGTATTAAGCGGAAACTTTGATACTTGTGTGGTTTATGAACAACACCGTGTCCCTAGTACGTGTGGCATCCCGCAAAACCACTACTAGAAAATCGCGTTGAATTTGTGCATCGCATCGTCATCATCATGCATTGTTTGCCTAAAACTATTTTCGCAAAGCCTGTTTTTGTTTTCTAAAACGCCCCGTCTTGTTTTCAAATTCAAACCCGGGACTCCGGATTAATTGTTTTGTCGGTTTCTGGTTGCAAAGGCCCTGTTTTAAATAAGTAAAACATTTAATTACTTTAGCGGGGGCAGTCGAACGGGACGATTCGACCCGAACGACCACCCCCAGAAATAAAAATGGTCCGCCCCAAACCATTTTCTACCTAGTCCTATTCTACCCACCCCTCCTCCACCTCACCCTGGCCAATCACCATATGCCACCTCACCTTTTTCCCTTCCCCACCCAACGAGCATCTGCCACCTAATCCTACCCCTTTCCCCACCCCTATCTCTCAACCCCACCCCAGACCCCACCTGCCGGCCCCCTCTTTCCCTCTCTCCTCTCCGTGCCCAGCGCCCTCGGTCCCACCACGCGGCCCCTTCCGCGTCCCCACCTCCTCACGTGCCTCCTCCGCACCAACCACCTCCTCCCCGCCTCTTCCCTCTCGCCGCCCTTCTCTCCTCCCCACCTCGCCCGCCTCTCCCAGCAGCGCCTCCACCTTCCTCCGCCTCCTCCCTCGGCTCCCTCCGCCCGCCCCCCTCTCCCTCCCGCCCCGCCCTTGCCCGGCCCCTTCCCTTCTCACGCCCACCTTCCTCCGCCCTCCTCCTTTCCCTTGGCCGATGCGCCCGACGCCGCTCTTCACCCCTTGCCCGACCTCCGCCGCCTCGCCTCGCCACCTTTGCCTCCGTCGCCGCTCGCCTTCCTGCAAGTCCCGCTCACGCCAGAAGCCGCGGCGCCCCACCCTCCGTCGCCCCTCAAGCACCTCCCCTGCCGCCCGCCCCTTCGCGCCTTTGCCCGTGCCGCCGGCCCCGCATCGCCGTCGCGCCCTCGGCCACCTCCGCGGCTCCCTTCCAGGACCCGCGTGACCGCCGGCCCGACCCAGCCGCCGAGGACCTCCTCGAGCCCGAGTCCCGCCGCCTAGGAGCCCGCGCCTGTGCCTGTCCGCGGGCCGGCGTCTGCGCCCGTCGCGTGCGTGGCCGCGAGACCCCCTCGCCAGCGTTCAAGACCACCCTCAACAAGAACGGCCACGTGTACAAGTGACCGCCAAGATCGACACCGAACCCAAGTGGCGCCCTATTCCAAGATCCTCGTCATGGACCCTGATGGTCGAGATTGGACCGAGCCCTCGGACGACAGGCTCTCCCTCTCGGCCCCGAAGGCGCCAAGACCGGACCCAAGATCTCTGCGGTGAGCGACAAGACCGTCGCGACCCGACGACCGCGGATGCGACAGGATCGTCCCCAGGACGCCAAGATTGCCACGAGAACGCTCCCGAACGCTAACACCGACTCGATGGTGCGGGCCCGACAAGACCCTCGCAACGGCAAGATCGACCCTGTGGGACCCGACAAGATCTGCACGACGACAAGAACGGCAATGACCGGAGAACCCGATCGCCCCGACGGAACCAAGTACTTCTTTCCGGACGCCGAGTCCGTCGAGAACCCGGATGCGCCAAGACCTACCCCGTTATCCGAGAACGATCCCGTTGAACCCTGAGACCGACCCCGAACCCCCGGACCAAGATCTCCGACCCTCTATGTGTGACCCCTTTTCTCGAGCCCTATTTTATAAATGTAATAACAACTTGTTGCATATTAATTGCCATACTTGCATGCATATTTGTGCGGTTTGGGGGCCTTATGCCGATTCACCATATAATTAAATATGGGGCCCATATGCGGGCAAATCTAGCCTTATATTGGCCTCATTTAAATTTGTGTAGCGAACCAGTAACTTATTTTCCTTGTTCCTACAACATCAAATTGCGGGGTATCTAAACAACTTGAACCGTTTAATTAATTGTCGGGACCCCGGTTCCGCTTAATATTGCCTTATTGCATCGCATTTTGGTCATGGCATACATCATACATGCATCATGCCCGATATTTTGCCGTAGTATTAAATATTGCATCCGATGTTTGTTCTAGCGTTTTGCTTCTTCGCGGATAAGGCCGTTGAGTTGATGCGAGTGTCGACCCGATCTTCGGTTGAACCTTCGACAATGTTTTCAGGCGAGCATCTCCCCCTTTCTTCCTATCTTACTTTTCTAGTATTTATTCCCTCCTGTTGATCTTTGCTATCTGTGTTGCGATGCTCTAGTTATCGTACCCGTGATATCCCTTGCAGCCATATATAGCCTTGGACACGTCCTATTACCGTTGTTTGGTATATAGTTGGACCCGCGCGTCGTAGTCGCTTGCTCAAGTGTTTTTGCGTGTCGTCGAGTACCACAGTGGTTGGAGTATTGCCGCATGTTGATGTCGGAGATGATCATGGTTTTACTTTTCGTCACTTTAATTACTGTTTAACAACTAAAATTGAAGTAAGTAAGCAGAGGCATCGGTGGGTGATAGACAATGTTGGTTTCCGACCGCCCACTTGTGTCCCGTAGGACCCCGAGTTCTTGACACCTATTCCGAGATCGGCCGCTAACCACGGTGGGGAGATATGGGCCCCATTGATTATTACCTGATTTCAAAGTATTGTCTTGGGGCCACAAACTAGTTTGAGGTTTTATTTACTATCCTGTACTTATGCCATGCTTCTTTCTTTATTTACGATTGTGCGAGCTGCTTTGTCTTTGTTAGGATCGGGACACGTTTTGGTGTCGGCGGTCGATTTTGGGATTTGCTATCGTTCTGACCGTCTACCCAAACCCTAAGTCCGTCTGGAGACGGCCGACTTCGTTGGGTAGACTTAGTGGGTGGCCCCGTGCTTGCTTTGGTTCTGGGAACGTCATGACTTAGGCCCCGCCGACATACCGATGGGTGTATGTTAACTGATCTGGCAAAAAGGGTCGAAGTGCTTGTGGATACTTTGGTGCACACCTGCAGGGTTAAATCTTTTCGAGAAGCCGTGTCATGATTATGGACCACTTGGAGCACGATTGCTTGATCATAGACAACTATAACTAAAGTTTATTGTTATAAATTGACTTGTCTACGATATGACTAGTAATCAGCTTCACTACAACAGAATGGCTAAGTAAAAGTACCAACAACTGCTGGGTTTTGGGGTTATCTCATGCTAATTGTATCTGACTAGTAAGTGTCGCAACTATAATGAATGGTTAAATAAAATTGCCCACTGCTTATTTTATCAGGATGACTATCTATACCTGACTAGTAATTGCTGCAACGATAACTGAATAAATAAAACTGCCAACTGTGTGAGTTCCTCGGTCGACTTCCTCGTTTGGTATCGAGGGGGAAACACCAGGATGGGTTTGTTTGGTGGTAGTATCAGGTTGGTTCCGAATAGGTCTTTCTTACCCCTCTCTAATAGCCGCCAGTTGTATCGAGTCTCTATATAGGTTGCTCAGTGCATGCTGCCGCTGCCGCTTCAGTCCACCATACCTATGTAGGCGGACGCGAATTCTAGCCTCGCCGTGTCTTGGCCTCGATCGACGCTCCTCTTTTTCCTTTGCCCTTTGTCGGCACCCCTTTTGTTTAAGCAGGTTTTGAGATCGACGTCGTTAGCAGGGTTACCCTTCCGGCTTGGCCTGGGCAGGGTTATGGACGCCATTGGTTATTCTTCAGGGCTCTTAGACCCATTTGCATCTTGTCTGTAGCCGGACGCTCTATCGTTTTCAAGGTGATTTGGATCTTCGTATTGTATATCTGTATTCTTGACTCATTGAGTCGCTGTTATATATATATATATCTGTTTTGTGGGTCCCATCGAGGACTGTTGTGTAATGTTATTACTTCGTTTTCCACCCGCACGAAAGTGCCTGGTGGGCACCTTTGAATCGTTTCTATGCGGGTTTGGCGGGTTTCGCTAAAACTTGCATAGGGCCGATTCTGAGGGTGTTACAGAGTGGTATCAGAGCTCAGCAGTTGCGATACCCCACAAGTCCAGCCTGTAGGATGACCTAGCTAACGGCCGAAGTAGAGTGTCAAAACTATTTTTGCAAAATCGGTTGGATAGTTCTGATTAGGTCTGATTTTACTCCTTACCCCTCTCCTGCTCTCCTCTCACCTCTGCGTATTTTGAATCCGCTCTCGTCTTTTTCTTCGAGTCTAGGATTTCTCGTGGTTGGGTTCCATCGTACCTTCAGGGTTTCGCTTCCTTCTTTGATAACGGTGTTCTACCATCCGGTGTTCATGCTGCCTGAGTGATCCTTTATCTGTGGTACCATTCTTTGTTCTTGTTTGGGCCTCCCAGTGTTTTCCGGCGACATCATCTACGCCGGATCCGATCACAGTCTCATCACTCCGTTGTTCGAACCTCGCTTGTCGAGATCTTGATCATTCGAGAGTTGGTTGCATAATCATATTCGTGTACATAGTAATGCTTTGAGTGCGGGATGGAGTCGCGACCATACCTACTCATACCATTCGCTTTTGTACATTGAATGGTGGATCGATGCCACTCTTACTCCTTCCATGGAAGTTAGTGGTGGCCTTACCTTTAACCGTCCGTTGTTTATCCGAGTGCTCTCTTGTGACGTGAACAACGACCTCTTGTTAGTGGTGTCGCGAGGATCTCTACAGGCGAGAAGAGGCAGATCGCCGACCTTCTTTCCGGTACCATGAGGCGGATCTCGAGGGCGAGATCCATTGTTAGTGGTGTCGAATTGTGGCATCCCGCAAAACCACTACTAGAAAATCGCGTTGAATTTGTGCATCGCATCGTCATTATCATGCATTGTTTGCCTAAAACTATTTTCGCAAAGCCTGTTTTTGTTTTCTAAAACGCCCCGTCTTGTTTTCAAATTCAAACCCGGGACTCCGGATTAATTGTTTTGTCGGTTTCGGGTTGCAAAGGCCCTGTTTTAAATAAGTAAAACATTTAATTATTTTAGCGGGGGCAGTCGAACGGGCCGATTCGACCCGAACGACCACCCCCAGAAATAAAAACGGTCCGCCCCAAACCCTTTTCTACCTAGTCCTATTCTACCCACCCCTCCTCCACCTCACCCTGGCCAATCACCATATGCCACCTCACCTTTTTCCCTTCCCCACCCAACCAGCATCTGCCAACTAATCCTACCCCTTTGCCCACCCCTCTCTCTCAACCCCACCCCAGACCCCACCTGTCGGCCCCCTCTTTCCCTCTCTCCTCTCCCTGTCCCGCGTGGCCCCACCCTGGGTCCCACCTGCCGCCGCGTCCCTTCCGCGTCCCCCACCTCCCTCACGCGCCCTCTCCCTTCCCGCACCAACCACCCGACGCCCCCGCACCGTCTTCCCCATCGCCGCCCTCCTTCCTCTCCCCTCCACCCTCGCCGCGCCCTTGCCGCTCGCGCCTTCTCCTCCTCCAGGCTGCCGCGCCCGTCCCTCCCGCCTCCCGGGCCTCCGCGCCGGCCTCCTCCTCGCCACCTCACCTCCGCCCCGCCTTCTTCCTCCCATGCCGCTCTTCGGCCCGCCTCCCCGCCTCTCCCAGCGCCTCCACCTCCCTCCGCCGCTCCCTGCAAGCTCCCTCGCCGCCAACCCCCCCTCTCCCTCCAACCCCTTGCGCCCCTATCTTCCTCTGGCCGGCCGCCGCCCTCCTCTCCTTTCTCCGCGCCGATACCGACGCCGCCCGCTCTTTGCCGACCTCCGCCGCCTCGACTCACCCCACTCGCCTTTGCCTCCGGTGCGTCGCCCTTCCCTGCAAGTCCGCTCCGCGCCAGCCGCCCGGCACCCCCCTGCCCTCCGTCGCCCCTCAAGCACCTCCGCTGCCGCCCGCCCCTTCGCGCCTCTGCCCGTGCCGCCCGCCCCGCCTCGCCGTCGCGCCCTCGGCCACCTCCGGCTCCTTCCTGACCAGCGTGACCACCGGCACGACCCAGCCGCCGAGGACCTCCTCGAGCCCGAGTCCCGCCGCCTAGGAGCCCCACCACCTGTGCCCTGTCCCTCCGAAGCTGGCCGTCCTGCGCCGTCGCCGTGCGTGGCCGCGAGACCCCCTCCGCCGCGCGTTCAAGACCACCCCTCAACAAGAACGGCCACGTGTACAAGTGACCGCCAAGATCGACACCGAACCCAAGTGGCGCCCTATTCCAAGATCCTCTTCATGGACCCTGATGGTCGAGATTGGACCGAGCCCTCGGGCCGGGATCTCCTCCGGACCGGCGCCAAGACCGGACCCCAAGATCTCTGCCGTGACGACAAGACCGTCGGCACGACCCGACGACCATGGATGCGACAGATCGCCCCGACGCCAAGATTGCCACGAGAACGCTCCCGAACGCTAACATCGACTCGATGGTGCGGGCCCGACAAGACCCTCGCAACGGCAAGATCGACCCCGTGGGACCCGACAAGATCTGCACAACGACAAGAACGACAGCGACCAGGAGAACCCGATGCGCCCCCAACACCGAACCAAGTACTCCTTTCCGGACGCCGAGTCTGTCGAGAACCCGGATGCGCCAAGACCTACCCCGTTATCCGAGAACGATCCCGTTGAACCCTGAGACCGACCCCGAACCCCCGGACCAATATCTCCGACCCTCTATGTGTGACCCCTTTTCTCGAGCCCTATTTTATAAATGTAATAACAACTTGTTGCATATTAATTGCCATACTTGCATGCATATTTGTGCGGTTTGGGGGCCTTATGCCGATTCACCATATAATTAAATATGGGGCTCATATGCGGGCAAATCTAGCCTTATATTGGCCTCATTTAAATTTGTGTAGCGAACCGGTAACTTATTTTCCTTGTTCCTACAACATCAAATTGCGGGGTATCTAAACAACTTGAACCGTTTAATTAATTGTCGGGACCCCGGTTCCGCTTAATATTTCCTTATTGCATCGCATTTTGGTCATGTCATACATCATACATGCATCATGCCCGATCTTTTGTCGTAGTATTAAATATTGCATCCGATGTTTGTTCTAGCGTTTTGCTTCTTCGCGGATAAGGCCGTTGAGTTGATGCGAGTGTCGACCCGATCTTCGGTTGAACCTTCGACAATGTTTTCAGGCGAGCATCTCCCCCTTTCTTCCTATCTTACTTTTCTAGTATTTATTCCCTCCTGTTGATCTTTGCTATCTGTGTTGCGATGCTCTAGTTATCGTACCCGTGATATCCCTTGCAGCCATATATAGCCTTGGACACGTCCTATTACCGTTGTTTGGTATATAGTTGGACCCGCGCGTCGTAGTCGCTTGCTCAAGTGTTTTTGCGTGTCGTCGAGTACCACAGTGGTTGGAGTATTGCCGCATGTTGATGTCGGAGATGATCATGGTTTTACTTTTCGTCACTTTAATTACTGTTTAACAACTAAAATTGAAGTAATGCGAGGCATCGTGGGTGATAGACAATGTTGGTTTCGACCCCACTTGTCCGTGGGACCAGAGTTCTTGACACTGTTAGAGATCGAAGCGCTAACCACGGTGGGGAGATATGGGCCCCATTGATTATTACCTGATTTCAAAGTATTGTCTTGGGGCCACAAACTAGTTTGAGGTTTTATTTACTATTCGTACTTATGCCATGCTTCTTGCTTTATTTACGATTGTCGAGGAGCACCTGTCTTTATTTAGGATCGGGACACGTTTTCGCGGTGTCGACAGTCCCAGTTTTGGGATTTGCTGTCGTTCACAGCCGTCTACCCAAACCCTAAGTCCGTCTCGGAGACCGGCCGACTTCGTTGCGGGTAGACTTAGTGGGGTGGCCCCCCGTGCTTGCTTTGGGTCTGGGAACGTCATGACTTAGGCCCCGCCGACATACCGATGGGTGTATGTTAACTGATCTGGCAAAAAGGGTCGAAGTGCTTGTGGATACTTTGGTGCACACCTGCAGGGTTAAATCTTTTCGAGAAGCCGTGTCCGCGGTTATGGACCACTTGGAGCACAGTGCTTGATCATAGACAACTATAACTAAAGTTTATTGTTATAAATTGACTTGTATCCGATATGACTAGTAATCAGCTTCACTACAACAGAATGGCTAAGTAAAAGTACCAACAACTGCTGGGTTTTGGGGTTATCTCATGCTAATTTTATCTGACTAGTAAGTGTCGCAACTATAATGGAATGGTTAAATAAAATTGCCCACTGCTTATTTTATCAGGATGACTATCTATACCTGACTAGTAATTGCTGCAACGATAACTGAATAAATAAAACTGCCAACTGTGTGAGTTCCTCGGTCGACTTCCTCGTTTGGTATCGAGGGGGAAACACCAGGATGGGTTTGTTTGGTGGTAGTATCAGGTTGGTTCCGAATAGGTCTTTCTTACCCCTCTCTAATAGCCGCCAGTTGTATCGAGTCTCTATATAGGTTGCTCGATTGCATCTTTGCCGCCGCTTGATCCACCATACCTATGTAGGCGAGGACGCCCGAATTCTAGCCTCGCTGTCTTGGCCTCGATCGACGCTCCTCTTTTTCCTTTGCCCTTTGTCGGCACCCTTTTGTTTAAGAAGGTTTTGAGATCGACGTCGTTAGCGGGTTACCCTTCCGGCTTGTCTGGGCAGGGTTATGGGCATTGGTTATTCTTCAGGGCTCTTAGCCCCATTTGCATCTTGTCCGTAGCCGGACGCTCTATCGTTTTCAAGGTGATTTGGATCTTCGTATTGTATATCTGTATTCTTGACTCATTGAGTCGCTGTTATATATATATCTGTTCTGTGGGTCCCATCAAGGACTGTTGTGTAATGTTATTACTTCGTTTTCCACCCGCACGAAAGTGCCTGGTGGGCACCTTTGAATCGTTTCTATGCGGTTTGGCGGGTTTCGCTAAAACTTGCATAGGGCCGATTCTGAGGGTGTTACAGTACGCCTCTATGGACTAGCTCATTGATTAATGATGGTTAAGGTTTCCTAACTATAGACATGAGTTGTCGATTAATAATGAGATCATGTCATTGTGAGAATGATGTGATGGACAGACCCAAATCAAGCAGAGCAATTAGATCATGTCATCGTGTTCATCTTTGTGAAGCTTTTTCTTATGTCAAATATTGTATTCCTTAGACCATGAGATAATGCAACTCCCTGGTATCGGAAGAAAGCTTTGAGGTCATCAAACGTCATCCTATGAGAGGGTGATCATAAAGGTGTCTCTCGGGTGATCGGAAAGTACTTGTTGGGTTGTATGTATCGAGATGGGATTTGTCCCTCCCAAGTCGGAGAGATATACTTTGGGCCCACTCGGTAATCAATATCAACACCGCTTGCAAGCACATGGTTAAGGAGTTAATCACAAAGTGATATCGGATTACGGAACGAGTAAAGTACTTGCTGTGAACAAGATTGAACTAGGTATGCCGATACCAATGATCGAATCTCGGGCAAGTAAAATATCGCGTGACGAAGGGAATATATATATGGGATTAATTGAATCCTGGCATCGTGGTTCATCCGATATGATCATCGATGAATATGTGGGAGTCAATATGGGTTTCCAGATCTCGCTGTTGATTATTGATAGAAGATCATGTCTGCATATTCTCGAATCCATAGGGTCACACACTTAACGTGTCTCGACGCTAGGATAGAATGGATAATTGGTTTATGAGTTTTTGTTCGGAGTCTCGGATGAGATCCAGGACATCACGAGAGGTTCTGGAATGGTCCGGAGAATAAGATTCATATAAGGGAAAGCAGTTTTTGGATTTCGGAATTGTTTCGGAATGTTCGGTATTGTACCGGAAGGTTCTAGAAGATTCCAGAGTGGGACCAACGTGGCCCCACTTGTCGGAGGGGGCGTGGGCCTACTAGGGAGTGCCCTGGCCGCATTGGGCCAGGGGCACAAGTCCCCATAGGCCCAGCCGGCCAAGCCCTAGGGGAAACCCTAGGGAGAGCTTCTAGAAGGGGGGAACTTGCCCCCCACTCCACCCATGTGGCCGCCGGCCCTAGGGCTTGGAGGAGGGGAAAGGGCAGCCGGCCAGCCCTCTATATAAAGAGGGCAGGGGCACACCCTCCTCCCACACCCCAAAAAACCCTAGCCGCCATACTGCTGCCCTCTCCTCTCTCTCTCTCTCCCGACTGCGCGTAGGCGAAGCCGTGTCGCAGAAACTCTACACCTTTGCACCACGCCATCGTGTTGTAGATACAATCTATCTCTCCACCCCACTTGCTGGACCGAGGAAGAAGGATACGTCGAGGTGTCGTACGTGTGCATCTCTCGGAGGCGTCGCCACTTGCGGCGTTGGATCGGATCGGATCGCGAGGAGGAGAAGACTAGTACGACTACATCAACCACGTTCTGTTGAACGTTCCGCTGTGCGATTTCATCTATCCCTCTCGTTGTTTGCATCTCCTAGATTAGATCTTGGCTTTTCCCGTTCACATCTGTAGAAAATTTTGATTTACTATGCTGCGAAACCCATCAGTGGTATCAGAGCTAGATCTATGCGTAGATGTGTTTCACGAGTAGAACACAACATGCTTGTTGCGGGCGTTGATGTTTTCTGTTGCAAGCCTCTTGTTGTGTACTTCTTATGACGCGGGATAGTGAGATCGAAGCGGTCCAGGCCAACTTTATGCGACCTCGTTCGCGAGACCGGCTCCGCACTTGACGTGTGGCTTGTTCCACACATGCGGCTGGTGGATGCCAGTTTCTCTCACTATAGTTATCATGGGATTTACACCGGATGTTGGCAACCATAATATCACCATTGTGGCTTTCCGTAGGTAAGAATCATTCTTAGCTTGTTACTCCCATAAGCCACGTAAAACATGCAACAACAAAGTAGAGGCGTCTAACTTGTTTTTGCAGGGAGTGTTTCTGTGATATGGTATGTCCCAAGATGTGATGTGTATGTTGTATGCCATGATCATGTTTTGTAATATTTCACGACTTGCATGACGATGAGTACACAACCGGCAGGAGCCATATGGTTGTCTTTATAATTGTGTATGACCTGTGTGTCAACTTCTTATACGGCATGTAATAGCTTTACTTTATCACTAAGTAGTTAGCAATAGTTGTAGTTGCTATTCGTGGTGGAGGCAATCATGGTGGAGTGATGGAGATCATGCTGGCACGCATAAGATGGAGATCATTGCGCGGAGATTGGCTATACCATGTCACATAAAATTATATGCATGTGATGTTTATCCTTTTATGTATCTTATTATGCTTAGATCGCGACGGTAGCATTATAAGATGATTCCTCACTTAAAGATCAAGATAAAACTGTGTTATCCCCTGTAGCATCCCAGTTGTCTAACTCCTGTAATGCTACATGTTATAATAATAAAAAGGGCCACTTCCAACATATAATTTTTGCATCATCATCATATCATGCTCATGTCATCATGTCACCTTGCATTTGAGCATTATATAAAACTCTTTCTTGTTTGGTTCTTATCTCATGTGCATGATTAATTGTAGTTGCCTCTTGATATTGTATTTGGTTCTTAATATATTGCTAAATGCCCAAGTTGAGTTGAGGGCATCTCTCTTATTGACTCCACCACCTTTTTCTTTCACCACCTTATATTCCACCATCCAATTAATATGAGCTTGGCATTTTAATTTGGGTTATCTCTAGCTCAGGTTGGTTGGTTGGATTCCACCATAATCTTTGCTTGGCCTTGCCCACCTTTTGGGAATGCATATGCATAATGCCAAGTTAATATTATTGTTTTCACAAGGATAAAGTTGGCATTAATTATTATGCATGGGCCATGCAAGTGCCACCTTTTCTAGTATTTGGTTTTGCTTGCATTCTAAGTGGATCATCTTTTCCTTTGCTTAATCTTGTTTTGGGCTTGTAGTTTTCTTCATCAAGTCATCTCCCTCCCTTCTTCCCTTTAGCTAAACCCCTATCCCCATGCTCCATGCACACACATGTGCTAATGTGGCATGCCCAAACCTAAACCCACCTCTTCTCTTGATCCTTGCTTGGTCATTGTTTGGATCATGCATGGACCAAAGAAACCATCCCATCATCTTAATCATCTCTCCCTACCTTTCTCTCTTTTCCTCCTTTCTTGATCATGTGAGCTTGTCTAGTAAGCAAGCTTGATCAAGTGTAGTACCACCTCCATCTATCTACCCTCTCTCACCTAACCCTAAGCCACCCCTCTAAAACCTACCTAGCATGGCCACATGACCACCATGTCTTAACCATCCTAGCTAAACCCTAGCTAACCAAACCCTAAGCCACCTTTTACCCTCTAATCTACATCTCCCCTAAGTAAAACCCTAAGTCCCCCACCCCCCTTTCTAGCTTCTAGCATGATCGCATCCACCCTCCACCAGCTAGCCACCCTCCTCTATGCCGAGCCTCTTCCAGCTGGCCCCACCTGGCCCCTCTCTCCCTGGTCCACCTAGCTGCTACCACCCCAAACCCTAGCTCCCCTAGACCGAACCGAGCCACCTCTCCCCTCTTCTCTCTCCTTGACTAGGGCCCCCCTTCATGCCTGGGCCACGAGCTTCCCCCAGGCCCACCTGTCTGCCTCCCTGGCCTCGCCTACCCCACCTGCCAGCACCCTCTAGTGCCCACGCCTGCCCTGCCTTGCCCTGGCCTGATCGTGCCGAGCACGTGAGAGGGAAAAAGGTGGCGCCCTGGCCAGCCTCCCCTCCCACACGCAAGCCCTCCTGGCCGTCCTTATCTACCCCAGCACCTCCCCGCCTCCCCAGATCTGCCAGGGCTGAGCCCTCTTCCCCTTCCTCCTCTAGCCATCTTCCTCACCTCGCCACACACCGCCCGTCTACCACCTGCCCCCTGTCGATCTAGCCGGTGGCGTGGTGCTGCGGTGTCGAGGAAGCCCCGTGGAGCCTCTGCGACGCCCCTGGACCGCGCCAGCAAGGAGGAGAAGGCCTGCCCCGCCGCTGCACGCCGGAACGCCACCGAAAACCCTAGCTACAGAGCTTCTGCCTCGCCGCCGATCAAACGCGCCCCTGCCCAAACCAAGCACGTCATCGGCCCCGCGGTGAGTCCCTGGTCCTCCTAGACACCGTCCCCCCCCCCCTTGATCGCTTCCTGGTTGAGCGTGGCACGGCGACGAGCACCCTCGCACGGTAAACGCTGCCGTCGCTCGCCCGCCGGCCAGAACCCTACCTAGCCCCGCGCTTCCCCGTCAACAACCACGCACCGCCGCAGCGGCCGCCGCTAGCGCGCCAGAGGGCGCGGGTTCGAACCCCCACGCGCGCGCTCCGCGGCGATGGACGCGCACGCTCGGTTCAGTTCAGGGAAGATCCACAGTACGCGTGGCCGTTTTGCGAAAAACCCCCCCTCTTTTGCTTTTGCCAACCCGCGGTACGTTTTGGCCCACCTGTCTGTGTCGCGGGAGTTTTATAAAAAGGGTCCTATGTTTTTCGAGTATCAACCCGCGGTCCTCTGTTTCCTCAGCCGCTGGCGCGTGGGGCCGCAGAACCCCTGGCCCCACCTGTCTGCGACCCAGACTAGAGTAGGATGAGTATAAAACGTCCCAGAGACTGTTTTTAAAATTCAAATTTAGTTTAAACTATTTCAAATTCAAAATGAAATCTGTTTTCAAATAATTTTCAAAATATAAATCCAAACTTGACAAATGAGATATGTTTGGATATCAGAAAAATGAGAGGATTCCAAATATGCCATCCATTTTGCCTTTTGCACAAGTAAAATTCCAAGTTTATTTAAATTACCCAATTGCCACTAGAATTTCAATAATTAATAACTTTTGTTTTATAATTCCAAATTTAGCAAATGATATGTCTAAAATGATCAGCTCGACGAGAACTTTCTGTTTATGCTATCCTTGACTTCAATTGCAGCATGCATCATATAAAAATATAGGGTACAGAAAGTATTATGACAACAAATGTGATTCCAAAACCCCATTAAAATGTTGTTACTTGCCTTCCACACCTCACCATGCCATGCTACCTTCTTGCCATGTAAATTGTGCATCATTCATCATGGCATGATTGTTTGCTTGACGAATCTTATTCATATGCTTGTGCTCTATATTCATGTTGGCCTTGTTTGTTTGGTTTTTCTCGGATAGACACTGAGCAGGGGTTATATCAAGAGAACCAGGAGCACTACCCAGATCCGTCCCTCGCGTCAACTGAGTTAACAGGCAAGCACTTCCACATGCTTGCATACATACAGTACCTATTGCCTCTATCTTATTCTTGCATCATTGAGTCGCGATTGCATTAAATTGAATCCCAAGTATGCATAGCCTTTACTTTCAAACTCCACCAAGCTTGTTCCTCCGTCCCATGAGCCATTACTATAGGAGTTGTTTGAGCCATGCGAGTCGTAGAACAGCATGTGTAGGGTATGTGAGTGTCTGTTGGATAATGAGGTACCTAAACAACTTAATCTGTGTAGTTCTGGGATAACTAAAGAAAGTGGCACCGGTGAGCAACATCTGCTATTTGGTTTTTCCTGCTCACTTGTGTCCCGTAAGACCCCGAGTACTTGATTCCTGTTCCTTGTTTTATCGCGCTATCCACATCCGGGAGGTATATGGGACCCCCCTGGGCCAGAGCTTGATTCCGTCTTATTTCTTGGGGCCACAAACTAGTTTGAGGTTTTATTTACTATCCTGTACTTATGCCATGCTATTTTCTGTATTTAAATTGTGCGACAGATAGCACACTGTACTGTTTAGGATCGGGACACGATTCCGCGGTGTCGACAAGCCCAGTTTTGGGTTCCCAGTCGTTCACAGCCGTCTACCCAAACCTTGAGTCCGTCTCGAAGCTTGCTTACTTCGTTGCGGTTCTACTCAATGGGGTGGCCCCCTGAAATATTTCTGAATTCGGTGATTGTTCAGTCGTGAAAGCCTCGTTGGGTTTTAATTTGGTTTTTCCGAGGTTGATCGAGCCTGTGTTGCTATTGGTGCACCCCGGCCGGGTAAAACTTTCTGAAAGCCGTGTCCGCGGATATGGACGACTTGGAGCACAGTTTCTTGATCATAGACAAGCATAACTAAAGTACCGCCTTAATCTGACTAAGTAACTTGACTAGTTAATAGTGCAACACTCATGGAATGGTTAATAAAATTGCCAACGGATGGGGGGTTGTTCGTCCGCTTCCTTGTTGGTAAGCATGGAGGAGGATGGATCGGATGAGATTACCATTATAACTGTTGTACTTAATTCACGGACATCCGTCTATCATTGGTTAGGCGGATGGTTAGCGTTTATCTGTAGAACTGCTAGGGTTTATCTTTCGCTGCGATTGCGTCACCCCAGGTTGTGTCCCCTTTAGAGGCATTAAGTCTTGCTGAGTACCCTTAGGGTCTCACACGATAAATTCTTGATTCAGATGAACAGGTACCTTCTCAGGACGGATCTTTGGGTGGAAGAAGCCAAGATGTGGGCAACGATCGCTCGTGTAGAGATTCCGGAACGGGATCCGTGAGACCTGTAGTTGGGATGTGCTTATTTCAATGGCATCTTATGCCGATTTGCTTCTTATCCGCACTCGGATTTTGTTTGCCGCTCGCATGATACTCGATGTGTTGTATGAGGAAGTATCCTAAAATATAGATCTATTTAGGTCATTTGAATCTTGCCGATGTATGCTATATTTCCTTTCTTTCTAGATGGTATGGCTCGATGTACTCTTGTATGGTGGCTCATGACATACCCACTTGTGTACGTAGTTGATCCTTCGCCGCCGACCACGCCGCCTGCAGTCCCGTTGAGAGGGTAGTGGTTGGGACGTCTGAAAGGACTACCAGTGAGTGGCTTTTGGGGCCCCACCGTACTATTTCAACCACTACCACTCATCCAGGCTTGTATCTAGGAGCGTAGTTCACCGAGGTAGTTACATCCCCATGTATGCACCGTTGTGAAAGTTCGTCGTGTTCAAGCACCACGTGATGATCGGGTGCTATAAACTCTACGTTCACATACAACGGGTGCAAGCCAGTTTTGCACACGCGGAAATACTTGGGTTTGACTTGAAGAGCCTAGCATGTACAGACATGGCCTCGGAACACACGAACCGAAAGGTTAAGCATGAGTCATATGAATGATATGATCGACACTTTGTTGTCCACCATCGAAACCACATCTCTTCTCGTGAAGATCGGATTAGGTGTGGTGAATTTGGATCATGTTCACTAAACAACTTGAGGGATGTTGAATTTAGTGGGAGTTCATATAGTAATTTGATTAAGTTGAACAAGTTATCATGAACATAGTCTAAATTGTACTTGCAAATTTTGTAGATCAAATGGCTAAGTCCAACTTCAACTTCAATGTTTTTGCTGAGAAAGAAAAGCTTAAGAACAATGGGTCTAACTTCACCAACTGGTTCCGTAATCTGAGAATCATTCTCGCTGGCGGACAAAAGGACTATGTCCTTGAGAAAGCGCTAGGTGACGCCCCTGCTGTAGATGCGTCGGCTGATGAAAAAGCTGTTTATCAGTCGCGCAAGGATGATTATGGTGTGATTAAGAGCACCATGTTGTTTGCTATGGAATCGGACCTTCAAAATCGTTTTGAGGAGTTCGCCGGGCCCGTTAAGATTCTTGAGGAACTGAAAACCATGTTTCAGACTCAGGACCGTTCTGAGAGATATGAGATCTCTGAGAAATTCTTCAACTGCAAGATGGAGGAAGGGAGTTCCGTTAGTGAGCACGCCATTAAGATGTCGGGCTACACTCAACGTCTTGAGCAACTGGACTGCAAGATTCCAGAAGAGCTCAAGATTGACAGAGTTCTGCAATCACTCCCTCCTAGCTACAAAGGTTTTGTAGTTACTCATAATCAGATTGGTTCCACTGATACGATCACTGAGCTCTTCGCTAAGCTGAAAGCTGTGGAGGTGGACATCAAGAAAGATAATCATGTGTTGATGGTCAACAAGCCCCCCAGCTTTAAGAAAGGTAAGGGTGCAAAGAAGTCCTTCAAGAAAGGCGTGCAAGCGCTGCCTCGCCGAGAAGAAGCTAAAGTCTGGACCTAAGCCGGAAACTGAGTGCTTCTATTGCAAGGACAAGGGTCACTGGAAGCACAACTGTCTGAAGTACTTAGCGGACAAGAAGGCTGGCACCATTAAAGGTATATTTGATATACATGTTATTGATGTTTACCTTACTAGCGCTTGTTGTAGTGCCTGGGTATTTGATACTGGTTCAGTTGCTAATATTTGTAACTCGAAACAGGAGCTACGGAATAGACGACGGCTAGCAAGGGATGAGGTGACGATGCGCGTTAGCAACGGATCAAGAGTTGATGTGATGGCCGTCGACACGATCTCCTTAGTTTTACCTTCGGGATTAGTTTTAAACCTTAATAAATGTTATTATGTGCCTGCGTTGAGCATGAACATCATATCTGGATCGTGTTTATTGCAAGACGGTTATTCATTTAAATCGGAGAATAATGGTTGTTCTATTTATATGAGTAACATCTTTTATGGTCATGCACCTGCTATGAATGGTTTATTTCTTATGAATCTCGAGATCAATGAAACACACATCCATAACATTAAGGCTAAGAGATGCAAGGTAGATAGTGATAATACGACTTATTTGTGGCACTGCCGTCTAGGTCATATTGGTGTAAAACGCATGAAGAAACTCCATTCTGATGGACTTTTGGAGTCTCTTGATTTTGAATCATTTGACACGTGCGAGCCGTGCCTCATGGGCAAGATGATCAAAACCCTGTTCTCCGGTATAATGGAGCGAGCAACGGACTTGGTGGAAATCATACATACCGATGTATGCGGACCAATGAGTGTTTTGACGCGCGGTGGATATCGCTATTTTCTCACTTTTACTGATGACTTAAGTAGATATGGGTATATCAATTTAATGAAACATAAATCTGAAACATTTGAAAATTTCAAGGAATTTTAGAACGAAGTGGAAAACCATCGTAACAGGAAAATTAAATTTCTACGATCTGATCGTGGAGGTGAATATTTGAGTTATGATTTTCTCACGCATCTTAAAGCAAGCGGAATCGTTTCGCAACTCACGCCACCCGGAACACCATAGCGCAATGGTGTGTCTGAACGCCGGAATCGAACTCTATTAGATATGGTGCGATCAATGATGTATCTTACAGGTTTGCCGTTATCATTTTGGGGTTATGCATTAGAAACCGATGCATTCACTTTAAATAGGGCACCATCTAAATCCCTTGAGGAGACACCGTATGAACTGTGGTTTGGTGCTAAACCTAAGTTGTCGTTTCTTAAAGTTTGGGGATGCGAGGCTTACGTCAAGAAGTTGATGTCGGACAAGCTCGAACCCAAAGCGGAGAAATGCATCTTCATAGGATACCCTAAGGAAACTATTGGGTATACCTTCTATCACAGATCTGAAGGCAAAGTGTTTGTTGCAAAGAACGGATCCTTTCTTGAGAAGGAGTTTCTCTCAAAAGAAGTGAGTGGGAGGAAAGTAGAGCTAGACGAGGTTACTGAACCTTCTCTTGAGTTGGAGAGTAGCGCAACACCTGAAATTGTTCCAGTGCCGTCTACACCAACAATAGAGGAAGCTAATGACGAGGATCATGAAGCTTCGGACGATTCTACTACTGAACGTCGCAGGTCGACAAGGTCATGCGCCCCTCCTAAGTGGTACGGCAACCCTGTCTTAAGTGTCTTGTTAGTAGACAACAGTGAACCTGCGAACTATGAGGAAGCAATGATGATACCAAACTCTGAGAAATGACTGGAGGCCATGAAATCCGAATTAGGATCCATGAGCGAAAACCAAGTATGGACTTTGGTGGACCCTCCTAGCGACCGAAAGGCCGTTGAGTGAAAATGGATTTTCAAGAAGAAAACGGACGCGGATGGTAATGTTACTGTCTATAAAGCATGGCTTGTTGCGAAAGGTTTTCGACAAGTTCAAGGTGTTGACTACGATGAGAATTTCTCTCCCGTAGCGATGTTTAAGTCCATTCGGATTTTATTAGCAATTGCTGCATTTCATGATTATGAAATATGGTAGATGGATGTTAAGACTGCGTTCCTCAATGGCAACATTGATGAAGAGTTGTATATGATGCAACCCGAAGGTTTTGTCGATCCTAAGGATGCTGATAAGGTATGCAAACTTCAGCGTTCCATTTATGGACTGAAGCAAGCATCTCGGAGTTGGAACCTTCGTTTTGATCAAGTGATCAAGAGATTTGGATTTGTTCCAAATTGCTACGAAGCTTTATCTACAAGAAAGTGAGTGGGAGCTCAGTGACATTTTTAGTACTATATGTGGATGACATATTGATTATTGGAAATGACATTGATATGCTTAACGATGTGAAGAGTTATTTGAACAAATGTTTTTCAATGAAAGACCTAGGAGAAGATACTTATATATTAGGCATCAAAATCTATAGAGATAGACAAAGATGCCTAATAGCTTTAAGCCAAAGTACATACCTAGACAAAGTTCTGAAAAGGTTCAGAATGGATAAGGCAAAGAAAGGTTCAATGCCTATGTTTTCAGGTAAGATATTGAGCAAGGATCAGTGTCCAGCTACGGTAAACGATAGAAAAGCTATGAGCAAAGTGCCTTATGTCTCGGCCATAGGTTCTATCATATATGCCATGCTGTGTACTAGACCGGATGTGTCCAATGCTCTTAGTTTGACGAGCAGATACCAAAGTGATCCAGGAGTGGAACACTGGACAGTCGTGAAGAACATCCTAAAGTATTTAAATAGGACTAAAGAAATGTTCTTGGTCTATGGAGGTGATGAACAGCTCGTCGTAAAAGGTTACATCGATGCTAGTTTCGACACCGACAAGGATGATTCTAAATCTCAGACATGATACATTTATATTTTGAATGGAGGAGCTGTGAGCTGGAGAAGCTGCAAGCAAAGCGTGATCGCGGGATCTACAGTAGAAGCGGAATACATGGCTGCTGCAGAAGCGTCAAGTGAAGGAGTTTGGATCAGGAACTTCATCACTGAGCTTGGTGTGGTTCCAAGTGCCTTGCACCCACTGGAGATATTGTGTGACAACACTGGCGCCATAGCACTGGCTAAGGAACCAAGATATCATCCAAAGACCAAGCATATCAACTGCAAGTTTCATATAATTCAAGATTATATAACAGATGGAGATCTGAAGATTATCAAAGTACATACGGATCTGAATGTCGCAGATCCTTTGACTAAACCTCTTCCACGAGCAAAACATGATCAACACCTCAATGCCATGGGTGTTAGATTGTTGCCAGATGTAAACTAGATTATTGACTCTAGTGCAAGTGGGAGACTGTTGGAATTATGCCCTAGAGGCAATAATAAAGATGTTATTGTTATGAATTCTTGTTCATGATAAAGTTTATATTCCATGCTAGAATTGTATTAAGCGGAAACTTTGATACTTGTATGATTTATGAACAACACCGTGTCCCTAGTACGCCTCTATGGACTAGCTCATTGATTAATGATGGTTAAGGTTTCCTAACCATAGACATGAGTTGTCGATTAATAATGAGATCGTGTCATTGGGAGAATGATGTGATGGATAGACCCAAATCAAGCAGAGCAATTAGATCGTGTCATCATGTTCATCTTTGTGTAGCTTTTTCTTATGTTAAATATTGTATTCCTTAGACCATGAGATAATGCAACTCCCTGGTATCGGAAGAAAGCTTTGAGGTCATCAAACGTCATCCTATGAGAGGGTGATCATAAAGGTGTATCTCAGGTGATCGGAAAGTACTTGTTGGGTTGTATGTATCGAGATGGGATTCGTCCCTCCCAAGTCGGAGAGATATACTTTGGGCCCACTCGGTAATCGATATCAACACCGCTTGCAAGCACGTGGTTAAGGAGTTAATCACAAAGTGATATCGGATTACGGAACGAGTAAAGTACTTGCTGTGAACGAGATTGAACTAGGTATGCCGATACCAACGATCGAATCTCGGGCAAGTAAAATATCGCGTGACGAAGGGAATATATATGAGATTAATTGAATCCTGGCATTGTGGTTCATTCGATATGATCATCGATGAATATGTGGGAGTAAATATGGGTTTCCAGATATCGCTGTTGATTATTGATAGAAGATCATGTCCGCATATTCTCAAACCCGTAGGGTCACACACTTAACGTGTCTCGACGCTAGGATAGAATGGATAATTGGTTTATGAGTTTTTGTTCGGAGTCTCGGATGAGATCCAGGACATCACGAGAGGTTCCGAAATGGTCCGGAGAATAAGATTCATATAAGGGAAAGCAGTTTTTGGATTTCGGAATTGTTTCGGAATGTTCGGTATTGTACCGGAAGGTTCTAGAAGCTTCCGGAGTGGGACCAACGTGGCCCCACTTTGTCGGAGGGGGCGTGTGCCTACGAGGGAGTGCCCTGGATGCATTGGGCCAGGGGCACAAGGCCCCATAGGCCCAGCCGGCCAAGCCCTAGGGGAAACCCTAGGGAGAGCTTCTAGAAGGGGGGAACTTGCCCCCCACTCCACCCATGTGGCCGCCGGCCCTAGGGCTTGGAGGAGGGGCAAGGGCAGCCGGCCATCCCTCTATATAAAGAGAGCAGGGGCGCACCCTCCTCCCACACCCCAAAAAACCCTAGCGGCCATACTGCTGCCCTCTCCTCTCTCTCTCTCTGCCGACTACGCGTAGGCGAAGCCCTGCCACAGAAACTCTCCACCTTTGCACCACGCCATCGTGTTGTAGATCCAATCTATCTCTCCACCCCACTTGCTGGACCGAAGGAGGAGACGTAGAGGTGCCGTACGTGTGCATCTCTCGGAGGCGTCGCCACTTGCGGCGTTGGATCAGATCGGATCGTGAGGAGGAGAAGGCTAGTACGACTACATCAACCACGTTCTGTTGAACGTTCCGCTATGCGATTTCTTCAAGGGTATGAAGATCTCATCTATCCCTCTCGTTTTTTGCATCTCCTAGATTAGATCTTGGCTTTTTCCGTTCGCATCCGTAGAATTTTTTGATTTACTATGCTGCGAAACCCATCACTTATAAGCTCCCCTTTTATTTCACACCGACGACATCCATAAACAAAAGAGCATGATATCAACTGGGTACAATGTACAAGTGCAATGTTGAAAGCGTTCCCCATGACTGCATGGTTCTGCTAATTCCAATGTATAAGTGCAAGCATATACAACATAGATGACACAATGATTCAAGTTTATTTAGGGGCAAGAAAAATAAAGTGTGCCATCAAGTTTGTGAGAGCTTTAATCACTAAGTTTCACATAACAAAAAACTTTTTAATTGGAAGATAGATAAAAAAGAATATACTTGGAATGGTGTAACACACCATGCATAGGAATTTATAGTTGACACTTTGAAATAACTTGGTTTCTTGGGAGTTGTATGCATGAGTAGAGCTTACTCAGTACACGTGGAGGCTAGCAGAAGACTGGGAGTGACCAACTAAGAGAGCAATAATGGCCATAATCATGCAGAGCGACAAAACATTACTAATCAAAGCATAAAGTGATACTACAAGTCAAAAACTAAATGATCATAAAGGCTATGGTGACTGGTTAAGTCATAACATTGTGTGAGCATGTGGCAAGTCAACCCAAACAAAGCATCAAAGGAGAATACCACAATACTATGCTTTTGTATGCTAAAACAACGCATGATTCTATCAAGGCACATTAAGCAATCATAATTGTTTGGAACAAGTCATGCTACATCAATAATCACTAAGCATATGGTCAAAGCAACATCTATCATGACATGGTAAAGTCTAAGTCACGGTCAAAACAAGCTCCCTTTTGTACCACTATAAGCATGAAACTTTCTACTCTTTTCCAACACCAATCAACTTATTTGAAACAACTCACAAAGATAATACTCAATGAATATCAGTGAGCTTGTCTCAGAAATCCACAAAGAAGAACTAAAAGGTTCTATGCAAACAACAGAAGAAAACTAAAGCTAAACACAGTGCTAGCAAAAGTGAACACTCATAGAACAATAAGAATGCAAACTAGAGTGTTCTAGGCAATGAAAACAGAGTGTCTCTCTGCAAAAAAAGTGTGCTAGGATCAACCAACTTTATTCAAGAAAAATAAGCAAACAAAAACTAAGACGCTCCAAGAACAACACAAGTGTGCATGAAACAATAAAAATGAAGTGTCTAGAAAAAAACCTGAGATTTTTATTGATGAAGAAGGGAATGCCTTGGGAATCCGCAAGCTTTAACGCTTGTACCTCTTGAATGTTTCTTGGGGTGATAACGGGGTGACATCCCAAGGCTTGAGCTTTTGTCCATTCTTCATCTCATTACATTATTCTTTCCATACACCTGAAAATTTTCCTTCATACAAAACTTCACACAATTCTTCATTAGCAACATTAGTGTATTTAAAAGTAATAGACCTTTAGGTTTAGTTTTAAAACAGCAAAAAATTCATTAAAAATATAAGCTACTATAGCAATTCCCTCAAAAAGTTCAATTTCCTAAAGAGAACCCAAAAAGAAATCGATAAAGAGGCAAATACAAATAATGACAGAAATCTGTCAAAACAGACCAGCAGATAAACACCGATTTTTTCGAATACCTTCTGTTGCTCAAATAAAAAAGTGCTGAACTAACGAAAGTTAGATAACAACCTGGGGGATTTACTCCGAAAATTACAGATAAATCCGACATTCAGATATTTTTCACGAATTTATACAATGAAGCATAAAAATCTGTTTCGGGACAACAACTCCCCAAATCTTACTTCTCTCTCATTAGAGGTTATTATTGGCAAAAAAATCAAATAAAAAGGATAAGGAGAGGTTATTACAGAAGTAATAACTTCCAAGACTCAAAAAAACTATTGGGTTATTGTAGGGTTCGCAACATAGAAAACAAAAATTTTCCTACGATGTGAACTATGTACCAAGATCTATCTATTAGATACAAACAACGGGCGAATGTATATCCGTAGAGAACATACCCTTGAAGACCGACAAAGCTTAACGATTTCAACTCGTGGTTGATGTATACGATATCTTGCCGATCTCAAGATCGAGAGGAAGTCCTAGCGCTGCAAATCAGCAGCGCATCCGTGCTCGCACACATGTTCGAGGCACCGAGCAACCTCCGCATCCTCGCTCCAGCGATTTAGCGGAAGCACAACTCTTTCTTGCCGAATAGCCACCGGGAATATGTATCTCGGTAGTCCGAGATCATGGGGGATAAATTCTAGAGGGGGAGAGATATCCTTCACGAGGAGGTGTGAGTGAGAAGTGAGGAGAGGGGTGCCTTTTATAGGAGGAGGAGGGCACCCAAGGGGGTGGCCGCCGGCCATGGGGGCTGCCCCCTCCTCTCCTTCATTCATGTGGGTGGACACTCCACTCACAAAAATCTATTCATATCCCTCCACTCAAAATCCCACTCAAACATGCCATTAAATTTCCACCAAATTTAATGCAAACTCTCATTAAATAAA
Organism: Avena longiglumis; assembly: GCA_030063025.1. Lineage (NCBI taxonomy): Eukaryota > Viridiplantae > Streptophyta > Magnoliopsida > Poales > Poaceae > Avena > Avena longiglumis. The sequence goes on from CP125978.1 coordinate 75,909,063, forward strand.
ACTCATTTATTTTATTCAGAATTTTGTCAATTACTTTAATGACAAACATTCACAAATAACCCCTTTCTAGAATTCTATTTCACATGCATAACCACATTATGCAATTTCACCCGAAAACCTGTTTCGGTATCTACTGTAATAAATTCCTGCGCTTGTTCATTCTTTCGGCATGAAACTTTTGCTCCAATTGGATGTAGGTGTCTCTTAAGTGTGTCACCCTACGGTTCGTGAATAATGCGGACATGATCGATATCCCTCTCGGATCAATAATCATAAGCGGGATCTAGAGACCCATACTGACTCCCACACATTCAACGATGACTTTCTTGTGATCGTCGGAACATTTTTACGCTAGTATCTTAATCCCTTTGTTTCACAATATATTACATGTTCGAGATTCGATCATCGGTATCTCCATACCTAGTTTTATCTCGTTACTGACATGCACTCTTTTCTCGTTCCCGTGATATAACATTCTAGTGATCAAATCACTTGCTTGCAAGCTAATCAATGTGATATCACCGAGAGGGCCCAGAGTATATCTATCTGTCAACGGGATGAACAAATTCCACTCTCGATCCATGAGCCTCAACATAACACTTTATTAGTTCTGAATCCATCTTTATAATCACTCTGTTACGGTGTGATGTTTGATGTTATCAAGAAACTCTTCCGGTGTTAGTGATTGACATGATCTCATGGTCTAAGGATTAGGATCACTTCGTAAGTTGTTATAGCAATATAAACTCAATGACTTTGATCGTAATGCTATACTTCGGATGAATGTTCATCACACCATTACACTAATGTTGTGATCCCGTTATTAACAACATCCAATGTCCATGATCAGGAAACCTTGATCATCTTGTTAATCAACGAGCTAGTCTATGAGAGAGGCATAACTAGGAACTTTCTGTTTGTTTATTAAACACACATGTATTAATGTTTCCGTATTAATACAATTATAGCATGCAAAATAAACATCTATCATATACTTGGAATACACATAATAAACACTTTATTATTGCCTCTCAGGGCATATTCCCTTCAGTCTCCCACTTGCACTAGAGACAATAATATAGTTACATAGTGATAAATCTAACACCCATCGAGTTCTGGTGTTGATCATGTTTTTCTCTAGGGAGAGTTTTAGTCAACAGATCTGCTACATTGAGATCCGTATGTACTTTACAAATCTTTATATCTTCATCCTTGACATGCTCGCTGATGGAGTGAAACCGGCGCTTAATATGCTTGGAATGCTTGTGAGACCTTTGCTCTTTGGCATTGGCAATGGCACCTTTGTTGTCACAATAGATCACCATTGGGTCCAACGCGTTTGCAACCAATCCTAGTTCGGATATGAACTCCTTCATACAAACTGCTTCCTGAGCCGCTTCTGAAGCAGCAACATATTCGGCTTCCGTTGTTGATCCCGCCACCATAGGTTGTTTGGAGCTCCTCCAACTAACCGCTCCGCCATTCATGAGAAATACGTATCCGGATTGAGACTTAGAGTCATCCGGATCGGTGTCAAAGCTAGCGTCAACATAACACTTAGCGACGATCTCTTCTTCACCTCCGTATACAAGAAACATATCCTTAGTTCTTCGTAAGTATTTAAGGATATTCTTGACCGCTATCCAGTGTTCCGAACCTGGATCTGATTGGTACCTACTAGTCAAACTAATAGCATGTGCCACATCTGATCTTGTACATAGCATGGCGTACATTATAGAGCCTATGGCTGAAGCATAGGGGACCTTGTCCATTATCTCTCTTTCTTCCGCTGAAGCCGGACTTTGAGTCTTACTCAATGTCTTGCCTTGCAACATAGGTAAGAACCCCTTCTTACTTCCGTCCATTTTAAACTTCTTTAAAATCTTATCAAGGTATGTACTTTGCGATAGCCCTATTAGGCGTCTAGATCTATCTCTATAGATCTTTATGCCTAATATGTATGACGCTTCACCTAGGTCCTTCATTGAAAATTTGTCGTTAGATAACTTTTAACACTGTTTAAAAGATCTATATCATTTCCGATCAATAATATGTCATCCACATATAATATCAGAAATGCCACATTGCTCCCACTCACTTTCTTGTAAATACAAGCTTCTCCATAAGTTTGGACAAATCCAAACTCTTTGATCACCTCATCAAAGCGAAGATTCCAACTCCGTGATGCTTGCTTCAATCCATAGATGGATCGCCGAAGCGTGCACACCTTGTTAGCATCCTTAGGATCGACAAAACCCTTTGGTTGTATCATATACAACTCTTCTTCAATATTACCATTGAGAAACGCGGTTTTGACATCCATCTGCCATATCTCATAATCGAAATATGCAGCAATTGCTAACATAATCCTAACTGACTTTAGCATCGCTACGGGAGAGAATGTCTCATCGTAGTCAACTCCTTGAATTTGTCGAAACCCTTTTGCGACAAGTCGAGCTTTATAGATGGTCACATTACCATCAGCATCAGTTTTCCTTTTGAAAATCCATTTGTTCTCCACGGCCTTTTGGTCATGAGGTAATTCCACCAAGTTCCAAACTTGATTTTCATACATGGATTCCATCTCGGATTTCATGGCTACTAACCATTTGTTGGAATTCGGGCTCATCATCGCTTCTTCATACGTCGCAGGGTCATCATTTTCATCAACCATGAAATTCATGACAGGATTTCCGTACAGCTCGGGAGCTGCACGCGTCCTGCTAGACCTGCGAGGTTTGGTAGTACTCTCTTTTGGAGTTTCATGATCATTATCATTAGTTCCTTCTTCAACAGGTGAAGCCAACTCCAGAACAACTTCCGGCGCTGTGCTACTCGTAATACTTTGAAGAGAAGGTTCAAAAAAATCTTCGAGTTCTACCTTCCGACTACTCACACCTTTCGCGAGAAACTCTTTCTCTAGAAAGGATCCATTCTTGGCAACAAAAACCTTGCCCTCGCATCTGTGATAGAAGGAATACCCAATAGTTTCCTTAGGGTATCCTATGAAGACACATTTTTCCGCTTTGGGTTCGAGTTTATCCGGTTGAAGTTTCTTCACATAAACATCGCATCCCCAAACTTTAAGAAATGACAGCTTAGGTTTGTTTCCAAACCACAATTCATACGGTGTCTTTTCAACGGATTTAGATGGTGCCCGATTTAAAGTGAATGCAGCAGTTTCTAGTGCATAACCCCAAAATGACAACAGCAAGTCTGTCAGAGACATCATAGATCGAACCATATCTAATAAAGTACGATTACGACGTTCCGACACACCATTTCGCTGTGGTGTTCCGGAAAGCGTGAGTTGTGAAACAATTCCACACTCTTTCATGTGAGTGCTAAACTCGTAACTTAGAACTCACCTCCACGGTCGGACCATAGAAATTTGATCTTTCTATTACGATGATTTTCCACTTCATTCTGAAATTCCTTGAACTTTTCAAAGGTTTCAGACTTGTGTTTCATCAAGTAGATATAACCGTATCTACTAAAATCATCCGTGAAAGTAACAAAATACGATATCCACCTCGCGCTGACACACTCATTGGACCACATACAAAAGAATGTATGATTTCCAATAAATCTGTCGCCCGTTCCATTGAACCGGAAAACGGTGTTCTAGTCATCTTGCCCATAAGGCATGGCTCACATGTATCAAATGATTCAAAATCAAGTGATTCCAAAAGTCCATCCGAATGGAGCTTCTTCATGCGTTTAACGCCAATATGACCTAGACGGCAGTGCCACATATATGCGGATATATCATCATTAAGTTTAATCCTTTTAGCATCAACATTATGAATATGTGTAACATTATCATCGAGATCTAATAGAAATAAACCATTCATCATCGGTGCATGACCATAAAAGATTTCATTCATATAAATAGAACAACCATTGTTCTCGGATTTAAATGAATAGCCACTTCGCATCAAACACGATCGAGATACAATGTTCATGCTCAGTGCAGGCACCAGATAACAATTATTCAAGTTTATAACTAATCCCGACGGCAAATGGAGAGGCGGCGTTCCGACGGCGATCACATCAACGCTTGATCCATTGCCGACACGCATCTTGACCTCATCCCTTGCTAGCGGTCGCTTGTTCCGCAGCCCCTGATTCGAGTTACAAATATTAGCAACTGAACCGGTATCAAATACCTGTGTTCTCATGAGCACTAGTCAAGTACACATCAATAACATGTATATCATATATACCTTTGTTTGCCTTGCCGGCCTTCTTGTTTGCCAAATACTTGGGTCAGTTGCGCCAGTGGCCAGTCCCCTTACAATATTAGCACTCGGTATCAGACTTAGGTCCAACTCGGGGTTTATTTTCAGGCACGGCAACCGGCTTGCCGCCCTTACTTACCTTCCGTTTTCCCTTCTTGTCTTTCTTGAAACCAGTGTTCCTATTGATCATCAACACTTGATGTTCCTTTTTGATCTCCACTTCTGCAGTTTTAAGCATTGACAGAAGCTCGGGGAGAGACTTCTTCATGCCTTGCATATTATAGTTCATCACAAAGCTCTTATAGCTAGGTGGCAGAGACTGCAGAACACGATGGATGCCTAAGTCAATGGGAATCGTTATTCCCAAGGACACAAGCTTATCGGCGTAACCTGACATCTTGAGTACATGCTCACTAACGAAGCTGTGCTCTTCCATCATGGAGCTAAAGAACTTTTATGAAGCGTAGTAGCTCTCTACAGCAGCATGTGTGTCGAAAATCATTTTCAACTCACCCATTGTATCAAAAGCATTGCCGTTTTCGAAACGCTTTCGAAGTTCCGGCTCTAGCCCATACAATATGCCGCAATGAACTAAGTTGTGGTCCTCCTGACGAGTCTGATAGACATTCTTCTCCTTGTCAGGGGCATCCTCAAAAGGTGGGGGGCCTAGTGGCGCTTCTAGCACGTATTGCTTTTGTGCAGCAGAGAGGAGAATCCTCAAATTCATGGCCCATTCGGTAAAGTTGCTACCGTTCGTTGCAAGTTTCTCTTTCTCCATGAACACATTGAAATTAAAAGGTGTGGTGCCATCTACAACAGAATTTGTAAAGTTTAGACTAAGTGTATGATATATTGAGTTTAACTAATCCATATTACGAATGAACTCCCACTCAAAAACGACATCCCTCGTGCCTTTTTGGTGATTACATGAACCAAATCCACTATACCAAGTCCGATCATCACGTGAGTCGGTATAGCTTCAAAGGCGAGCATCAAATGGGCATCATATCTACTATATGACTCATTCTTAACCTTTCGGTCCGTGTTCCGAGGCCATGTCTGTACATGCTAGGCTCGCCAAGTTAGAACCTTAGTATTCGCATGTGTAACTGTTTTACACCCGAAATATGGTCATGGATCCAAGAACACCTGATCATCACGTGATGTCTTGGAGCGACGAAAACATAATCGGTGCATACTAAAGGAATAACACATTCTTATCTTGATATTTAAATGAGGGATCATCTTATTATGCTAACAAAGCGCTAAACAAGCAATATAAGATGCTATCAAACATCACATGTTTATTAGTGAAATGATATGGTTCCCGCATATGATCTCTATCATGTGCATCGTGGTATGATCACTATCATACCTATATGTGTAAGTCCAAGGTCTATGGAGATTACACGTTATGTATGTTATAAGAGTATCATCTCATACTTCTACTTACAACATCACCATATCATAACACTAGTCCAGCAACAAACTAAACTAGACGCCTCTAATTTATCCATTGCAAGTTTTACGTGGCTTAGGGCTTTCGAGATAGAACCGTTCTTACCTACGAACATGAACCACAACGAGGATAACCAAATTGTTGACAACTCGTTGCAAAATAGATATTGACTATAGTAGGAGAGACAGATACCCACTAGCCACTTATGCAAACTAGTTGCATGTCAAGCGTGGAACAGGTCTCATGTGCGAGGACATGTAAAGTTTGTCCGGGCCGCTTCATCCCACTATGCCACCAATATCCAAAATTACAATTAAGGAGCAACAACATGATCATCATCGCCCACATACTCATATGTGTACTACCGTGTAAAGCATCTACGCATAGATCCGGCTCGATACACCGTAGGGTTCGCGCAAAGATAGAAAACAAAAATTTTCCTACGATGTGAACTATGTACCAAGATCTATCTATTAGATACAAACAACAGGCGGATGTATATTCGTAGATAACATACCCTTGAAGACCGACAAAGCTTAACGAGTTCAACTCGTGGTTGATGTAGACGATCTCTTGCCGATCTCAAGATCGAGAGGAAGTCCTAGCGCCGCAAATCAGCAACGCATCCGTGCTGGCACACACATTCGAGGCACCGAGCAACCTCCGCCTCCTCGCTCCAGCGATGCAGCGGAAGCACAACTCTTTCTTGCTGAATAGCCACCGGGAACATGTATCTCGCTAGTCCGAGACCATGGGGGATAAATTCTAGAGGGGGAGAGAGATCCTTCACGAGGAGGTGTGAGTGAGAAGTGAGGAGAGGGATGCCTTTTATAGGAGGAGGTGGGGGCACCCAAGGGGGTGGCCGCCGGCCATGGGGGCTTCCCCCTCCCCTCCTTCATTCATGTGGGTGGACACTCCACTCACAAAAATCCATTCATATCCCTCCACTTAAAATCCCACTCAAACATGCCATTAAATTTCCACCAGATTTAATGCAAACTCTCCTTAAATAAAACTCTTTTATTTTATTCAGAATTTTGTCAATTACTTTAATAACAAACATTCACAAATAACCCCTTGCTATAATTCTATTTCACATGCATAACCACTTTATGCAATTTCACCCGAAAACCTGTTTCGGTATCTAGTGAAATAAATTCCCGCGCTTGTTCATTCTTTCGGCATGAAACTTTTGCTCCAATTGGATGTCGATTTCTCTTAAGTGTGTCACCCTACGGTTCGTGAATAATGCGGACATGATCGAGACCCCTCTCGGATTAATAATCAGAAGCGGGATCTGGAGACCCATACTGACTCCCACACATTCAACGATGACTTTCTTGTGATCATCGGAACCTTTTTACGCTAGTATCTTAATCCCTTTGTTTCACGATATATTACATGTCCGATATTTGATCATCGATATCTCCATACCTAGTTTGATCTCATTACTGACATGCACTCTTTTCTCGTTCCCGTGATATAACATTCTAGTGATCAAATCACTTGCTTGCAAGCTAATTAATGTGATATCACCGAGAGGGCCCAGAGTATATCTATCCGTCATCGGGATGAACAAATTCCACTCTCGATCCATGAGCCTCAACATAACACTTTAATAGTTCTGAATCCATCTTTATAATCACCCTGTTACGGTGTGACGTTTGATGTTATCAAGAAACTCTTACGGTGTTAGTGATTGACATGATCTCATGGTCTAAGGATTAGGATCACTTCGTAAGTTGTTATAGCAATATAAACTCAATGACTTTGATCGTAATGCTATACTTTGGATGAATGTTCATCACACCATTACACTAATGTTGTGATCCCGTTATTAACAACATCCAATGTCCATGATCAGGAAACCTTGATCATCTTGTTAATCAACGAGCTAGTCTATGAGAGAGGCATAACTAGGAACTTTCTGTTTCTTTATTAAACACACATGTATTAATGTTTCCGTAGTAATACAATTATAGCATGCAAAATAAACATCTATCATATACTTGGAATACACATAATAAACACTTTATTATTGCCTCTCAGGGCATATTCCCTTCAGTTATCTCCCAAGAAGTACTTTTCTTTATAGACTTTAAGTTAGGCTTGATAGTTTGAGAAGATGCTAACATAAGAAATATGAATTGAAGTAAAAAATAGCATCAAGAAGCAAATTCAAAACACATTTAAGTCTAACCCACTTCCTATGCATAGGAATCTTGTAAATAAACAAGTCATGAAAGCACAAAGCAACAAGCATAGGAAAGCAAAACAAGTGCAACTTCAAGATTTTCAACATAAAGAGGGAAACTTAATATTGTTGAGATACATAAAACCATGTTTCCCTCTCTCATAATAACTTTCAGTAGCAACATGAATAAAATTAAAAATATAACTATCACATAAAACATTCTTATCATGAGCCACATGCATATAATAATTATTACTCTCCACATAAGAATAGTCATTCTTATTAATTGTAGTGGGAGCAAATTCAACAAAATAGCTATCATTATTATTCTCATCGCCATAATCATCAAATATAGGAGGCAGATTGTAATCACAATCAATTTTATCCTCAATCGTAGGTGGACTGAAAATATCACATTCATCATTGCAATCATCATACATTGGAGGTATAGTATCATCATAAGCAATAGAATAGCTATCTTCCCAAGTGTGTTCATTTGTAAACATATCATCATTGGAAGGAACATGGATAGCACTAATAGCACAACAATTATTAATATCATCATTTTCATAAAAACTAGCTTCCCCAAGCTTAGACTTTTCCATAGCATTATAAATAATGGTGTCCAAAGAATTCATACTAATAACATTGCTATTAGTATGCAAATAAAGTTTCATAGGTTTTTTAATTTTCTCTTCAAACACTTCATGTCCTAACTCAAGATAAATACTATAAAGCTCTCTATTTTTTATTGTTTTCCATTAAGCCTGACTAGTGAAAACAATAAACAAAAGGACAAAATTGCAGAATCTAAAGGAAATAACTTCGAGCACTCACACCGGAGGATGTGAATAACTTTTACCTTACCTCCCTGGCAACGGCGCTAGAAAAGAGCTTGATGGCGTGTTGTTAACGTGGGAGCTGCCTCCAAAACCCGTACAAGATTGGGGCTATCTCCACAACTCAATTGGAGGCTCCCAACAACAAAGCCACAAAAAGGCTACAATGCCACAAAAGGCCAACAAATCCACAAAAGGCTACAAGACCACAAAAGGTCACAAGAAGTCAACAAACTAACCACACAACCGTCTAGGGTTCCAAGAACCTAAGAGAAACAAGCCCACAAGCTTGAACTCGCCGAATCTCTGAGGAGAACTCAAACCTATGCAACAAATGCAAGGGCAGGTCCTTATCTTCCAAATTTCAACAAAGCTACAAAAGCTATTGGGGGAATAAGGGAGGAAGAACACAAGAGGAGAACACAAAAATCTCCAAGATCTAGATCCCAATGATTCCTTCACAAAGAAGGGATTTGTCTTGGGAGAATTATAGATCTAGATCTCCTCTTTCAAATCCCTCAAAAAGATGCAAGAATCATAGGAAGGGGAGAGGGAAAGCTCTTCAAGGTCAACAATGGAGGAGAGAGAGAGAAAGCCAAGAACCAAGAAAAGAGCTAGTACCCACAACGGGGAAGAGGAACCCCTTTTAAAGGGCTACTAGATCTGCCCATTATAGACATTTACGACCCTGGCCGGAACTTCTGGTGGGAGGCCGGAAATTCCGGTGGCACTCAGCCAACGGTCAGAAAACTGCGATGCGAAAGACTGAAAACACGAGCCTGGCCGGAACTTCCAGTGGTAGCGAAACTACCGGTGGAAATTCTGAATATATATGTGATATTGGGTATCACATAGGGAGAAAATACCATGAATATATATGTGATGTATCTCCTAAGGTGTAGAGCCGGAAAACTCGCAAGATCAAAAACCGTAATAAGATATGCAAGTGAAATCCTTATTTGATGAACTAGAGCTTGTTATGATGATGACCACAAGCTGTAGATCCTATCATGGACAAGAACCAAATAACAACCAAGAAAGATGATGCTATGCATGCAAAGGTTTGAGCTCTCTCCGAAAGATGCGATCGAGACACCCGCTTTAGAACCCCTCTTGATAGTACGGCTATCTATCCTAAGCCCGGTCTCCCAACTAACAACACGAGACAGGCAAAAGAGATGCCCTATCAAGACCATACCTTTGCCTTGAGCATTCCACTTGAACTTGATGATGTAGACCGTCTTGTTCTTCTCAAGTGGGAACACCTTTCTTGTTTGCTCTTGCTCGCTCTTGCTTGATGAAGACTTGCAAATTGCCCCCCCCCATACTCCATGGGGAAACCTATTCTTGAACTTGTCTTAATCACTCCATGATCATGAGGATGGAAAGCTTCAAGCATGATATCTTCTACAGATGGCGCATCTTGAGCTTGTCCTTCTTCATCCCTTCTTGAGGTTGATCCATCTTGAAGCAACTCTTTGCACTTGTCTTTATTAACCTTCAAGCTCCTTCTTTCTTCACAAAGCCCTTGGATATTTATTTAACTTTCAACCTTGAGACCAACACAAGGCCCAAGCGATACCAATGAACAAACCTACAAGTGAAACTCAATTTTCACATTAGTCCATAGAAATTATCATTAATTACCAAAACCACACATGGGGCATACATGCCCTTTTAGTTCCTTTTCTTAACCAAGTCAGACATGGTTCCGAGAGAAAACACTCGGATGCTAAAAAATAAATCAAAAAAATAATTTTGAAAATTTTAGGAAATGAAGAAAACCTATGTTTCGATATATATATTTTAGAAAAGATAACTCCCTTCGTCCTAGAATGTAAGGCCTCCAAGATTCTTCGAAAGTTAAAACCTATTAACTTTGACTAAATATTTTTAAAAAATATCTACAACTATAATATTAAATGAACACATTGAGAACATATACTTTATGGTGAATCTATTGATATTGATTCAGTATTGTGGGTATTCATATTTTTGAGTACAAAGTTGGTTAAACTTAGAAAACATTGACTTTTAACTAATCTTACACACCTTACATTTTGGGACGGAGGGAGTATAAGATAGGTGTGGATCGACCAATATATTTGTATTTTCTGTATAACCTTTGAATAAATATATATTCCATTATAAATTTGTGGATATAAAGAAAGGTTTATATATGGTTGTTGATTTTTAAGAAGTTTGCGAAACTTTAAAATGTGATTTCGAGTTTTTTTTAAGAAAAACAGGACCCCGAGGCACCTTGGTTCATTTTTGCAATATTCGATGGTTTGCTCATGTTATAGTGTCGTGGTCTATTAAAAGCACAACCTACCCGGGACACGTTTTTCCTCTTTGGCTGTCTCCTCTTAGATCTAGCCGCCGCCTCCACCTTTGCCTCCGCCTCCTTCATAGGTCGCTTACCCCTCCTCCTGACTCTCTCGCCAACATCGAGAATCATGGAGAACCCGATCTATAGGGTAAGTTTTCAATAAAACTAGTATTTTCAAAATATTTGGTCAGGGTTTTGGTAGACATCTTGTTTCGTCATCTACATCAATGAAGATGGCATCGTCCGGAACAGGTGATCTTCAGCCCTTCGTTTGACAACGAGATCTTCCCGGTGTCAACGGTGGTGTTGTGGGATTAAACTTCTATAGGTACAACCTTTTAGATCTTTATTTGCCAGATCTATTCTTGCTATTTTCTCATGATTACAACGAGAACTATTATCCTCGTAATATTAGTCCTGACTGCTAGTACTGCGATATCAACTGGACTATTCGGTTTCTTTTTCTTGGAATACTAGTGGTGGACTGGTGGTACTCTAGCCGATGTTGGTTGATTACACCAATGGTTATGTATGTGCACGTGCCTTGGTATTGTGGCTTGATTAAAATTATGAGAGGACTCTCGTTAGTATTTACATGTATGTGGTTCTACATATATGTCATGTTTATTTGATTGCTTTTGAAAAAGTACAAAATTATGTCATGAAAGAACATTTTGATGGCCTTAAAGATTTGCTTGTTTTATTTTAGACTTTATTTTGTAATTGTTGGATATAGTTAATGTATCACTAGTTCACTACCATGTATTATTTGATACTATAAATATATTGTGGCATTGATTGTCAAAATAATTATCCTGGTCTATTGGTTTTTGCCGTAATTTTCTCTCGCCAGTTCTTCCTTTGAACGGTACACCTACATCGTTTTGGCATGTGATTTGGCATGGACTTTTGTTTCATCCTTATTTCAATTTCCAATGAATTTCACTTTTTAGCCCTTATAAATTAGTGATGCTAATTAGCTGTCGAGTGAAAATTCATCTAGATTACTGTCTAGAAGCTTTGCACCCTGGTTTTCTGATGTGTGTCCATTTGCTAAAGTATGAAGATATCAATATGACGACAAGAAATAAAACTAGTGGATAAGAGAAGTCAAGGCGAGAAAAGAAACCTATGTACGCACGCGCACACCTCTTGGGGGAGGCGGCACGGGCGGAGCCCTCAGCCACCGCCATCCCCGACTCCTCCCACCTCTCCCCCGCTGCCACCGGAGGACGCCGGCGGACAAAGTCCGGGACAAGCAGTGATGGGGCTCGCTCGCGTGGTGGCCTCTCCCTCGTAAGGAGCCCCTTGGACGCTCAAAGGTTGTCGCCCCGACGGTGATCTGATGGCCGTGGCACTACTAGGAAAACGCTTATAGGTAAACTTACTACTAGTGGCCCATAACTAAAACGATGGGCCACTAATATATACTAGTGATACACCCTGTAAGAGTGCCCCACTAGTATTCGAATACTAGTGGCCCACATATAACTCGATGGGTCACTTATATATGTTGAACGGTCCGTATTGAACACCTCTACTTATAAGTAGCGCACCTCGTAAGGATGCCTCGCTAGTAGGGTATTTTCTAGTAGTGCGGGGTCTGGAAGCCCGGGCGGCGGCCTCGGGGTTTGATGGAGGTTCTCCCTCGGTGGATGGTGGTGCGGGTCGCATCTGCTGCCAGGGGCGCAGTCCTAGGGTTTCTCTCACGCCAAGACGAAGATCTACCTTCAACCTGTTCTCATTGATCTGGTGGCAGTGTCGTGTTTCGGAAGGCTCCGCCGACGAACTCCCATGGACGATTCATGCCTGGAGATTGCTGGAACGGATGGGATTCGGTCGCACACAACCGGTTTTTCTGACCGTTTGGTTTCGTGAGGGAGCGATCTGCTCTGCGATCTGTTGCCATTGTGGAACATGTCTTTAGTTCCATGGTGAAGTCAGTGTACAGAGAATGTCATGGAAGCCAAGATTGATGGACTAGCTATGATGGATTGAGTCCTGGTGGCGATGAGGAATTGAATTGGTGATTCGTGAATTGTAGCAGCGACATCGGAAGGTGGGGACGACAGCACAAGAGAAGTTCACAGTCTTACCTTGCAGGGTGAAAATCTAAGGTCTGACCTTAATTAATTGTGCCTGGCAATGATCTTGTTGAAGGCATTGTTTTGTGAGCGGGGACTTTCTTCAGGGTGAAAACCTATGATATTTAATCGGGCGACGACGTCGCTTGTGCTCTGTTTCCTTCTTGAAGGCATCACTATTGGAGGTGTTGGACTTCTGGTGTTGTTCTGATGGGGTTAGTGTCGCTGCTTCTAAGGATCTTATCGCTGCAACAGGACTTTTCTTTTTTGTAATTCTTTTTTTTTTGACTGTGTGCATCCATAATGTCAATAGGGTAATGCGTTGTTGCAGAGGCTGGGTGTAATTAGTATCATCGCGATATTAATATATGCTCCTTTCCAAAAAAAAGAAGAAGAGAAATTAAGACATGAGCATTGATAAAGTCCTTTGGTATTTACACATTTTGTCGTGCCGCATCGATTAGCATGCTAGTCCTATCTAACAAAATAGTCAAAGTGTTAAATTGGGGTAAGACCGCGTTCAAAGTTTTCTAGTAGATGGAATTTATCGGATGAGATTCAACTGTTCATTTTTTTGTATTTACTTTTGTGCAAGTGCCTTCTTTATTTATTTTTTTGTTCTGTAGTAATTATGACATTGCTTCGAGGTGTCTAATGCATCCTTCCCCTGTTATCAGTACAACAACCCTTGCAAGTACACCCTAGGAAAAAACCTTGTAAATAGGTTAATGCATCATTTCACCACCCCTCTTCTTCCCTCGTTGTCCCCGGACAATGCTTGTCTAGCTAACATTGGGGCCTCTGCTCGCCATAATGGGTGTGTTGTGCAGGGTGTAGAAGCCGATTGATTTTGAATCAACGACAAGGAATCCATCACATCCACATGAATATGTGCGTTCGTAACTGTTTCTTTATAATTAGGTGGTGTTATCAAGATATTTTGGCTAGTTTTACTCCAGTTTATGTCAACTTTGGTTCAAATTAGGCTGATATTCATGTTTAGCAACACGTCCAGCGAAGAAGCTTATCCTCTAGGTGTGGCCCTGTGGGTCATAATTAGGTTCTCTAAAGAAATATTCATGGATGATGAGTAACTTCAGTTGTGTAGATGTAAAAATCATGTAACATCGTGAGACAGTTCAAACTAAAGCATTCAATATGTGTTGCAAACTCAATCTTGTCAGAATTCCATATAACTTTTTCTAGAAAACCAAATATACTCTGCAACTCTGATTTCATATATCCTTTCATTTCTTAACAAAAAAACTCTGATTTCGTCTTAAATAGTTGAATCCTGCTCAACTTTCAGGTATACGGGTAAAGAACACAGCAGCAACTGAGCAACCGTAAAGAGTGATACTTGTGACACATGGATACAAAAAGATCATCAAGTAAACGGCAAATACTGCTACTTTTTTTTTCGAAAAGGGGAGCACTGCTACCTATATATACATACATACTAGTATAAGTGTTCTCTAGCATAAGTGATCACACAAGTTGTGAGAACTGCTACCACAATACAGCCTCATATTCTGGTGTTAAGCAGGACTGATACTATCGACTGAGACACAGGATGCAAAGGGTATTAGCATCCCTTAGGCCATCAGCTGTATGATCCGACCACAACCATCTCTGCCTTGAAAGTGCAGGACGATCCTACAAGATAGCCTCTCGACGTGTCGAAGAGCGTTGTAAGCGGTATGAACTCGGACCATCCCCATTGACACTTACCGGCAAACACCACGAGACCTGCAATCGCAACAAGGTACGTGAGAATAGATGCAAACAGAAGATGGCAGTCACTTCATGGTGTAGTGATAGCTGCTACTAATTAAGTAGATCTGACTGGACCTTGAGTTTTCCTGCTGAAGTGTTTCCCATGTCTTTCGTCCAGGATGGATAAAGTCAGTTCAACCAGCTTCCCATACCCATGAGGGGCCTCGTCCGAGCCATCAAGGTGTAAGAACAAGGAGAGGCAATTGTTGCTGTACCGGTTACCACACGGGTAGATGCCAAAGTACCTGACAACATATAATGCAGGTTCATCAGAAAAATGTGAACATAGCGTGGAAAGCTGAAGGATATATATACTCTAAATGGTCTAACAATTCATGCATATGAACAATTTATGGTGTAACCGAACCAAAAGATACCATTTTTGTCCATCAAATTCAAATTTAGAAGTGACGAATCTCTCCGCGAACTGTTCAAGAAAGTTGCCGATGGTCACGCCGTGGGTACATTTGATATATGGAAGTTTCTGGATAAAGAGGTTCTGAACTGCATCAGGGTTCTTCTCGACCACAATAGCCATCTCTTCAGGGAAAATGACATCAATTTTCAATATGTCCACACCAAAGACACAGCAATCATCGGCCAGAAAATCAGGTGACTTGAGTAATTTTTTAAGAGGAATCAAGCATTCCTTCTTCGTGTAAAAATGCACGACATCGAAGATATGGGTGGCTGCATAGGTAGGGTGAGGGTTAATAAAACTGATTAAAATGAATTATGTAAGCTCCAAACATAAAAACACAATTACTGTGAAAAGACCATAGGGAGAGACTAGTTAATGTAACAAGCCCTCGGTCACATTTCAAAACTTGTACATTGAAACTTAACGATGGAATTTGGATATTATCCTGATGTACAATCCATAATCTTTTGTTATTGAATTTTCCACCTCTCTGATGTAACCTAAATGGTTGAAGAATACAGTGGATCTATCTAGGAGTATATCTACTCCCCATCCCACTTCCAAACACCAGAATGACTCTGATTCGCTAGCCCATTTTTAGCACAAACCAGTATTCTTGTCAGAACAGCAAAGAATACAAATTTGTCTAGAAACTGGAATCCTTTCTTTATAGCTGTACGTAGCATCTCTCTTTGGACTGCCCAGTTCTTCCCAGATACTTGTATTGCAAAGAACTTCGTCTGGGCCAGCGACGATGGCGAGCACGCGGCAAAAGGAAGAGCTTTAGTTAGCTGGACGACGCTCTGTAGACCGAAAGATCTGAGCGGGCTTGGGATGCCTCACCTGCAACGGACAGGACTGGCCCTCAGACTCCGATGGCCTTGGCTACAGTGGACTGACCCCCAACGCACCTGGGCGGGTTCTAAGCTCCCCTGTGACGATGCCGACATGGATCTTTTCAGAGCTTCCACGAAAATCTCCCTGGGAGATGGTGAGACGGCCTCATTCTGGCACGACAGCTGGTCTCAACATGGCCCCATACGCCTTTGGGCGCCGGACCTTTTCAAGATTGCTTCGAGAAAAATCAGAAGCGTGGCCAAAAGAACTAGCTGACGGAAACTGGATACGCGCCATTTCTAGCCTGACCACTCCGGTGCAGCTTGCCCAGTTCATCAAAGTTTGGGACGTGGTTGCGAGCACGCAGCTGACTCCAGGACAAAAAGATGGGATAGTTTGGACTTTGACGGCGGATGGAAACTATAGTGCTACCTCTGCGTACCTTGCGCAATTCCACGGCAGTCACACCAAGTTCATTGCCCAAAAGTTGTGGACTGCCTATGCCGAACCCAAATGCAAGATTTTTAGTTGGCTGGCCATGCATGACAAGCTCCTTACGGCTGATAACTTAGCCGCTAGGGGGTGGACGCACGACCCTATCTGCGCTCTTTGCCTTAGCGTGCCCGAGACGGCCGATCACCTCTACAAAGATTGTCCTTTTACTACAGCAATCTGGAATCTCACCTAAGTTTGGGACAACGCTGCAGGGGTGTTTCATGGCCACGTCTTCCATTCCCTCACAGAATGGTGGGACAATCTGACTGTCGGAATACCATCGAACGCAAAAAGAACTTTAAGTGGTCGACTCTTATATGTCCTCTGGAATGCATGGAAAGAGAGAAACAGACGAATCTTCACCGGACGGCGGCTGATTTATGTCGAGGTGGCTAAGATCGCTAGGGAGGATATCAGGCAACGCGCCCGGACTTTTGTGGCCTTCGGGCCTGCCATTCCGAGCCTGATTAGGCGTTTTTTGGTTTTTTGTTTTGCAGTGTTTTTTCGCATGTTTTCACCTTAACCAAAACATGCTCCCATGTACCGTGTGTTTCGCTTTCCCTCTATCTATTTGAAAAGGCAGAGCTCCTGCCGGTTGCTCCAAAAAAAAAGTTCTTCTCAGTTATAAACCGGTTCTCGACGTGCAAGGAGAACTGATTATTAAATGATCTGA
Source organism: Avena longiglumis (assembly GCA_030063025.1). NCBI lineage: Eukaryota > Viridiplantae > Streptophyta > Magnoliopsida > Poales > Poaceae > Avena > Avena longiglumis. The sequence continues at coordinate 75,926,414 of CP125978.1, forward strand.
ATTGTATCCAACCATGAAAAAAATAGTTTACGAAAGTACCTTTGCATCCATAATACTGATGATCCGAATGATTGTATATTGAGAATTCATACTCTACGGCCATTATGACACCCGGCTCCAAGCCCAAGCATCCCTGGCCTCGAGCGATCCCGAGAAAAAGAGCAACATATGGAACTGACAAGAAGGGTATTGTTCGATGCATCGGAGTCAATGACAGGAACCTGCAGGTAAACAAGTCGAGGAGCAGCAGATAACTCGCCGAATTGGTATATGCGTGCATCGTTTTAACAGATGTAATCTGATGGTGATATATACGTACCACCTGTACCCGGAGAAGACAAAGGTGCACAGCTGATCAGCATATCTTCTCCCATCGGCATTGCCGAGAAGTCATGGATCTTCCATGTGAGGCACGGATCGTGGGTTCTTCCCAGCGGCCTAGGAGCTGAGCCGGCAGCCAAGGAGTTGCCCATAGCTATCTCAGCTGGCCCTTCTTCTAGTCTACCGATCTGCTATGGAGCGAAGAACTGAGATTGGCCGTAGTAAATTGTGCTTATCTGAGTCAGAAAATAACGCCGACAGAAGAGGGTGTTCTACCTTGCTGCTTCCGAAGACGCCGACGAATTTGATACGGCCGGCGCCGCCAAACTGAGACCGCAAAGTCCGCAACGCAGTCGCCTCGCTCGGAGAATAGGGATGGAAGTCGCGTAGGACTTTTCCAGTTAAATCGCATAGGAGGTAAGTGGGCTATCCCAACCAAAGCCCACATGGCCGACGCCACCTGGACTGGACGGAATGCGCGGCTGAGAGGTTTCCTCCCCGGCCATAAATCCCTGGGCCTTCCTCCAGACCGGCCCACTTTCTAATGCCTGCTTCCCGTAGAAAAACAGGAAAAGACCTAAAAACAAACTCAGGCAGGTAGGGCGGCGGCTGATGGCTCTGTGTCTCGGTGAGGCCAGGCATGCAGGGGATCGGCTCAGGAGCGAGGGGTGCAACTGGCCCCGAAGTTTCCCGCGAGGGCATGGGCAAGGAAGCTCTGCGCGGCAATCCAGCCGAGGCGGCCGCCCGGACCTGGGCGTATCGTCTCGGAGTTCGCTACACGCGCCGGCGGACGGACGGCGGAGTCAGTGACGCGCTGTGCCGAGGTACGTCGTGCGAGAATCGAGAATTTGGGGTGCGCTGTGCCGAGGTACTCAATTTTTTTGGGATCGCTGCTTATAAAATCTGTTCGATTATTTTTGGATGGATGGATTTCTGGACGCGCTGTTTTCTACGATCTTACAGCTTACTCCCTCCGTTCTGAAATAGTCTGCGTTTTGGAAAATCTAAGACAATTTAACAGAGCATTTAATAGTACTACTTAGCTTCTAGAAACCATGCGTTAGCTCCAAACCCAAAGAATGATTTAATGCATTGTCATGCAATTTGCATGCAAAAATGTATCCCGCCAGTTATTTTAACGCCAACAAGAGAAACATAGCACAATTACATTTCCCTCTATTTTTACAATAGGAAAGAGTAGTGTTACTACCTTTCCCTCCATTTTTAAACAGAAAGGAGTAGTGCTACTACCTTTCCCTCCAAATTTCAAAAAGGAATTTACAGCGCCAACTCCAGCCTGTTTTACAAGTAACTGAGCAGTCATCTCCTATAAGTACTGCTCCTGGACTAGAACTTGTCACTTTCACCCACACAGTCCTATCTACACACAGAGACGCCATGGTTCTAGACTTGAACTCCACACCACCGGCTGATGAAGGAAGTGGTGCAGAGGAAGAAGAGAACCATAGCCTTGATGGAGAGGGCAACCATAGCCATGGAGAGGAAGAAGCTCATTCATCCATTGATCTTAACCAGCTTCCTACACCTGATGTCCAAGATGCAGCACCAGGTTAGAAACTAAATTTTTCATATAAAAATAGAATGAGTACCACTAGAAATCATCCTCCTGGTTTTTTATTTCTTTCTACATGCCATTTAGCAAGAAGCGTACCATTATTTTCCAAATCCCCACTGGATCAATCAAGCACGTGATCTTCAAGTCATTCTCGCCGCGGCAGGAACTGGTTGCTTTGACGATGGAGATAGTCTCCGTCTAGATGGAACACAAGAGTCCTATGAGGCTATATATGCAGAAATGTTGGAGGCTGATTACCCAAGAGATGAATGTTTTCGGGTGGTTTGCGGTCTAGATAAATTCCGAATGCGTTCTGAAGTAACCCTCTTCAAGCTTGTGATTTTTCTCAGTAGGAGAAGTGCTCTTGATATTGCGGATGCTGAACGGAGAAACCCAAAACCACAAGACGTACCTCCTGCTGCTCCTGTTGGTGGTCGCCGGCCAAAGAAGAAATATAGGAAGATGTTGACAAACAAGCAAAGGTGGGAAGTTTATCATGAGTTACTTAAAGACAGTAAATCTGGTAGATTAAAGAAAACTAGCACCACAGTTGTATCAAGAAACCTTGGACACAGTATAAGGCAAGTTCAAGAGGTTTGGAGATTATACAAAGAGTGCATAAGAGAAGGAAGAGAGGTGGATGTTAGTCACAGGAAAACCAGTAACTGTGGGCGCAAGAGAATTGAAGCTCCGCTCCAACTAGTACAATCCATTCCTAAAAGACGTAGGCAGACATTGAGTGCACTATGTCATGCCATTCATATGAGCAAGACAACACTTTTTATGAGGTTCAAGCAAGGTTACTTGAGGCGAATTTTCAGTAGTTTGAAGCCGGTTTTGAAAGATGGTAACAAGAAGGAAAGATTACGGTTTTGCATGAGCATGATTGATCAGAACACTATCCATAGTGAACCGCAGTTTGTTGATATGGAGAATATTGTACATCTTGATGAAAAATGGTTTAATATGACTAAAAACAACAGAACTTACTATTTGCTGCCTGAAGAAGAAGATCCAAGATGCGTTTATTCAAAATAAAAACTACATAGGCAAAGTTATGTTCTTAGTAGCTGTTGCTAGGCCTAGATATGATGACTAAGGGGATCAGATATTTGATGGGAAAATTGGTTGTTGGGCAATGGTTACTGAGGTGAACTATCCTAGTCTAAATCTTCTTCAATTTGATGATTTATCATGCGTTCTTTATGTTAATTTATTGTTAAACAGGAACCAGCACAGAGAAAAAGTGACAACAGGCCTAGAGGTACCATGGTCACTAAGAACTTGAAGATAAACAGAGATGTCATGAGAGAATTCATGGTCAACAAAGTGGTACCTGCTATTCATGAAAGATGGCCAGATGAAGGGAAGACTATCTACATTCATCAAGACAATGCACCATCCCATGTTAAGTCAGATGACGCGGCACTGCTAAATGCTATTGCACTCACTGGACGTGATATTCGAATTCTAAAACAGCCTCTCAACTCACCTGACCTGAATATTCTTGATCTAGGATTTTTTAGGTCGCTGCAATCTTTCACGGATCAGTTAAATCCTAGCACTATTGATGAGCTTATTGCAGGTGTAATTGATGAGTTCACCAAGTATACGGTTAAAAAGATAAATAGAATATTTCTGACTCTCCAATCATGCATGATACAAGTGATGAGATTAAGGGGTGGAAATTGGTACAAGATCCCTCACATGAACAAGGGCGGGCTTCTACTACAAAATGCACTACCTGATCGTCTATTTTGTGACCAAGGATTGTACCAGGAGGTTGTTAGCTATCTAGCCGATTGATCTACTTGTAATGCTCTTATTATCAATTGTACCATTCTAAATTTTAGTACCATAGTTACTTTGTTTGAGCTAGAATGGAAATACTATCCATGCTCCATTTTTAAGCATGAAACAAACAAACAATTCTTAGCATGATAGTACTATCCATGCTCCATTCTTAAGCATGAAACAAACAAACAATTCTTAGCATGACAGTACTATCCATGCTCCATTCTTAAGCATGAAACAAACAAACAATTCTTAGCATGACAATACTAGACATGCTCCCTTACATCCCCAACTTTTCATTGCCACGAATCTTAAAGTAGTCAGGACATAAAATCCTAAGCATGCTATAGCAAACCTCATTCTCATCGAGTTGACCATCGACCGGTTCTTCAGCATAATCGTCATCTTGAGCTCCAACAGGGTCCTCAAGGATGGAATCAGGAACAAATTCATCCTCTGCCAATCTCTGAATCTAGAAAGAACTTCATCTCATCGAGTCATACGGAAAGAGGCCAATGCCGCTATTGTCCTCTGTGTCTTGGACGAAATCCATGCTACCATGACCTTCCTCTTCCACCTCTGGCACACCAGGATCCTGGGTGTCCGGGACAAATTCGATGCCCAGGACAAGCGGAGGACGTGGCGCTTCCCGAACTGCTGGCTGAGAGCCACTCGCCCCGCCGCCGCTCGCCCCGCCGCCGCCCGCCCCGTCGCCGCTCGCCCCGCCGCTGCTCAGACTCGATCCATGGCACCGGCTGCCGCTCGCCCCGCCACTGCCCAGACTCATCGCCAATCCACGGCGCCGGCCCGCCGCTCGCCGCCGCTCGCCCCGCCACTGCCTTCACCGATCTCGATCTGCCGCTCCATCTCTCACTTTTCTCATGTGTGGATGTGGAAGAAGTACTCCTCTGGTATGCGGGATTATATGGTGGCCACGCCATTAACTCCGGGGAGAAGACGAGGAGAGATCAGGGCGGAACGAGGTGGGAACCAGGGAGGCGGAGACGATGGAGGAGGAGACGGGAGTTGGGATATTCCCAGGCGTGAGGATGGGGATGAGTGCGTGGGGTGTGCGGCTGATTAATTAGCGACGTGGGCCCTCGCTCTAGGACGCAGACTATTTCGGAACAAAAAATCGATCCAGAACGCAGACTATTTCAGAACGGAGGGAGTACGTACTACTACTCCACAGATATGGCCTGCGTGTGGATACCGTCCTTGGTGGGGAGAAGCAAGACGATGCTTCCGAGGACGGTGTCCGGGAGACAGCTGATGAAATCGAGCTCGCCACTTCTCGGTGGATCATCTTGGTGTGGTCTATGAAATCTCCATCATCGACGTCCCCATTCCCCCGCGAAAGTGGAAGCAGGAGCTGCGGCCGGAGGGGGAGGTAGAGGCGATGCGATGGACGGCACCTACTCCGCCACGGTTGCTGCACCCATCTTCGATGGTGAGAGACACAGCCTACGCGTGGTTTTACCATTGGGGTTTCTGGTTAATTTATGTTTCTCGTTATCGTGCAAAAAGCTGGTATTCCTCACAATGATATTTAGAAAATTGCACCGTGCAGAACTTCACAAGATAATGGAGCAGCTGTAATTACCTTGGTCACTGCCATGGTCAACGTTATCTTTTTCCGTATCTTCCATCTCAGGTGCACCGTGACTACCTTGGTCATTGGTATGTTTTACCTCTCCCTCGTGTGTTGCTGCCAAAAACGTGAGGACATACATATATCAAAATGGCAATGATTGTACAGGGGAAGACATAACCCGGTGATCCTCACCGTGTGCAACCTTATTGTGATTGCCCATGCGATTCTCACATATGTTTCAAATGTGCATGATTCCAATAGACCAATAGAGGGAATCAACCCGACAGCTACACATGCACAAATAATAGAGGATTTCGTAGGCAGACTGCCTCTTCTCTAGCTCTAATCTTCTCTCCTACTTAAAAAAACCAAGCGTTCTGTTTCCTGGTAGAAGACGTTTCGCTCCCCCACTTCGTCGCGCTCTCCCGTTGCTCCCGTACAAAACATCTGTCCTCGACCTGATTTCTCTCTACCCCTCGAGCCAGGGCTCCTTTCTCCCATATTGACGCCTACCACCAGGCTCTTCTCCGATCACAAACTTGGCGCCTACCTCCCTGCTACGTCCTCTCCGGTCCGGTAGGATGCGTCCTCCGCTCTCGCCGGCGCCAACGACGCAGCTGCAGCCTGAAACGCGAGAAATGATGCGGTGGAGATCGAGCAGGCGGCGGCGGTGAAGGGATCTGCTAAGGATGCGGAACCAGCACACCCGTCGTCGACTATCGTCAAGGTACCAAGCCGCTTCCTCCCCTGCGGTTGCCCAAAATGAGGTTGACGGTTGACGGTGGCGCAGGCGCCCCCGCACCCTTGTTGGCACCCGATCTGAGTTATCGAATCGCCTCCTCCCCTTGGATATCTCTGTTCAAATCCTTAGGCTTTCAATTTAGGATCCGTGGATTAAAAATGCGTGCATGTTTTGTTCTATCTAATTTGTTACAATTAACGGATCGTTGACTTGTTTGTACTACCTAAAAGCACAGCTTGGTCACAACAAAGGATGATTTTACTATTCTACCGCTAATTTCCGGTGCTGCCAAAATGCTCCCACATGTACCAATACCATTGTATCTGCATTACAGTTTAGTGGTTGCAAGATTGCAGCCTTCAATTTTAGCCATGTAAATCTGCAAAAATACTTGTTCATATTTATTTGACCAACGATGCCTTCTTTGGAGGCTGCAGCTAACAGTAATCCCAATTCTTGCTCCAATTGTGAGGAGATGCTACTTATCATTGAGCAGCTAGGAGGATGCAGTCATGTAACAACAGTCTTTTACTAAACCTTTTCTGTTATTTACTTGCTGACTATTGTAACGCACCGTGTTTTTAAACGCTGAATATTTGTCATATTGCAGGTTTTCCTCTATTTCATCGCATGGTCCTACTCGGTAGTGTCTATGGCCTTGATAATTTTTTCCCAATTTGTTATTTCATTCTTACGCATGCTAGTCTGTTACAGTGTCCGGTGTATAGTTTGTTACTCACATACAGGAATGACGTTGTGTGCCGACGGCCGGATGCTACGCCGACGGCCAAAGGTCGGGGCTGTCGGCATAGCACAGGGCCAGGCCAGCCCAGCTTCCAAGCCCTCGGCGTACCGCAGCCGTCGGCGTAAACATTGCCCTCGGCGTACGGGGTGCCCGCGTGGCACTAGACAGTCCAGGCCAGGAAAGGCCCTAACGGCGTCAGCATTACGCCGAGAGCCGTTGTCGGCATAGGATCCTGCCTACGCCGACGGTGACCCTCGGCGTACCTATGCACCTTTTTTTTCCTTACCAAATTATTTGTATTTATTTATTAGTATCAATTATTTAGGTTCTATTTTATCAATTGGATGGATTCGTAGCCTCCGAATAATAGTCTTCACGCCCACATAAAATGTCGAATCTTCTCACAAGTTGAGAAATTTGCATGTTTGTGTGTTATTATCACATGTGCATGAAATTTATATTTCACAATTTTTGTGAAGTTGTTCAAAGATTCAATCACAAGTGGGTGTTCCCCCTCGCATGCATGCGGAAGCGTAGGTTCCGGACCCGTATAAGGGTGAATCTCCCCGTTGAGGCGAAGCTAATATGGTTTTACATCACCCTATGACCTAAACAAACACAAAACATATGTGTATGAGTGTGGTGAGAGGTTGGTATAGGTGCTTGCATGTGTCCCCCCTCGCATGCATGCGCTCTAACCTAGAGGCGAAGGTTCCGGACCTGTATGAGGGGGGAATCTCCCCGTTTAAGTGAAACCGGGTAGGATAGTGCCCCAACTTGTGAACCAACATGGTTTTACATCACCCTATGACCTAAACAAACACAAAACAAGAGAGAGCTACGCCGGGCTACCCCTGTCAGAGGAACGCCTAGGGGGTAGACGATCCGAAAGCATGAGAGATCGTGGTTTCACGAGGAAGACCACGAGAACATTGGAATGAGATGAAAACTTGCATGTGACCCTAGCATATGTGTGTTAGTGTGGTGAGAGGTTGGTATATATAGGTGCTTGCATGTGTCCCCCCTCGCATGCATGCGCTCTAACCTAGAGGCGAAGGTTCCGTGTCTGTGATAAGGGGAATCTCCGTCGAGGTGAAACCGGTAGGATAGTGCCCCAACTTGTGAACCAACATGGTTTTACATCACCCTATGACCTAAACAAACACAAAACAAGAGAGAGCTACGGGCTACCTCGCCGAGGAACGCCTAGGGGATAGACGATCCGAGTGCACAGAGATCGTGGTTTCACGGAGGAAGACCACGAGAACATTGGAATGAGATGAAAAATTGCATGTGCCCCTAGCATATGTGTGTGTGAGTGTGGTGAGATGTTGGTATAGGTGCTTGCATGTGTCCCCTCGCATGCATACGCCTAACCTAGAGGCGAAGGTTCCGGACCAGATGAGGGGAATCTCCCGTCGAGGTGAAACCAGTAGGATAGTGCCCCAACTTGTGAACCAACATGGTTTTACATCACCCTATGACCTAAAAAACACAAAACAAGAGAGAGATACTGGCTACCCTCGCCGAGGAACGCCTAGGGGGTAGACGATCCGAAAGACAGAGATCGTGGTTTCACGAGGAAGACCACGAGAACATTGGAATGAGATGAAAACTTGCATGTGACCCTAGCATATGTGTGTGAGTGTGGTGAGATGTTGGTATAGGTGCTTGCATGTGTCCCCCCTCGCATGCATGCACTCTTACCTAGAGGCGAAGGTTCCAACCAGATGAGGGGAATCTCCGCCGAGGCGAAACCGGTAGGATAGTGCCCCAACTTGTGAACCAACATGGTTTTACATCACCCTATGACCTAAACAAACACAAAACAAGAGAGAGCTACGCCTGGCTACCCTCGTGAGGAACGTCTAGGGGGGTAGACGATCCGAGTGCGCACAGATATCAGGGTTTCGCCGGAGGAAGACCACGAGAACATTGGAATGAGATGAAAACTTGCATGTGACCCTAGCATATGTGTGTTAGTGTGGTGAGAGGTTGGTATATATAGGTGCTTGCATGTGTCCCCCCTCGCATGCATGCGCTCTAACCTAGAGGCGAAGGTTCCGTACCCGTATAAGGAGGGAATCTCCCCGTCGAGGTGAAACCGGGTAGGATAGTGCCCCAACTTGTGAACCAACATGGTTTTACATCACCCTATGACCTAAACAAACACAAAACAATAGAGAGCTACGCCGGGCTACCCCTGTCAGAGGAACGTCTAGGGGGATAGACGATCCGAGTGCGCACAGAGATCAGGGTTTCGCCGGAGGAAGACCACGAGAACATTGGAATGAGATGAAAAATTGCATGTGCCCCTAGCATATGTGTGTGAGTGTGGTGAGATGTTGGTATAGGTGCTTGCATGTGTCCCCCTGTGGCATCCCGCAAAACCACTACTAGAAAATCGCGTTGAATTTGTGCATTGCATCGTCATCATCATGCATTGTTTGCTAAAACTATGTTTGCAAAGCCCGTGTTGTTTTCTAAACGCCTCTTTATTTTCAAACATCAAACCGGGTCTCCGGAGTTATTTTGTTTGTTGCTATCGGGTTGCAAACGGCCCGTTTAGAATAAATAAAAATTTAAATTATTTTAATAGGGGCAGTCGAACGGGCCGATTGACCCGAACGACCGCCCCAGGATTTTAAATCGGTCCACCAACCGCCCTTCCTAAAACCTAAACCTACCCAGAATTCTACCCACCCAATCTCTCCACCTCACTCCCTCCTATCCCTGCACGCCACCTCAGCTACCCCTCTACCCTCACCCAATCCCCACCTGCCACATGGCCACTCTCTCTCCTCTCACCCCCTCTCCCCAGCCAGCTCACACACTCCCCCTCCCTCACATGCTCTCACCCCAGCCCACACGATCCACACGCCCGCAGCGCCAGCATCCCAGCCCCAACCGCTGCCCCTGGGTCCCTCCCGCGGGACCCACGTCCCTGGCCCACCTGCCCTGTCCTCCACCGACGCCCACGTTCTCTTCTCCCTCCCCCCGTTCTTCTTCCTCCGTTTCAAGCCTCTGCGTCTTGCCCCCAGCGCGCCCCCAGCCCAGCGAGCCTCGCCAAGGCCGAGCCCTACCGCTTCTTCCTCCGCCAGACGCCCCTGCCCGCCACCGGCCTCCTCTGCCCTGCCGCCTGCCGCCGCCCGCCCCTGCTCGCCCGGCCTGGGCCCGCCCCTGCTCGCCCCGCTCCTCCTCCGCCGCTGCTGCGTCGACCTCAGACCGCCCGACGCCTGCTTCCACTGCTGCCTCAGGCTCCTGCCCAAGGCTGCCGCCTCCCCGAGCGCACTCGCCTCCGTCGCCGCAGCCCGCCGGGCGACGACCTCGCTCGCCGCCCAGCAGCCTTCCGCCCTTGCCACAGGCGCCCGCGCCGCTGCCCGCGCCCGCCACCGCCGCCCGCCTTGTGCGCGCGCCAGGCTGCCTCGACGCCGCCTGTCGGCTCGAGCACGCCCACCCGCGCCAGATTCGCTGCCCGCCGCCTCCGCCACGGCGCCTTGGCTGGCCCGACGCTGTCCTCCGCAGTTCATGCCGCCGGCGCTGCCACCTCCGACCGCCCGGCCGTTCCTCGCGCTGCCTCATGCTGCCCGCTGTTTCCTCCGGCCGCCTCAAGCTCCCCGAGCCGGTCCTCATCGCCACCTGCTGTGGCCCCCGCTGAAGCTCCTCCCGAGTGGCTCTTGCTGCCCGCCCTCCGCTGCGTGGCCTGCAAGCCGCTGGTGCCCTCTCCGACTGCTTTCAGATTGAGGTCAGTTCCCGTGTTGCTAGCCCAAGTACCACAGTATCTTTTGGAGATGTGACCAAGGGTTTCAAGAAAAACCGCCAAGAACTCCACGTAGTTTCGGATGCGACAAGGACCCCTCGGAGCTGCCAAGGTCGCCAAGAACCCCGTACCCGAAGACCGATCCTCGAAGACCGAATTCTAGGCACGCCAAGACCGAACCCGGAGATCTCCGTCACGGAACACCATGATCGCCAACCCGGAACGCCAAGTGCTCCTTTTCCGGACCCGAAGACCAACGGTTAAGTTCACCACCGACAAAAGACGGGCTACGAGATCTACTTCGCGGGCACATGCGACAAGAACTACCCCGATCCGAAGACCCGAACCCCGGAATCCGAGTCCGACACCGACAACTAAAAACCGTGGAACCGACAAGATCGACCTCACCGACGCCATGATCTCCCTCACGGAATCCGAAGCGCGGACCCGCCAAGACCTCGCCACGGCAAGATCGACCCCGTGGGACCCGACAAGGTCTTCCCGACGACAAGAACGACACCGCCCCGGAAGGACCCGATGCGCCCCGAACACCGAGACCCCGATGCGCCCGACGCCACGCCAAGTTCGTCTACCCTAACGCCAAGACCAACCCTGAGCTCCGAGAACGATCCCGCCGAGGCCGAACCCTAGACCCGGAACCTGAGACCGACCCCGACCCCCAGAACCTCAAGTCCATCGAGACCCCTCTGATGTGTGACCCCTTTTCCTCGAACCCTATTTCATCACATAATAACAACTGTTGCATATTAATCATTCATCTTGCATGCATCTTGTCATCTGGTTTGGGGGCCTTATGCCGATTCACCTAATAATTAAATATGGGGCCCATATGCGGACAAATCTAGCCTTATATTGGCCTCATTTAAACTTGTGTAGCGAACCAGTACTATCGTTTGCCCTGCTAAACAACATTTAAATGCGGGGTTTTTAAATAACTTGAACCATCGAATTAATTGTCGGGACCCCGGTTCCACTAAATATGACCTAATTGCATCGCACCTTGCCATGCCATGCATCATACATGCACCATGCCCGATCTTCTGCCGATCTTAAATATCGCATCCGGTGTTTCTTCTAGTGTTTTGCTTCTTCGCGGATAAGGCCGTTGAGTTGATGTGAGCTTCGCCCCGATCTTCGGTTGAACCCTTCGACAATGTTTTCAAAGCAGCATCTCCCTTTCTACCTATCTTACTTTTATAGTCTTTATTCCCTCCTGTTGATCTATTGCTATCTGTGTTGCGATGCTCTAGTTTCCGTACCCGTGATATTCCTTGCAGACTTATATCGCCTTGGCCACATCCTATTACCTGTTGTTTGGTAGATAGTGGGACTTGCGCGTCGTAGTCGCTTGCTCGAGTGCTGATGTGTGTCGTCATATGCCACAGTTGCTGATGTATTGCCGCATGTTGATGTTGGAGATGATCATAGTTTTACTTATCGTTCACTTTAAATTTCGCTAACAACTAAAATTGAATAAGGTAGGCATCGTGGGTGATAGAAAATATTTGGTTTCCGAACGCCCACTTGTGTCCCGTAAGACCCCGAGTACTTGATACATGTTCCTTGATTTATCGCTACTATCCACATCCGGAGGTATATGGGACCCCTGAGCCGAGCTTGATTCATTTTATTTCTAGGGCCACAAACTAGTTTGAGGTTTTATTTACGATCCAAAGATTATGCCATGCTTTCGCTTTATTTACGATTGTGCGAGGGCACACTGCATCGCTTAGGAATTGTGACCCGCTTACGTGGTAGCGACAAGCCCAGCCACACACTTCGGTTTCCTGCCATCACGCCGGCCCCACAAACCTTGAGGCCGTCTCGAGTCAGCTAGCTTCGCTATGGAATCTACTTAAGGGTGGCCCCTGAAATATTTCGAATCCTGTGATTGTTCACCGTGAAAGCCTCGTTGGGTTTTGATTTGGTTTTCCGAGGTTGATCGAGCGTGTTGTTATTGGTGCACCCGCCGGGTAAAACTTTCTCAAAGCCGTGTCCATGGATATGGACGACTTGGAGCACAAGATTCTCGATCATAGACAAGCATAACTAAAGTTTACTGCTATAAATTTGACTTATAATGACTAGTAATCAGCTCCACTACAATGAATGGCTAATTAATACTGCCCACAATTGCTTGTTTGGTTGTCGCCATGCATAATTGTATCTGACTAGTAAGTATTGCAACTACAACGAAATGGCTGAATAAAAGTACCAACAACTGCTGGGTTTCGGGATTACATCTTGCTATCTGTATCTGATTAGTAATTGCTGCAACTATAACGGAATGGTTAACTAAAACTGCCCACTGCTTACTTTATCAGGATGAATATCTAAACCTGACTAGTAATTGCTGCAACGATAACTGAATAAGTAAAACTGCCAATGGTGTGAGTTCCTCGGTTGACTTCCTCGTTTGGTCTCGAGGGGGGAAACACCAGGATGGGTTTGTTTGGTGTTAGCTTCAGGTTGGATCCGGATAGGTCATTCTCACCCCTCTCTGTTATCCGCCAGTTGTATCGAGTCTCTATAGGTTGTTTAGTGCATGCTGCCGCTGCCGCTCAGTCCACCATACCTATGTAGGCGAGGACCGCCGAATTCTAGCCTCGCTGCACTGCCTCGATCGACGCTCCTTCTTTTTCCTTTGCCCTTTGTCGGCACCCTTTGTTTAAGCAGGTTTTGAGATCGACGTCGTTAGGGTTACCTTCCGCTTGCCCGGGCAGGTTATGGACGCCATTGGTTATTCTTCGTGGCTCTTAGCCCCATTTGCTTCTTGTCCGTAGTCGGACGCCTACCGCTTTCAAGGTGATTTGGATCTTGTATATTATATCAGTATTCTTGACTCCTCGGTCGTTGTTATATATATATATATCTCTGCTCGTGGGTCCCATCGAGGACTGTTGTGTAATGTTATTATTCGCTTTCCACCCGCATCGAAAGTGCTGGTGGGCACCTTTGAATCGCTTCTATGCGGGTTTGGCGAATTTTGCTCAAACTTGCATAGGTCCGATTCTGAGGGTGTTACAGAGTGGTATCAGAGCTCAGCAGTTGCGATACCCCACAAGTCCAGCCTGTAGGATAACCTAGCTAACGGCCGAAGTAGAGAGTCAAAACTATTTTCGAAAATCGGTTTAAGAGTTCTGATTAGGTCTGATTTTACTCCTTACCCCTCTGCTGTTCTCCTCTTACCTCTACGTGTTTTGAATCTGCTCTCTTCTCTTTCTTCGAGTCCAGGAATTCTCGTGGTTGGGTTTCCGTCGTACCTTCAGGGCTTCGCTTTCTCCCTTTTTGTAACGGAGGTGCTACGATCATCAATCTGCAACTGTTCTGTTGTGCCTTCATCAAATCTTTTGTTCTTGAGCTCCTCATCCATATGTGTTCCTTGCCGGATATCTGTGTCGTTGAAAAACATATGAAAAGGACGAGCATTGGTGAAGTTGGAGTATACCTTGAGCATGTGTTGTTCATGCCAATGGAACCATCGCGAAACCTAATCAGTGTGTCTTTCATACGATTTCTGCAGGCATCATCCCTTTGTTCCGGATACCGCCTATGAAGATCTTCAGTCTAAATCTCGAGAGTTGAGTTGCCTGATTCTCCTACTCATGTATCGAGTTGATAGTTGGTTCCGGGATGGACTGATCACCCTACCCGACTCTTACTGTTCGCTCGGTACATCGAACTGGTGGATCAATGTAACTTTTCCCTCTTCTAACGAAGTTAGAGGTGGCTTCATTTGTTGATACCTCCGCCTTCGATCTTTTTGTTACCGGAGTGTTCTCTCGACGCGCACGGACAACGACCCCTTGTTAGTGGTGTCGCGAAGATCTACACGAAGAGAGAAGATGCAGATCGCCGGCCTTCCTTCCGGTACCACGAGGCGGATCTCGAGGGCGAGATCCATTGTTAGTGGTGTCGAATTGTGGCATCCCGCAAAACCACTACTAGAAAATCGCGTTGAATTTGTGCATTGCATCGTCATCATCATGCATTGTTTGCTAAAACTATGTTTGCAAAGCCCGTGTTGTTTTCTAAACGCCCCTCTTTATTTTCAAACATCAAAACCCGGGTCTCCGGAGTTATTTTGTTTGTTGCTATCGGGTTGCAAACAGCCCGTTTAGAATAAATAAAAAATTAAATTATTTTAATAGGCAATAACGGCCGATTGACCGAACGACCGCCCCAGGATTTTAAATCGGTCCACCAACCGCCTTCCTAAAACCTAAACCTACCTGCAATTCTACCCACCCAATCTCTCCACCTCACTCCCTCCTATCCCCTGACGCCCACCTCACTACACCTCTACCCTCACCCAATCCCCACCTGCCACATGGCCACTCTCTCTCCTCTCACCCCCTCTCCCCAGCCAGCTCACACACTCCCCCTCCCTCACATGCTCTCACCCCAGCCCACACGATCCACACGCCATGGCCAAGATCCCAGCCCAGCCTGCCCCGGGTCCCTCCAGGGACCCACGTCCACAACCCACCATGTCCTCCACCGACGCCCACGTTCTCTTCTCCCTCCCCCCGTTCTTCTTCCTCCGTGCCTCTCTGCGTCTGCCTTCCCCGCGTCCCAGCCAGCCCCACTGGCGAGCCCGCCGCTGCGTCGAGCCCTACCGCCCCTTCCTCGCCCGCGTCCCGTCCGCCGCGCTCCCTCCCCCCAAGCTCGCCCCCGCCGCTCCGGCCCGGCTCGCCCGCTCCTCCTCCGCCCCGCTCGTGCTGCGTCGACCTCAGCCGCCCAGCCGCCTGCTTCCACCGCGCCCCAGGCTCCACCGCTCCAGCCCGTCCCTCCTCGAGCGCGCCCTCGCCTCCGTCGCCCGCCGCCGGCAGCGACCCATAAGTCGCTTCGCCCAGCAGACTCCTCGCCCGGGCAGCGCCGCCGCGCCCGCCCGCCACTCGCCGGCCAGCGCTCACGCCGCTGCAACCGCCCTCGCCCAGGCCAGCCCGTCCCGACGCCCGCGTCGCCCGGTCCCGAGCACGCCTCCACCGCGCCCATCTCGCCGGCCCTACTGCCTCGCCACGGCGCCTTGCCCGTCCGCGCCCGTCTCCCGGCTCCGCGCCCGCGCACCAGCCACCTCCACCGCGCGCCCGGCGTTCCTCCCTGCGCCGTCTGCGCCCGGCCCGCCGCCGTTCCCTCGGCGTCGAAGCCCCCGAGCCGGTCCCTCATCGCCTACCGCCGTGACCATCCCGCCGAGCTCCTCCCGAGTGGCCCCTGCCTCCGCCCCCTGTCTGCCGTGGCCACCGCAAGCCGCTGGTGCCCTCTCCGACCGTTTCGATTCAGAGGGTGTTCCGTGTTGCTAGCCCAAGTACCACGGTATCTTTTGGAGATGTGACCAAGGGTTTCAAGAAAACCGCCAAGAACTCCACGTAGTTTCGGATCGACAAGGACCCCTGAGCTGCCAAGGTCGCCAAGAACCCGTGCACAAGACCGATCCTCGAGACCGAATTCTAGGCACGCCAAGACCAACCGGAGATCTCCGTCACGGAACACCATGATCGCCAACCGGGAACGCCAGTGCTCCTTTTCCGGACCAGACCAACGGTTAAGTTCACCACCGACAAAAGGCAGACTCGAGATCTACTTGGCGGGCACATGCGACAATAACTACCCGATCCAAGACCGAACCCGGAATCCGAGTCCGACACCGACAACTAAAACCGTGGAACCGACAAGATCGACCTCACCGACGCCATGATCTCCTCACGGAATCGAGCACGGACCCGCCAAGACCTCGCCACGGCAAGATCGACCGTGGGACCCGACAAGGTCTTCCCGACGACAAGGACGACACCGCCCCGGAAGGACCCGATGCGCCCCGAACACCGAGACCCCGATCGCCCGACGCCACGCCAAGTTCGTCTACCCTAACGCCAAGACCAACCCCGAGCTCAAAACGATCCGAGGTCAACCCTAGACCCGGAACCTGAGACCGACCCCGACCCCCAGAACCTCAAGTCCATCGAGACCCCTCTGATGTGTGACCCCTTTTCCTCGAACCCTATTTCATAACATAATAACAACTGTTGCATATTAATCATTCATCTTGCATGCATCTTGTCATCTGGTTTGGGGGCCTTATGCCGATTCACCTAATAATTAAATATGGGGCCCATATGCGGACAAATCTAGCCTTATATTGGCCTCATTTAAACTTGTGTAGCGAACCAGTACTATCGTTTGCCCTGCTAAACAACATTTAAATGCGGGGTTTTTAAATAACTTGAACCATCGAATTAATTGTCGGGACCCCGGTTCCACTAAATATGACCTAATTGCATCGCACCTTGCCATGCCATGCATCATACATGCACCATGCCCGATCTTCTGCCGATCTTAAATATCGCATCCGGTGTTTCTTCTAGTGTTTTGCTTCTTCGCGGATAAGGCCGTTGAGTTGATGTGAGCTTCGCCCCGATCTTCGGTTGAACCCTTCGACAATGTTTTCAGGCGAGCATCTCCCCCTTTCTACCTATCTTACTTTTATAGTCTTTATTCCCTCCTGTTGATCTATTGCTATCTGTGTTGCGATGCTCTAGTTTCCGTACCCGTGATATTCCTTGCAGCCTTATATCGCCTTGGCCACATCCTATTACCTGTTGTTTGGTAGATAGTGGGACTTGCGCGTCGTAGTCGCTTGCTCGAGTGCTGATGTGTGTCGTCATATGCCACAGTTGCTGATGTATTGCCGCATGTTGATGTTGGAGATGATCATAGTTTTACTTATCGTTCACTTTAAATTTCTGTTTAACAACTAAAATTGAATAAGCAGAGGCATCGGTGGGTGATAGAAAATATTTGGTTTCGACGCCCACTTGTGTCGTAAGACCCCGAGTACTTGATACCTGTTCCTTGATTTATCGCTATCCACATCCGGGAGGTATATGGGACCCCTTGAGCCGAGCTTGATTCAGTCTTATTTCTAGGGGCCTAAACTAGTTTGAGGTTTTATTACGATCTGTACTTATGCCATGCTACCGCTTTATTACGATTGTGAGGCGCCTTTGTCTTGTTTAGGAATTGTGACCCGTTTCGTGGTAGCGACAAGCCCAGCCACACTTTGGGTTCCCGATCGTTCTGCCCCACAAACCTTGAGCCCGTCTCGGAGTCAGATGGCTTCGTTGCGGAATCTACTTAAGGGGTGGCCCCCTGAAATAATTCTGAATCTTGTGATTGTTCAGTCGTGAAAGCCTCGTTGGGTTTTGATTTGGTTTTTCCGAGGTTGATCGAGCGTGTGTTGCTATTGGTGCACCCGGTAAAACTTTCGAAAGCCGTGTCCGCGGATATGGACGACTTGGAGCACGATATCTCGATCATAGACAAGCATAACTAAAGTTTATCGCTATAAATTTGACTTATAATGACTAGTAATCAGCTCCACTACAACGGAATGGCTAATTAATACTGCCCACAATTGCTTGTTTGGTTGTCGCTTGCGACAATTGTATCGACTAGTAAGTATTGCAACTTCTAGCGAAATGGCTGAATAAAAGTACCAACAAGCTTTGGGTTTCGGGATTACATCTTGCTATCTGTATCTGATTAGTAATTGCTGCAACTATAACGGAATGGTTAACTAAAACTGCCCACTGCTTACTTTATCAGGATGAATATCTAAACCTGACTAGTAATTGCTGCAACGATAACTGAATAAGTAAAACTGCCAATGGTGTGAGTTCCTCGGTTGACTTCCTCGTTTGGTCTCGAGGGGGGAAACACCAGGATGGGTTTGTTTGGTGTTAGCTTCAGGTTGGATCCGGATAGGTCATTCTCACCCCTCTCGATATCGCCCGATTGTATCGAGTCTCTATAGGTTGTTTAGTGCATCTTGCCGCCGCTTGATCCACCATACCTATGTAGGCGAGGACCGCGAATTCTAGCCTCGCTGTCTTGGCCTCGATCTTGGCCTCCTTCTTTTTCCTTTGCCCTTTGTCGGCACCCCTTTTGTTTAAGCAGGTTTTGAGATCGACGTCGTTAGCGGGGTTACCCTTCCGGCTTGGCTCAGAGTTATGGACGCCATTGGTTATTCTTCGTGGCTCTTAGCCCCATTTGCTTCTTGTCCGTAGTGGACGCTCTACCGCTTTTCAAGGTGATTTGGATCTTGTATATTATATCGTATTCTTGACTCCTCGGTCGTTGTTATATATATATCTACATGGGTCCCATCGAGGACCTGTTGTGTAATGTTATTACCGTTTTCCACCCTTGCGAAAGTGCTGGTGGCACCTTTGAATCGTTTCTGCGGGTTTGGCGAATTTTGCTCAAACTTGCATAGGTCCGATTCTGAGGTTACACCCCTCGCATGCATGCGCTCTAACCTAGAAGCGAAGGTTCCGGACCCGTATGACGGGGAATCTCCCCGTCGAGGTGAAACTGAATAGGATAGTGCCCCAACTTGTGAACCAACATGGTTTTACATCACCCTATGATCTAAACAAACACAAAACAAGAGAGAGATACCGGGCTACCTGTCGGAGGAACGTCTAGGGGGTAGCGATCCGAAAGACAGAGATCGTGGTTTCACGAGGAAGACCACGAGAACATTGGAATGAGATGAAAACTTGCATGTGACCCTAGCATATGTGTGTGAGTGTGGTGAGATGTTGGTATATATAGGTGCTTGCATGTGTCCCCCCTCGCATGCATGCGCTCTAACCTAGAGGCGAAGGTTCCTTACCCGTATGAGGGGGGAATCTCCCCGTTTAGATGAAACCGGGTAGGATAGTGCCCCAACTTGTGAACCAACATGGTTTTACATCACCCTATGACCTAAACAAACACAAAACAATAGAGAGATACGCCGGGCTACCCCTGTTAGAGGAACGTCTAGGGGGGTAGACGATCCGAGTGCGCACAGAGATCAGGGTTTCGCCGGAGGAAGACCACGAGAACATTGGAATGAGATGAAAACTTGCATGTGCCCCTAGCATATGTGTGTGAGTGTGGTGAGAGGTTGTTATAGGTGCTTGCATGTGTCCCCCCTCGCATGCATGCGCTCTAACCTAGAGGCGAAGGTTCCGTACCCGTATAAGGGGGGAATCTCCCCGTTTAGGTGAAACCCGGTAGGATAGTGCCCCAACTTGTGAACCAACATGGTTTTACATCACCCTATGACCCAAACAAACACAAAACAATAGAGAGATACGCCGGGCTACCCCTGTCAGAGGAACGTCTAGGGGGGTAGACGATCCGAGTCTTGCCAGAGATCGTGGTTTCACGGGAGGAAGACCACGAGAACATTGGAATGAGATGAAAACTTGCATGTGCCCTAGAATATGTGTGTGAGTGTGGTGAGAGGTTGGTATAGGTGCTTGCATGTGTCCCCTCGCATGCATGCGCTCTAACCTAGGCGAAGGTTCCAGTGCAGTATAAGGGGAATCTCCCGTCGAGGTGAAACCGGGTGGATAGTGCCCCAACTTGTGAACCAACATGGTATTACATCACCCTATGACCTAAACAAACACAAAACAAGAGAGAGCTACGTCGGGCTACCCCTGTCAGAGGAACGTCTAGGGGTAGGCGATCCGAAAGTGCCAGAGATCGAGTTTCACGAGGAAGACCACGAGAACATTGGAATGAGATGAAAACTTGCATGTGACCCTAGCATATGTGTGTGAGTGTGGTGAGAGGTTGGTATAGGTGCTTGCATGTGTCCCCCCTCTCATGCATGCGCTCTAACCTAGAGGCGGTTAGGACCAGATGAGGAAATCTCCCCGTCGAGATGAAACCGGGTAGGATAGTGCCCCAACTTGTGAACCAACATGGTTTTACATCACCCTATGACCTAAACAAACACAAAACAAGAAGGAGCTACGGCGGGCTACCCCTGTCAGAGGAACGTCTAGGAGGGTAGACGATCCGAGTGCGCAAAGAGATCAGGGTTTCGCCGGAGGAAGACCACGAGAACATTGGAATGAGATGAAAACTTGCATGTGACCCTAGCATATGTGTGTGAGTGTGGTGAGAGGTTGGTATATATAGGTGCTTGCATGTGTCCCCCCTTGCATGCATGCGCTCTAACCTAGAGGCAAAGGTTCGTGCAGTATAAGGGGGAATCTCCCCGTCGAGGTGAAACCGGGTAGGATAGTGCCCCAACTTGTGAACCAACATGGTTTTACATCACCCTATGACCTAAACAAACACAAAACAAGAGAGAGCTACGCCGGGCTACCCCTATCAGAGGAACGTCTAGGGGGGTAGACGATCCGAGTGCGCACAGAGATCAGGGTTTCGCCGGAGGAAGACCACGAGAACATTGGAATGAGATGAAAACTTGCATGTGACCCTAGCATATGTGCGTGAGTGTGGTGAGATGTTGGTATAGGTGCTTGCATGTGTCCCCCCTCGCATGCATGCGCTCTAACCTAGAGGCGAAGGTTCCGGACCCGTATGACGGGGAATCTCCCCTCGAGGTGAAACCGGGTAGGATAGTGCCCCAACTTGTGAACCAACATGGTTTTACATCACCCTATGACCTAAACAAACTCAAAACAAGAGAGAGTACGCCGGGCTACCCCTGTCAGAGGAACGTCTAGGGGTAGACGATCCGAGTCTTGCAGAGATCGTGGTTTACGGAGGAAGACCACGAGAACATTGGAATGAGATGAAAACTTGCATGTGCCCTAGCATATGTGTGTGAGTGTGGTGAGATGTTGGTATAGGTGCTTGCATGTGTCCCCTCGCATGCATGCGCTCTAACCTAGAGGCAAAGGTTCCAACCCGTATGAGGGAATCTCCCGTCGAGGTGAAACGGGTAGGATAGTGCCCCAACTTGTGAACCAACATGGTTTTACATCACCCTATGACCTAAACAAACACAAAACAAGAGAGAGCTACGGGCTACCTGTCGAGGAACGTCTAGGGGTGACGATCCGAAAGTCTTGAGAGATCGAGGTTCATGGGAGGAAGACCACAAGAGAACATTGGAATGAGATGAAAACTTGCATGTGACCCTAGCATATGTGTGTGAGTGTGGTGAGAGGTTGGTATAGGTGCTTGCATGTGTCCCCTCGCATGCATGCTCTAACCTAGAGGCGATGGTTCCGGACCCGTATGAGGGAGGAATCTCCCCGTCGAGGTGAAACCCGGTAGGATAGTGCCCCAACTTGTGAACCAACATGGTTTTACATCACCCTATGACCTAAACAAACACAAAACAAGAGAGAGCTACGCCGGGCTAACCCTGTCAGAGGAACGTCTAGGGGTAGGCGATCCAGTCTTGCCGAGAGATCGAGGTTCACGGAGGAAGACCACGAGAACATTGGAATGAGATGAAAACTTGCATGTGACCCTAGCATATGTGTGTGAGTGTGGTGAGAGGTTGGTATAGGTGCTTGAATGTGTCCCCTCGCATGCATGCGCTCTAACCTAGGCGAAGGTTAGGACCCGATGAGGGGGAATCTCCCCGTCGAGGTGAAACCGGGTAGGATAGTGCCCCAACTTGTGAACCAACATGGTTTTACATCACCCTATGACCTAAACAAACACAAAACAAGAGAGAGCTACGCCGGGCTACCCCTGTCAGAGGAACGTCTAGGGGGGTAGACGATCCGAGTGGGCATAGAGATCAGGGTTTTGCCGGAAGAAGACCACGAGAACATTGGAATGAGATGAAAACTTGCATGTGACCCTAGCATATGTGTGTGAGTGTGGTGAGAGGATGGTATAGGTGCTTGCATGTGTCCCCCCTCTCATGCATGCGCTCTAACCTAGAGGCGAAGGTTCCGGACCCGTATGAGGGGGGAATCTCCCCGTCGAGGTGAAACCGGGTAGGATAGTGCCCCAACTTGTGAACCAACATGGTTTTACATCACCCTATGACCTAAACAAACACAAAACAAGAGAGAGCTACGCCGGGCTACCCCTGTCAGAGGAACGTCTAGGGGGGTAGACGATCCGAGTGTGCACAGAGATCAGGGTTTCGCCGGAGGAAGACCACGAGAACATTGGAATGAGATGAAAACTTGCATGTGACCCTAGCATATGTGTGTGAGTGTGGTGAGAGGTTGGTATAGGTGCTTGCATGTGTCCCCCCTCGCATGCATGCGCTCTAACCTAGAGGCGAAGGTTCCGTACCCATATAAGGGGGGAATCTCCCAGTCGAGGTGAAACCGGGTAGGATAGTGCCCCAACTTGTGAACCAACATGGTTTTACATCACCCTATGAGCTAAACAAACACAAAACAAGAGAGAGCTACGCCGAGCTACCCCTGTCAGAGGAACGTCTAGGGGGGTAGACGATCCGAGTGCGCACAGAGATCAGGGTTTCGCCGGAGGAAGACCACGAGAACATCGGAATCAGATGAAAACTTGCATGTGTCCCTAGCATATGTGTGTGAGTGTGGTGAGAGGTTGGTATAGGTGCTTGCATGTGTCCCCCTCGCATGCATGCGCTCTAACCTAGAAGCAAAGGTTCCGGACCCGTATAAGGGGGAATCTCCCCGTCGAGGTGAAACCGGGTAGGATAGTGCCCCAACTTGTGAACCAACATGGTTTTACATCACCCTATGACCTAAACAAACATAAAACAAAAGAGAGCTACGCCGGGCTACCCCTGTGAGAGGAACGTCTAGGAGGGTAGACGATCCGAGTCTTGACAGAGATCGTGGTTTGGGAGGAAGACCACGAGAACATTGGAATGAGATGAACTTGCATGTGACCCTAGCATATGTGTGTGAGTGTGGTGAGAGGTTGGTATAGGTGCTTGCATGCATGTGTCCCCCTCTCATGCATGCGCTCTAACCTAGAGGCGAAGGTTCTGGACCCGTATAAGGGGGAATCTCCCCGTTTAGGTGAAACCGGGTAGGATAGTGCCCCAACTTGTGAACCAACATGGTTTTACATCACCCTATGACCTAAACAAACACAAAACAAGAGAGAGCTACGACGGGCTACCCCTGTCAGAGGAACGTCTAGGGGGGTAGACGATCCGAGTGCGCACAGAGATCAGGGTTTCGCTGGAGGAAGACCACGAGAACATTGGAATGAGATGAAAACTTGCATGTGACCCTAGCATATGTGTGTGAGTGTGGTGAGAGGTTGGTATAGGTGCTTGCATGTGTCCCCCCTCGCATGCATGCGCTCTAACCTAGAGGCGAAGGTTCCGGACCCGTATGAGGGGGGAATCTCCTCGTCGAGGTGAAACCGGGTAGGATAGTGCCCCAACTTGTGAACCAACATGGTTTTACATCACCCTATGACCTAAACAAACACAAAACAAGAGAGAGCTACGCCGGGCTACCCCTGTCAGAGGAACGTCTAGGGGGGTAGACGATCCGAGTGCGCACAGAGATCAGGGTTTCGCCGGACCCGTATAAGGGGGGAATCTCCCGTTTAGGTGAAACAAAATCAGATGAAAACTTGCATGTTTCTTCTATAATAATATACATCAAATAATATATTTTCATTTGTTATATTAGTAGACACCAAATAATTTTTTTATTTATAACTAAAAAACCTTGCCATGATGGCTGCCCTCGGCGTCACATGCCGTCAGTGCCTTATCCCTTCCCCTACCCACCGGCCACCCAAGACACACTCACACACACCCTTTCTTCCCTACCCCTGACACCGACCCGACCCGACCCAGCCACCACGGCCGCCAACCGCCGCCTCCAAGCCGCCTCCTCCCGACCTCCCTCCTCTCTGCCGCCAACCGCCTCCTCCTCCTCCTCCCTCCTCCTCCCTCCCGAGCCTCCCTGCCTCCTCCACCTCCTCCCTCCTCCCTTCCTCCTCCCCGACCTCCTCCCTCCTCCCCTGCCAACCGCCTCCTCCCTCCTCCATCCCTCCTCCCTCCCCAGGCCTCCCCCTCCTCCCCTCCTTCCTCCTCCCGACCCTCCTCCCTCCTCCCTCCATCCTTCCTGCCTCCCTACCTTCCTCCTCCCCGAGCCTCCCTCCCTCCTCCCTTCCTTCTCCCCGAGCTTGGCCCTCCTCCTCGAGCTCGGCCTCCTCCTCCCGACCTTTCCCCTCCTCCCAGGCTCGACCCCCTCCCCAAGATCTCCCCCTCCTCCCCGAGCTCGGCCCCCTCTGCAGGTACCTCCTCCACTCCCCTGTAGAAGAAAATATTGTTGTTAGAGTTAATTTTGTTAGATTAAATCTTGTTGTTAATCTTGTTAGAACTTATTAGTTGCATCTATTAGTAGTTTATATCATTTGTTAAGTGATATGCATGCACGAGTTGCTAGGATTAGGCCGTTGGTTAGTGGCAAGCTAGCTTGGTCATATAGCCGTTGAAGAGAGAAGCCACATTAGGGCTGTGAGTGTGTTGCATGTTTACTAAGGTGTTCTCTTTATGTCAATATACAGACTTTGTAGTGTTTCGGGAGTGACCATCCTTGGCGGACTGTCTGTTGTTGCGGGAGATGGTGTAGGTGACACCTCGATCCCGTCTCCGAGTTCCGTCACCGACCTCGACACTCGGTTGATCGACTACTTCCTCTACCGCCGAGGGTGAGAATCCGTTCGCCTCTCTTGTACCTAGGTTTATTTTCGTGTCTAGATCACCAAGTATGTCGCGTCACCTAGGCGTCATCCCGACCGTAAGCGTTACGCGACTTAATATGCATTAGTGGTCTCATATTTTGGACCGTAACGCTTATGGCTTTTATCGGCGGTCGGCGGATTCGTAGTTGGGTTTGGTTCTCCACTCTACCTCGATTCGACAGGATTTGGTGGCGCCTCCCGTTGTTCTCCGGATGCACATCCTCTTGGCTTTTGTCGAGGCGTGTATCGGGAGAAGCGTGAGAATGCCTTAATTCTGCTTGGATCGGGGTAGAACTAGGGAGAACTTACCCAATCTACGGATCCGGCGGCTGGTTAGGACCCTCTTTTCCTATTGGACATGTAGGTTGATGAATGCGTAAAAATATGAAGCATTTAATCTCCTGTTTGATATAAAATGTTATATTTGTTGTTTGTCTCCCAACAAAGCAGAAGAGGATGGCTGATAATGGGTGGATGTACAGTGGCCTTATTAGTGCGACTAATAAAACAGACGATTGGCTACGGAACACTCATTTGTTAGTGAATGAGTTAGCGCGTGGTTCGAAGGCAATGGTTCGGGCACTTTGTCCCTGCGCTCATTGCACTAAGCGTCATCGTCAGGGAAAGGATGACATGTACAATGTGGCGCCCCGCAAACCACTACTAGAAAATCGCGTTGTTTTTGTGCATTGCATCGTCATCATCATGCATGGTTTTGTCTAAAACTATTTCGAAAAGTCTTTTATTGTTTTCTAAATACCCCGTCTTTAATTCAAATCAAAACCCGGGTCTCCGGATTATTTTGTTTCGTCTACCAATGGATTTCAAAAGCCCCGTTTTAAATATTAAAATATTTATTTTATTTTTAGGGGCAGCCGTACCGGGCCGATCCGACCCAGTCGGCCACCCCCAGTATAAAACCGGACTACCTAAACCCTTTTCCTACCCCAACCTAATCTACCCAACCTTCCTCCACCTCATCCCACCCAATCGGTGCTCGCCACCTCAGCTATCATCCCTCCTTCCACCCAATCACCACCCGCCACCTCACCACTCCCTCCACTCCCATGCCGCCACCTCACCTCCTGACCCACCCCTCTCCACACGACACACACACTGCCACCACGGGCCCACTCCCCACCTGCCTCCCGTCTGGCCCCACCCCACCAACCACTCGCGCCTCTCTCTCTCTTCCCTCGCCTCTCTCTTTCCCGTCCCCGATGCCCTCTCTCTCCCTGCGACCGCCGCTCCTCCTCTGCCTCGCCGCGCCGCCGACCTCCTCCTTGTCCGCTCCGCCCCGCCGTCCTCGTCGAGGCCTCCCTCGACCCACCCTGCCCGGCAGCCCTGCGGGCCCCCGTCTCGGCCGCGCCGTTCCTCTCCGGCTGACGCCCGTCCCGCCAAGATCAGCGGGCCCCCCGCCCGGTCTTATCCACCTCGCCGAGCTCCTCTCGCCCCCGACGCCCGGCCTCATCTCCCCTGGCTCGAGCTCGCCCCCACCTCCTTCATCCTCCGCCAACCCTCCTCGATGCACGAGCTCCTCCATCCGGCCACCTTCTGCGGGCTCTGGCAGCTCCGCCGCCAGGCACCGCGCCTTTGCCCTCGTCGGCCGCCGCTCAGGGCCCCTCCGTACCGAGCTCTCCCCGCCGTCGACAGCGCCCCTCCATCGCCGAGCGCCTCCTTCCTTGCAACCCCGTCGTCGTCGTCCTACCGCTTTTGTTATCCTAGTATCAGGTTGCCGCTGTCAATTCTTCTGTGCTTCATGTTTGAGTACATAGAGTTATCCTGTGTCCTTCTATCGTGTATGTCTGTCTGGGAACTCTGCCAAGATCTCCAACATGGATAAGATGACTGGACCCCGAAGACCGAACCCGGCACGCCAAGTTCGCCGAGACCCCGTACCCGAGGGCCTTCGACGCGGAACCCCAAGATCTTCTCCTAGAGCGACGAGGTCTTCTTCACGGGCAAGATCTACTCCGTTATCAGAACGATCTCGCCAAGACCGAACCCGATCTGGACCACGAGACAACCCGAACCCCGCGGATCCCAAGTTCGCGAACCTAATGTGATTCCCTATCCGAGACCCCATTATTTTTATATTATGACATTATCAACTGATGCATATTAAATTGTTCATGCATGCATACTTGTCTGTGGTTTGGGGGCATTATGCCAATTCATCTCATAATTAAATATGGAGCCTATATGCGGGATATCTTTGTCTTATTCCGGACTTCATTTAAATTGGCATAGCGAACCGAAGCCATGTTTGGTCTTGCTCATCCAACATTTAAATTGCGGGGGTTCTAAATAACTTGAACCGTTTAATTAAATGTCGGGACCCCGGTTCCGCTTAATATTGCCTAATTGCATCGCATCTTGCCATGTCATACATCATACATGCATCATGCCCGATTTTCTACCGTAGTATTAAATAGTCCATCCGGTGTTTCTTCTAGCGCTTTGCTTCTTCACGGACTAGGCCGATGAGTTGATGCGAGTGTCGATCCGATCTTGGATGAACCTTGATAATGTTTTCAAGAGCATCTCCCCTTTCTACCTATCTTACTTTTATAGTATTTATTCCCTCCTGTTGATCTATTGCTATTCGTTGCGATGCTCTAGTTTTAAATGCAGTGGTATTACTTGCAGCCTTATATTGCCTTGGACACATCCTACTACCTGTTGTTTGGTAGATAGTTGGACTTGCGTGTCGTAGTCGCTTTCTTAAGTGTTGTTGCGTGTTGTCAAGTACCACAATTGTTGAACAATTGCCATATGCTTTATGTTGAAGATGATCATGGATTTAATTACTGTTTAATAACTAAAATTGAAGTAGGAAAATGCAGAGGCACGGTGGGCAATAGATGTTATTTGGTTGTTAACAGCTCCTTTGGTGTCCGTGGGACCCGAGTTCTTGACACTGTTAGAGATCGGTAGCGCTAACCACGGTGGGGTGTATGGGCACCCCATCGATTAGTACGATTTCAAAATCTTTGTCGGGGCCACAATTAGTTTGGGGCTTTATTACTATCCTGTACTTATGTCATGCTCTTGCTTAATTTAAAATTGTGCAATCTGCACCTGTCTTGTTTAGGTCCGTGACACGTTTTGTATGTCGACAAGCCAGTCACCTTTTGGGTTCCCCGTCGTTTACAACCGTCTACACAAACCACAGTCCGTCTAGGAGACGGCCGACTTCGTTGGGTAGCTTAGTGGGGTGGCCCCATGTACTTGCTTTGTGGGAAGCGTCATGACTTAGGCCCGCCGACATACCGATGGGTGTATGTTAACGATCGGCAAAAGGGTCGAGTGCGTGTGGATACTTTGGTGCACCCTGCAGGTTAAATCTTTTCGAAAGCCGTGTCATGGTTATGGACGACTTGGAGCACAGTTCTTGATCATATACAACTATAACTAAAGTTTACTGTTATAATTTGACTTGTATCCGATATGACTAGTAATCAGCTTCACTACAACGGAATGGCTAAATAAAAGTACCAACAACTGCTGGATTTGGGATGTCTCATGCTAATCGTATCTAACTAGTAAGGGTTGCAACTACAACGGAATGTTTAACTAAAACTGCCCACTGCTTATTATATCAGGAGGACTCATGCCATCTTTATTTGACTAGTAATTGCCGCAACTATAACGGAATGAATAAAACTGCCAACGGTGTGAGTTCCTCGGTTGACTTCCTCGTTTGGTCTCGAGGGGGAAACACCAGGATGGGTAGGTTTGGTGGTAGTATCAGGATGGTTCCGAATAGGTCTTTCTTATCCCTCTCTGTTAGCCGACAGTTATCTCGAGTCTCTATAGGTTGTTTAGTGCATGCTGCGTTGCCGCTCAGTCCACCATACCTATGTAGGCGAGGACCGCCGAATTCTAGTCTCGCCGTGTACTGGCCTCGGTACTGACCGCTCTCTCTTTTTCCTTTGCCCTTTGTCGGCACCCCTTTTGTTTAAGCAGGTTTTGAGATCGACGTCGTTAGCAGGGTTACCCTTCCGGCTTGGCCTGGGCAGGGTTATGGACGCCATTGGTTATTCTTCAGGGCTCTTAGCTCAATTTTCATCTTGTCCGTACTCAGACACTGTATCGTTTTCCAGGTGATTTGGATCTTTGTATTGTATATCTGTATTCTTGACTCTTTGAATCGCTGTTGTATATATATGTTTTGTGGGTTCCATCGAGGACTATTGTGTAATGATATTACTTCGTTTTCCATCCGCACGCAAGTGCCTGGTGGGCACCTTTGAATCGTTTCTATGTGGGTTTGGCGGGAAGCGCTGAAACTTGCATAGGGCCGATTTTGAGGGTGTTACAGAGTGATATCAGAGCTCAGTAGTTGCGATACCCCACAAGTCCAGCCTATAGGATAACCTAGCTAACGGCCGAAGTAGAGTGTCAAAACTATTTTTGCAAAATCGGTTGGATAGTTCTGATTAGGTCTGATTTTACTCCTTACCCCTCTGCTGCTCTCCTCTCACCTCTGCGTGTTTTGAATCCGCTCTCTTCTCTCTCTTCGAGTCCAGGATTTCTCGTGGTTGTGTTCCATCGTACCTTCAGGGTTTCGCTTCCTCCTTTGGTAACGGTGTTGCTACATATGGTCTTCATGCTATCCGAGGAACCCTTCGTCTGGTGGACTTCTCTTTGTTCCTTCTCGTGCCTTGGTGTTTTCACGCGACGACATCATCTACGCTAGATCCGATCTGATGCATCACTCCTTTGTTGAACCTCGATTATCGAGATCTTGATCGATTCGAGAATGGTTGCACGCTTTCTCTTGATTGTGCAGAGTAATAGTTTGGGTGCGTGATGGATTGGCCCCATGCCGACTACTCACTCTATTCGCTTGTGTACATTGAAGTGGATGAGAATGCATCGGTTCTCTCTTTCTATCGGAGTTAGAGGTGGCTTTATTTGTTGATACCTCTACCTTCGACCTTTTGTTCCCGGAGTGTTCCCTCGACGATCACGGACAACGACCTCTTGTTAGTGGTGTCGCGAGGATCTACACGATGCGAGAAGATTCAGATCGCCGCCCTTCTTCCCGGTACCATGAGGCGGATCTCGAGGGAAAGATCCATTGTTAGTGGTGTCGAATTGTGGCGCCCCCAAAACCACTACTAGAAAATCGCGTTGTTTTTGTGCATTGCATCGTCATCATCATGCATGGTTTTGTCTAAAACTATTTCGAAAAGTCTTTTATTGTTTTCTAAATACCCCGTCTTTAATTCAAATCAAAACCCGGGTCTCCGGATTATTTTGTTTCGTCTACCAATGGATTTCAAGAGCCCCATTTTAAATATTAAAATATTTATTTTATTTTTAGGGGCCCGTGCAGACGCCGATCCACCCGGCCACCCCAACCCCGATATAAACCGGACTACCTAAACCCTTTTCCTACCCCAACCTAATCTACCCAACCTTCCTCCACCTCATCCCACCCAATCGGTGCTCGCCACCTCAGCTATCATCCTCCTTCCACCCAATCACCGCCACCTCACCTCCCTCCACTCCCATGCCCACCTCACCTCCTGACCCACCCCTCTCCACACGACACACACTGCCACCACGGGCCACTCCCCACCTGCCTCCCGTGCCCCACCCACCAACCTCTCTCTCTCTCTCTTCCCTCGCCTCTCTTTCCGTCCCGATGCCTCTCTCTCTCCCTGACCGCCTCCTCCTCTGCCTCGCCCGACCTCCTCCTTGTCCGCTCCGGCCGTCCTCGTCGAGGCCTCCTCGACCCACCACTGCCCGGCTCTCCCTCCCGTCTGGCTGCCGTTCCTGCCTCCTCGGGCCGCCCGTCCCCGCCAAAGCATCGGGCCCCGCCTCGTCTTATCCACCTCGCCGAGCTCCTCTCGCCCAGCCGAGCCCCGGCCTCATCTCCCTGGCTCGAGCTCGCCCCCACCTCCTTCATCCTCCGCCAACCCTCCTCGGTGCACGAGCTCCTCCATCCGGCCACCTTCTGCGGGCTCCGGCAGCTCTGCCGCCAGGCACCGCGCCTTTGCCCTCGTCGGCCGCCACTCAGGGCCCCTCCGTACCGAGCTCTCCCCGCCGTCGACAGCGCCCCTCCATCGCCGAGCGCCTCCTTCCTTGCAACCCCGTCACCGTCGTCCTACCGCTTTTGTTATCCTAGTATCAGGTTGCCGCTGTCAATTCTTCTGTGCTTCGTGTTTGAGTACATAGAGTTATCCTGTGTCCTTCTATCGTATATGTCTGTCTGGGAACTCTGCCAAGATCTCCAACATGGATAAGATGACCGGACCCCGAAGACCGAACCCGGCACGCCAAGTTCGCCGAGACCCCATACCCGAGGGCCTTCGACGCGGAACCCCAAGATCTTCTCCTAGAGCGACGAGGTCTTCTTCACGGAACGCCAAGATCTACTCCGTTATCCGAGAACGATCTCGCCGAGACCGAACCCCAGATCTGGACCCTGAGACCCAACCCCGAACCCCGCGGAGCCCAAGTTCGCTGAACCCTAATGTGATTCCCTATCCGAGACCCCATTATTTTTATATTATGACATTGTCAACTGATGCATATTAAATTGTTCATGCATGCATACTTGTCTGTGGTTTGGGGGCATTATGCCAATTCATCTCATAATTAAATATGGAGCCTATATGCGGGATATCTTTGTCTTATTCCGGACTTCATTTAAATTGGCATAGCGAACCGAAGCCAAGCTTGGTCTTGCTAATCCAACATTTAAATTGCGGGGGTTCTAAATAACTTGAACCGTTTAATTAAATGTCGGGACCCCGGTTCCGCTTAATATTGCCTAATTGCATCGCATCTTGCCATGTCATACATCATACATGCATCATGCCCGATTTTCTACCGTAGTATTAAATAGTCCATCCGGTGTTTCTTCTAGTGCTTTGCTTCTTCACGGACTAGGCCGATGAGTTGATGCGAGTGTCGATCCGATCTTCGGATGAACCTTCGGCAATGTTTTCAGGCGAGCATCTCCCCCTTTCTACCTATCTTACTTTTATAGTATTTATTCCCTCCTGTTGATCTATTGCTATCTGCGTTGCGATGCTCTAGTTTTCGTACCCGTGGTATTCCTTGCAGCCTTATATTGCCTTGGACACATCCTACTACCTGTTGTTTAGTAGATAGTTGGACTTGCGTGTCGTAGTCGCTTGCTTAAGTGTTGTTGCGTGTTGTCAAGTACCACAATTGTTGAACAATTGCCATATGCTTTATGTTGAAGATGATCATGGCTTTAATTACTGTTTAATAACTAAAATTGAAGTAGGTAAATGCAGAGGCACCGGTGGGCAATAGATGTTATTTGGTTGTTAACCGCTCACTGGTGTCCCGTAGGACCCCGAGTTCTTGACACCTATTCCGAGATCGAGCGCGCTAACCACAGGTGGGGTGTATGGGCACCCCCATCGATTAGTACCTGATTTCAAAGTACTGTACCGGGGGCCACAATTAGTTTGGGGCTTTATTACTATCCTGTACTTATGCCATGCTTTACTGCTTAATTTAAAATTTTATGGCAATCTTGCACTGTCTGTTAGGTCTGTGACACGTTTTATTTGTGTCGACAAGCCAGTCACCTTTTCGGGTTCCCGATCGTTCTGACCGTCTACACAAACCCCGAGTCCGTCTCGAGACCGGCCGACTTGTGGGTAGCTTAGTGGGGTGGCCCCATGTACTTGCTTTGGGTCGGAAGCGTCATGACTTAGGCCCCGCCGACATACCGATGGGTGTATGTTAACGATCTCGGCAAAAGGGTCAAGTGCGTGTGGATACTTTGGTGCACCCTAGGTTAAATCTTTTCGAAAAGCCGTGTCCGCGGTTATGGACGACTTGGAGCACAGTTCTTGATCATAGTCAACTATAACTAAAGTTTACTGTTATAATTTGACTTGTATCCGATATGACTAGTAATCAGCTTCACTACAACGGAATGGCTAAATAAAAGTACCAACAACTGTTGGGTTTGGGATGTCTCATGCTAATCGTATCTGACTAGTAAGGGTTGCAACTACAACGGAATGTTTAACTAAAACTGCCCACTGCTTATTATATCAGGAGGACTCATGCCATCTTTATTTGACTAGTAATTGCCGCAACTATAATGGAATGAATAAAACTGCCAACGTTGTGAGTTCCTCGGTTGACTTCCTCGTTTGGTCTCGAGGGGGAAACACCAGGATGGGTAGGTTTGGTGGTAGTATCAGGATGGTGCCGAATAGATCTTTCTTATCCCTCTCTGTTAGCGGACAGTTATCTCGAGTCTCTATAGGTTGTTTAGTGCATGCTGCGTTGCCGCTCAGTCTACCATACCTATGTAGGCGAGGACCGCCGAATTCTAGTCTCGCCGTGTACTGGCCTCAGTACTGACCGCTCTCTCTTTTTCCTTTGCCCTTTGTCGGCAACCCTTTTGTTTAAGCAGGTTTTGAGATCGACGTCGTTAGCAGGGTTACCCTTCCGCTTGGCGGCAGTTATGGACGCCATTGGTTATTCTTGAGGCTCTTAGCTCAATCTGCATCTTGTCCGTACTTTCGGATGACGTCGCTTTCGGTGATTTGGATCTTTGTATTGTATATCTGTATTCTTGACTCTTTGAGTCGCTGTTGTATATATATGTTTTGTGGGTTCCATCGAGGACTATTGTGTAATGATATTACTTCGTTTTCCACCCGCACGCAAGTGCCTGGTGGGCACCTTTGAATCGTTTCTATGCGGGTTTGGCGGGAAGTGCTGAAACTTGCATAGGGCCGATTTTGAGGGTGTTACATACAAACACCTTCTGCAATATGGGTACATGTCTAACTATGTCACGCAAGTCGACTTTGCTCGGTACGAACGTGACAGAGGTGAGGTGATGCGTCAGCGGCTCAATGGCAATGAGCACGATGGGATTAGAAACATGCTAGATGATCTTATCGATGCCAGCCAGAATTCGCCACCTCAAGGGAGGAATCACGAGAACCGGAGGAACGCTAGAACCGGAGCCAACCGTGAAGGCCTTCCTTGATATGATGGCGGCTAAGAGGCCTCTGTCGAGGTGCAAAGATTTCATTCGATGCCATCTCTCGTGTCTAGACAAGTGCCGATTCGCCACCGTTCTCACTTTGAAGCTAATCTGAGAACATGTGGTAACATGTTGCCCGAAGGGCATTGTCTGCCTAAAACCTTTCACGAAACGAAGAAACTCATGAAGGATCTCAACATGGATTATGAAAAGATAGATTGTTGTCCAAAAGGCTGCCTTTTGTTTTGAAAACAGTTTGAGGGCGACAAGTACTGCTCCATTTGTAAGGCCTCTAGATATGAATAGATAAAGGGGAAGGATGGTCAGGAGAGGCAGTCGAAGGTCGCTAACAAGATACTTCGGTATCTCCCATTCATAAAAAGAATCCAGCGGCTTTACTTGAGCGAGGAGACTGCCAAACAAATGACGTGGCACAAGAAGGGGAAAAGATACGAGGACGAGCACGGACGGAAGAAGATGGGACATCCATCTGATGGTAAGGCATGGAAGAACTTCGATGACAAATACCCCCGGTGGGAAGAAGAGGCTCGGAATGTTAGAATTGCGATAGCAACAGATGGCTTCAACCCATATGGTATGTCGACGGCCTCGTCATACTGGCGGTGTATGTTATTCCGCTCAATCTCCCTCGGAGTATTAATGCAACGAAGACCATGTTTTTGTCGCTGATAATTCCGGACTGAGTATCCGGGAAGAACTTGAGTGTCTACATACAGCCGATTGTGGATGATTTTAACCACTCTTGGATACACGGGCGTTGACATACGACCGAGCATCAAAGAGAAACTTTTGATGAAAGTTTGGTTACAAT
Organism: Avena longiglumis; assembly: GCA_030063025.1. Lineage (NCBI taxonomy): Eukaryota > Viridiplantae > Streptophyta > Magnoliopsida > Poales > Poaceae > Avena > Avena longiglumis. The sequence continues at coordinate 75,961,284 of CP125978.1, forward strand.
ATACTATGCATGACATGCATGCCCTAACGTGCGGATGGTGTACACTGGTAAGTGGCCATGCCCGGTGTGCACCGACTTGAGTTCCTTTGGCTAAAGTCGGTCGCAAATATGTTGCGTTTGACACGAATCGACACCTCAAAAGAAATCATTCGTTCGTAGAAGATAGAAAGAACTTCAAGAAGGGCAAAGTTGTGCATGAACTAAAAGAGGTACCAAAGTTCGAGGTGCAGTTGTTGATGCCGAGATCGTGCTCTCATGCCGCTGCACCGTGAACAGCCATCAATTTGCGGGATATGGTGTAACGCATAATTGGACTCACGTGGCAGTAACGAATCTCGTGTATTACAAGGACCTCGAACTTCCCCATAACAACGATGTGATGCACAATCGAAAAGAATGTCGGGAGTCCTTTTCACACTGAACATTCACAGGAAGTCAAAGGATAATGTCAAGGCTAGAGTCGATGTTGAGAAGCTTTGTGATAGGAAGAGATTACACATGCAGCCTCCTCTTGTCCGTCGAAAGAATTGGTTCAAGCATGCCTACTACTGCCTCGATAATGTCCAAAAGAAGGAGTCATTTAGGTGGCTCAAATACGTCGTGATGTTCCACGGCGGTTATTGTTGAATATAACTAAGGGAGTCAATCTTTGACGAGACAAGTCAACGGGCTCAAGAGTCACGACTATCATATATGGATTGAGCGGCCGATGCTTGGTGATGGTTCGAGGGTATCTCCCGAAAAGTATGGCGAGTGCTTGCGGAGTTGAGGCATTTCTTCCGCACCTCTGTAAGCGGATATGTCCTCTGGTGATTGAGAAGCTGCAAGTTCAGGTGCCGGAGTTGCTATGCAATTTGGAGATGATCTTTCCGCCAGGCTTCTTTACTCCGATGGCACATCTCATTGTGCACCTCGCGAATGAGGCACTATTGGGGGGGGGGGGCGGTGCAATTTCGTTGGCAATTTTGTATTGAGAGAGAATTTAAGTATATTCGAAAGATAACTGGAAACAAAGCCAAGATTTAAGCATGCATAGCTGAAGCAACATGCCTTCGGGAGATGGCAGACGCCGCGACAACCTACTGGCTCGATGATGTTCCCACTATGCATAACCCAGTCTCTCGTTACAATGTCGACCTGCCCAAGAATGACCCCAATCTCGAACTATTCCAATTTCCCGGTGGCAAGGCCGGTAAAGGACTAAAATATAGGTTGCCGAAGGAAGAGAAGGATTGCATAATGCTCTATGTGCTTATGAACATGAAGGAAGTTGTCGATTTCATTAGGTAAAATGGTGAACACCCTATTTCTCTATGCAGCTAGTAACTCGGTCTCCGTCTAATGCTTATTTTCTCCTTCTTAGCGATTTCACGGATGAGCAGTGGCGGGACCGATCCCTCTCCCATGGAGTTGGACACTCTGTTGAAAGAGGGTGCTCCCGGAAATAAAAAAAACTTTGTGTCCTGGTTTATGGAAAAAGTAATTTCTAACATGTCCCTCTTACCTTGCAATATGTGACTTGTCGCTCTTATTCCACGTAACTACTGAACACAACAAATTCCTCTTGTGTACATGGGAGCTGATCCCAACGTTGAGATGTCGATGAGCTGAAATGTGTTTCCCAAGGTTGTAACATTGTCGTCATGAAGTATGAGAAGTATGATGTGAATGGGTTTCGCTTCCATCTGAGACGCACGGTAAAGGCGACCGAATGCCAAAGCGGTAAATCTGGGTGTTCACCAAAGGAGCCGATTCCTTGATTACTACGAAGGTTAGAGAATGTATACGAGTGACCTTCAATCGCATTTAATGTCGAACTCAATCTTGTTGTGTTCAAGTGCCTTGGTTTGACCAAGGGGTGGTGAGAAGTACCCTTCCATTGGGTTAGTTGAAGTTAGGCCTTCAACCACCTTTAGCGAACCGGCGTCTTTGTTGTTGATCACCAAGCCAACCAAGTTTATTATTTGCCCTACCCATGCGAAGCGGAACTCCGGCTGGGAAGTCGTGTTCAGGTATCGCCACATGGTAACCTACCGATTCCCTCGAGGGGCATTACAACAACATTAACCCTGTAACGATTTAGGAATTTTCTATCAAGAGCAAGAGGACTTGAACACTTTGATTTAGAACCGGTTGATCTTGAGGACCTTGGGAATGATGTAGAAACTCGGGTGAGTCGGTGGTGAATCTACATGACATAAGTATGCTCGAGAAGCTCCATACCGAGAATGACAACGATGATGAGCCTACACCCTTCGATGAGAATCCAGATTTCTACTCAAAAGATAGTGATAGTGAGAATGAGAATGAGAATGAAAATGATAGTGAGTATTTATTTTTAATGCATTTTATTTTGTCTTTGTGTAACTGTTTTCTTAATTGCATTATGCCTTTATTCTTTGTGTATACATTTTATTATGTCTTTGTGCTTAAGCTTTTCTCTTACTTAATGCGGTGATTGAACAATATGAGCAGCGGCAAGGGCCAGTTGTTAAATCCTTGCTTAATGGTATAAGAAAAGTGCTACGGAGTGGGACAGCCAAATCCCAATCCGCGTTACCCGATCTTGCTCCTGCTGGCGGAGGACGGGTCGAGGCCGAGGTCGAGGAGGACGAGGACGAGGTGCCACGGGAGGCGTGGACTTTGACCCACCACCTCCTTCAGCGGCGTGGCTCTGAGTTGTTCTGACAGAGCAGCCTTCGGGGCCGAGGAGGCGAGTCCAGGAGGTAGAGTCGAGAGGGAGGCGAGGACCGAGAGTCGGGGACCGTCTGAGGCGGACACTAGCCCGAGTTGGTGGGGCCAAGAAATTCGGAATCGTGGGGAATCGGGAGTCCCTGACGAGAAGTTTGAGCCTAGGACTCAGGAGGCGAAAGCCCTTATTATTCCAGATGGCCTTGAGTAAGTGTACTAATTTGGCAATTTAAAACATTTTATTTCATGTTGGTCATAAATAATTATTGTGTACTAATATTTATTTTTGTGCAGCAATTGGACATTTCCTCCGGGGACCAAGGCTCGCCTTCCTAACAGCCTCGTTGGAGCTCTGATTAGGAAGTTCTGGCCGATCTATCACATTACCCCCGAGGGTGACAGGAAGCTAGCTACTACTTGGGCGGATTACCAGACTACCCGTGTCTCGGGCTTTCCAGGCAATTCGATCTTGTCATCACCAAGTTTTGGGTAAGGCATATTTCTCGAGTTATGTTCATACTTGATGACCCCACCGTGCTAACTCATGACTCTTATGCATGATTGAAGTGCTTTTACCGTGTGGAGGAGGACCGGGAGAAGGCGCAGAGGACTTTGCTTGGGGCTTGTGTGAAGTTGACCCCAGTGTGGTACAACCCGGAAGGTCCTGACCGCTAGCCACTTCACGACAGGCGTGAGGGTCGGAAGGAAGACATTGTCGGTAGGAACCCTAATCCGAGTACTCGATGGCCTTGGAAGAGTACATGTCGGTGAGTAAAATGTCAATGAGATTCTACATTGCTTCTAAGTTGCCATTGCATTGTCTGGAGTTGAGTATTGCATTTTCGTGTTATCCCGATTGGGCCGCATCGACTCGCATGGGAGGAGCTGGTTAGGACGAGGTGGCTCGAGAAGACGAGAGTTTGCAGCCTTGTCGGCGGAACGCGGATAACCGAGGCGATGGTGGAGCATCGCTGCGAAACCGCAACTTTGACCGCTTCAAGGGAAGGTGCGTATATACATGGAACGACCTCGTGCATTTCGCTTATGTTTGTACTTCATATGCATAATATTTTCTTTTCGCGATCTGGTGGCGAGGCACAACCCGGGAGGTGATTCATGATGTCGCCGTCTATGAGATGATGCGGCGAAAGAAGCCCATTACTCGAGCCTCAACCCTCGTTGCCGTGTACTTCGGCCTGCCGAGCGACTTGGGGAATTACAACGATGGTGAAGGCTCGTCACCCCATGTGGATGACCCCATTCACGCGGAGATCGACGAGAGTCGTTGGTCTGTCGGGCACGGATTGCAGCATGGGCGCCTCAAGATTCTGAATAAGAAGGTCAAGCCTACCCTCGGCCGAGCTTCAGCCGTCTCAAGGCTACCTACCCGACGGCCCCCTATCCCGCCTCGTGGCCATCCTCGTCGCTCACGAGGATGTAAGTTTTTCTCGTTCTCATCATCTTTATGACTTTTGTTCCTGCATGGCTAACCACTGACGAGATTCCTTGTATTTGAAATTGTAGCCTGAGTTAGACGCGGCCTACGATACCGTTTATGAGGAATATCAGGTGGCCTTTCGGCAGCATCAAGAGGCGCTTGCGATCTACATGCAATACGTAAATGTAAGTCCGAACCTTTATTTTTGCAAAAGATACAAGTCCCACTTCCCCCCGTTTGTTGTACTACGGCCTGACTTCTAAACTATCTTGCAGGACATGATGGTGAATATTCAAACTGGGCAGAATAGAGATTTGGGGCCCGTGCCTCCCATGCCAGGTCCGGCGCCATTTTTGCAATCGAAGGAAAGCTTCGCTAGGACCTACTACGCATCGACACCGGTAAGTTCTTTGCTAACCCACTGGTTATCGCTTTACTTTGCCTCGCAAGTTTCTAACATGTAGGCAACATGTAGGAAGCAGAATACGGGAACCGCACTTTGGCCACGCCTCGCCGGATGGGCGTCGATCACACCGCTTCATGACCATGGTCCATCTCCAGCAATTCTGCGGTGGTTCTCCCAGCTTCACACTTCTCCTACTCCCTCGCCGGTGGCTCTTGCTGCTTCTCTGGGCGCAACCCTCGGCGGTCGTCACTTTCACGGGGAGATCTCGGTACACCCGTCTCCTCCGAGTTGTAGGGATGTGTGATGATGTCGATGATCTTGTATGACTAATGTATGGATGATCTTGTATGACTGATGTTGATACATGTGTGGCTGTATGGATGATGTATGACTAATGTGTGGAATATATATTGCATGGATGTATGGATGATGTATGGTTGTATGGATGTATGCATGGATGATGTATGGATGTATGCATGGATGATGTATGGCTGCTGTGAGTGCTGCTGAGAAAAATTCAAAAAAAAAATTGTGTATGTGATACGCCGTCGGCGTAGCCCTCTGCCATGTGCCATATGGTCAGGGCTACGCCGAGGGCACTGCCGTCAGCGCAGCACCTGCTCCTACGCCGAGGGCAGGCCGTCGGCCTAGCGCCAGCCTGGGAGGCTCAGGCGGTGGACACGTGTCCACATACGCCGAGGGCGAGGCCGTCGGCGTAGCCCCTCCTGGAGAGGCCCAGCGCGTGCCACGTGGCCACCATCGCCGATACGGCCGTCGGCGTATCTGATGCGCCGTTAGCGGCCGTCTAACGGCAGCGCCGCCGTTCTCCGACGGCCGTTCCGCCGACAGGCCCTTGGTCTTCTGCTACGCCGACGGCCGTGCTTGCTCCGCCGAGGGAGACCTACGCCGAGGGGGCGACGCCGACGGCAGCCCTCGGCGTAGCGTATCGACGGCAACAATGCTGGCTACGCCGAGGGCTTTTAGCCGTCGGCGTAGCCGTCGCGTGCTGTAGTCATGCATGCTTGAAATTGATTGAATGTCCATTTGTTTCCTTTTCTTCATGCTATATTGCTCTGATCTGCAAAAATATTGTTCCTGTAGTGGAGTGGTGGACGGATGCACCATCTATATTTCTTTTCCTTTGTATCCGGTGTACACAGCCCCTCCATCTTTTTCATGTTTTTATTTGGTCAAGGAAATATTGTAGATGACTACTCGGATTTAGTTTCACAATGATTTTTTGTTTCAATCAGTTCACGAAATAGCCTGCATATCTGATGTGGTTTTTTTTGCAATCTATTCACGAAATAGCTTGCATGGCTTATTGGTTGCCCGTGCGTGTTGCCTTGCCTCTACCTGTTATATGTGCCGTTCTTGTAATGGAAACTGATCCATATGAATGAAGTACATTTCTCATTCCTTGCTATTTCTTGATTTATCCCAAAAAATAATATTTCATCCCTGCATTTTACTTTTCTCTTTGGTGGTCAGGATTCTCCTGTCAGGCCAGAAAATTTGTGATAGTTTCTTACTAACACTGCATTATTCTTTTTCTTAAGATTGCACGTATGTATTTTTTTAGTATGTAGATTCATTTCAAACCTGAGTGAACCTACATATTAAAAGAAGTTTAGATACATTTGCTTCATAAAGCTAAAATATCTTATATTTTAAAACAGAGGGAGTAGTAGCTTTTGGAGTGGTCATCACTCCAAGATCTGTCTTGATCTGGCCCGTGCAATCGCAAGGTAAACTATTGAAGTTCTTTCTATGGATAGAGTTGAGTTTGTGAGTGAATATGGCACTAAAGCTTATCCTTTTACACCCTGTAGGATCAATGATTTGAAAGAACAAGAAAAGGAAACTAAGGATAACTAAACATACATAGTGTGCCAGGTATTACCAATTGTGACTACTTAATTACAAACCGGGGGACAAGGTACGGATTGACCACAGTTCATTATCATCTATTTACAATCTTACAGATCCAGACATTTGTGTATGTTAACAATAGTTTAGCCGGTTACCCATCTCAGTGTGGATCTCAACACGAGACCTCGAGGTCCAAGTACAGTGACACTAGGAGCGGGGACAGCATCGCATCCGCACGGGAGGGAACTACCTCCACCGCAATCGCGGTAGCCGACCGGACGTGGTGACAGGGACACACCAGGCCCACCTAGCCCGGCCCGGCCCAAAAGGGCCCGCAAAGCCCCCATCTCCACGCTGCAGCAGGGGTGGCTGCGAGCGCCGCCACCACCTAGACCCACCATCGCCGTTCTGCACCTCCAGAGCTCGCCCGTCGTGAGCCTGGACCGCCCCATCCTAGATGAGGCCCAAAGGGACCCAGATATGGGCCGAGCGGTCGCCGTTGGCTGGCTGTTGCTCGCTGCGCCACTCCACCGCCCAAGAGGCAGCACCATCGCGCCTCCTCCCACTCCTCCCATGGATCCCACGCCGCCATGCAGAACCGCCGCCGCCGAGGAGCACCGCCGCCGTCCAGGGCCCACTCCCCCTTCCGCGCGCTGGGGAAAAGCCATCCCGCCACCGCCAGCACCGCGGGGTATATGAAAAATCGATTTATAATCGATTTATATGTAGGATAAACAAACATTTTTATTATTGACATGCTTACGCATGTTGGTCGTTGGGGCTTAAGAAGAGGGATCCAAACACACAGGATATATGAAAAATCGGTGTGCATACGGTGTTTAATAAAATCAACTCAACTATTCTCGTATTTGTTTTCCCGTGGCAAAGCACGGACATTCAACTAGTTCTTGGGAAAAAATTAGAGCTTGGTTGGGATTTGTGCATTTGCGACACAGAGAAGAAGACTGTCTTAGAGCCAGTTTAAGTCTTTTGTAATTATGGTGTAACTTTGTGCAACAGTTTCTTGGTAAAAAAATTAACCAAAAGCCACATTCACTACAGGAGAAGCTCGGTATGCCGAGGGCATATTGCCGTCGGCGTAGCCAGGAAAACCCTCGGCGTACGCTACGCCGACGGCTGCCCTCGGCGTACCGTCCTCGGCGGACCTCTCCCTCGGCGGAGCAGGCGCGGCCGTCGGCGTAGGACAAGACCGTCGGCGTGGGTCAACGCCGGCCTGTGGCGCCGTCGGCATAGAGACCGTCGTGACGTCGACCGCCGTCACGGCCAGTTAACGGCGTCGGCTACGCCACGGCCTCACCTCGGCGTGCTAAGCCACGTGGAGGCTGGTGGGCGGCCTGGCGCAGCTACGCCGACGGCCTCCCCCGGCGTCGCCTGCCACGTGGAGGCAGCGGACTGGCGCAGCTGCTACGCCGACGGCCTCCCCCTCGGCGTACGCTCGCCACGTGGAGGCAGCGCGGCTGGCAACAGCGGGCTGGCCCTACGCCGAGGGCCTTGCCGTCGGCGTAGCCTTGACCATTTGGTCACGCTTACCTCCTACGCCGAGGGCAAGGCCGTCGGCGTATCAAATGCACAGTTTTTTTTTAATTTTTTTGCAGCAGCAGCAGCACTCACAACAGCCATACATCCATACATCATCATCCATACATCCATACATCATCCATACATCCATGCAATATATATTCCACACCAATTGAAACAAGATCACATATGTCATACATGTATCAACATCAGTCATACAAGATCATCCATACATTAGTCATACAAGATCATGGACATCATCACACATGCCTACAACTCTGGAGGAGAGGGGGTGTACCCGAGATCTCCCCTGGTGAAAAGTGGCGACCTGCCGAGGTTGCGTCGATGAGAAGCAGCAGAAGAGCCACTGGCGAGGTAGGAGAAGTGTGAAGCTCGGGAGAACCACCTGCAGAATGGCTAGGAGATGGACCATCGTCATGAAGCGGTGTGATCGGCCCATCCGTGGCGTGGCCAAAGTGCGGTTCCCGAGCTCCGTTCCTACATGTTGCCTACATGTTAGCAACTTGCGAGGCAAAAGCGATAACCAGTGGGTTCGCAAAGAACTTACCGGTGTTGATGCGTAGTAGGTCCTAGCGAAGCTTTCTTCGATTGCCAAAATGGCATCGGACTGGCATGGGAGGCACGGGCCCTAAATCTCTATTCGCCAGTTTGAATATTCACCATCATGGCCGCAAGATAGTTTAGAAGTCAGGCCGTAGTACAACAAGCGGGAGTGGGACTTGTATCTTTTGCAAAAATAAAGGTTCGGACTTACATTTACGTATTGCATGTAGATCGCATTCGCCTCGATGCTGCCGAAAGGCCACGATATTCCTCATAAGCGGCATCGTGAGCGCGTCTAACTCAGGCTACAATTTCAAATACAAGGAATCTCTCGTCGGTTAGCCATGCAGGAACAAAAGTCATAAAGATGATGAAAGCGAAAAACTTACATCCTCGGGCGGCGAGGCTGGCCACTGAGGATAGGGGGGGTCGGGGTAGGTAGCCTTGAGACGGCTGAAGCTCGTCTTGAGGTAGGCTTGACCTTCTTATTCAGAATCTTGAGGCGTCCATGCTGCAATCCATGCCCGACAGACCAACGACTCCTCGTCGATCTCCGCGTGAATGGGGTCATCCACATGGGGTGACGAGCCTTCACCATCGTCTTTGTAGTTCCCAAGTCATTACGGCGGTCTTAAAGTACACGAACAACGAGGGTTGAGGCTCGAGTAATTGGGCTTCTTCGCGCATCATCTCATAGGCGGCGTCATGAATCACCTCCCGGGTTGTGCCTCGGCCACTGTATCGCGAAGAAAATATTATGCATATGAAGTACAAACATAAGCGAAATGCACGCAGGTCGTTCCATTTATATACGTACCACCTTCCCTTGAAGCGGTCAAAGTTGCGGTTTCGCGCAGTCGTTCCACCATCGCCTCGGTTATCCCGTTCCGCCTCGACAAGGCTGCAAACTCCTCGTCTTCTGAGCCACCTCGTCCTAACCAGCTCCTCCCATGCGAGTCGATGCGGCTCGGCCCAATCGAGATAACTTGAAAATGCAATACTCAACTCGAGACAATGCAATGGCAACTTAGAAGCAATGTAGAATCTCATTGACATTTTACTCACCGACATGTACTCTTAAGGCGTCATCGGTACTCAGGATTAGGGTTCCTACCGACAATGTCTTCCTTCGACCCTCACGCCCTGTCATCCCGAAGTGGCTAGCGGCGTGACCTTGGTTGTACCACACCAGGGGTCAACTTCACACAAGCCCCAAGCAAAGTCCTCTGCGCCTTCTCCTGGTCCTCCTCGGCCACGGTAAAAGCACTTCAATCATGCATAAGAGTCATGAGTTAGCAGTGGGGTCATCAAGTATGAACATAACTCGAGAAATATGCCTTACCCAAAACTTGGTGATGACGGATCGGTATTGTCGGAAAGCCAGGACACGGTAGTCAGTAGTCCGCCCAAGTGGTAGCTAGCTTCTGTCACCCTCATGGGTAATGTGATAGCCGGCGAACTTCCTAATCGAGCTCCAACAAGGCTTTTAGGAAGGCGGCGTCGTCCCGGAGGAAATGTCCAATTGCTGCACAATAATAAACATTAGTACACAATAATTATTTATGACCAACATGAAATAAAATGTTTTAAATTGTCAAATTAGTACACTTACTCAAGGCCATCTGGAATAATAAGGGCTTTCGCCTCCTGAGTCCTAGGCTCAAACTTCTCGTCAGGGACTCCCGATTCCCCACGATTCCGCAATTTCTTCGGCCCCACCAACTCGCGGCTAGTGTCCGCCTCCATATCGGTCCCCGCCTCCCTCTTGGTCCTCGCCTCCCTCTCAGACTCTGCCTCCCTCTTGGACTCTGCCTCCCTCTCGGCCTTGAAAGGCTGCTCTATCAGGAACAACTCAGGAGCCACGTCGCCAGAAGCAGAGGGTGGTGGGTCAAAGTCCACGCCTCCTCCCGTGGCACCTCGTCCTCGTCCTCCTCGACCTCGGCCTCGACCCGTCCTCCGCCAGGAGCAAGATCGGGAGTAGCAGATTGGGATTTGGCTGTCTCCCACTCCGTGTAGCACTTTTCTTCTTGTTGCTTGGCGCATTAAGCAGACGAACTGGTTGCCTTGCCGCTGCTCATATTGTTCAATCACGCATTAAGTAAGAAAAGCAGTTAAGCACAAAGACATAATAAAATGTATACACAAAGAATAAAGGCATAATGCAATTAAGAAAAAAGTTAAGCACAAAGACAAAATAAAATGCATTAAAAAATAAATACTCACTATCATTTTCATACTCACTATCATTCCATAAACCAGGACACAAAGTTTTTTTTATTTACGGGAGCACCCTCTTTCAGTAGAGTGTCCAACTCCATGGGAGACGGATCAGTCGGTCCCGGCCACTGTTCATCCGTGAAATCTCTAAGAAGGAGAAAGTAAGCATTAGACGGAGACCGAGTTACTAGCTGCATAGAGAAATAGGGTGTTCACCATTTTACCTAATGAAATCGACCACTTCCTTCATGTTCATAAGCACATAGAGCATTATGCAATCCTTATCTTCCTTCGGCAACCTATATTTTAGTCCTTTACCGGCCTTGCCACCGGGAAATTGGAATAGTTCGAGATTGGGGTCATTCTTGGGCAGGTCGACATTGTAACGAGAGACCGGGTTATGCATAGTGGGAACATCATCGGGCGATGGGTTGTCGGCGTCTGCCATCTCCCGAAGGCATGTTGCTTCACTATGCATGCTTCAATCTTGGCTTTGTTTCCATTATCTTTCGAATATACTTAAACTCTCTCAATACAAAATTGCTAACCAATTGCACCCCCCCAATAGTGCCTCGTTTGCGGTGCACAATGAGATGTGCCATCGAGTAAAGCCTGGCGGAAAGATCATCTCAAATTGCATAGCAACTCCGGCACTGAACTTAGCTTCTCAATCACCGGAGGACATATCTGCTTAGCACGGAGGTGCGGAAGAAATGGCTCAACTCCGCAAGCACTCGCCATACTTTTCGGGAGATACCTCGAACCATCACCGCATCGGCCGCTCAATCCATATATGATAGTCGTGACTCTTGAGCACATTGACTTGTCCCGTCAAAAGATTGACTCCTTACTTATATTCGAACAATAACCGTCAGAAACATCACGACGTATTTGAGCCACCTAAATGACTCCTTATTTTGGACACTATCAAACAGTAGTAGGCATGCGGCTTGAACCAATTCTTTCGACAGACGGTGAGGCTGCATGTGTAATCTCTTCCTATCACAAAGCTTCTCAACATCAACTCTAGCCTTGACATTATCCTTTGACTTCCAGGAATGTTCAGACTGTGTGAAAAGGACTCCCAGACATTCTTTTGTGTGCATCACATCGATGTTATGGGGAAGTTCGAGGTCCTTGTAATACGAGATTCGTTAAAGCTGCCACGTGAGTCAATTATCGTTACACCATATCCCAAATTGATGGCCCTTCGGCGCGTGGAGCGAGCACGTATCTCGGCATCAACAACTGCACCCTCGAACTTTGGTACCTCTTTACTTCATGCACAACTTTGCCCTTCTTGAAGTTCTTTCTATCTTCTCGAAACGAATGATTTCTTTTGAGTCTTTGTCGATTCGTGTCAAGCATAACATATTTGCGACCCGACTTTAGCCAAAGGAACTCAAGTCGGTGCACACCGGCATGGCCACTTACCAGTGTACACCATCCGCGTTAGGCGTGCATCCGGCATGTCATGCATAGTATATTGTAACCAAACTTTCATCAAAAGTTTCTCTTTGATGCTCGATGTATGTCAACGTCCCGTGTATCCAAGAGTGGTTCAAATCATCCACAATCGGCTGCATGTAGACACTCAAGTTCTTCCCGGATACTCGTGTCCGGAATTATCAACGACAAAACATGGTCTTCCGTTGCATTAATACTCGGGAGGAGATTGAGCGAATAACATACACCGGCCAGCATCTGTGACGTCGACGCCGACATACCATATGGGTTGAAGCCATCTGTTGCTATCGCAATTCTAACATTCCGAGCCTCTCACTTCACCGGGGTATTTGTCATCGGGTTCTTCCATGCCTTACCATCGATGGATGTCCCATCTTCTTCCGTCTGCGTCTGCCCTCGTATCTTTCCCTTCTTGTGCCACGTCATCTTTTGGCGGTCTCCTCGCTCAAGTAAAGCACTGGATTCTTTTTATGAATGGGAGATACCAAGTATCTTCTTAGCGACCTTCGACCGCCTCACGACCATCCTTCCCTTTATCTCTTCATATCTAGAGGCCTTACAAATGGAGCATTTTGTCACCCTCAACTGTTTCCAAAACAAAAGGCAGCCTTTTGGACAACAATCTATCTTTTCATAATCCATGTTGAGCTCCTTCATGAGTTTATTCGTTTCGTGAAAGGTTTTAGGCGAATAATGCCCTTCGGGCAACATGTTACCACATGTTCTCGATTAGCTTCAAAGTGAGAACGGTATGGCGAATCGCACTTATCGGCTGACACCGAGAGATGGCATCGAGAGAAATATTTGCTCGTTCTGCTGATTCCTCCCGTGAGGTGGCGAATTACTGGTCGGCATCGATAAGATCATCTAGCATGTTTCTAATCCCATCGTGCTCATTGCCATTGAGCGGCCGACGCATCACCTCACCTGTCACGTTAAATGCAAGCAAAGTCGACTTGCGTGACATAGTTAGACATGTACCCATATTGCGAGAAGGTGTTTGTACATGTCATCCTTTCCCGACGATGACGCTTAGTGCAATGGCGCAGGGACAAAGTGCCCGAACCATTGCCTTGAACCACGCTAACTCATTCACTAACAAATGAGTGTCCTGCACTAATCGTCTGTTTTATTAGTCGCACTAATCGACCACCGTACATCCACCCATTATCACCATCCTCCTTTGCTTTGTTGGGAGACAAACAACAAATATAACATTTATATCAACAGAGATTAAATGCTTCATATTTTTACGCATTCATCAACCTACATGTCCAATAGGAAAGAGGGTCCTAACCAGCCGGATCCGTAGATTGTAAGTTCTCCTGGTTCTACCCGATCCAGCGAAATTTCGGCAAGACCTCCCGCTCTCTCCCGATACACGCCTCGACAAAAGCCAAGAGGATGTGCATCCGGAGAACAACGAGGAGGCGCCACCAAATCTGTCTCGAATCGAGGTAGAGCCAGGAGAACCAAACCCAACTACGAATCCATGACCGCCCGATAAAAGCCATAAGCGTTACGGTCCAAAATATGCGAGACCACTAATGCATATTAAGTCGCGTAACGCTTACGGTCGGGATGACGCCTAGGTGACGCGACATACTTGGTGATCTAGACACGAAAATAAAACTAGGTACAAGAGAGGCGAACGGATTCTCACCCTCGAAGCGTGATCAAATCGTCGAAGATGATCCGGGACCCCGCCGTCGAAACACTCCCCCGCTCACCCTCCGGTAACTGCAAAAAACATGAGAAGATGGTTAAATATCCAACAAATGCCATTATTGTCTAATCTACAATATACAATGCACATATGCACCTAAATAAATATAACTAAGTACATCTAACAATACACCTAAATAAATATAACTAAGTACATCTAACAATACACCTAAAATTAACTACATCTAACAATACTAACAATACACCTAAATAAATATAACTAACTACATCTAACAATACACCTAAAATTAACTAAATTACCAATACTAACCTAATGGGGGAGGGTGTGCTCGGTCGAGGGGTCGGCAGTGGGGGAGGCGACGGGGCAGTGGGGGTGGCGGGTGGGGCAGTGGGTGGGTAGGGCAGGGGGAGGGGGGAGTGGGGACAGTGGGGGAGGGCGGGCAAGGGGGAGGCGACGGGCAGAGGGGTGGCCAAGCTGGGGAGGGAGGGTTGCTGGCGGCGGTGGCTTGGGGGAGGGAGGGAGTGCTGGCGGTGGCTCGGGGAGGCTGACGGGGCGGCGGCTCGGGGAGGCAGCGGCGGCGGCCCGAGGAGGCTGAGGGGGCGGCGGCTCGGGGAGGCTGAGGGCTGGCGCGCGGCTCGGGAGGCCGAGGGGCGGCTGGCGGCGGCGTGGGCAAGGCTGGGAGGTTGGGGATGGGCAGGAGGGCGAGTGGGCCGGGCAGCACTTAACGGATAGTGCTACGCCGAGGGCTGCCCTCGGCGTAGCTAGTTTTTTTTTTATTTTTTTTATTAATAAAAAATTATACAAAAACATTATTAATATAACAAATGAATAAACAATAGAAGAAACAATAATATATTATTTTGTGTATACTATTATAGAAGAAACAATTGATGTTTACTAATATCCATGATCTCTCTGCACACTCGGATCGTCTACCCCCCTAGACGTTCCTCTGACAGGGGTAGCCCGGTGTAGCTCTCTCTTGTTTTGTGTTTGTTTAGGTCATAGGGTGATGTCAAACCATGTTGGCTCACAAGTTGGGGCACTATCCTACCCGGTTTCACCTCGACGGGCCCGGAACCTTCGCCTCTAGGTTAGAGCGCATGCATGCGAGGGGGTACACATGCAAGCACCTATATATACCAACCTCTCACCACACCCACACACACATATGCTATGGGCACATGCAAGTTTTCATCTCATTCCGATGTTCTCGTGGCCTTCCTCCCAGAAACCCGATCTCTGTGCACACTCAATCGCCTACCCTCCTAGACGCTCCTCGACAGGTAGCCCGCGAGCTCTCTCTTGTTTTGTGTTTGTTTAGGTCATAGGGTGATGTAAAACCATGTTGGTTCACAAGTTGGGGCACTATCCTACCCGGTTTCACCTAAACGGGGAGATTCCCCCCTTATACGGGTACAAAACCTTCGCCTCTAGGTTAGAGCGCATGCATGCGAGGGGTGTGGCATCCCGCAAAACCACTACTAGAAAATCGCGTTGTTTTTGTGCATTGCATCGTCATGACCGCATGCTCATGTCATCATGCCACATTGCATTTGAGCATCGTCATCATCTTGCAATTGCTTGCATGAAACTATTTTTGAAAAGCCGGGTTTTGTTTTCTAAAACGCCCCATCTTCATTCAAACACGCAAACCCGGGTCGCCGGAATATTTTGTTTTGACTAAATATGTTTTGCAAACGGTCCGTTTAAATAAATAAATATTGTATTATTTTGAGCGGGGCAGTCGAACGGGCCAAATGACCCGAACGACCACCCCAGAAAAATACAAAACGGACCACCCAAAAATCCCTAGTCTACCCTGTCCTAATCTACCCACACCCCCTCCACATCACCCCCCCCAATAGCTGCTTGCCACCTCCCCTTTCCCCTTTCCCCAGCCAATCATGTGCTGCCACCTCACCCCAGCCTCTCCCTCACCTCTCTCTCTCTCTCCTCCCCAAACCCACCAACCGACACACACACGCAGAGCACACACACGGCCACGCTGCCCACCCATCCTGCCGCTGTCCTGGGTCCCACCCACTGTCCCGCCCCTCTCTCTCTCTTCTCTTCTCTCACCCGACGCACGTCTGCCCAACCTCCCACCGCTCCTCACGTCCTCTCCTCTTTCTTCCTCCGTCCGACGTTCCCTCCCTCTCAGCCACCGCTGCCGCCTTCTCCTCGATCGCCGCCTTGCCTGCCCCGCCATGAGCCGCGACCTTCTCCGCCTTTGCCTCCGCCGTCGCCCGCCAAGCTCTGCCAGCGCCGCCTGGCGCTCCACTGCACCGCCTCGCGGCCCCTCGCTTCCCCTCCTTGCAGCCTCGTTGCCGCTGCCTCCGCCAACCTCCGCAGGCGTCCCTCTCGCCGTCTGCAAGCTTCACTGCCGTGTCTCCTGCCGCCTCTCGACCAGACGCGGGCCAGTTTCTGATCCCGCTGCCTCGACGCCCTCCCTGGCTGCCCTAAGCTCGCCGGCCCTCCGATGCTGTTCCGCTGCCGCTTCGCTGCTTCCGCCATGAGCCGGCCACGCCCTCTATCGCCCCCTCCACCGCCTGGAACCGTCTTCCCTGCGGGCCACCCCGTCGCCCGGCAGCGCGGCCGCGTCCTCCCTGTGCGCGGGAAGTCGCCCTCTGTTCCACCCAGTGCGTTCTCAGGCGCCGAGTGTTTTTTTTGTCAAGGCCCGCTCCTTGCAGCTCAGTTCCCGAACGTCAAGTTCTGCAGTGAACCACAAGCACTATGACACAGGATGGATTTGTATGTGCTATTCAAGTGTTGGATCGGTTGGTTTTGGAGTGAGGTGTTGTCTTGATCACAACCAAAGGAATCGGCGTGGTGGTATGGTGGTGAAGTATGACGATGACGCCACCCGAGGAATAGCGAAGCCCCACAAGGTCTCTGTTCGCCAAGATCTTCCGGACTTGTACCGACGCAAAGCCGTGAACATCGCGCCCCGTCAATATCGCAACCAACAACGGAACTACAAGATCTACCTCACGGAACCCCGAGAACTTCCCCTGAACGCCAAGTTCGCCGACACGGATGCGACGAGTATTCCCTCGAGGACGCCGAGTGCTTCACCCCGGACGACAAGTACTCCTTCCCGGAACGCCAAGATCGCCACCCCGGACGCCAAGTCCGACTCGATGGCGCGGACCCGACAAGATCCTCGCAACGACAATAACGACACCGACCAGGGAGAATCCGATGCGCCCCGACACCGACCCAAGTCCTGCTCCCCAGATGCGACAAGATCTACTTCTGTTGTCCGAGACCGAACCCGTCGAACCCTGAAACCTGAGACCGGCCCCGAACCCCGGAACCCCAAGTTCGTCGAGACCCTAAATGTGTGAACCCTTCCCGACACCCTATTTTATAATAACATAACAACTTGTCGCATATTTAATTGTCATCTTGCATGCATCTCGTCATGTGGTTTGGGGCCTTATGCCGATTCACCTCTAATTAAATATGGGGCCCATATGCGGGCAAATCCAGCCTTATATTGGCCTCATTTAAATTTGTGTAGCGAACCGGTGATATATTCTGCCTTGATAAACAACATTTAAATTGCGGGGATCTAAACAACTTGCACCATCTAACTAATTGTCGGGACCCCGGTTCCGCTTAATATGACCTAATTGCATCGCACCTTTGCCATGTCATTCATCATACATGCATCATACTGATCTTCTGTCGTTGTATTAAATATTGCATCCGGTGTTTCTTCTAGTGTTTTGGTTCTTCGCGGATAAGGCCGTTGAGTTGATGTGAGCTTCGCCCCGATCTTCGGTTGAACCCTAAGTCCGTCTCGGAGACCGGCCGACTTCGTTGCGGGTGTACTTAGTGGGGTGGCCCCCCGTGCTTGCTTTGGGTTTGGGAACGTCGTGACTTAGGCCCCGCCGACATACCGATGGGTGTATGTTAACTGATCTGGCAAAAAGGGTCGAAGTGCCTGTGGATACTTTGGTGCACCCCTGCAGGGTTAAATCTTTTCGAGAAGCCGTGTCCGCGGTTATGGACGACTTGGAGCACAGTGCTTGATCATAGACAACTATAACTAAAGTTTACTGTTATAAATTGACTTGTATTCGATTTGACTAGTAATCAGCTTCACTACAAAGGAATGGCTAAATAAAAGTACCAACAACTGCTGGGTTTTGGGTTATCTCGTGCTAATTGTATCTGACTAGTAAGTGTTGCCACTATAACAGAATGATTAACTAAAAATGCCCACTGCTTACTTTATCAGGACGATTATCTAAACCTGACTAGTAATTGCTGCAACGATAACTGAATAAGTAAAACTGCCAACTGTGTGAGTTCCTCGGTTGACTTCCTCGATGGTCTCGAGGGGGAAACGCCAGGATGGGTTTGTTTGTTGGTAGTATCAGGTTGGTTCCGAATAGGTCTTTCTCACCCCTCTCTGATAGCCGCCCGTTGTATCGAGTCTCTATAGGTTGTTTAGTGCATGCTGCCGCTGCCGCTCAGTCCACCATACCTATGTAGGCGAGGACCGCCGAATTCTAGCCTCGCCGTGCATCGGCCTCGATCTTGACGCCTCTTTTTCCTTTGCCCTTTGTCGGCACCTTTTGTTTAAGCAGGTTTTGAGATCGACGCCGTTAGCGGGTTACTCTTCCGCTTGGCACGGCAGGGGTTATGGACGCCATTGGTTATTCTTCGAGGCTCTTAGCCCCATTTGCATCTTGTCCGTAGCTGGACGCTCTATCGTTTTCAAGGTGATTTGGATCTTTGTATATTATATTTGTGTTCTTGACTCATGGAGTCGCCGTTATATATGTATCTGTTCTGTGGGTCCCATCGAGGACTGTTGTGTAATGTTATTACTTCGTTTTCCACCCGCACGCAAGTGCCTGGTGGGCACCTTCGAATCGTTTCTATGCGGGTTTGGCGGGTTTCGCTAAAACTTGCATAGGGCCGATTCTGAGGGTGTTACAAGGGGGGACACATGCAAGCACCTATATATACCAACCTCTCACCACACCCCCACACACACATATGCTAGGGGCACATGCAAGTTTTCATCTCATTCCAATGTTCTCGTGGTCTTCCTCCGGCGAAACCCTGATCTCTGTGCACACTCGGATCGTCTACCCCCCTAGACGTTCCTCTCGGCGAGAGTAGACCGGCGTAGCTCTCTCTTGTTTTGTGTTTGTTTAGGTCATAGGGTGATGTCAAACCATGTTGGTTCACAAGTTGGGACACTATCCTACCCGGTTTCACCTCGATGGGGAGATTCCACCCTCATACGGGTACGGAACCTTCGCCTTTAGGTTAGAGCGCATGCACGCGATGGGGGACACATGCAAGCACTTCATGTGGTCGTGGTGAGTGCTACTGAGAACCACATGCGATAATAACACTTACAAACATATAGAAATTTCTCAGGGTGTGAGAAGATTCGCAACGACATTTCATGTGGACGTGTAGACTGCTATTCAGAGGGTACGAAATTATCCAATTAATAAAAAAATATATAAATAATTGATGCAAATACAAAATATATGAAAAGTAGAAAAGGTTACGCCGAGGGTGACCATCGGCGTACGTTGCTGGTACGCCGAGGGTGGCCGTCGGCGTATGCTATGCCGAGGGTCGCCGTCGGCCTAACCGACGGCACCGTTAGCGCGCCGTCCGTGCTGCCCGGCATGTGCCACGCGTCCGCTTACTACGCCGAGGGCCGCCACTACGCCGAGGGTGACCGTCGGTGTAGTGTATACTACGCCGACGGCTTGGCTACGCCGAGGGCTGGCCAGTTGGGCTGGCCTGGTGCGGTGCTACGCCGACGGCCCCGACGTTTGGCCGTCGGCGTAGCTCACGGCCGTCGGCGCATCTGGCCATTCCTGTAGTGATTTGGATGGTTTCAAACTTAAAAATTGGTGGGATCCTAACATGATCCATGTGGAGGAAAAACTATGCGGTTTTGGTTACTTTCATGTCTGAGGAGGCTCACAGAAAGATTCGTTCTCAACATGAACACCATTTCCTGCATTTTTTAGGCATAAATCATATGTTCTAGGATTTAAATAGAACAAAACTTAAAAAACATAAGGCTCAATGTTTACGGGTGCTAGTACTGGCATATATATCCATACCATCGATGAACTCTTTGATATGAAGCAAAGTGTGAAATCCGCTATCATGGCTGTAAGAATTTCAATTGATTACCACATAATTTTAAGATATAAACACAGACTAACCTTTGTTGCATCCACTTACACGTCCTCTTGAAGCGGAACATATGGTGTTTCTTCAGCAAACGCAGAGATATCCATGCCATTCTTGCTGCTCAAATATGACTGCAGATTACCTAACAAAGTGCATGCTGCCGTTTGATTTCTCGATTCACATCTCCTTACATCCAAGTCAAGGATATATTTCTTTTTCACCGTGGTCGAAACAAACAACCAGGGACCAGTGAACAGAATCAACAATAGGAGCAAATATCTAGAAAAAAACTATTGTCAGACTCTTGAACCTAGTAACAATGAAATACAAAGATCTGGTAAAATAATACACAAACCTTCTGCGCTTGCCGCATCCTCTCTTTTGTAAGATCCTTCTTCAGATATTATGTTCCATTTCCGTTCAGTAATTCATTCTGGAATAATAGACAAAAATCATAGATACAGAATAACAAGATTAAAATATCAATGAGCTGAGTTATTTTGGATAAATGGTTAGAACAGAAGATTGACTAAGGATGATTGTATCATAAAGATCTTTTAAGATCAGGTGACACACTAACTAAAATATGCTTGCGCACATATGACCATCTGGTTTGAAGCACTCTACAAAAGTATGCTCGCGTATCTCATAGTCATCAAACTTCAATACAACATATATATTGTACAAAATATATTATCTGAAATTCTTAGGCACCACTAAAAGTTCTCCGTAGCAGCTGTCCTCTCACCTAATCAACTGAAAAGTACATAAAGATTATTGAATGGTAATAGACGATTTGCAAATTTGCAGTCATGTTAATATATGATTTGTACTTATACGAAGAGTCTCTAGCTGCTTCAAATTCTTTGCCCCCCAAGCCTCATTTCTTTATCTCGATTTTTGAGAAGTGGCTGGAGCTTCTCATTAGAATAGAAGTGAATTCTCCCTAATATTTCCACAGGATTACCCACAATACAGACCACCAAAAAAATATGTGAACTAAAATGAGAAAAGTTATTGTAGATATCTCTAGAAATATATTACTTGCAGCATCTCCTAGTACTTACCAAAAACACGGGCACACAACAATCCATATACTTTCGGTCCTTCCGCAGACAATCTTTATTCAAGCTTTCAAAAACCAGATGTGGCCAATCTTATGTATTTTTTCTAGATCATATATATAAGAAAGTGATTTTCTGGTTACATAAATTGACTGGCCTGGCAGTAGTGTTTTCTCCACCACTGTTGCAAGGAAAATTCTAACGAGCATTATGTATATCAGAAAACAGTGGTGGAGAAAATCCTTAGAAAAAATACTAGAAAATCCTTAGAAAAATTCTAACGAGTATTATGTGTTAGGAATAGACAAGTTATATTCCTCTGGGGCCAAAGGCCACAAATATATAGTACATGTACAGGGCAAATATGCAGGCAGCCCCCTAACATACGGGGGAAATACAATAAATATATACATACATCTAACACCCCCCCTCAAACTCATGGTGGATCCACAACACTGAGTTTGGAGAGTAAGAAATCATGCTGCGCTCTGGTTTGTGCCTTCGTGAAGAAATCCGCCAACTGTAAATCGGAAGGTACATACTGAAGCGCAACAACCTGAGCCTGCACCTGAGCACGTGTATAGAAAGCATCAACACCAATATGCTTGGTAAGCTCATGCTTGACCGGATCACGTGCAACACTAATAGCACCTGTACTGTCAGACAAAACCAGACTGGGTGTGGTAATAGAGACCCCAAAATCCGCAAGTAACCACCGTAACCAGGTCACCTCAGCAGTCAACAAGGCCATCGCACGCAACTCAGCCTCAACACTCGAACGGGAAACCGCTGTCTGTTTCTTCGTCTTCCAAGCAATGAGCGAACCACCAAGAAACACACGATGGCGAAAGTGAACGGCGATCCGAAGGATCACTCGCCCACGTAGCGTCCGAATAGCACTGGAGCTGGAGGGAGCTGGAACGAGGAAAGAAAAGCCAACGAGTGATCGTACCACGAAGAACACGGAGAAGATGGCTATAGTGAACAGTGGTAGGAGCAGAAACAAACTGACTCAGAATATGAACAGGATAAGAGATGTCAGGACGAGTGACAGCAAGATAAACAAGGCTCCCAACAAGATGACGATAACGCGTTGGATCAGGAAGAGGATCACCATCAGTAGGTTGAAGCTTAACATTAAGCTCCATAGGGGTCTCAACAGTGCGCTCATCCCCAAGAGCAGCACGAGCAAGAAGATCCTGAATATACTTTTTCTGGGAGATGTAAAAGCCATCAGAAGTGGAAGAAATCTCAATCCCAAGAAAGTATCGAAGAGGACCAAGATCAGTCATAAGAAACTGATCACGAAGACGAGCCTTAACAAAGGCGATATACTCAGAATCATCACCAGTAATGATCATATCATCAACATAAAGAAGAAGAAGTCGTCCACGAGGAGAAGTGTGAACAAACAACGCTGGATCATGAGCACTAGGGGAGAAACCAGCAGTCACTCTGAAGCAAAGCGCTCAAACCGAACACGAGGGCCTGTTTAAGGCCATAAAGAGAACGGCGAACGACAAACCATCCCTCGAACGGAATACCCAGGGAGGCTGCATATAAACCTCCTCACGCAACTCACCATTGAGAAAGGCGTCTACAACATCAAGCCGGGACACGCAGACGATGCAACAGAGGCAACAGCAAGAAGAAATGTACGCAGTGGTCATATGAGCGGCGGGAGCAAAAGTCTCATCATAGTCACGACCATGCTCTGCTGAAAACCACGAGCCACAAGACGCTTTTATAGCGCTCTAGAGATCCATCAGAGCGAGTCTTAATCTTATAGACCCACTTACACGTGATAGGACGAACACCGGGAGGAGGAGAAACAAGATCCCAGGTGCCAGTGCGCTCAAGCGCAGCAATCTCCTCGGCCATCGCCAGCTGCCATTCAGGATGATGCTCAGCATCCCGATAAGAGGTCGGCTCGGAGGCAACAGAAAGACCATACTGACTAGGAGAGTAACGGTTGGGGGCACGACGCTGACGAACAGGACGAGTAGAGGGAAGATCATCAGAGGAAGACGATGCAGGAGAAGAGGAAGTAGAGAAAGACTCCGGAGAACGAGGGGAACTAGGAGAACTAGACGGAGAGGAAGAGGACGGTGTCGGAGAAGAGACATCGGAAGAAGGAGATCCTGAAGAAGACACAATAGGGGTAGAAGGAGGTGTGTCAGGAAAGAGAAGAAAAGAGATATCTTCCACCGGGTAAGTACCCGCAGTGGGACGAGGATAGAAGGGACGCGTCTCATCAAAAGTAACATCACGAGAGATACGCATCCGACGACCAACAGGTCCCAACATGATAACCCTTATGCTCATCATCATGTGCGAGGAAAACACACTCAACAGACTGAGCGGTCGGTTTGAGTGCGTTCGCGAGGCGAGTAAAACATAGCAAACACAACCAAACAAGCGAAGCATGGAGTAATCGGAGACCGTCCAAAAGGCGCTCAAGAGGATACCACCGCAAGGCAGCGAAGGCTGAATATTGATGAGGTAAGCCGACGTAGCGACAGCCTCGGTAAATGTGGCGGAGAGAAGAAGCAATCATCATAGCACGAGTGGTCTCAAGAAGATGGCGATGCTTGCGCCAAAGAACGCCATTCTACAGGCGTGTCGGGACAGAGGCGAGCAAGAGTGCCACCTCGGCAAGAACACCTCGCAACATCTAGGAGATATACTCACCGGCCAGAATCAACGCCAAACACACGGATGGGGTAGAGTATTGAGTACGAACCATGGCCAAAAGCTGATATATGGAGAGCACCTCACTACGAGGCGCATGAAATACAACCAAGTGTACCGAGAAAATCATCAATGAATAAAATATAATAGCGATGGCCCCTTCAAGCGAAAGGAGTCGGACCCCAAACATCGGAATGAACTAAATCAAAAGGTTCTTTGAGATACGACGCTAGTAGGATAGGAAGCTGAATCATTTACCCAACCTACAGACCGACAATGTAAAGACCCATCTCGGATGCACCCGAAGACCACGATGAACTAATGACGATAAGCGAGTCACAGAGGTGACCAAGACGATGATGCCACGCTGAAAAGAGCTGGTAGTAGGCGACAACGGAGAAGAACTGGCGGATGAAGTGGCAGCGGAAGGAACGCAAGCCGCCTAACTCCCAAAGTCACGAAGAATCACGGCTGCGAGGCCAGCTCAACCAGAACTGGGTGCGACGGTCTGAACAACACAAGAATCGAGATCAAGAATGACGCGACAACCGAGTCGATGGTGGCTAGCAGAGAACAGATCCATCCTAAGAAGAGGACATGAGAGATATCAGAACAAAAAAGAAGAAGTAGAAAGGGTGCCCGACTAGAAACAGGGAGAGAGGTACCATCAGCCGTAAAAACACGGACAGGAGAAGGAAGAGAACGAAGAGCGGACAGAGAAGAAGACTCAAAGGTCATATGAAAAGAAGCTCCAGAATCCAGATACCACGGAGACGTACCTGACTGTGTAGAAGGTGGTGGTCGATAGTGCTCAAGAGTCGATCCGTAACCAGCGGTGCCGTCAAGAAGAGCGGTAGCAACAAGGCAGCGAAGACTCGATAATGTCTCGATCGGAGAGGCCACTGCGGAAGACCCGGAAGGAGCCGATCATCCACGAGCCTGGTGTGGCGTAAGCGGGGTCCGTGTATAGGTGGCCCAAGTGTGACCATCCTGTTGCAAGAAACGATTTAAGAGAACCACGGCGACCACGACCACGAGCCGCTGGTGCCGACTCGGACCACGAAGGCTGGTGCTGAATCCACTGACCACGACCGGGAGGAGGGTAGTATCGGCGGCGGTACAGAGACCGTGGCGAGGCGAGGCGAGCGGCAAAGGAGCAAGACGAGTAGCAAGCGGAGGAACCGCAAGAAGACCAGCACCACGAAGACGGGTCTCCTCAAGCTCGCACAACACCTCGGAGGCGGAACACGACCACGAGCATTCAGCCGAGCACGCCGGGGCTCAAACTCTGGCGAAGACGAGAAACTCATAGATGCGGTGAAACTCCAAGTCCGAAGCACAACTCGGCAAGAGCATGTGCCACAAACAGCAAAGATGCGGAGAGAATCAAGGCGCCAGATAGCAGCACTCGAGTATAAAACTCATCAATAGTGGAATCCCCTGAAGAGCATGCTCTGACGTACCAGACGGTAAAGAGCATCCCAGACGGCAATGGCGGACGAAGATGGGCCCACCGAAAGCAGCAAATGATAGGAAGACTCATGAACTCAGCAAGATATCGGGCGTAACACGGAGGTGAGAACGAAGCAAGACGAGCA
Organism: Avena longiglumis; assembly: GCA_030063025.1. Taxonomy (NCBI): domain Eukaryota; kingdom Viridiplantae; phylum Streptophyta; class Magnoliopsida; order Poales; family Poaceae; genus Avena; species Avena longiglumis. The sequence goes on from CP125978.1 coordinate 75,986,704, forward strand.
TCCTCATCGACCCACCGAGTATAGGCGGTCGGGCGTGGCGATAGGACTCGAGATCGCGAGAATATTGCTTGAGCTTCAGGTCATAGGCAGCAACAGCAATATCATCAGCGCTCTGAGCAGCATCCTTGGCCTCCTGAGAAGCATCAGCAGCAAGCACAATCGGTGTCGGAGGCAGAGGAGCCACAGGAGCAGGAGGGCACGGCGGACAGGAGACCTCACCGGAGAGCACACCCCAAAGACGAAGACCACGCATGTGAACGCGCATAAAGGCAGCAAAATCAGGGTAATTTGCGCCATCAAATACCACCGGGCAGCGAGGAATCGCAACATAACCCGATGAAGAAGACATCTTTTTTTTTTTTGGATCAGATCTAGATCTAAAATCAGTTGGCGGTGGCACGCGTCAGTTGGCGCGTCAGGGAGAGCACCAGCGGTCGGGGAAACAGGTAGCGCCAGGAGAGGACCGAGAAACACGGGCGCGCTAGGAGAGGGCCGCCACGCTGTCGAGAGAGGACCGGCCACGCTGTCGGCGGCGAGTATCTGGCTGTCGAGACCGCTGGTCAGCCGCGCGTCGAGGCGCCACAGAGACAGCGTATCTGGCCAGGAGACCGCTGGTCAGCCGCGCGTCAGGAGCGCACCAGGGAGACAGCGCCAGGGAGAGGACACGGGCGCGCCAGGGAGTACCGGTGGTCAGCCGCGCGTCAGGGAGTACCAGGCGGACGACGGCGGCGCAACGAGGAGAGAAGGAACCCTAAGGCTCTGATACCATGTTAGGAATAGACAAGTTATATTCCTCTGGGGCCAAAGGCCACAAATATATAGTACATGTACAGGGCAAATATGCAGGCAGCCCCCTAACATACGGGGGAAATACAATAAATATATACATACATCTAACATTATGCATGAAAATTCTTAGACTTTTCCTTGCAACAGTGGTGGAGAAAACACTACTGCCAGGCCAGTCAATTTATGTAACCATAAAATCACTTTCTTATGTATATAATGTAGAAAAAATACATAAATTGGATTGGCCACATCTTGTTTTTGAAAGCTTGAAAAAAGATTGTTTGTGGAAGGATCGAAAGTATATGGCTTGTTGTGTGCCCGTGTTTTTGGTAAGTACTAAGAGCTGCTGCAAATAATATATTTCTAGAGATATCTACAATAACTTTTCTCATTTTGGTTCATAGATTGTTTTGGTGGACTGTATTGTGGGAAATCCTGTGGAAAAGGAAATATTAGGGAGAATTCACTTCTATTCTAATGAGAAGCTCCAGCCACTTCTCGAAAATCGATATAAAAAAGGAGGCTTGGAAGGGGCGAAGAATTTGAAGCAGCTAGAGACTTTTCCTGTAAGTACAAATCATATATTAACATGACTGCAAATTTGCAAATCATATGTTACAATTCAATAATCTTTATGTACTTTTCATTTGATTAGGTGGGAGGACATCTGCTACGGAGAACTTTTAGTGGTGCCTAAAAATTTCAGGAAATATAATTTGTACAATATATATGTTTTGGAAAGAACGCGCGAGAAGATTGTATTAAAGTTTGATGACTATGAGATATGCGAGCATACTTTTGTAGAGTGCTTCAAACCAGATGGTCATATGTACCCAAACATATTTCGGTTAGTGTGCCACCTGATCTGAAAGGATCTTTATGATACAATCAGACTTAGTCAATCTTCTGTTGTAAGCATTTATCCAAAATAACTCAGTTCATTGATATTTTAATCTTGTTATTCTGTACCTATGATTTTTGTCTGTTATTCCAGAATGAATTGCTGAACGGAAATAGAACTGAATATCTGGAGAAGGATCTTACAGAAGAGAGTGTGCGGCAAGCGCAGAAGTTTTGTGTATTATTTTACCAGATCTTTGTATTTCATTGTTACTGGGTTCAGGAGTTCGACAATAGTTTTTTTTCAGATATTTGTTTCTATTGTTAATTTTGTTCACTGGTTCCTGGTTACTGTTTTGACCATGGTGAAAAAGAAAATATATCTTTGACTCGGATGTAAGGAGATGTGAATCGATAAATCAAACGACAGCATGCACTTTGTTAGGTAATCTGTAGTCATATTTAAGCAGCAAGCATGACATGGATATCTCTGCGTTTGCTGAAGAAACGCCACATGTTCCACTTTAAGATGACGTGTAAGTGGATGCAACAAAGGTTAGTCTATGTTTATACCTTAAAATTATGTGGTAATCAATTGCAATTTTTGCAGCCATGATAGCGGATTTCACATTTTGCTTCATATCAAAGAGTTCATCGATGGTATGGATATATATGCCAGCACCAGAACTAGGTAAACATTGAGCCTTGTGCTTTTTAAGTTCTGTTCTATTTAAATCCTAGAACATATGATTTATTTCTCAAAAATGTAGGAAATGGTGTTGATGTTGAGAAAGAATCTTTCTGTGAGCCTCCCCAGACATAAAAGTAACCAAAACCGCATAGTTTTTCCTCCACATGGATCAGGTTGGGATCCCACCAATTTTTAAGTTTGAAACCATCCAAATGTGGCTTTTGGGTTTTTTTTTTTGACCGAGAAACCGTTGCACAAAGTTACACCATAATTACAAAAGCCTTAAACTGGCTCTAAGACACTCTTCTTCTCTGTGTCGCAAATGCACAAATCCCCAACTAAGTTCTAATTTTTGCCCAAGAATTAGAGCCGGAGAAGAGACAGTCTACCCATGAATTCCTCCATTATTTGCGCACGTGTAGCTGTAGGGTTGATTTCCTCTGTATTGGAATCATGCACATTTGAAACATATGTGAGGATCACCGGGTTATGTCCTCCCCTGTACAATCATTACCATTTTGATATATGATATATGTATGTCCTCACGTTTTTGGCAGCAGCACACGAGGGAGAGGTAAAATGTACCAATGACCAAGGCAGTCACAGTGCACCTGAGATGGAAGATACGGAAGAACATAACGTTGACCATGGCAGTGACCAAGGTAATTACTTGTGTAGCTACGGATTTAGCATTACTCGTCTCTGTAGTATTAATGTTAAGCAATATATAAAAGGAAAAGATGGAACCAAAGTTCAGATTTTGGTTTCCTGATAGGAGTAACATTTGTACCGAATTCTGACAATATAGAGATATCTACACATTTAGAATGCTTCGGTTCAGATCGCACTGGTCTTACACCATAGATATTACCTCTACATGTCTGATGAAATGGAATCGATCTTCACACTAGAACCTTTTTGCAAACCTAAGTATGACTCACACTTGTTTGATGGTAAATTTGTCAAAGTAAACCCAAATGTGGACTGCGCTAGTATAACTAGCCAAAATATCTTGATAACACTATCTGACCGTACAAGAACCCTGCACCTAAGAACACACTGAAGGCAATTATGAAGGCGGCCTTGTAATCAGTTTGTTTTGTTGACACAGTAATGACTGGAAGTGCTTCTGCTTAACCACATTTGTGAATGAGCATAGAGCCGCAGAGCTTATTGTTCCCATCGAAGCTGGAAGTCTGAAATGTGTCAAGTTGGCTACCAGATGGCATAGGACCTTCTAGGTCATTGTTGGAACAGTGAATTTGGATATTAATTGCAGGTTGCTCAATGCAGATGGGATTGGATCCGTGAGACCGTTGTTGGAAAAGTCCACTGCCTGCAGGTTTGTGAGAACCCATACTGATTGTGGGATCTGTCCTGTCAAGTTGTTGAAGCTGATATCGAGTGAAAGGAGGGCTTTCAGGTGACCAATGTCCAGAGGGATCTCACCGGTTAACTTATTGTTGCTTAGATACAAAACTTTTGGAAGAGCTATTGGTACACGGTATTGAAGTGATGGACCGTTACTAAAAGGTATCTCGAAGTCCCTGGAATTCAAATGGTCCGCAGTCTTCTCTGACTTGAGCATTGGCCTAACCATCAGTGCTGCTGGAATTTTCCCTGTGAGACTGTTGTTTGATATGTCTAGATAGAAGAGATAGCTAAGGTCTCTGATGCGGTCTGGTATAGATCCAGTGAGGTGATTGTGAGATAAGACTAACATCTCTAGCTTGTGTGCCGTCGATATCCAAAGAGGTATCTTCCCAAACAATGGACAACCTTGTATGCTGAGAACTTGAAGACTCCTAAATCCATCAACCTTTTCATCCGCTGGCATGATTTCTCCCCTGAAGTTTGCTCCAATAATCAGGGTGGTTAGGTTCCTGCAGCTCTTAAGGACGTGAAGTGTATTGTGTTGTTCTTGAAATAATTGCCAGCAAGTGACAGGAAGAATAGATATTTCAGGCTAACTGAGCTCTCCATAGAAATTGTTTTGAGATAGTTGTAGTGCGGTCAAATTGCTGCAAGAGTATATGCTTTCTGGGATTATGCCGGTGAAATTGTTGCACACAAGGTCTAGAGTTTTTTTAGACTAGACAGTTTGGTGAAGTTGACCTTGGTAAGTTCTCTGCTGAAGTAGTTGTTCTTGAGGTCAATTCTTTTATGAGATTCATGCAGTTGCTCAGAGCTGATGGCAGCTCCCCTGACATGATGTTGTAGTTCAAATGGAACTCTTCAAGTTTCTTGAGCTGGCCTATAGAATCTGGAATCTTGCCACAGAATTTATTCTCTCCAAGATCAAGGGTTCAGAGATTTCTGAGATTTACTATGCGCGCACCATCAAGAGCACCATGTAAATCATTGTTAGGAAAATACAGGTATTTCAACGAGGTGGCATTGAAGAGTTGATCTGGAAGTGTTCCACTGAGGATGTTGTAGCCGCCCCTGAGCACTGTCAGCATGGAGCAATTACCAAGCCCTGGGGTATGTTGCCACTGAATTTGTTGAAACTGAGCTCAAGCACATCAAAAGATGGCGAGTTATTGTAGAAATCAGCTGGTATTGTCCTAGTAAAGCTGTTATTACTGGTGTTGGGTGCTATTAGTTTATCCATTGTCTTCCATATGGTGGCTGGAAATGGTCCTGTAAGTAAGTTGCTCGAGATATTCAATACCTGCAGAGGTCGGGAAGGGGCTGAAAATGGCAGTTTGTGCAGTGCTCCATTGAGCTGGTTAAAGCTTATGTCAAGAATGGTGATGCTTCTGGAGGATATCAATTCCAGTGGTAGGCCACCAGACAGCGAGTTGTGGGAGAGGTAAGGTGCCGCAGCCTGGTGAGCTCCCCAGGTGACTCTGCGATATTACTCTCAAGGGCCTTCGGAGCCAACAAGACATCAGTGACCGTCCTATCTAGGCTGCAGACAATGCCTTCCCACTTGCAGCAATCTGTACGATCCTTCCATGAGGTGCCGAGGCCACCATCCTTTGAGATCCCGTAGAGAAATTGGAGAAGGGGGTTCTTCTCCTGCTCTGTGCACCAACTTGTGGGAGAAGCTAAGCAGATCAGCAGCACAAGAGCAAGGCCAAGTTCTTGCCGCGTGTCTTGTTTGAAAACTGGAGTTGCTCGTTCTCGTCCAAAATAAGAACTGGAGTTGCTGCATGGTTTCTGATGAAACTAGAATGGAAATTAGATTCTTAAGTTGTGTGGTGACTAGGTAAGGCACCATCGGCATGAAGAAAGAGCATGCGCCAAACAAAGAATGGAAAACTGGCAGCAGCACCCGAGCGCCAGTGCTCCCTGTAATTGAAAATTTTGAAAAACATTTTTCTGGAACTCCGAAAAATCTACAACAAATACGCGCATACATATACACATCCTGGGGAAAATACAATGTATTTTGGGCTACACAAAAGAGACAATTTTCTATGATAAAAAAAAAGACAATTTTCTGACAAAAAAGAAGAGTTGTATAGTCCTATATACAGCTAAAATTTTGTATTTTGCTCTAGCTCAAAATACAATGCAATTTCTACCGAAACTTCGCAGTATATCCAGGGCATGTATATGTCTTCATGGAATAAATTTTGTGTTTTTTTGAAACCCAAAGTACAAATTAAAAAAATATATATAGGGAACACTAGAGCTCGGGGTGCTGCAAATCCATTCTCCTCTTGCTTGCATTACATGTTTTTCTCCCTTGTAGTCAAAGTGCCGACAAGCAAAAGTCAGTAAAGGAACCATTTGCTATTGTTTTCCATTCTACCGTGCATTAATAAGAACCGTGGACCATCATTTGTGGTTACCATGGACTCTAACCATCCTACTGACAGCCAGGTAGCGTGTGAGATATTGGCATATCGCAATCGACAGGATGAATACTTTTGTGCCAGCTGTTTCAAAAGGATAGTCCATTACTGCTTTTTCACAAAAAATCCATTCCATATGAACCAACGTCACTGATCTACATCCTTTGTAAATGGTTTCATGCTTAATTGGTTCAGCAGCTCAACGCAGTGGCAAAGGAGGCATGTCTGGTGTGAATTGTGAAAGATTGCTCTTTGAAGGTTAAGTGAACAGATGCCGTTGGAAACTTCGATTCTCTTTGGGCAGCGTTGGCATTTTTGCTAGATATCTGTGACCTCGTGTTCTACCCGACGAGATATGTGGGTTGCCAACTCTCTAGTATACTTTTTACTATTTGACTCTCTATTATATTGTCATTATTCTTTTTTTGAAGGAAATCAAAGGTTCGTTTTCTTCCTCTGTTAAAAAAGATCTTGATTTTTTTCTCATGTTTGGATGGTGTCTCCTTTTTGATAGTTTACCATTGGCTAGTGTACATGTGGCTACTAAAATACCGTGTTAATTTGAGAAAAACCAGAAGGGCCTGCCAGTCCACATCATTTATTTAAGCCTTAAGAAAACAGGAGGGTTCGTTGTCACTTAAGTCAAATATGTGTGTTCTCACCTGGTAATCATCTCAACTGTTTATCATTTATGTTGTGTGCCTGTCCAGGCTTTGTCGCAGTTCGAATCATCCCTTCCGGTGGGTTCATCCACTTTTTTTGGAACCACTTGTTTTGTTTTTGGAAAAAAAATCATTCCAGATGTAGTCCAGAAGACCAGCCAAAATATCAGTCATTCAGCCAGATGTTCCTCCCATTTGGACCAACTCTGAATCATGTTGATGCTGCAGGTGGGCTCGCTCTTGATACGCAATCCATATACTATACTCGAAGCAACCACTCTGGCACTCCGCAGTCGCTGGCTAGCGGCGCCTCGGCCCGCAGGTGCTCCCTCATCCGGTGACAGGAGGCCAGGCAGGGGTCGTCTCAGGATGCAACCTGTGATGCCCAAGCAGTTTCATGTGCCGTGATCCAGCACAAGGGTGGCTCAGAGTCTCGGCATGCGCTACATGCTCCGGCGGCTCAGGGGTGTGTTGAGGCAGGTCGCCTCAACAAGTGTTCTCACCAATTTATGTTGACCTCGGTATCTTTGAGTCCCATTTGACGGCTACAGTATTTGTTGAGAGATGCTCAGTTGAGATGCTGTTTGGTGAGGTGTATGAGTGGGAGAATTGATTATACCCCCTCCGTCCGTGCGTCTTGGATAATAAGCCCTCTTCTTTGTCTGCCTCTCTTTTAAGCCCCCCACATCGCCACAAGTGTTGCTGATGACCCCCTTTTGTATTGTTAACAATTCATTAAACACATAACAGAAAATATTAGACCAGACTTAAGCAGAGAGACCTCGCAGGTCAGAGTGGCGGCCGACGGCACCAGCTCAGGGGCGTGGACGCCAGCGGCGGCAGCATCTCTGGCAGGTGACCACGGGTTCTTCCCTGCTCCCGCTGACCACCAGGACCAAGCATGGAGCTCCATCGACCCTTGGATCTCGGCTCGCTCGCCGTAGCACAGCCGGAGACAGGCACGAGCACAAGGCCAGCTTCCCTCGTATGCGGAGGAGGAGACGCGGAGTGGCACCGTGATGGCGTAGGAGAAGCCGGGATGGTTCGTCCTCGACCCTTGCCCTAGGCTAGGGTTCTGAAGTGGCGGCGCGGGATGGCGGGGTCGGTGAGGGAGAAGACGGCGAGGTTGGGCTGTGCCGGCGAGGTGTGCGGACGGGAGTGCCTGGCGGCAAGTCTGCAGACAGCACCAGAGAGATCGATATGCGGCGGCGGTTTGTTGTGAGGTCACGCACGAGCAGGAAATCCTTTCAAGGGGGAATTTTGTCTAACATTTCCTTAATGAATTGTTAACAATGCAAAAGGGGGTCATCAGCAACACTTGTGGCGACGTGGGGGGCTTAAAAGAGAGGCAGACAAAGAAGAGGGCTTATTATCCAAGACACACGAACGGAGGGGGTTATAATCAATTCTCCCCTATGAGTTGAGATACTGCTGAGTCCAGATTTTTACACAAAGGTCCCTACACAGAAAAATGAAAAAGCAATTGGGTCCTTTCATTTGACCACCACATTGAGGAGGCCACTCCGACCATGGCTGCACGTGGAGGCGGCTCGTGAGGCGGCGCTTTTTGGAGGACGTGAGGCGCGTCGTGGCGGTGGTGGGCGAAGCGCAGTCGTCGCGGCGGTGGATGGTTTCTGTGGCGGCGCAAGGAGGCAGTTCTTGTCGACGGCCATGGCGGCGCGTCCTGACGGCCGTATGGGCGCTTCGTGGCGGCCGTGGTAGCGGATCGAGGCGGCGGTGGATGGAGCCCGCTGGCGCTGGCGGCGCGGCGCGGATGGCTGTCGGCGGTAGTAGGCGCCGTGGAGTCCGTGGTCGTGAGGCGAGGCGTAGCGTGGCGGAGATGCGTGCTCGGCGTGGTCGTGCGAGGAGGCGCCGTGGCGGCGGAGATGCGTGCTCGGGCGTGTTCGGCGAGGCGGCCGTGGCGGAGATGCGTTTCGGCCGAGGCAACGTGGTCGTCGGGCGGCGTGGCGTGAGGGTCGGCGGCGGCGGGCGGAGTGCCGAGCGGGGAGGAGGGGCTCTGCCTCGACGGGAGAAGAGGAGGATGGGGAATGGAGAGAAAGGGTGGGGGTGCAGGGGTGCTACGGGCCTGCTGAGGGTTTGCGGACGAGCTCACCGGTTGAGCTGTGAACCTCGATTTGAGCTTCACACCGCCTACCGAGAGGCATTTTCGTATGAGCTCAGACCTTTGAGATGGTCCGACCGGCTAACAACCGGCTACATCACCAAATCTCGGTTGAGAGGGAAATTTAAGCTGCCCGGTCTACCAAACACGTCCTAAGGAAGCTGCTAGTACACCATTACTTAGACTTGCATTTCGTCTTGTTTAGTTACTCATATATCTAAAACTTTAGCATGACTCAAGAGTCATTGTTCAGCAAACAAAGGTAACAATGAAACTGGAGTTACAGTTATTTTGTTGTTCTGGAAATAGATTATTTGCCGGACACCGCCAAACCTTAGTAGCAGTCACGATATGTAAATTGGAATTGCAACTAGCTAAAATTGGCATACAGCGCACCGTCCCTCCTGCGTCCGTTGGCAGAGAGGAGAAATGCAGGCCCGACGGGCTCACATCTCGTGGCCGGGCTAGTGTTCTGCTCCCAAAGGCAACTGCCACGAATTGAGGTACTGTAAAAATCATGGCGCAGCTGCTTAATTCATATGCTATTGTAGCATCTCGATTTGATATTTCTGCAGACCTGTCTCATTTTTCTGTCAGTGCGTGTTGTTTGCTGGAAAATTGCTGTCCTGGATTGGAGTTAGATAGCAAACTGGATTGAGCTTTAGGGTTCTTTCTTAGTTTTTCCCTTGATTTAGTTGTATGAACTCGCCAGTCTCGCTTAACTAGTTAAATCCGTAACGCTGTTGCCTTGTTGGTGGAGCTCTGGAGCTTTAAAATCTCAATCTCGTGTGTGAGCTAAACTGCATGTTGCTCATTTGTTCCTGGCGGTTCTGCATGTTATATGTCCACCTCTGATCCAATAGAAGCATTTTTCACCCTTTTCTTGTGTATCAAAGTAAATACTTGACATACACTGAATTAATTATACATTCTATAAAAATAATGTGCTTACACACTATTGACGTTCCTCACTAACTAATCATTTTCCCGCTATACAGAGTACATAGTGAATATTGCTGGCTCAAGATACCATGTTTACAAGGGATGTTGATCTTGCTCGGTCTGGAGCCACTGAAATGGTTTGGGGTGGTGATAACAATTACAAGAGTTTAGCCAAAATATCTGGATAAGACTATCTGATCATATAGGACCCCTACTATGAAGAAAGCACCAAAGGCCATTACAAAGATGACCTTAGTACCAATCTCTTTTGTGGAGATAATGGAAACTGTACCTGCTTCTGTTAAACCGCAATGCTCTACAATCATAGGACCACATAATTTTGGGTTTCCATCAAAGCTAGAATCTGGAAATGTGCTAAGCTGGCCTACAGTTGGAACAGGTCCTTCTAGGTCATTACTAGAAATGTTGAATCTGGAAAGAAAGTGCAGATTATTCAGTGCAGCTGGAATTGCACCAGTGAGACGATTGTTGGACAAGTCAAGCACCTGCAGGTTCTTGATGGTGCAGAGCGATTGTGGGATCTCTCCAGATAATTTGTTGGAGCTCAAATTTAGTGAAAGTACTGCTTGCAACTTACCAATATCTTCGGGGATCACACCAGAGAAGTTGTTCATGCCTAGATTCAACACTTTTGGAAAAGCGCCAGGTCTGAAGTATTGGAGCGATGGAATCTTATCATAAACAGGAAGCTCGAAGACGTTTGGTGCAATCTTTTCTGATCTTAGCATTGGCATGTCCATTAAGGCTGATGGAATTCTCCCTGTAAGGCTGTTGTTTGATATGTCTAGACAGAAGAGAAAGTTCAGGCTGCTGATCCAGTCAGGTACCGGTTCAGTGAGTTGATTGTTGACTAAAAATAACATCCTCAAATTTGTGATCTTTGATAACCAGTGAGGTATGTGTCCAGACAATGAACAATCATTTAATGCCAGAACCTGAATATTCTCAAAACCATCAATGGTGTAATCATCTGGCATGGTCTCATGCATGAAGTTGAACCCAAGAAAAAGGGTTGTGAGGCTCCTGGAAGTACTAAGGATTTGAAGTGTTCTTGTTATATTTGTAAGAGAGCTGCTAACAAGTGATAAGAACGAGAGAGACTTGAGATTGCCTACCCTTTCAGACAATTGGCCATGGAATTGATTGTAAGATAGCCGTAGTGCAGTCAGCTTGCTGCAGGAGTATATGCTCTCTGGAATGTTACCGGTGAAGTTATTGTACAAAAGATCTAATTTCTGTAGATTGGGAAAGTTTGAGAAGTTGACCTTGGTAAGCTCTCCACTGAAGTAGTTTCTCTTGAGGTCAATTGTTACAAGATCTATGCAGTTGGTCAGGCCTGATGGCAGCTCCCCTGACATGTCGTTGTGGTCCAAATGCAGCTCCTGCAGTCTCGTGAGCTCACCTACTGAATCTGGAATGTTGCCGTTGAGCCCATTTCCTCCAAGATCAAGGGTGACCAAACTTGTGAGCTTCGTTATGCCATTGAGTGGTCCTTCCAAACGATTGCCAGGTAAAGAGAGGTGTTCTAACGTGGTAACATCAAAGAGCTCATCCGGAAGAATCCCACCGAGTTGGTTGTGGCCAGCACTGAGCAACGTCAGCTTGGAGCAATTGCTGAGCCCTGGCGGGATATTTCCACTGAATTTGTTAACACTGAGATCAAACACAGCAAAATACGGCGCGCTAACACATGGTGTAGTTGGTATCTGCCCAGTGAAACCGTTGGTGCTAGCATTAAGGACGACCAGGCTCTTCGTCACCTCCCATGTCGTGGATGGAAACCTTCCCGTAAACAAGTTGCTTGAGATGTTCAGTACCTGCAGAGGCCGTGGAGGGGTTGAAGATGGCAGCTCACTCAGGTCTCCTGTCAGGCGGTTGAAGCTGACGTCAAGGACAAGGATGCTGCTGGACTGCACCAGTTCCAGCGGTAAGCCACCGGACAGCGAGTTGTGGGACAGGTTGAGTCGGAGCAAGGCGGTAAGGTTGCCTAGGAATGGCGAGATGGAGCCTTGGAGGCGTCGAGAAGGCAGCGAAACATCGGTAACCTTTCGATCTTGGTTGCAGGTGATCCCTTCCCACGTGCAGCAGTCATTGTTGCTCCGTGATGACACCGCGAGGCCGAGCTCGGCCAGGACCTGGAGAAGGGAGCCCCTCTCCTGGTGTGTGCAGGAAGCGGTGGGAGAAGCCAGTGAGATTAGCAGCACAAGGGCAAGGCCCAGGGAAGGCATGTGAAATTTCTCGGTGTGTGAAAAATAGAGTGGCTGCATGGTGTGTTGTGATGAAACTAAGCATAGAAACCAGATGCTTAAGCCGTGTACTGGCTGGGTATAGTACTCGTGGTATAAGAAAGAAAGAGCATGGCGAAAGAAGCTGTCTATTTTGATTCAAGTAAACCGCACGTGCTGAATATTGGTGGCACTGGTAAGTCTGATTGTGATGCTCCTTCTGAAGAAAGTCAGCAGCATTTATAGCAGTTCAGTTGAATTATTCTTGTGATGCCCTTGTGCGGTCGTATGATGATCCTTCAGTTTGTAGAAAGAAGTTTTGCCTGCTCTAGCACGGCAGCTTTGCTTAATCAGACTAGCCTGGACGCCCTCCTACCAGCTACGTGGTACACGACTCGGACCACATGTGCGGATTATTTTTCAACAGTTAATTTATCAATAATTTTAACCGGGTTGCATATTAACTAAATTAGCGTCATAGTCACTCCTTCAGTCTACTTCTATCTTCTTGGTGTACAGTTTTCACCTCTATGTATTTTCCAAAACACCCAACAAACTCTTGCTTGTCCTAGCTAGGCTATAGACAGTTTTTTTTAGTTTCTCTTTTTTTTTTTGGTTGCTCTCTTGCGGCTTTTTTGTAATGACTTTCGCTACGTCGGCTATTCAATGAAATTGGTTCAGGCCGGCCTTGTGCCCGCCGTTGATTCCTCAAAAAATACTTTGGGATGCACAACCTTAATCTGTGTAGTTTCTGTAGTAGCAAATAGCATCCAGTTTCAACCCTAAGAAGATCTTATGATGCACTTCTTGCAAAATCTGCTCGGTAACTGTTGTTTCTGTACCAGCGCCACATTATGGCTAGTGTTTGCTAGTGATTGAGGCATATGTTTGATCAATTCAACTTGGTTTGTCACTCGCTGACCTGAATTTTAGCATGATTCAGCTGTTCAACCTGAAATCAATGTTTCTTTGTTAAGAAATCAAAGGATATATATGGAATTTGAGTTATAGTATAGATTTGTTTTTCATAGAAAAGTTATATGGAATTTGGACAAGATTGAGTTTGGACACATAGAGAATACTTCATTTAGATCTTCTTGCGTTACTACATAAGCTTGCATCTCCACAATTGGAATCACTCTTCACCCTTAAATAATAAGCCCATAATAAAGAGCCTAATTACAAATCTCACCTAGAAGATAAGCTTCTTCTCTGGACATGTTGCTAAAGCATGAATAGCACGCTAATCTGAACATAGTTAACATAAAAATATATGTAAACTGGAGTAATTCTAGCAAAAATATCATACAACAGACCTCTAACAAAGAATAGTGTCATTGTTCAGCAAACAAAGGTAATACTAATGAAACTGAAGTTACAATTAATCTGTTGTTCTGGAAATAGATATGAAGAATTCAAAAATAAATTGAGCTTTGGACATATTTACAGCGCTATAGGAAGGAGCTAATAGGACACTAGTTGTAGTGCGTTGCCCAACCAGTTTGGCAGTGCCTCGTCACTCCCATACTCGACTGTCCCGAGAGCGAGCCAACGTGAACTCTCTTCATCATCCAGCAGCTCGAGCGTCTTGTGGCTACGAGGATCCGAACCCCCAACACGCTGCAAGCATCCCGTCCACGGGCCGACGGCGTAGCAGTTCGGCGTCACCGCCCCTTCCGTCAAGGTATCTGTTTTCGGGTCGTATATCTGCGGCATGCCGTCGTGGGACCCGTCCGTCGCCGATGACCAGACGACGATCCTCCCGTCGTCCAGCACCTGCAATGGCTTCTCGAACCGGAACCGAGAGCTTCCGAGCTGGTCTGGCATGGCGATCGTGTACAGCGGGCACCACTTATGATTGGTAGTGCTTTCCATCAGGAACCACAGCTGCACAGCGTGTCCATGGCGGTGAGCCGCCACCAGGAAATCGTTGACCTCAGCCAGGCTCCTGTCGCGGTGGTCGAGGGGCGCGTCCTCTGCCCAGGGGCCGTAAAAGGGAGGCAGCCATTCTTCGGTCTCGAGGTCGAACGCCACGATCACGTGCGCTCTCTGTTCATGGAGGTGCAAGCAGGATTCCATGGAGAAGTAGACGACGCCCTTGACGGAGGCCACGTCGCGGTGCCGCCGATGTACCATCACCGGCGGAGGGCTTTCTACCTTCCTCCATCGGCCGCCGCCGTTGCTTCCGAGGGTGAGCACCATGCCCACCTGTTCGTGCCAGACCTGGCCCCAGCTCCTGTGCGTCTTGGTGACGATGGTCAGAACCTTGTACTCTCCCGTCAGGGGCACCCTCCCGAGCGTGCACGTCAGGGCCCCGCGAGGCCGCGGCGGGAAGGCGGCGACAGCGCCGGTAGCCATGTCGAGCACGCGGAGACGCCGGTCTGTTCCGACTAGGCATGCGAGCTCGCGGTGCGCGCACATCCCGTACAGGGAGCACCCGGTCACGGCGGCGTGGCTCCGTATCTTCTTGACCACGTTGCCGGACGCGTCCAGGAGGTTGACGCCCATCACCATGCCGTCGCTGCGTTCCAGGCGCACGGTGGCGGCGATGAGCGGCGTCGGCGGGTGGCGGGCCATGTGGGCGGCGACGAAGTTCGGGTGACGGAGGAGGGATCGCCACGAGGTGGAGACGCAGCGGAAGCGGCAGATCGCCTTGGCTGGGACGTGCAGCAGGATGTCGCACAGCAAACCCACGGGGAAGATGCCGTCGTTGGGGCTGGCGGCGAGGTCGATACGGAGCGTTGTCGGTTTGCCGCCGGCGCCGTCGTCCGCGGCGGTGTGGAGTTTGGGCTTGGAGCTGGCGACGAGAGCTCGCAGTTCATCGTTGCTCGGATTGGCGTTGTTGGCGCCGCCGTCTGCGGCAATGGCGACGAGAGGTCCACTTGCTGCTGGCAAATCCGGGGAAAAGAGGTCTTCTTGGAGCTGCCCGCCGTCGCTGCCGGTGGGGACGAGGGGTCCGGTAGTGCTATCAGCTGGCACGTCCAGGTCATCGATCGCGGCAGCAGCTTGCCGGTCGTCGGTTGGGTCGTCGTGTTCCTTGGCTATCGGGACGGCATCAGGTCCGCCGCCTCGCTCGTCGCCCTCGTCGACGGTGTCGAAGAGAGGTTCCATCGGTCGATCCGGTTATGGAAGCTAAGACTCGATCGAGAAATCGAGAAACGGAATCCTTTTTCGAGGCGCCCGATTTTCTCTTGCCGTACTTGTTGATCCAATCACCAATCTACTTTATATACGCGGCAGAAGGACGTGCTGCTATAGCAATACAAACAAGATGTAGGACGATGATTCCAAGTAGAAACGGTTTGTATACAACACTAACTCTGGTGTACGGTAACTTACCGTATTGAATAATAGTTCTACTTCTAATCCAACGTGCAGTTGGACACAAACTCATGCAATATACGAGACACGAGGGATCCAAAGACTAACTCCACTTGTGCAAGGATATTATGGTACATACTATTTGTAAAGACTAGAATATTAATACTCTTTCCGTCTAGAAATAACTGACTTGGCTTTATTTAGATTTAAATATATCTAAACGTATTTTAGTGTATAGATACATTTAAATCTAAACAAAACCAAGTCAGTTATTTCTGGGTGGAGGGAGTACTAGTCGCTCGGTTTCTTAAAAGCTCCCCCATATTCCGAAGCTCTTTGTCTAGTTTCTTCAAGCTTATAACCTCATCATAAGATAGTTGAAAGCATTTTTTATTTTCTCTCTTGCATTACTCTAGGACGACGTCTTCTTCATGTCCAGTCGGATCATGCCATCCACTCGCTGACTCCTTCTAGGCATATGGGTGACCGCGTTGCTCCGAGCTAATTGGTGTCATGGTCGCTATTCAGAGGTTTGCGACATCGGTTGTGACGTGGCCTCTTGCTTTCTGAGTCGTGAGTTCGTCATGTGTTGTCGTTGTTTGTGAGCATCATGTATTCCTAATATGGATCATCGAGTGACCAATCTGTGGCGCGGATAAACAATGTGTACTTGAAACTCCTTCTGTCCTAATATATAGATACCCAGATATCCTGCTGCGGGTTCTAGAAAAAACATTCCCTCTTGCATTACTCAGCACTACCGCTCCTATGTGACGTCGGGCGTAAACATGAGGAGATTAATTATTGAACTCTCATGAAAGCATATATGTAGTGGCAATCCCAAATGTTCAGAAATTTACCCCTTCGGCTGTTTGTATTAGGGGCCATTTGGTTTCACCCTTGACCTATGCGAATCAGCCGCAGGGGAGGAGGGTGGCAGCGCTGGGCGGGGAGGCGCGGGAGTTTGGATCTAACTAGGAAGAAAGTGGTTAGGTGGGATTCTTGTATAAGTTATATAGGAATCTTTTAAGGGGTTCGCTTTAGTTCTTCTCTCTCTATATATACAATATATATATATATAATTTATAGGATTGGAACATGTAAGTACTTTTCCAAGGACTAATTTGCAGGCAGTTTGTCAAAAAAAAATCTGTATAACTATGCCAAACACCAATGCTTCAATGGAGTGTGTGTATGTTTTACTATATGCAACCAAACAACCTATTTTTATTTTATTTTTGCATAACATCTGATATCTATGTTTTTCATGTCTTATTGAAGCTTTATGAATCAAATATTTATGAATCAAATATTCCCTGGACAGTGGTGTATTCTTTTGTTGGTACAATATTGTAGGACTCGACATCACTGATTTGCATCAAATGTGCATGGTTTGATACTTTGGTGATTTTGCAAAGACGGAGATGGGACCAAATCACTCTACATGAAGGTCAATGCGTAAAGCAGCTCAAGGCCAAGTTGTCATAGGCCAAGTTGGCCTTGTCTGATTTATGGCTGCGCTCTTTTGGGATAGCGGTAACTGGAAACCATATTGTCCTTGTTTCTGGTGCGGTCTCTATATGCAGTTCTATAGAGCTAGGCTCCAGATGTTTGATGCTCCACGAAGATGATGGTAGGTGATAGGGGACAACTCTTTTTTAGGTGGACAAGTGGCTTGAGAGGAAGGCCAACAAGGGAGTAGAATCGGATCTTTTCGTGCTTATCCCCAAGTACGCTTAGAAGCACGGCACGGTGAGATAGGCGTTGGTCAAGCGCCTCTGGATTGCCGACTTCCCGGGCGGATACCTTTGGCAATACCTTGTGGATTAAAGCGTGAAACATGCAGTTGGTGGCCAAGGCCTGATATCATGCTTTGGCGCCGTACTCCTCCAAATCCTGTCACGATTCCTCTTTCATGGGGCTATCATATCAAGATATTGGAGGCTGAGTTGGCACTCCTAGGCTATGTATAGCTACATAACAGTTAAGAACATATATCTTCCAATAACCACCGTACACCAGGCTAGCAATACTACATTCTAACTGGATCCCAAAAGTATTTCGTTCTGATCGAGAAAAAAACAATGACTTGCATTCTATGTTTATTGAGACATTTTAGAAAGATGCATGTTTCTGCAATGCTAATAATCTCAATTTTTTTTATCATGCGTTCTTGGGTTGTCCAGTACTTCAGCGCAACTTCATGCATTGATCACAACTAGCATCATAGAATCATTTCTTTATATTGGTTCGTTCAGCATCCCCAATTCATCTTGCAAGTGCGTAGAAACGGTTTGTGTTTTGGCAAATGTGGAACTCATTTTATAGAGGAAATAAAATCCCTTTTCTAGTGGAATAAAACCATTTTAGAGGAAAAAAACTGTCATTTTTAAATGGAAAAAAAGTTTGGTAGTATTGGCACAAAATATTTTTTTGAGAACTTCTGGCCCAAATGTTTTTACCAACATCGAGTCCAGCCGACGCCGCAGCCCGGCCCACTTCCAGTTCTCAGCTATCACTCGAAGACGAAGCAGAGGCAGAGCCGCACGCGGCGACCCGGTGCGGCGGCGTACCATGCTCCCGCCCTCCCACGTCTTTTGGCCGTAGACCAGGCAGGCGATGCATCCTCAACATGCCCATCCCGTGCTGCTTATCTTCAAGGCAAATGCCGCAAATTAAGGTACTGCAGAAATCACGGAGCAACATCTCAATCCGTGTGCCGTTGCGGCACTATCTAGCACTTAATTTGATGATTTCGTGGACATCTCTCACTTTTTGGTCAGCGCGTGTTTTTTGCTGGAGAATTGCGATGCCTGATTAGAGTTAGATGGCAACTGGATCGAACTTTAGGGTTCTGTCTTTTTTTAGGGAGCTTTAGGGTTCTGCCTTGTTTTGTCATTTTGATGTACTCTCTCTGTCCCGAATTAGATCTAGGAGATTTATCTAGATTAGCACTAAAACACGTCTAGATACATGTGAATCTAGACAAATCTCCGACATCCTTTTTTGGACTGAGGGAGTATAAACTTTGGCAGTCTCACATTCTCACTTAACTGGTCAAGTCCATTATGCTGTGACAGATTGTGCAAGTGTCTTTTCATGTTATGTATCCACCTCTGATAAAATAAAAATATTCCATCAGCATTTCCATGTCAATCGAAGTATCTAAACAAATAGTTAATTAGTTACACATTCTGTAAAAAAAATGCGTACACACTGTTGCGTTGCTCACTCACCGTCATTTTCCTATTACACACAGTACAAAGTGAATTGTCACTAACTCAATATACCAATTTTTCTTGCTGGGACTGGCGCCACTGACATGGTCTTTCTAAACTGAGAACCACTCATAGTTTGGGGATGGTGATAACGGATAACAATTACAAGAGTTCAGCCAAAATATTTGGATAAGACTATTTGATCATATAGGACCCCTACTATGAAGAAAGCACCAAAAGCAATCGCAAAGATGACCTCAGTGCCAATCCCTTTTGTGGAGACAGTGGAAACTGTGTCTGCTTCCGTTGAACCGCAGTGGTTTGCACGCATAGGACCACACAATTTTGGGTTGCCATCATAGCTAGAATTTGGAAATGTGCTAAGTTGGCCTACAGTTGGAATAGGTCCTTCTAGGTCATTATTGGAAATGTTGAATCTGGAAAGGAAGTGCAGGTTGTTGAGTGCAGCTGGAATCTTACCAGTGAGACGATTACCAGACAAGTCGAGCACCTGCAGGTTAGTAAGGTTGCAGATCGGACCTGGGATCTCTCCAGATAATCTGTTGGAGCTCAGATTTAGGGAAGTGACTGCTTTCAACTGACCAATCTTCTCAGGTATCATACCGGCGAAGTTATTGAAGCCTAGGTTCAGTACTTTAGGAAAAGCACTAGGCATGAGGTATTGGAAAGATGGACTCTTACTATAAACAGGCAGCTCAAAGATATTTGGTGTAGTCTTGTCTGATTTTAGCATTGCAATATCCATTAAGGCGCTCGGAATTTCCCCTGTAAGGCTATTGTTTGTTATGTCTAGATAGAAAAGGAAGTTTAGGCTGCTGATCCAGTCAGGTATTGATCCACTGAGTCTATTGTTGTTTAAAAATAACACCCTAAATTTGTGAGCTTTGATAACCATTGAGGTATTTTTCCAGACAGTGAACAACCATCTATGGCAAGAAGCTGAAGATTCTCAAAGCCATCTATCTGGTCATTCTCTGGCATGGCCTCATGCTTGAAGTTGTACCCAATAAGAAGGGTGGTGAGGTTCCTGGAACTTCCAAGTATCTGAAGAGTTCTTGTGATATTCGTAAGAGAGCTGTTAACAAGTGATAGGAATGAGAGGGACTTCAGACTGCCTATTCTTTCAGACAACTGGCCATGGAAATTGTTACAAGATAGCCGAGTGCAGTCAGCCTGTTGCAGGAGTATAAGCTTTCTGGAATAGTGCCATTGAATCTATTGTACAAAAGATCTAACTTTCTGAGATTGGACAGGCTTGAGAAGTTGACCTTTGTAAGTTCCCCACTGAAATTGTTGTTCTTGAGGTCAATGGTTATGAGATTTGTGCAGTTGCTCAGAGTGGATGGCAACTCCCCTGAAATGTTGTTGTGATCCAGATGCAGCTCCTCCAATCTCTTCAGATCACCGATAGAATCTGGAATATTGCTGCTGAGCTTATTCGCCCCAAGATCAAGGGTGATCAGATTTATGAGCTTGCTGATGCCATTGAGATCTCCTTCTAACCAATTTCTAGGTAAAGATAGGTGCTCTAATGAGGTAACACTGAAAAGCTCATCTGGAAGAGTCCCACTGAGATTGTTGTAGCCAGCACTGAGCAATTTCAGCATGGAGCAATTACTGAGCCCATGAGGGATGTTTCCACTGAATTGGTTAAAATTGAGTTCAAGCACAGAAAAATATGGCGCACTAACACAGGGCGCAATTGGTATGTTCCCAGTAAAACTGTTGGTGCTAGCATTAAGCACGACCAGGTTCTTCATCAACTCCCATGTTGTCGATGGAAACCTCCCCGTAAACAAGTTGCTTGAGATGTTCAGTACCTGCAGAGGCTGTGCAGGGGTTGAAGATGGTATCTCATGCAGGCCTCCTGTCAGGCGGTTGAAACTGACGTCAAGGACAATGATGCTGCTGGATGAAACCAATTCTAGCGGCAAGCCACCAGACAGCGAGTTGCATGACAGGTTGAGGCGCAATAGGCCGGTGAGGTTGCCAAGGAAGGGAGATATGGAACCCTCGAGACCTCGAGAAGCCAGGGAAACATCAGTGACCGTCCTACTGGGGCTGCAAGTAATCCCTTCCCAAGTGCAGCAGTCTGTATCGCTCTGCCATGATGCCGTGAGGCCACGGTCCCACGAGAGCCCAGCAAGGAGCTGGAGAAGGGAGCTCTTCTCCTGCTCCGTGCAAGAGCTGGTGGGAGAAGCTAAGGAGACCAGTAGCACAAGAGCCAAACCAAAGAAATGGGTGGGAAACCCATTCATGTGCGTGTGACTGAGTGGCTCCATAGTTTTCTTTGGAAACTCTCTTGGAAACTAGAGGCTTAAAGCTTTGGTCTGCTAATATGAGACACGAAATTATCCGATGAAGCAATAGCAAGTGAGGAATGGAACAAGGGGCGGAGCTCTAATACAAGCACTAGGTTCAGTTGAACCCAATGATATATTTACCAAAGCTTCATTGGATTTGTCTTTGCATTACTTATTAGTAGACAAAAAACCATAGGGTTGAACCCAGTGCTGTAACCATCTGCCTTCGCAATAGGGCTGCTCTGTTCTATGTTTCATTGACTTTGATCATTTCCGGTAGTAGTGATGAAAAGAAAATTTGGGTCAAGGATCGTCTGTTATTTTGTATGTCCGACTTCCAAGCACGTATTGGTGTGTTAATACTTAGTCTGATTGTATGCTACTGGCATTAATTGGCACGACCAGAAGAGAAATGACACCTAGTGATGGATCCCTTTTTGGTGAGCAGCAAAAGGGCACGTTTCTAACAAAATGTCAAACACCACAGATCAGCATGATGTGACGTGTGAGGTACATGGGAAGTAGCATCATTGGTTGCATATAAACCATAGGGTTAAACCCAGTGCTGTAACCATCTACCTTCGCAACTGGGCTGCTCTGTTCTATGTTTCGTCTGACTTTGATCTGTTCCCCTAGTAGTGATGAAAAGAAAAAATGGGTCAAGGGATCGTCTGCTATTGGTATGTCGGACTTCCAAGCACGTATTGGTGTGTTAATACTTAATCTGATTGTATGCTACTGGCATTAACTGGCACGACCAGAAGAGAAATGACACCTAGTGATGGATCCCTTTTTGGTGAGCAGCAAAAGGCACGTTTCTACCAAAATGTTGAGATGTGTGACGAGAACAACACCACATATCAACATGATGAGGTGTGTGAGGTACATGGGAAGTAGCATCATTGATTGCATATAATTACATTTCATCTTGATGTCACGGTTGATCCGCATACATGATTTGGTGAAGAGCACATGAAGGGGCTGTTACTGAACACCGTATCCATTTTCTTACAATTTAGATTTAGATTACTATGCTGATGGAGTTGGTGCAGTTATTATAGTTAAAATATCAATCGGCAGTAGGTGGTCATTACAGTTGGTTGATAGAACAGTTCATTTTGGTTCATGGGATAATTTGTTGTTAGCTATCATTGTATGGCCTTGCCTAGCTTCTTACTGTTGCTCAAACCTACTTGTTGTTCTCGTCATCCGGCATACTGTCACATGTATTGGTAGGGTGCATGCCATGGGAGCTAGCTTGATCTAGTGATTTCCCCTATTTTCGTGTAGTCGGTGTCATGTTGTTATTATTGCCTATAAAGAAATAACAGTGCTGAAGCTATGCACACTTGCACACAACAGCAACATCATGCATATAACTGGGATATATTGGGTTTGATTTGAGCTACTTGGGTCAATTGAATTAGCAAGGAGTTGAGATTCTGTAGCATCTAATTTTATTGTGTAAGAAAGTCAGCCTTTGATGGCTTGACACCCCCCCACCCCCCCCCCGGTTCAGTTCATTTTGCTGCAGGTCATGGGATTTAGATAAATAAATAATTAGTGTCTGTTATTTTTTCAAAGGTCCAATGAGAAGCAGTCTCATTTCGTTTTTATCCATGATAAAGTCAAGTCATCTGGTAGTAAAAAATGATTGGACTCTTGTAAGTACAACTCAAATGAGGAGAGGCTCCTGTAAAACCTAATAATCTTCCCAAAAGGTAGGAGTCATGAAACTTTCCTAAGGAAGCAGCACAGCCTAATCTCTAGTAAAATTTTCTTTGGATTACAATCGTACAAATCACAAAATTTTCTTTTTTGAAAATCCTTGAACCAAAGAGGCTGATCCTGGACTTGTTAAATTCATGTAAGTTGCTGGGGATTAACAAACTACTCCTTATATTATGAAACGGAGGGAGTAGATTGCCCACCATGTCAGAACCAGATTGTCCCTTTGCTTTGTCTCTGCTCTCAGATGAGCATCGCCTTGGACGTAATTCATTTCCAGTTGATTTCATTGATTTTCGTAATGGCAAGAATTGATTTCATTTGATTGATGTTGTTTTGATTCTCTTCAGTATGTGCATCCACACTTCAATTCCTTTCCAGTTGCTGCAGGAGTATCTCCCATTGATCAGCCTGAAGCTGTTTGCAGCGAAATATTTTCACGTGATGGGGGTGGGGATGGTGAGCTGCGCCAGGTAGTGATTGAGGAAGACTGTCACATGGGCACGACGAGCAAATGCTTGAGCACGGTGCAACAAACAAGTCAGTCCCTGGTGCGGCTGTGGTCGGATGCCTCGGGAACGAGTTCGTCGACCTAGTTGTACATCTATCGTAGATGCTTGTGCCCTTTGTTATGTATACTCACACGATGGTTCTTCCCAGCTGTTCATCCTATCATTGATCAGTGTAGATTGTGGTTCAGTCTGAAGACAAAGCATACTATCACTATTTTTTCTCGAATCATCATATTTCTCTTCTGACTGATAGCATAATTCAAGTAGCTGGCAGCCTTGTGAGCATGACACATTGAACTGAACTGAACTGACATGAACATGCCGGAGTATTCTCTGCCAGCATTTTTCATCTCATTTGTTGAAGTTGAATCCCTGGAAAACCCAAAAGAAGCTAATATAGACTCAGATCTTAATTCCAGAATGCATGTTCGGCGGTAATAATTATGAATTTCATGAGCGACATGACTTCAGAAGCGCCATTACTCATCTAAAGAAGATAGAAAACATTAGGAGCCGAAAATTTCTCAAACAAGATGGATGGAGTTGACTTGAGTTGTTCTGATACTTCTTTTTGTACAAGCACTTGCTGTCAACCATATTTTTTTTTTCCTGAGAACATAACCTAAGCTAAAAAAAGGCCCACAACATGACCTCTCTCTGTTTTTCCGGGAACTGGAAAATGAGCCGTTACTGGGCCGTCCTGGGCTGCTGTTTCCTTGTTAGGCTTCGGAGCTCCAAGAGACCAAGACGGCAGGGAAAAGCTCGTCGTTCGTCTGGCGCTGGCTACGCTGCGCTGCTGCTTGTTCCTTTAGTCCCACCTCGCCTGCCCAAAGAAGAGAGGCGGTCGAAGGAGCTATAAGAGGAGGGACAGGACAGCGTTGCAGCTCATACCTTTCTCGGCCTTTTGGCTAAGATCAAGTGTAGTATCTGTTCTTATCAGTTTAATATCTGATATGTGGGCCATTGGTCCACAACGATATTAAATTTATTTTTTGTGGGGGAGGGGCCACCACAGTAGCTTGCTGCTGGGCTCCTCACGTGTCGCCTGGGCGTTGCACTACAGCCCAGGCAAGGCGCACCCCAACCAATTCAAACTGAAAAATTTATAGAGCGCTGCATTTGGAGGAACTGTCAGTGGTTTAGAAATCGAGGGCGCAAGATTTAAGCTAGAAGTGTAGCCAGTGAACTCGTAGTTGAACTACAGATATCGTGCTGCACTGCTGCCCATGTCAGGCGACACCACAACCAATTACACATTGGAACTGTCAATGGTTGAGAAATTGAGGGCACATTCGATGCACAGGATGATCAGTACAGCTCTACAATCTCAGATTGCATGATATCCCTCCGTTTCAAAATATAAGATGTTTTAGGTTTATGAAGAAAATGAATCTAGACTTGTTTTAGTATGTAGATTCATTCTAAAGTTGAGTGAACCTAAAACATCTTATATTTTAAAATGGAGGAAGTACAACGCTGAATTGCAAATTACAGACTGCACTAGTTGCTGAATTACAACTAGTTGTACATACTCTCATTATCATCACACTCCTGAAGGTGCTCACCTTCTAAACAGTTACAGACTGTTTCGTCATATCCGACAAATTGTCCATCCCTACTTTTTCCGAAATGGTTGTTCAGCACAACAGACTGAAGGTTGCTAACGAAACAATGATTCAAGGGACCAAGTTTGCTAGGGGCGTTTTTTTTTTTGACAATAAGTTTGCCAGGGGTGTTGATCTTGCTCTTGCTGGGGCCTTTCTAAAACGAGAACCATTTGAGATAAAAATGCATGTACCTGTTTGCTGCTAGATTCGGACCTCTTTACTACCGTACATATATACAAGGGCGTATTGTAGCCATTCATATTGAGATAGATTCAGCCAAAATATTTGAACACCGACTATCTGATCATATATCACTCTTACTCCCAATAAAACACCAAAGAGGATCACAAACAGAAAAAAAAAACTTCGTTCTGATTAAGAAGTAACAGCGAGTGGCTGAAACTCTATGTAAAGGCTTATAGAAAGATGCATGCTCTCTTTGCGGATAATCTCAACTATTGGCCATCACTTGTTGTTTCGGGATGTGCATCTTTTGGCATAGACTACAGTCTAGCAGGTTGGAAGTACTCATATCTTTGTGTTGCTTCATTCTTGGTCACCAAATTAATAGGAAGCTCAATGAGACGATAGGTTCTCGGGCACACAAAAGAAACAAAATCATCGTATTTGTAGAACCCAAAAGAAAAAGAAAAGTTCAGTGGTCTTGGCACAAAATGTTCAGATCCCGGCCAGCTTCCATTACTACCCAGCTGGCCAGTTCATCGCCTTTGATCCTATCGCACAAAGACAGAGCAGATCCCGCATCCAGGGTCTGATGGCCATATATATATACCCAAATGGACAAATTAAGCTATATCAGGCATGGAATAATTATGAATTACATGAGCTATATGATTTAAGAAGCCTCGTTACTCGTGTAAAAAAACAAACAAAGAAAAACAGAACAAGCGACCTCTTTTCTCTAGAGTATAATTACCTGAGGATAGGCACTTACCCAATTTGAAGCCCATGATGAAACCAGCCCAAGCACTGAACCACTACGGCCCAACGTTGAATCCTGCCGAACTCATTGTGCCGGCGGGCAGTGCTAAAAAAAAAAATTGTGCCGGCGGGCAGTGGCTGGGCGCCGCCGCCGCCGCACCGGTGTTCCCGCATCTGGTGGACGGAGGCCAGGGAGGCACCGGATCAGGCCCGCAGGGCACAACCCTCGACCTATGCTCTGCTCCTGAAGTTCCCCATCGAGGGGGTTGCACCGTTGCAGCAACTCGCGGCGACGCGGCGCAGCGGCTCCTAGTTCACCGGAGGCCCCCGAGGTAAAAATTACTGGGAAATATCGGGCCGCCTGATTGATATTCAGTTGTTGTAGCAGGTATTCTCTCTAACTCTTGTGATGGATTTCTGGATGCTGCCACTAACCATGGCCAGTTGTTACTAGCATCTTGGTTTAGGTACCCATGTACCTCAAAATTCCACATGCCTCAAGTGCTTACTGTTTATTTTCCAGGAAGCAAACAAAATATGAAATTAAAGCTGTAGTACTTTTTTTTCTGTCCTGGAAACTGTTAACACGAATGCTAACACGAGAGTTTTGAGCAGAATTACGTATGCTTCAGTTCAAATCATCTTACATTGTTACATACTTATTTTACATCTCCACAGAATGAAATCACTCTTCAAGCCTGGGATACTTTTTTGCGAATCTAAATGTCACTCACACAGAATTATGCTTCGCTAGAAATGCTGCTAAACCTCAGTAGCAGCCTAATATGAAGAAGTCTTCAGAAACCAAAGTTAACTGAAGTAGGACTAGCCAAAATACCTTGATAAGACTAATTGATCGTACAGCACCCCTACACCTAAGAACACACTGAATGCAATCACAAAGGCCACCTTGTAGTCAGTTTGTTTTCTTGGCAGAATGGCGGCTTCATGTGTTTCTGCAGAATCGCATTTGTGAGTGAGCATAGAACTGCACAGCTTTGTTGTAACACCCTCAGAATCGGACCTATGCAAGTTTTAGCGAAACCCGCCAAACCCGCATAGAAACGATTCAAAGGTGCCCACCAGACACTTTCGTGCGGGTGGAAAACGAAGTAATAACATTACACAACAGTCCTCGATGGGACCCACAGAACAGATATATATACAACACGACTTCATGAGTCAAGAATACAGATATACGGTACAAAGATCCAAATCACCTTGAAAACGATGGAGCGTCCGACTACAGACAAAATGCAAATGGGGCTAAGAGCCCTGAAGAATAACCAATGGCGTCCATAACCCCCGTGCCAAGCCGGGTAACCGCTAACTAACGACGCCGATCTCAAACCTGCTTAAACAAAAGGGTGCCGACAAAGGGCAAAGGAAAAAGAGGAGCGTCAAGATCGAGGCCAAGACACTACGAGGCTAGAATTCACGGTCCTCGCCTACATAGGTATGGTGGATCAAGCGGCAAGGCAACATGCACTAAACAACCTATAGAGACTACGATCAAGCGGCAATCGTAGAGGTACGAAGACCTATTCGAACCAACCCGATACTACCACCAAACAAACCCATCCCGGTATTTCCCTCGAGACCAAACGAGGAAGTCAACCGAGGAACTCACACCGCTGGCGCTTTAGTTATTCGGTTATCGCGCAGAATTACTAGTCGATTTAGATAATCATCCCGATAAAGTAAGTGGGCACTTTTAGTTAATCATTCCGTTATAGTTGCAACAATTACTACTCAGATACAGGTAGCATGAGATAGACCCAAAACCCAGCAGTTGTTGGTACTTTTATTTAGCCATTCCGTTATAGTTGCCATAATTACTAGTCAGGTACAATGGTCGCAAGCGACACTCCAAACAAGCAATTGTGGGCGATTATTTAGCCATTCCATTATAGTGAAGCGATTACTAGTCATTATCAAGTCAAATTTATAGCACTACTTTAGTTATGCTTGTCTATGATCGAGATATCGCTCCAAGTCGTCCATATCCATGACACGGCTTTCGAAAGTTTTACCCGGGGTGCACCAATAGCAACACACGATCAACCTCGAAAACCAAATCAAAACCCAACGAGGCTTTCACGACAAAGCAATCACAGGATTCAGAATATTTTGTGGGGCCACCCTTAAAGTAGAACCAACGGCCGGGCTCGAGACGAACTTAAGGTTGTGGGACTGTGAACGATCGGAACCCGAAGTGTTTGGGCTTGTCGACACCGCGAAATCGTACACGATCCTAAAAGACAAAGGTGCTCCTCGCACAAACGTAAATACGTAAGTAGCATGGCATAAGTACAGATAGTAAATAAAACCTCAAACTAGTTTGTGGCCCCAAGAAATAAGAATGAATCATGCTCGCTCGTGGTCCCATAATCCTCCCGGATGTGGATAGCGCGATAAATCAAGGAATGTGTATCAAGTACTCGGGGTCCCACGGACACAAGTGCGCTCGAAACCAAATATTATCTATCACCCACCGATGCCTCGCCATTTCAATTTTAGTTGTTAAACGTAAATTAAAGTGAACGATAAGTAAAGCCATGATCATCTCCAACATCAACATGCGGCAATACACCAACAATCGTGGTAATCGACGACACGCACAAAGACTTGAGCAAGCGACTACGACGCGCAAGTCCAACTATCTACCAAACAACAGGTGATAGGATGTGTCCAAGGCAATATAGGCTGCACGGGATATCACGGGTACGAAAAACTAGAGCAACGCAACGCAGATAGCAATAGATCAACATGAGGGAATAAATACTATAAAAGTAAGATAGGTAGAAAGGGGGAGATGCTCGCCTGAAAAACATTGCCGAAGGTTCAACCGAAGATCGGGGCGAAGCTCACATCAACTCAACGGTCTTATCCGCGAAGAAGCAAAACACTAGAAGAAACACCGGATGCACTATTTAACACAACGGCAGAAGATCGGGCATGATGCATGTATGATGTATGACATGGCAAGGGTGCGATGCAATTAGGCCATATTAAGCGGAACCGGGGGTCCCGGCAATTAATATATGGTTCAAGTTATTTAACTACCCCGCATATTAAATGTTGTAATAACGAGGCAAGAGAAGTTACTGGTTCACATACCAATTTAAATGAGGCCAATATAGGCTAGATTTGCCCGCATATGGGCCCCATATTTAATTATGAGGTGAATCAAGATAAGGCCCCATGCGAGATGAACAATTAAATATGCAATGTGTTTTATGTTTAGCATTTATAAAATAGGGTCGGAAAGGGTTCACATTAGTGGTCTCACGAACTTGAGGTTCCGGTTCGGGTCGGTCTCGTGGTTCGTGGTTCGACGGAACGTCTCATGGAACGTTCTCGACAACGGAGGTAGGTCTTGTCGCCGCGTCTGCTGGCGTAGATCTTGTTGTTCCGGAAAGTTCTCGGTGTTCCGGTGAAGTACTCGCCCTCGGCGGGTACTTGTCGAACGCGTCGGGATCTTGGTTCCACGCGATCGATCTTGTCGTCCTGATCGGCCGGTCTTGTCGTCGCAAGACCTTGTCGGGTCCGAGCCATCGAGTCGGTCTCGATCCGTGATGAAGTACTTGTCGCCACCGGAAGCCGGACTTGGTTGGCGTCATGACGGGCTCGCCTTGGTCGACATGTCGTTCTTGTCGTCGATGACGAGCTTGAATGGATCGGCACCGGTCTTCGGATCCGTGTAGACGGTCTTAGGGCCATTTTGGTTTGCTGGTTCGCCTCGGTTTCGCCGCTTAGTGGTTCATCTGCATCCGGTGCATCGATCTTGTCGTTCGCGTCGCCGTAGGGATCCAACTTCGTTGATGATGGTCTTGGTTAGCATCACGCTCATCGGTTCCTCTTCACTTGTCAATCCTCGGCTGGAACTCGCTTTGGGTGAGCCCCAAACGGCAGCTCCCACTTGGTCTATGCGTTGAACATGGGATGTGATGCAATGGCGGAATAAGACCAAAACCGACGCACACATACACGCCAGACCGCATCGGCTAAGGCAAGGGCCCAAGGTCGAGGAGAGACACCGCGCGTGAGCTCACGGAGGAGGAAGGAGCTCGAGGCGGAGGAGGGTCGAGGCGGTGTCTGGCGGGCGGAGGCGGCGGCAGTGCGGACTCGGGACGGGCGGCTCGTGTGCAGGCAACGCTGGGTCGTGGTGACCGCGTCGGGCATGAGATGATAAGGCGAGTAGGCGAGGAGAAAGTGACGCTACGCGGAGGCCGGCAGGCGAGCATGAAAGGTAGGTATTAAGTGAGGAAGCCAATACGGAGAAGGACGGTGAAATGACGACGGAGGCTGTGACGAGCAGGCATCAGTATGAGGTCGAAAGGGCCAGACGAAAGCCGGAGCGAGGAGGCTGATGGAGGCGAGCAGGGACGGCAGTGAGGGAGCAAGTGAGAGGAGTGGCAAGGCCTTGGAGCGCAAGGGAGAGAAGGGAGGCCATGTATGAGGCGAGAGTGAGGCATACGCGAGAAGTGTGGCGACGGGATGCAGTGAGGTTGGGAAGGGATGAGCTACAGAGGAGGAAGAAGAAGTGAGTGAGGCTCGTGGCGGGAGGAGGGCCGACAGTGGGACTGTGGGTCCAAAGTGGGGATGGGCTGGCGTGTAAGTGTGTCGTAAATGTGTGGAGTGGGTGTGTGTCCCAT
Source organism: Avena longiglumis (assembly GCA_030063025.1). Lineage (NCBI taxonomy): Eukaryota > Viridiplantae > Streptophyta > Magnoliopsida > Poales > Poaceae > Avena > Avena longiglumis. The sequence goes on from CP125978.1 coordinate 76,017,112, forward strand.
GTGGAGTGGAGGTGAGGGAGTGGGGGGTAGGTGGCGGCGTCTGGTTGGTTGGGGGATAGGGAGAGGGTGAGGTGGCATATGGTGATTGGCCAGGGTGAGGTGGAGGAGGGGTGGGTAGAATAGGTTGGGTAGTTTTAGGATTAAAGGATGGACCGTTTGTATTTCTGGGGGTGGTCGTTCGGGTCGGATCGGCCCGTTCGACTGCCCCCACTAAAATAATTTAATATTTTATTTATTTAAACCAGGGCCTTTGCAACCCGATAACCGACAAAACAAATAATCCGGAGTCCCGGGTTTGGATTTGGAAAACAAGACGGGGCGTTTTAGAAAACTAAACCAGGCTTTTCTAAAAATAGTTTTATGCGACCAGATGCAAGATGTTGACAATGCTCAAATGCAATGCGGCATGATGACATGAGCATGCGGTCATGACGATGCAATGCACAAAACAACGCGATTTTCTAATAGTGGTTTTTGCGGGATGCCACATTTGTGTTCCCATCGAAACTAGAATTTTGAAATGTATTGAACTGGTTTGAAATGTTGAATGCTGAAAAGAAGTTTAGGGTGTTCAATGCAGCTGGGATAGGCCCTTCAAGGTCGTTGTTTGAAATGTTGAATGCTGAAAAGAAGTTTAGGGTGTTCAATGCAGCTGGGATAGGACCTGTGAGATTGTTGCTGGACAAATCTAGCACCTGCAAGTTTGTGAGGTTACAAGTCAATTGTGGGATCCGTCCAGATAACTTATTGGAGCTGAAATCAAGTAGAACAAGCTCTTTCAGCTTGCCAATTTCTGGGGGAATCACACCTGTCAAGTAGTTATGGCTTAGATTCAACACTGTTGGAAAAGATGTAACAACATGGTATTGAAGTGATGGACCATTATAAATAGGCAGATTGAAGATCCTTGGGTCCAAATAAGTTGTGTTTTCAATTGACTTTAGCACTGGCATCTCCATCAAGGTTAACGGGAGTTCTCCTGTAAGACTGTTGTTTGACACATCAATCAAGAAGAGATGGCTTAGGGAGTTGATCCAGCCTGGTATTGGTCCAGTGAGTTGATTTCTTATTTAAAACTAACATCTCCAAATTTGTGAGCCTTGATATCCATAGAGGTATTTTTCCTGACAATTGGCAATCTTCGGTGCCCAAAACCTGGAGATTCTCAAAGCCATCAATTCTTCCATCCTCTGGCATGAGCTCTCCCTTGAAGTTACCGCCGATAAGAATGGTGGCGAGGTTTCTGCAGCTCTTAAGGATGTGAAGTGCATTTGTGATGTTTCTGAAAGAGTTACTAGCAAGTGATAAAAAAGTCAGATACTTCAAATCACTCATTCTTGGTGGAAGCTGTCCATCTAATTTATTACTAGATACCCGCAGCGCAGTCAAATTGCTGCAGGAGGATATGCTTTCTGGAATTGTGCCATCAAAGTGGTTTAAGTAAATATCTAAAGTTCTGAGATTTGGCAGGTTGGAGAAATTGGCCTTTGTAAGTTTTCCACTGAAATTGTTGCTCTTGAGGTCAATTGTTACCAGATTTTTGCAGTTGTTCAGAGCTGTTGGCAACTCCCCTGACATGTTGTTGTTGTCCAAGTGGAGCTCCTCCAGTCTTTCTAGATCACCTATGGAATTTGGGATATTGCCACTGAAATCATTTCCTCCAAGATCAAGGATAGCCAGATTTATGAGGTTGATTATGCGTGCACCATCAAGAACTCCATCTAAATCGTTGGTAGGAAAAGACAGGTATACTAACGAGGTTGCATTGAAGAGTTCATCTGGGAGTGTTCCTCTGAGATTGTTGTAGCCGGCCTTGAGCACTCTCAGGATGGAGCAATTACCAATCCCTGGGGGGATACTGCCGCTGAATTTGTTGAAACTAAGATCAAGCATAGTCAAGAATGGCGAGCTGTTGCATAAGTTCGTTGGTATCTTCCCGATAAATTTGTTATTGCTGGCATTGAGTGCATTGAGATTATTCGTTGCTTTCCATGTGGTAGATGGAAAGTGTCCTTTAAATAAGTTGCTTGATATGTTCAGTACCTGTAGTGGTCGGGCAAGGGTTGAAGATGGCAGCTCACTGAGGCCTCCTGCCAGGATATTAAAACTGACATCAAGGACAAGGAGGCTGCTTGACTGCAGCAATTCAAGCGGTAAGCCACCAGACAGGGAATTGCCGGACAGGTTGAGTCGCAGCAAGCCCGTGAGGTTGCCTAGGAACGGAGATATGGACCCCTCGAGACCTCGAGAAGCCAGAGAAACCTCAATGACCATCCTATTGGGGCTGCAGGTGATCCCTTCCCACCCGCAGCAGTCCATGTCGCTCCGCCATGATGCCGTGAGGCCACCATTGCGCGATAGCCCTGCAAGGAGCTGGAGAAGGGAGCTCTTCCCCTGCTCCGTGCAGGAGCTGGCGGGAGAAACCAAGGAAGCCATCAGGACAAGAGCTAAACCAAAGAAAGGTATGGGAATTTCGTTCCTGTGTGTGTGACTGAGTGGCTTCATGGTTTTCTCTAGAAACTATCTTTGAAACAAGACGCTTAATCTTAAGATTTCTCTGGAAACTGGCTCTGAAACAACTGGCTTCAGTTGTCTGATGAAGAAAGAGGAAGAGAGTAAAGGAACATCATGCTCTGGTATCCACTTCGATTGATTTATTCTGGTCATAGTGATGAAAACAAAATTTGGGTCAAGGACTAGTTGCTACTGCATATCCACAGTAATTTATTTGTAAGTCTGATTTCGAAGCACAAATTGGTGTGTTAATACTTAATCTGAACAGTTCTCCTACCAGTTCTTCTATACCCTGGGCTACTGACATTTGGTGGCAGAAGAGGAAGTTCAAGGAGTTGTTATTGAACATGGTATGCATTTTCTCACAATTCAGATTATTATGTTGGTTGGATAGGTGCAGTTACAGTTAAAATTAAATACCAGCAGTAATTGGACATTTCAATTGTTTGTTCGAATAAGGTTTTTTTTTTGTGAGGGGATGTTGGAATAAGTTTGTTGTAGGTATTCTTAACTGTATATCTTGTATAGGTCCATAGTCTAGTGAGTATAAGGCCCAGGCCAATCTAAAAAAACCTTCTACATGTTCCTCTCAGTACAGAAAATTGGTTCGGTCTCTTTCTCTCCCTCGCGATATTGAACAGCAATGATCAGTAAGTGACCAGTGCAGTTGGCTGCTGGAATAATTTGTTGTAGCTTGCTGCTCAAACCTCCTTGTTCTTCTCGGCATCCGAGGTCCCTTCACTTGTATTGTTATGGTGCAGGCCATGCAAAGTAGCTTGGTCGCATGATATCCCCGGAAGTCATGTCCTTGCTTCCTAATTTCGTGCAGTATTATCACACCTACCCATAACAGCAACATTATGTATATATATAGCTAGGATTTGACTTGACCTGGTCTGGCCTTTTTTTACCAACTTATTGATGACAGGTACGTCCTCTTAAACAAAAGTAATAATCACCTACTAGGCGAAACTGAGTCAGCAGGAGATTGAAATTCTGTGGCATCTATTCTTATTGAGTACTATATAGAATAAAGAAGTGGCAGTTAATTGTTCTTTTTTTTTTCAAAGATTGAATGAGGAGCAGCCTCATTTCATTCTAGTCAACAATAAAGATACCCTCTTCATTTCTATGAATCTATGATTTAGCAAAAACGTCTCATTTTATTGCTCGTAATCTAATAATTAAGGTATCCATGTCATGTGCACCATGTTTTTTCTTGATATTCTGATGTTATATATCAGTGGGAACGACTTCTTTGAGAAGTCAAGCTGAACTGGTAGCTAAAAATTATTTACCGTGTGAATGGAAACATTTTTTAGGGTCAATGAACATAGCTAAAGGCCTGTCTGATTTGCAGGATTCTAGACTTGAATCCTAGGATTGGTTGTGGCGAGATTTTTTACAAGAAAATACAGTGAGATTTTTCACACTAAGGTTTCTTTTACACCATAGAAAAACCTAATAATCTTCCGAAAAGGTTGGGGTAATGAAAATTTCCTAAGGAATGCAGTGCAGCCGAATCTTTAGTAAGATTTTCTTTGGGTTACAATCTTACAGATCAAATAACCTACATAGGAGAAAATCGTATGGGTTTAAATACTACTTCAGATTTCTTCCCGAATGTTGCTAGGAATTAACAAACTAGATTACCCAACCTGTCAGAACCAGTGCTTCCCTTTGCTTTGTCTCAGGTCCAGGATCATCACCTTGGACGCAATTGATTGGAAGTTGTTCGTGATGGCAAGAAATTCTTTCCAGTTTTTTGCTTGATTTTGTTTTCTTCAGTATGTGCATCCACACTCCATCATTGATCAACGTAAAGGTATTTGCATTTAACCCCAAGTATATATATCATCAAATATTTTCACTTCAGAAGGAGCATGATGCGTATGGCGAGGTGTGCCAAGAAGTGATCGAGGAAGGCCGCTGCATGGGCATGGCGAGTTGGTGCTTCAGCGCCTTGAGCACGGTGCAATGAACAGGTCTTCCCTGGTGCCACTGCGAGCCAGAAGCCCTTCCTAGGAGCTTGTCCACCTCCAGATTAAGGGATGCCACTCCTAGGTGTTTTATCTATACTGATATTGGTGCCCTTTGCTCTTTTATCTATCATTGATCAATGTCAAGCAGTTCAGTCTGGGGGCAAAAAAAATAAAAAAATACTGTACTATCAATGTACATGTCGCTAATCATATCTCTTTATATTTCTCTCAGAGTCATCATATTTCTCCTCTCGACGGGATTTTCCAACTGATTCGCCTAGGTCATCTAGTAGGAGGATTCAAGTAGCGGCTGCTTAGTTAATATGATCTTGTTTCACAATATATTTTACATTGTTTACTGTAGATGCCAATGGTAGTCGGCTTCAGTTTCAATCTTGTTTACCTGCGCATTCGAGGTGCAACACGTGGTTAGATTTTTTGCTGCTAGTAAGTATCCAGAATCTTCAAATTGCCAGATACTACGCTTAATTACAAAATTTCATCTACAAATATTTAAAAAGTGGTTGCACTTACTCTGGAACTCATATCCATTACACACTGCTCAAGTTGTTCACCTTCTAATCGGCTCAGGTTGTTTCGACCTATTGGTAAATTTCTCCATTGCTTCAATTCATTCCAGTTTCTAATTGCTTGAAATGGGAGTCCACAAGAATAAACTGAAGGTTGCTGAAGAAACTGTGATTCAGGAAACCAAGCTTGCTAGGGATGTTGATCTTGCTAGGGTCTTTCTCAAGTGAGAACCACTTGAGATCATACCATGGTTGGGAATTGTTCTCGCACTGACCAACAATGTGCCATGTCGACCTTGCGGTTCGGCCCACTGCTGATGCCCAGTTCAAACTACCGACCGAAGCAAAAAAATAAAAAGAAAAAGAAAAAGGAAGCCTCTCCGCATACCGACTAAACCCGTTCACGCCGGCGGGCGGCAGCCCAGCGTGCAGCTCGCTAGCTCCCTCACCTGGTGGCCAGGGCCGGGGACTAGCGAGATGGTCGGCTCAGGATGCATTTCGTTGACTGTGTTCTCTACTCCCGCAGGTCTCCACGAGGGCGAGGATTCAGTTCGCCGTGATGCGACACGGTGGCGGCTCGAGGTCTCAGAGGATGTTATGCGCACCGGCGGACAAATGTGACAGGCTAGGGAAGTAGACCTGTTCGCTTGCACCCGAGGTACGTCATGCCAATTAACTCGCAGGTGGAAAATGGGGCGCGTAGCTAAAATTAGCTTCCTGCAGATTAAGTCAAAAGCTTTGGGATGCATTCTCACAAAATGTTCTCAGTTTGTTGTAATTGTTGTACCAGGTAAGTCTCTCGTTTAGCTAACTCTGACAAAAATTTGTGATGGATGTTTGGCGTTCTGCTTTGTACGTCGTGACAAGTTTATACCTAAACCTATTTTTATCTTCTTTATTAGTTACTCGTAAATTTAGCATGAGTACAGTGTTATTGTTAAGCAAGTAAAGAAAATGGCTAAATTAAAATTTCGATGATTTTTTGTTTTCTTCTGAAGAAAGTTATACAGAGTCCCAAAAAGGTTGAATTTTCATTGCATTAATACTGTTACAGTTTAAAATTTCCCACATTATTACATGCTTGTACATCTCCACAAAATGGAATCACTCTTAATCCCTAGAATATTTCTGTAGACCTAATCATGACACATATACAGAGGAGAATCTTATTCGCTGGACATGTTTCTAAACCTGAATAGCAACCTTATCTATGGAAACTGTAGTAGTACTAGCCAAAATACCTTGATAGGACTATCTGATCATACAACACCCCTACACCAAAGAAGGCACTGAAGGCAATCACGAAGGCCACCTTGTAATCAGTTTGTTTTGTTGACAGACTGGCTGGAGGTGCTTCTGCTGAACCACACTTGTGAATGAGCATAGCCCCGCAGAGCTTTGTATTTCCATCAAAGCTAGAAATCTCAAATGTGTTAAACTGGTCTCCAGATGGAACAGGACCTTCTAGATCATTGTCAGAAACATTAAACGCTGCAAGGAAGTGCAGGTTATCCAGTGCACCAGGGATTGCACCTGTGAGATTGTTGTTTGACAAGTCTAGGACCTGCAGGTTTGTAAGATTGCATATTGATATTGGGATATGCCCTGTTAGGTTGTTGAAGCTCAAATTGAGTGAACGGAGGGATTTCAACTGACCGATCTCCAATGGGATCTCACCAGTTAATTTATTGTTGCTTAGATCTAACAATTTAGGGAAAGCGAAGGGTTGGAGATACTGATGTGATAGAGCTGGATAAACAGGCAGTACGAAGACCCTTGGATTCAAATTGGCATCTGTCTTCACTGACTGTAGCATTGGCATATCCGTCACTGATGTTGGAATTTCCCCTGTGAGGCTGTTGTTTGATATGTTAAGATAGAAAACGTAGCTTAGAGCTTTGATCCAGGCTGGTATTGATCCGGTGAGTTGATTGTTAGACAATATTAGTATCTCTAAATTTGGTAATTTTGATATCCAGAAAGGTATTTTTCCAAACAATGGGCAATCACTTATACCAAGAAACCGAATATTCTCAAAACTGCCACTGATGTCATCCTCTGGCATGGTCTCATGCTTGAAATTACGCCCAATAAGAAGGGTTGCGAGGTTCTTGGAGCTTCTGAGAATCTGAAGTGCATTTGTTATATTTGTAAGACTGTTATTGTAAAGTGAAAGGAACGCTAGAGACTTCAGATTGCTGAGCCCTTTGGTTAACTGGCCATGGAACTTATTGGAAGATAGTCGCAGTGCAATTAGATTTATGCAAGAGTAGATGCTTTCTGGAATTGTGCCATTGAAGTTGTTCCGCATCAGATCTAAAGACACTAGATTGGGTAGGTTGGAAAAATTGACCTTGCTGAGCTGTCCACTGAAATTGTTGCAGTTGAGGTTGATAGCTATGAGATTTATGCAATTGGTCAGAGCTGATGGCAGCTCCCCATACATGTTATTACTGTTCAAATGGAGTTCCTCCAATCTCTTGAGATGACCTATACTCTCCGGAATCTTTCCACTGAAGTTGTTCTCTCCAAGATCAAGGGTAGCCAGATTAGTCAGTTTGAAAATATCTGTGTCTTGAAGTGTTCCTTGCAAACCACTCCTGGGAAAAGAGATTATCTCCAACGAGGTAGCATTAAAGAGTTCATCTGGGAGAGTCCCACTGAGGTTGTTGTGGCCAACCTTGAGCACTCTGAGCATGGAGCAGCCACCAAGTTCAGAGGGGATGCTCCCTGTGAATCGGTTGTAAGAGAGCTCAAGCACAACCAAGGATGGAAAGCTGGTGCAGAAATGAGTCGGTAGTTGGCCAGTAAAGCTATTGTTGCTGGCATTGAGTGCGATCAGGTCTTTCATGGCCTCCCATGTGGAGGACGGAAACTGTCCTGTAAACAAATTGCTGGAGATGTTCAGTACATTCAAGGGATGCACCGGGGTTGAAGATGACATCTCAGGCAGTTCTCCATCTAGGCGGTTAAAGCTGATGTCGAGGGTGACGATACTGTCAGAGGACACCAGTTCTTGTGGTAGTCCACTGGACAGCAGGTTGTTTGACAGGTTGAGTTGCAACAATCTGGTGAGGTTGCCAAGAGTAGGTGAGATATACCCCTGAAGACTCTTGGAAGCCAGCGAGACATCAGTAACCATCCCATCCGTACTGCAGGTGATCCCTTCCCACGAGCAGCAATCTGTGCCCTTCCGCCACGACGCACTGAGGCCACCATCCTGTGAGAGCCCAGCGAGGAACTCAAGGAGGGAGGCCTTCTCCTGTTGTGTGCAGGAGCTGGTGGTAGAGGCCAAGGACATGAGCAGCAAAAGGGCAATGCCGAGGGAACTTATGGATAATTTTCTGTTGTACCTCATATCTGAAAGCTGGAGTGGCTGCATGGTTTTTCTTATGAAACTAGCATGGAAACCAGATGCTTGTTCTTCAGCTGGTTGCTTCTATAAAAGAGGAGGCCTTCCTTTCACGCCCTTCTGGAGTTCTTTCTTGAGTTGTCGCTTTTGCACTTAAATTGCACATAAACCTTTGTTCACTGATATTGATGGCAAGAAATGCAGCTTGCTTGTTGTGGAAAAAGAAAAGGAGATGCTTATGATGTGCCCTGACTGTGTAATCGTCAATGGTCTAGTCAATGAAGACTTCGGAATCTGATCACAAAAGAAGGGCAAGTTTGTAGTCTCATGAATGCAGTGACCTGGTGTTCTTTGCCTCTTTCGTCATGCTGGCGTTGCCTGGTGTATGCATACGTCTGCAGTTGTTTCTTGTTCTCCCAGCTTCACTCGCTAGCATATCATTCTGGAACATGAATTGGGAACTCAAGTAGACAGTGTAGCCTGTGAGGACTTGCAGTCGGAGGATGATTGGATCGAAGATGGTTGCTGGCCAGTTTACTTGAACATACAGTTGGTGTAGTGAATAGTTTTTCTTTGGGGTGTGTGTGTGGGGGGGGGGGGGGGGTTCTGTTCTGATTTTTACATGATGTTCTTTGTTCTTCTAACGACATCGATCATCAGTGTAGAGTGGTGAAAAAAAAAGAATCACCATACATGTGGCTAATCATGTGGTTCTGATTGCTCTGTGACCTTGCGAGTTCGGCACACTGAAAATTGACATGAACATTGCACAGAAATCTCTGCTAACTTTTTTTAATTCCTTTACTTCATGCCCCTCGAGGTCTCTGGTTGCTAACTGGATTTAATTGGATGTTGTTTCAGTAGCTTTGACATGAACATTGCACAGAATTCTCTGGCACCTGTATGTGTGACTGTAACTACTTTCCACCTGAACCTTTGTTTTCTAATCCTAGTGATATGACATGCAGCTCGTATGTTTTCTCGAAACAAGAGATACTAGATGCTTATGGTGTGCCCTGTCTGGGCACAGCATCAGTGGTCTAGTCAAGGAGCATTCTGAGGGCAAGAATGATCATTTTGTAGCTTAATTGACCTGGTAATATGTTATACAAATAAGCTACATAGTCACCTGAAATAATTTTTTCCTTGGTTGGTGCATCGTCAACGGAAGGCAAGGATGATGCAACTTCTGCTCAATTCAGAGCATTATCTGTCATAGAGTTGCCTATTAGCATGTTAAAAATTCCCCTTTTGAATTGAACATATCTATCAGGTTCTGTTTACCATTATAGTTGATATTTTGAATATTTGCAACTGATAGCTGAATTTAACAGAATAGCACTTCACTGCTATGTGAAGAATGTATTTTCCCAATTTGTTTTATCCATTTGTTGTTGTGATAATGAATGTACTCTTTGTAATTTATATTTAGGCGACCTAAAAATTTCCAGGTTCATGGAGCAGTGCTAGTTGCTAGTCTCCAGGCACCGCCCTGCGAGAGCCCCGCAAGAAACGCAAGAGCAACCTCTTTTCCTTCTGTGGCAGGATCTGGCGGTAGAGGCCAAGGAGATGAGCTGCTCAAGAGCAAGGGCAAGGGAACGCATATGCAATTTTCTTCTGCACATCATGTATGAGAACTGTAAGACGAGGCCCTCCTCCTTTGTATCGTTCTGGAGTTCTTGTGATATCGAGTAGTCCCTTTCGTGATTAAGTTGCATATAGTCCTTTGTTCCCTAATTTAGATTGCATGAATGCAGGTGTGGAAAAAAACAGATGATTATGATGTGCCCTACTATGTAAATCGTCAATAGTCGCTTTTGCACTTAAATTGCACTTTAACGTGTGCTCACTGATATTAAGGTGCGGCTGTGATGCTTGCTTGTTGTGGAAAAGAAAAGCAGATGCTTCTGATGTGCCCTGACTGGGTTAATGGTCTCGTCAAGGAAGACTTGAGAGTCTGATGACAAAAGAAGGGCAAGTTTCTAGCCTCATGGATGCGGTGAGCTGCTGTCATCTGCCTCTTTTGTCATGCCGCCGTTGCCTGGTTCATACGTCTGCGGTTGTTTCCCGTTCTCGCAGCTTTACTGTCACTGGCACTGGCACATCATTCCGGAACATGGATTGCCAATTCAAGTAGACAGCTACGCTGTCTTGACTTGCAGTGCCAGGAGGATTGATTCCGACAGTAACGGAACTTCTGATTTTGGAGCGTATAGTTCTCTTCTGATTTTCTGATGATGTTGTTTTGATGCTCTGTTCTTAGTCACCTACAGATAGTTTTTTTCCTTGGTGCATCATCAACCGGAATACAAGGATAATGCAACTTCTGCCCACTTAGGACTTGGGAGCAGTATCTGGAATATATTTTCTTACTGTATTAAAGTGTCATACGTTTTCCCTTTTGGATCAAATATGTCGATCAGGTCTTATGTAACGTCAGAGTTGTTATTCTGAATATTTGCAAGTGAGCTGTTAGTAGTACGTACTATTTAACTCAACAAAATAAGTCTTTGCTGCCGTGTCAAAGAATGTACTACTCCCTTCGACCCATATTAGTTGACTTGGATTTGTCTAGATTTGGACGAATCTAGACACTATTTAGTATATAGGTTCATCCAAATTTTGACAAATCCAAGTCAACTAATATGGGTCAGAGGGAGTAGTATTTTATCAAGTTGATTTTCTCCAATTCCTGTTGTACTAATGACTATACTTGTGTAATATTTTGCATCACAATGTGACCTAAAATTTCGTAGGTACACGGAGCAGTGGTATCTCTCCAGCCACTGTCCTGCTGTGGTAGGAGGTGCTGGTAGACAGGTGGAGGCCAAAAACATGAGCTGCACAAGAACAAGTTTCATGGGCCAAAAACATGAGCTGCGTATGAGGTTCTGTGTACATCATGTATGAAAACTTGTGTGGCTGCATAATTTTCTCATTAAACTAGTATGGAAACCAGAATAAGGCTCCTACTTTCGATTGTCTTATACTCTCTTCGATCCATATTAATTCTTGCATGTCTAGATATATCTATTTCTACGACAAGTAATATAGATCGGATGGAGTAGTTCTTACTGGATACATACAACCTCAATGTCAATGGTCTAGTCAAGGAGGACTTCAGAGTCTGCGTTGCCTGGTGCGTACGTCTGCGGTTGTTTCCCGTTCTAGAACATGGAGTTTTTGTCAAGAGTACGCTAATGACGTAGTATCATATTGTTTCAGAACATGGAATTTGAACTCAAGTAATAGACGGAAATAGCGTGTCAGGATAATTAATTCCGACAGCAATGGAACCGCGCCAGTTTCTCGTCAGTTTAGTTGGACATACAGTTGGTATACAGGATGAAGTATTAGTCCTGTTCTGATTTTCAGATGATTGTGTTTCCCAGTTGCCCGCATGTTCTCCATTCTCCCGGCTTCATTGGTCGGTCCGCCATTTCGGACCATGGATTGCGAGGTTCAGGTTGACCGGGCAGCCTGCGAGGACTTGCACTGGCAAGATACCAGAATCTGACCGAACAGAATCAGACTAGATTCTTTGCAGTTTAATTGAATGGTTGGTGTTAAGAATTGTATTTTCATTGAGGGTATGGTTCATGATGTTATGATGTCCTTCAGTACGTGTGGTGTGGCTGTACAACAATTTCTCTATTATTCGAAACTATTTTTTTTTTGCTTCCCGGCTCCGGTTATCCCTTTACTATTTTTTTTGAAAATCATATTTACAATTTCAGAAAAACTGAAAGCATTTCTGGATGTAACAATGTCAGGGATAATATCGTACGGCCACTGGTTTTTGGGTACTACAATAAAAAACACCACCAATCCAAAAAAAAAATTAAGACAAATAACAAATACCACCAATCCAAAAAAGCATTCGCAATGGAGGCCCAGGCCACCGCCGCCTAGTACCCACCGCTGCAGCTGCCCCAATACGCGCCTTCGCAGATGGCGCCCCCCCTGCCGCCACACCTGCAATGGCCACAGCTGGTGTGGATCAACCTGACGACGACGAGTAGGCCACGGTGTTTTTCTCGTCATCCAGCATATTGTCACTTGTATTGGTAGGGTGCATGCCATGGGAACTAGCTTGATCCAGTGATTTCCCCTATTTTTGTGTAGCCAGTGTCATATTGTTATTATTTCCTATAAAGAAAAAACAGTGCTGAAGCTATGCACACTTGCATACAACAACAACATCATGCATATAACTGGGATATATTGGGTTTGACGTGAGCTACTTGGTTCAATTGAATTAGCAAGGTGCTGAGATTCTGTAGCATCTAATTTTATTGTGTAAGAAAGTCAACCTTTGATGGTTTGACCCCCGGTCAGTTCACTTTTCTGCAGGTCATGGGATTCTTAGATAAATGCAGCTCGTTAGGTTGTAGATTAGATTGGACCAGGACCGACTCACGCCTGACCAACACATCCCGTGATCCTTACTAATTGCTCTTCTCCCAACTTCAGAGGTCAATGTTGTGAATTAAGTTACGGGAGAAATCATGAAGGTGTTGCTTTATTAGTGCAACAAAATAACACTATTTAGCATCATTGTCGTCGTGCAGCAGAACTGACCAATGTTTTGCTAGAAAAACAATGATTCAAGAGACCAAGCATGCTAGAGATGTTCTTCTTGCTGGGTCTTCTAAGTGAGAACCGGTTGAGATCATATCACGGTTGGGAACCACCTGAGATAGTATACCTAAGAATTTAGTCTGACTCCAGTGTTAATGTGTTTAGCAAGAAATGGTGAAATTAAATTCCAATGATTTTTTGTTTTGTTCTGACGAAAGTATACAAACTCCTGATAATGTTGAGTTTTCATTGCATTGATATTGCGTCAATTTAAACTGTCCCAAATTATTACATACTTTTGCATCTCCACAAAATATATTTACTCTTAATCCTAGAATCTTTCTGCATACCTAATTAGTACACCCAAAATACTTCGATAGGACTATTTGATCATACAACACCCCTACAGCGAAGAATGCACTAAAGGCAATCCCGAAGGGAACCTTGTAATCAAATTGTTTTTCTGACATAATAGTCGCTAGAGGTACTTCTGATGAACCACATTTGTGAATGAGCATAGGTCCACAGAGCTTTGTATTCCCATCAAAGCTAGATGCCCCAAATGTGTTAAACTGGCCTCCAGATGGAACAGAACCTTCTAGACCATTGTGAGAAACATTAAACGTTCCAAGGAAGTGCAGATTGTTCAATTCACTTGGAATCACACCTGTGAGATTATTGTTGGAGAAGTCTAGAAACAACAAGTTTATGAGGTTGCTAATCGATTTTGGAATATGTCCAGATAACTTGTTGAAACTAAAATCAAGCATACTCAATACTTTCAACTGGCCAATCTGTTGGGGAATCACACCTGTGAAGCAGTTGTGGCTTAGATTCAACACTTTTGGGACAGATGCAACAACACGGTATTGACGTGATGGTATATAATAAATAGGCAGCTGAAAGACCATGTCGAAGTGAGCTGCGTCTCTAGTTGATTTTAGCATTGGCATATCTGTCAAGTTCAACGGGATTGCTCCTGTAAGATTATTATTTGACACATCAATAATGGATAGATGGCTTAGGGAGTTGATCCAGCCCGGTATTGGTCCACTGAGTTGATTTCCATTTAAAAGTAACATATTCAAATTTTTGAGCCTCGATATCCATAGAGGTATTTCTCCTGATAATTGGCAACCTTGGATGTCCAAAGAACGAAGATTATCAAATTCATTAATTCTTTCATCCTCTGGCATGAGCTCTCCCTTGAAGTTATAGCCGATAAACAGGGTGGCAAGGTTCCTAGAGCTCTTAAGGATGTGTAGTGCATTTGTGATGTTTGTGAAAGAGTTAGCAGTAAGTGATAGGAAGGCAAGGTACTTGAGGTCACTTATTCTTGGTGAAAGTTGTCCATCTAATTTGTTGCTAGATAGTCGTAGTGCAATCAGCCTGCTGCAGGAGTATATACTTTCTGGTACTGTCCCAGTGAAGTTGTTATAGAAAAGATCTAATTTTTCAAGATTGGACATGTTTGAGAAGTTCACCTTGGTAAGTTGCCCGCTGAAGTGGTTTGCTCCGAGGTCAATTATAACAAGATTTGTGCAATTGCTCAGAGCTGCTGGAATCTCCCCTGACATGTTGTTGCGCCCTAAATACAGCTCCTCCAATCTCTTTAGGTCACCTATAGAGTCTGGAATATTGCCAATAAGGTTTTCATTGCCCCCAAGATCAAGGGTCACCAGATTTGTGAGCTTGTTGATGCCATTGAGAGGTCCTTGTAACCGATTGCTAGGTAAAGAGAGGTGCTCTAACGAGGTAAGATTGAAAAGCTCTTCTGGAAGAGTCCCACTGAGATTATTGTAGCCAACAGCGAGCAATTTTAGCATGGTGCAATTACTGAGCCCCTGAGGGATGTTTCCACTGAATTGGTTAAAACTGAGTTCAAGCACAGCAAAAAAAGGCGCGCTAACACAAGGTGCAGTAGGTATCTGACCAATAAAACTGTTGTTGCTAGCATTGAGTGCAACCAGGCTCTTCATCACCTCCCATATAGTGGATGGGAACTTTCCCGTAAACAAGTTGCTTGAGATGTTCAGTACCTGCAGAGGCCGTGTAGGGGTTGAAGGTGGTATCTCATGCACACTTCCTGTCAGGTGGTTGAAACTAACATCAAGGACAGTGAGGCTTCTTGATGAAACCAATTCCGGTGGCAAGCCACCAGACAGCAAGTTGCGCGACAGGTTGAGGCGCAATAGACCGGTGAGGTTGCCAAGGTACGGAGATATGGACCCCTCAAGACCTTGAGAAGGCAACAAAATATCAGTAACCGTCCTATTGAGATTGCAGGTAATCCCTTTCCAAGTGCAGCAGTCTGTATCGCTCCGCCAGGATGCCGTGAGGCCGCCATCCCGCGAGAGTCCAGAAAGGAGCTGGAGAAGGGAGGTCGTCTCCTGCTCCGTGCAGGAGCTAGTGGGAGAAACCAAGGAAACCAGTAGCACAAGAGCTAAACCAAAGAAATGGGCACGAAATCTGTTTTTGTGTGTGTGACTAAGTGGCTGCATTGTTTTCTTGGGGAATTATAGCTTGGTAAACAAGAGGCTTAAGCTTTGGATGAAACGCTAAATTTGTCTGATAAAGGAAGAGAGAGAAGAAAGGAATAAGGATCGGAGCTGCTATACAAACACTAGGTTTAGTTGAACCCAATGATACTTATAAGTCTTCATTAGATTTGTCTTTGACATTGTTTATTAGTAGAATATTAAGCCATAAACCATTGGGTTGAACCCAGTCCCGTAACCATCTGTCTTTGCAACAAGGCTGCTACGATTCTCAGTCTCGTTTGACTTTGATCAGTTCCGGTCAGGTCGTAGTGACGGAAATATTATTTGGGTCAGCTATTGGTAAGTCTGACATCTAATTACAATGCTTAATCTGATAGCTTCCTGACAGTTTTACATTAGCTACTGGCATTAAGTGGCATTGGTAGATAAATGACACCTAGTGTTGAATCCCTTTTTTCTTTAGCAAACTGTCAAACACCACAGATTAGCAAGATCTGATATAAGAGAAATGGGAGGTAACAACACCGATTGCATACTACTCTTCACAAACCTAAAACATCTTATATTTTGAAACCGAGGGAGTAGCACTTTGAAAAACATCGCTTGTAGTAGATGACACCGAGCGCGCTGATAAAATGTGATTATCTACATTAACGTTGTGCCTCATTAATTGTTACCAATGTGATGTACTAGTATTATAGCTATTTGAGCGCTTAGTACCAATTATTAAGCACATGAAAAAAAGAAGAGAACACGTACATAGCGCTTAGTACTAATTTGGCCGCAACTCCTCAAGTTCTGTATAGTCTAATAAAACCTATAGAATCTTTTAAAAAATCTTGTTAGGCACAGCACTAATTATTGATTGCGAGGCAGACTGCAAGATCGATCAGCTGGCTTCGTCCTGCTGCTCGAACATCTTACTCGTACTAATTGCCGGCAGCTTGCCTGCAGCCGTGCAGCGATGCCGTCGCCTTGGTGCGCACCTGGTCATCCACCAAATTAGAACTGCACTGCACAGCAGGTGGTCAAGAGCCGCGGCGGCGTCGGCTGTCACCCACCAAATAAGAACTACACAGCTGGTGACCCCGTGGTCAAGAGGCACGACGCCGTCGGGGACTGGTTCTTGGCGATCCCTCTACCCGCACCTTCTGGGCGAACCTGGGGATGCGTCCGCTCTTCGCGTGTGACGGGCACCTTCCTGCCGCACGAAGGTCCTGCCCACGTTCTCCGCTGGCGACCTCGCCTCTCTCCGGGCATGGGGCGGCGAAACAAGCTCCAGGGACGATGCGATGCGTTCCAGGGAATCGTTTATTGACTTACTAGTAATGGAGCATTGCTTGTGGTACTGCAAAGCTAAGGATTTACCTATTTACCTGACTCATCTCAACTGTTAATGTTCTGTAAGTTTGCCAAGTCTTAAAGCAGAGTAATAATCCAAAAAGCCTTTATATTGTTAGGCGCCTGAATAAATACATCGTCAAACAAAAATGTTGGAGACATTAAATCTTGTAGAAACAACTTCTGACAGTGATGCTAACAAAAACAGAAGCCAAGTATTTAATTCTAGCTCATTCATTTATATATAGAAACACATTTGACCAATTTAGATATCAATTCACATGGCTAAGAACCAATAGATGGTAATTTCTGAAACCACATATTTCAGAGCTTCAATTTCTATGACCATGACCTTCATCATAAATAACTAAGGATGTTTTATTAGTAGTATAGAATAAACTATTAACATTAGACATCTCGATATACTGAGGGCTGATAGAGGGACATGAACAACTTAAGTCATACATTACAAATTACTATAAAAACCTGTTCAGGGCCTCGAAAGAAGGTAAGTTATCATTGGATGAATCCCGAACAAATGACGTACCCCAGGTTTCCGATTTGGAAAACAACATACTCACATGTCCATATACTAAGGAGAAAGTAAAAAAGGCTGTTTTTCAAATGGAACACAACAAAGCTCCTGGCCCTAATGGTTTTCTGGCTGAATTCTACCATAATTTTTGGAATATTATAAAGACAGATCATCTAGAACTATTTCGTTCTCTTCATACTGGACAACTAGATTTGTTTCGTCTTAATTTTGGTAAAATAATTTTATTACCTAAGGTTAATGAGGAAGAATGGATCCAGCAATTCAGGCCGGTATGCCTTCTTAATGTTAGTTTTAAGATTTTTACTAAAGTTGCAACAATCAGATTTAACTCTAGCTTGATTCGTCCATCTTAGACGGCTTTCATGCAAGGTCGAAACATTCTAGATCGGGTGGTTACCCTACATGAAACAGTGCATGAACTACATAGAAAAAAGTTGAATGGGGTTATTTTTGAAATTAGTTTTGAGAAAGCTTACGACAAAGTCAAACGGTCTTTCCTTCAACAAACTCTTAGAATGAAAGGCTTTTGCGCTGAGTGGCGTGCCCTAATCCACAATTTTGTGTTTAGAGGTAGTGTTGCCATAAAAATTAATGACGATGTTGGCAACTACTTTTAGACAAAAACGGGACTAAGACAAGACGATCCATTATCATCAATGCTATTTAATATAGTGGATGATGTTGGAATTATGCCCTAGAGGCAATGATAAAAATGTTATTATTATAATTCTTGTTCATGATAAAGTTTATATTCCATGCTAGAATTGTATTAAGCGGAAACTTTAATACTTGTGTGGTTTGTGAACAACACCGTGTCCCTAGTACGCCTCTATGGACTAGCTCATTGATCAATGATGGTTAAGGTTTCCTAACCATAGACATGAGTTGTCAATTGATAACGAGATCATATCATTGGGAGAATGATATGATGGACAGACTCAAACTAAGTGAAGCAATTAGATCGTGTCATCGTGTTCGTATTTGCGAAGCTTTTCTTATGTCAAATATTGTATTCCTTAGACCATGAGATAATGCAACTCCCTGGTATCGGAAGAAAGCTTTGAGGTCATCAAACGTCATCCTATGAGAGGGTGATCATAAAGGTGTCTCTCAGGTGATCGGAAAGTATCTGTTGGGTTGTATGTATCGAGATGGGATTTGTCCCTCCCAAGTCGGAGAGATATACTTCGGGCCCACTCGGTAATCGATATCAACACCGCTTGCAAGCATGTGGTTAAGGAGTTAATCACAAAGTGATATCGGATTACGGAACGAGTAAAGTACTTGCCGTGAGCGAGATTGAACTAGGTATGATGCAAGCGATCAAATCTCGCAAGTAAAAATATCGCGAGGAAGGGAATATATATATGGGATTGATTGAATCACGGCATCGTGGTTCATCCGATATGATCATCGATGAATGTGTAGGAGTCAATATGGGTTTCCATACCCCTGTTGATTATTGATAGAAGATCATGTCTCGCATATTCTCGAACCCATGGTCACACACTTAACGTGTCTCGACGCTAGGATAGATTGGATAATTGGTTTATGAGTTTTTGTTGGTCTCGGATGGGATCCGGGACATCACGAGGTTCCGGAGTGGTCCGAGAATAAGATTCATATAAGGCGGTGCAGTTTTTGGAGTTGAATTGTTCCGGTTAATCGGTATTGTCTGGAAGATTCTAGAACCTTCCGAAGGGGACCAACGTGGCCCCACCTTCCGGGAGGGGCATGGGCCTATGAGGGAGTGCCCTGGCGCATTGGTCCAGGGGCACAAGGCCCCATAGGGCCCAGCCGCCAAGAGAGTTTTAAACTCGAGATAGACCTTCTAGAAGGCGGTTTCCTTGCCCCACTCCTTATACTTTGGGGCCGCGGTTTGGGCTTGGGGAGGGCTAGCTGCGCCCCACTCTATATAAAGAGGGGGGGCGCACCCCCCACACCTTACCCTCCAACCCTAGCCGCCTGCCGCCTCCTCTCCCTCCCGACTCCTTGTAGGAAGCCTGCTGAAATTCTCCACCAATTGCCTTGCGCCGTCGCGTTGTAGATCCAACCCATCTCCACCATACTTGTTGGACCAAGGAAGGAGGAGGCGTCGAGGTGCCGCACGTGTGCATCTCACGGAGGCATCGCCACTTGTGGTGCTAGATCGGATCGGATCGCGAGGAGGAGAAGCGAGTACGACTACATCACCCACGTTCCGAGCGTTCATTGTCTCGAATCTTCAAGGGTATGAAGATCTAATCCAATCTCTCTTGTTGTTTGCATCTCCTAGATTATATCTTGGCTTTCCCTCTGTTCGCATCCGTAGAAAATTTTGATTTACTATGCCGCGAAACCCTTCAGTGGTATCAGAGCTAGATCTATGCGTAGATGTGTTTCACGAGTAGAACGCAACATGGTTGTTGCGGGCGTTGATGTTTTCTGTTGCAAGCCTCTTGTTTGTGTTCTTCTTATGGCGCGGGATAGTGAGATTGAAGCGGTCCAGGCCAACCTTACGCGACGTCGTTCGCGAGACCGGCTCCGCACTTGACGTGTGGCTTGTTCCACACATGCGGTTGGTGGATGTCAGTTTATCTCACTATAGTTGTCATGGGATTAACACCGGAGTTTGGCAACCATAATATCACCGTTGTGGCTTTCCGTAGGTAAGAATCGTTCTTAGCATCTACTCCCAAAAGCCACGTAAAACATGCAACAACAAAGTAGAGGCGTCTAACTTGTTTTTGCAGGGAGTGTTTTCTATGATATGGTATGGCCCAAGATGTGATGTGTATAATGTATGCTATGATCATGTTTTGTAATGTTTCACGACTTGCATGTCGATGAGTACACAACCGGCAGGAGCCATATGGTTGTCTTTATAATTGTGTATGACCTGTGTGTCAACTTCTTATACGCCATGTAATAGTTTCACCTTATCGCTAAGTAGTTAGCAATAGTTGTAGTTGCTATTCGTGGTGGAGGCAATCATGGTGGAGTGATGGAGATCATGCCGGAACACACAAGATGGAGATCATTGCGCGAAGATTGGCTATACCATGTCACATAAAGTTATATGCATGTGATGTTTATCCTTTTATGTATCTTATTATGCTTAGATCGCGACGGTAGCATTATAAGATGATTCCTCATTTAAAGATCAAGATAAAAACTGTGTTCTCCCTGAGTATGCACCGTTGCGAAAGTTCGTCGTGTCCAAGCATCACGTGATGATCGGGTGCTATAGACTCTATGCTCACATACAATGGGTGCAAGCCAGTTTTGCACACGCGGAAATACTCGGGTCTAACTTGACGAGCCTAGCATGTACAGACATGGCCTCGGAACACAAGAACCGAAAGGTTAAGCATGAGTCATATGAATGATATGATCGACACTTTGTTGTCCACCATTGAAACCACATCTCTTCTCGTGATGATCGGATTAGGTGTGGTGAATTTGGATCATGTTCACTAAACAACTCGAGGGATGTTGAATTTAGTGGGAGTTCATCTAGTAATTTGATTAAGTTGAACTAGTTATCATGAACATAGTCTAATTTGTACTTGCAAATACTATAGATCACATGGCTAAGTCCAACTTCAACTTCAACGTTTTCGCTGAGAAGGAAAAGCTTAGAAACAATGGGTCTAACTTCACCAATTGGTTCCGCAATCTAAGAATCATTCTCTCTGGCGGTCAAAAGGACTATGTCCTTGGGAAAGCGTTAGGTGACCCCCCTGCTGCAACTGCGCCGGCTGATGAGAAAGCTTTCTATTAGTCGCGCAAGGATGATTATGGTGTGATTAAGAGCACCATGTTGTTTGCTATGAAACCGGAACTTCAAAATCGTTTTGAAGACTATCCCGGGCCCTTTGAGATTCTCGAAGAGCTGAAAACCATGTTTCAGACTCAGGCCCGTTCTGAGAGATATGAGATCTCTGAGAAGTTCTTTAACTGCAAGATGGAGGAAGGGAGTTCCGTTAGTGAGCACGCCATTAAGATGACGGGCTACACTCAACGCCTTGAGCAACTTGAATGCACGATTCCAGAGGAGCTCAAGATTGACAGGGTTCTGCAATCACTCCCTCCCAGCTACAAAAATTTTGTAGTGACTCACAATCAGTTGGTTCCTTGATCGATCACGAGCTCTTCGAAAGTGAAGGCTGCGAGGTGGACATCAAGAAGGATAATCATGTGTTGATGGTCAACAAGCCCTCCTTTAAGAAAGGTAAGGGTGCAAAGAAGCCCTTCAAGAAAGGCGGCAAGCGCGTTGCCCTATTTGAAGAAGCTCAAGTCTGGTCCTAAGCGGACCTTTGAGTGCTTCTATTGCAAGGACAAGGATCCTTTGGGCGCAATTGTCCGAAGTACTTAGCGGACAAGAAGGTGACACCATCAAAGGTATATTTGATATACATGTTATTGATGTTTTCCTTACTAGCCCTCGTTGTAGTGCACAGGTATTTGATCGGTTCGGTTGCTAATATTTGTAACTCGAAGCAGGAGCTACGGAATGAGCGGCTTGCGAGGATGAGGTGACGATCTTGGCGTTGGCAGCGGATCAAGAGTTGATGTGATGGCGTCGGACGCTCTCCTTAGTTTTACCTCAGGATTAGTTTTAAACCTTAATAAATGTTATTATGTACTGCGTTGAGCATGAACATTATTTGGATCGTGTTTATTGCAAGGCGGTTATTCATTTAAATCGGAGAATAATGGTTGTTCTATTTATATGAGTAACATCTTTTATGGTCATGCACCTGTTGTGAATGGTTTATTTCTTCTAAATCTCGAAGGGATGAAACACACATCCATAACATTGAGGCTAAGAGATGCAAAGTAGATAGTGATAATACTACTTATTTGTGTCCTTTGTCGTCTAGGTCATATTGGTGTAAAGCACATGAAGAAACTCCATTCGATGGAATTTTGGAGTCTCTTGATTTTGAATCATTTGACACATGCGAACCATGCCTCATGGGCAAGATGATCAAAACCCGTTCTCCGGTATGATGGAGCGAGCAGCGGACTTGTTGGAAATCATACATACCGATGTATGCGGACCGATGAGTGTTTGACGCGGTGGATATCGCTATTTTCTCACTTTTACCGATGACTTAAGTAGATATGGGTATATCTATTTAATGAAACATAAATCTGAAACGTTTGAAAAGTTCAAAGAATTTCGAATGAAGTGGAGAACCATCGTAATGAAAATTAAGTTTCTACGATCCGATCGTGGAGGTGAATATTTGAGTTATGATTTTCTCATGCATCTTAAAGCAAGGGAATCGTTTCACAACTCACGCCACCCGAACACCACAGTAGCAATGGTGTGTCTGAGCAGGAACCGAACCCTATTAGATATGGTCCGATCGATGATGTCTCTTCTTGATTTTGTTATCATTTTGGGGTTATGCATTAGAAACCGCTGCATTCACTTTAAATAGGGCACCATCTAAATCCGTTGAGACGACCGTATGAGCTGTGGTTTGGTGCTAAACCTAAGTTGTCGTTTCTTAAAGTTTGGGGATCGAAGCTTCGTCAAAGTTGATGCGGACAAGCTCGAACCCAAAGCGGAGAAATGCGTCTTCATAGGATACCCTAAGGAAACTATTGGGTATACCTTCTATCCACGAACGAAGGCAAAGTGTTTGTCATGAAACGGTTCCTTTCTTGAGAAGGAGTTTCTCTCGAAAGAAGTGAGTGGGAGGAAAGTAGAGCTAGGCGAGGTTATTGAACCTTCTCTTGAGTTGGAGTATGCGACACTGAAATTGTTCGAGTGCTTTGCACCAACAATAGAGGAGGCTAATGACAAAGATCATGAAGCTTGGACGATGCTCTTTTGAGCGTCGCGGTCGACAAGGTCGTGCCCCTCCCGAGTGGTGCAGCAACCTGTCTTGTCTTGTTAGTAGAAGGCGGTGAACCTCGAACTATGAGGCGATGATGAGTCGAGACTACGAGAAATGGCTAGAAGCCACGAAATCCGAATTGGGATCCATGGCGAAAACCAAGTATGGACTTTGGTGGACCCTCCTAGCGCGAAAGGTCGTTGAGTGCAAATGGATTTTCAATAAGAAAGCGGACGGATGATAATGTTACCGTCTATAAAGCCGGCTTGTTGCGAAAGGTTTTCGACAAGTTCAAGGTGTTGACTACGATGAGACTTTCTCTCCGTAGCGATGTTTAAGTCCATTCGGATTTTATTAGCAATTGCTGCGTTTCATGATTATGAAATATGGCGAGATGGATGTCAAGGCGCATTCCTCAATGGCAACATTGATGAAGAGTTGTATATGATGCAACCCAAAGGTTTTGTCGATCCTAAGGATCTTGATAAAGTATGCAAACTTCAGCGTTCGATTATGGGTGAAGCAAGCATCTCGGAGTTGGAACCTTCGTTTTGATCAAGTGATCAAGAGCTTTGGATTTGTTCCAAATTGCTACGAATCTTGTATCTACAAGAAAGTGAGTGGGAGCTCGGTGACGTTTCTGGTACTATATGTGGATGACATATTGATTATTGGAAATGACATCAACATGCTTAACGATGTGAAGAGTTATTTGAACAAGTGTTTTTCAATGAAAGACCTAGGTAAAGTTGCTTATATATTGGGCATCAAAATCTATAGAGATAGACAAAGACGCATGATAGCTTTAAGCCAGGGTACATACCTAGACAAAGTTCTGAAAAGGTTCAGAATGGATAAGGCAAAGAAAGGTTCAGTGCCTATGTTGTCAGGTAAGATATTGAGCAAGGCTCAGTGTCCAGCTACGGTAAATGATAGGGAAGCTATGAGCAAAGTGCCTTATGCATCGGCCATAGGTTCTATCATGTATGTCATGTTGTGTACTAGACCGAATGTGTCCAATGCTATTAGTTTGACGAGCAGGTATCAAAGTGATCCAGGAGTGGAACACTGGACAGCCGTGAAGAACATCCTAAAGTACCTAAATAGAACTAAAGAAATGTTCTTAGTCTATGGGGGTGATGAACAGCTCGTCGTAAAAGGTTACGTCGATGCTAGTTTCGACACCGACAAGAATGATTCTAAATCTCAGACAGGATACGTGTATATTTTGAATGGAGGAGCTGTGAGCTGGAGAAGCTGCAAGCAAAGCGTGATCGTGGGGTCTACAGTAGAAGCGGAATACATGGCTGCTGCGAGCGTCAAGTGAAGGAGTTTGGATCGAAACTTCATCATCGAGCTTGGCGTGGTTCAAGTGCATTGGACCCACTTGAGATATTGTGTGACAACACTGGCGCCATAGCACTCGCTAAGGAACCAAGATATCATCCAAAGACCAAGCATATCAACCGCAAGTTTCATATAATCCGAGATTATATAGCAGATGGAGATCTGAAGATTAGCAAAGTACATAAAGATCTGAATGTCGCAGATCCATTGACTAAACCTCTTCCACGTGTAAAACATGACCAGCACCTCAGTGACATGGGTGTGAGATTGTTGCCAGATGTAAACTAGATTATTGACTCTAGTGCAAGTGGGAGACTGTTGGAATTATGCCCTAGAGGCAATGATAAAGATGTTATTATTATAATTCTTGTTCATGATAAAGTTTATATTCCATGCTAGAATTGTATTAAGCGGAAACTTTAATACTTGTATGGTTTGTGAACAACATTGTGTCCCTAGTACGCCTCTATGGACTAGCTCATTAATCAATGATGGTTAAGGTTTCCTAACCATAGACATGAGTTGTCAATTGATAACGAGATCATATCATTGGGAGAATGATATGATGGACAGACCCAAACTAAGCGAAGCAACTAGATCGTGTCATCGTGTTCGTCTTTGCGAAGCTTTTCTTATGTCAAATATTGTATTCCTTAGACCATGAGATAATGCAACTCCCTGGTATCGGAAGAAAGCTTTGAGGTCATCAAACGTCATCCTATGAGAGGGTGATCATAAAGGTGTCTCTCAGGTGATCGGAAAGTATCTGTTGGGTTGTATGTATAGAGATGGGATTTGTCCCTCCCAAGTTGGAGAGATATACTTCGGGCCCACTCGGTAATCGATATCAACACCGCTTGCAAGCATGTGTTTAAGGAGTTAATCACAAAGTTATATCGGATTACGGAACGAGTAAAGTACTTCGTGAGCGAGATTGAACTAGGTATGGCCAATGATGCGATCAAATCTCGGGCAAGTAAAAATATCGCGAGGCGAAGGGAATATATATATGGGATTGATTGAATCACGGCATCGTGGTTCATCCGATATGATCATCGATGAATGTGTGGGAGTCAATATGGGTTTCCGGACCCAGTTGATTATTGATAGAAGATCATATGCATATTCTCGAACGCGGTCACATAACGTGTCTCGGCTAGGATAGATTGGATAATTGGTTTATGAGTTTTTGTTTGGAGTCTCGGATGGGATTCGGGACATCACGAGAGGTTCGGAGTGGTCAGGAGAATAAGATTCATATAAAGGCGGTGCAGTTTTTGGAGTTGAATTGTTCGGGTTAATCGATATTGTGGAAGATTCTAGAACCTTCGAAGGGACCAACGTGGCCCCACCTTCCGGGAGGGCATGGGACTATGAGGAGTGCCCTGGCGCATTGGGCCAGGGCACAAGGCCCCATAGGGCCCAGCCGGCCAAGAGAGTTTTAAACTCGAGATAGACCTTCTAGAAGGGTGGTTTCCTTGCCCCCCACTCCTTATCCTTTGGGGCCGCCGGTTTGGGCTTGGGGGAGGGGCTAGGGCTGCGCCCCCCCTCTATATAAAGAGGGGTGGGCGCACCAACCCACACCTTCCTCAACCCTAGCCTCTGCTGCCTCCTCTCTCCCTCCCGACTGCTTGTAGGCGAAGCCCTGCTGCAGAAATTCTCCACCGATTGCACCGCGCCGTCGCGTTGTAGATCCAACCCATATCTCCACCATACTTGCTGGACCAAGGAAGGAGGATCGTCGAGGTGCCGCGTGTGCATCTCACGGAGGCATCGCCACTTGTGGTGCTAGATCGGATCGGATCGCGAGGAGGAGAAGCGAGTACGACTACATCACCCACGTTAAGCCAGCGTTCATTGTCTTGAATCTTCAAGGCTATGAAGATCTAATCCAATCTCTCTCGTTGTTTGCATCTCCTAGATTAGATCTTGGCTTTCCCTCTGTTCGCATCCGTAGAAAATTTTGATTTACTATGCCGCGAAACCCTTCAGATGATATATTAGATGTCATGATTGAGCGTGCAAAAGCTGATGGCTAAATTGAAGGGGTGATTTCTCATCTAGTTGATGGAGGGATATCTATCCTTCAATATGCCGATGACACAATCCTTTTTATGGAATATGACATTGAAAAAGCAAGAAATCTGAAACTGATACTTTCAGCTTTCGAATAATTATCGGATCTTAAAATAAACTTTAATAAAAGTGAATTATTTTGCTTCGGTGAGGCTCAAGAGGTCAATCTATATGCGCAACCTTTTGGCTGTAGCCAAGGACAGTTTCCTATAAGATATTTGTGCATTCTGATACATTATCGAAGGCTTAAAAATGCTGAATGGAAATCTATTGAAGAGAGACTGCAATTAGAATGAATAGTTGGAAAGGCAAATTATTATCCTTGGGAGAAAGATTGGTTCTCATTAATTCAGTACTCAGTACATGGTACTGTATGTGATATCTTTATTTCAATTACCAAAAAGGGTCTTAAAACAGTTGAACTATTTATGATCAAGATTCTTTTGGCAAGGGTATAATGAGAAGAAGAAATATCGGTTGGCTAAGTGGAGTGTGGTTTGCCTACCAAAATACTAGAGAGGGTTTGGTATTCAGGATCTTGAGATCAAGAATATAGCCCTACTAGATAAATGGATCTTTAAGTTTTTAAATGAAGATGTGGTTTGGCAAACCCTCCTTAAACGAAAATATGTGGGTTCAAAAGCGATATCCCAAGTAATTTGGAAAACCGGTGATTCGTATTTTTGGGCAGGTCTAATGGCGATAAAGAAATATTTCTTCCTCTTCAGATCATTTTCTATTAAGGATGAATCTAAGATACGATTATGAGAAGATAAGTGGCTAGGCAACACTACACTCCATGAATCGTATCCATCATTATACAATATCATTCTTCATAAGGGTGATACAATCGCCAAAATGATGGATTCATCTCCACCGAATGTGACGTTCATAAGTGATTTAATTGGACCTAGACTTACTTCTTGGAATGCGCTACTTCAGCGGTTGTCGCTAATCCATTTAGTGCCAGGGGCCGATGAATTTCATTGGAGATTACACGAGAATGGTCAATTATCAGTCGCTTCTATGTATAATAATGCGCACGTCCAACCAGCCTTACCAGTGGATAACAATAGGAATATATGGAGAACGAATATACCTCTCTAAAAACAAAAAATTGCACAGTATCTTCATCGAGGTGATTCTTACTAAACATAATAATCTCATTAAACTTAATTGGGGAGATAAAACATGTGTTTTTGTCATCACGACAAGACAATTAAACATTTGTTTTTCAAAGCCATCTAGCTCGTTCTATATGGTTAGTCACCCAAGTAGCATTAGGCTTGAATCCTCCGCATAGTGTTACTAGTATTTTTGGGAACTGGCTACGGGTATCGATCACAAGCACAAACTTCTTCTTAGGATGGGAGCGATTGCCATAATTTGATCGCCATGGGTATATAAAAATGATAAAGTGTTTAATAGTAAATTATTTTGTCTTTTGCAGGTTATCTATCGGTGTACAAGTACGCTTCGTACATGGTCTTCCATGTACCGCGCGGAGTTTTACGATCTTTTTGTGAAGGTTTGTACGCGACTGGAGGATACGGCGAAGAACTTATTTACTCACCATGGTTGGCAGCATAACCTACGGATCGGCCCTTCACCTCCTTAGGCATCTTGCAATTTCTCAGTATGATATGTAATTTACCTATTTTTATTTTTTTTGTATTCTAGACTTTGGACTTAGATTGTTTGTGTGCATCTTAGTTATGCAGAGGCCGAGTGTAAGACTTAAAATTTAAGCAATAAAATCACCCTTTATCGAAAAAATAGACATATCTAGAATTTATGAACCAATTAAAAGGTATACATATTTTAATAAACCAATTGCAAGGTAGAACTAAGATGTACCATGTGTTAAAATTAAGGATAAATAGAAAGAGAGAACCGGAAACGTTCTGGAGAGAAACCGAAGTGTTCGGAAGTCATTCAAAAGGAGTTTTGATTGAATGAGAGGAATTAAATAATTTGTATTTAATATTTAATTATGAATTAATATTGAATATAAAAGAGAAGGATAAAAATTCCCACATGGGCCTTCCCTAGGAGGGAAGAGGGCCCAAGAGGGAAGGGCCAAGGGACCTAGGGGCCAAGCGGCTAGGATGGGAGGGCTCCCACCCCGCCGGCCACCATAGGTGGGCTTGGCTCACGTGGGTGGGGCCCATCCCACCATCGGCCAGCGTCCCTCCTCCCACCTCCTTTGTTTATTCCCACCTCGGGACATGGAGGGGTGGGAGTGCCCAGTTTTCTTGTATATATAGGGGTTCCCTCCACCCCAATTCCTCATCCCACAATTGGCATTAGCCACTCTCTCTCTCCCCTTGTATTTCCCTCTTTGCATGTTCCCAAGTAAGGAACGTGCTACGATAAAGAGAGTTTTCTAACCAGCGCATGCTATCGTGCTGCTAAAATCAGTCCGGATCTTTTTCTTCCGTTGCCTTGCAGGACCGAGTCCCAGGAGGTGTCTTTTACACCATACACGTATAAAACTCGACGAGGCACTACCACTAATGGTGTTGGACGCTTGAAGCCTTCTAGACCTTGAGGTCTGCGACGATCGGCTTCATCAACAATGTTTGTGCGGGAACATAATCCCACAACCAGTCTTGAAAGGTATGAATACTGTATCCTGCTCGTTACTATACTTCTTCGTAGATAGATCTTGGGTTGGTGTGTTCTCCTAATAGGGATTTTTTTTGTTTTCTGCCACAGAACCCCTTCAATGACATGATCCTTCTTTGTGCGCCTTGATCTCCATCAAGCGCCTTAGCATGATCTTCATCTTGCCCACTGATACGGTGCCAAGTTCACGATGCCACCAGTTGGTCGTCCATCATCATGACTACTACAACTTAGTAACAAGTAAAATACTTTACCTTGATCATAACTATGACCATATAACATCACATGCCCCTGCAAAATAAAGTTTGATGCCTCTACTTTATATTACGCATGTTATGCGTGGATGATAGGGCTTTCATGATTGGATCATTTCTGACCTATGAACTTCCAACCACAACATTGATCAAATGGTTGTCTCTATGACACCCTGATACGTCGTAAACGTATCTATAATTTTTGATGTTCCATGCTTGTTTAGTATCAACTTTGTTATGTTTTGTCTACACTTTGAGGTATTTTTTATATATTTTATGGGACTAACCTATTAACAAGATGACGCAGTGCCAGTTGACTGTTTTCTGCTATTTTTGTTTTAGAAAATCTAATAAGGAAATATTCTCGGAATTGGACGGGACAAAAGCCAAAGTCAATATTTCACCGGAGAGAAGACGGAGTCCAAAGGGCAGCCGAAGGGGGGCATAGGGTGGCCACACCCTAGGGCCGCGTGACCCAGGGGGCGACGCCCTATGGTGTAGGCCCCCTTGTCGCCCTCCGACCTCTTCCCTTCGCCTATAAAGTCACCCCGATGCAGAAACCCTAAGCAGATCAAATCTCCACGAAAGCGATCATGGCCGCCACCATCGTCCCTAGATCGGGGGGATCTGAAGCTCTCTTCATGGCACCCTGCCGGAGGGGAGAGATCATCCCGGAGGCCTTCTTCATCACCATGCCAGCCTCCGGTATGATGCATGAGTAGTTCACCCTTGGACTATGGGTTCATACAGTAGCTAGATGGTTGTTTCTCCTCCTTTGTGCTATCATGTTTAGATCTTGTGAGCTCCGTTCATGATCAAGATCATTTATTTGTAATCATACATGTTGTGTTTGTGGGGATCCAATAGATATTGAGATACTATATCAGATTGATTATTGATTCTATCATGTCTGTGTTATTTGTGATCTTGCATGCTCTCTGTTGCTAGTAGCTATCTTGGCCAAGTAGATGCTTGTGACTCCAAGAGGGAGTATTTATGCTCGATAGTGGGTTCATGCCTCTAGTAATCTGAGGAAGTGACAGGAATCTCTAAGATTGTAGATGTGTTGTTGCTACTAGGGAGAAAACAACAATCTTTTGTTCATGGAACAATTGTATTGTTTACTTTACACATTGCTTAATGCAATTATCTGTTGCTTGCAACTTAATCTTGGAGGGTTTGGATGATAACCTGAAGGTGGATTATTAGTCATAGATGTAGTGGGATTACGGTCTATGTATATTGTTGTAATGCCCAATCAAATCTCATAGGAGTTGCAGTGACCCAGCATACAACTGTATGATGTAGTACACTATAGTCGTTGATATAACACCAATGAAACATCGTTCACTAGTATTACATCCCTCAGAGTGGTACAACAGAAACATAGCAGGTCCAAGACATGACTATAGGTTACAACTCGACTCTTTACAAAAGATCCAGAGAACACTCTAAGTTAAAGAGAGAGAAAGAAACTTCTTTACAAAGAAGAATCAGAAATATTCAACTCAAATATATCATACTTATAAGACTAGTATCTGAACTACTGAGTTTGCATTGCCGCTATTGCAATACTCTACAGAAGTAGGTTCTATGGCTAGAGATTATATTCCTATCTAATTAGCAATTTTGTATTCACTTTAATTGATGTATATGTTGACTTCCTTGACTTGAGAGTTTGAGTTGTTTATGAAGTTTCCCTTGAGCATAAGTTGATGTAGACATCGTCCGTATTGGCTTCATAATCTAGCAAGGGTTAAGAAGATACGTTGAGTACGAGCATACTTAGAAAGTTCACTAAAAAGGATTGTTTGATGCACTATATCTACATCCACAGACCATAGGTCGTAGGCAATGCAGGTTTTCATAAACATTTCTTTAAAGGTTGCTTTTATTCGGAAAAGCTATGTCCGTCATCCTTCACAGGTTTATCAGAACTTTCATGGAGTTCCTTTCCTGCAGCGTTCGCAGCTCCTTCCCGGAACAAGGAGTAACAAGCTACAGTTCTTACACTCTGCAGAGGTGCATTACTTTTCCCATGAGAGATCTTAGCTTTGTTGCACATCCGAGTTGCATTCTCATCCAAACTTCCTTGGTGTGGGGCCCATACTAAGATCCAAGCCAATCACTGTCCTCTCCGCGACCCCGCATGTCTGCACGATCCTCCGGGGCAGACTACACCTCCGTTAAGCCCCCTCCTGGGTAAGATATAACCATGATGAATTCCCGAAGACTCTATGAGCTGGTGATGCCCCTGGCAAGTTCCATATAGGACTGACTATACCTCCAGCAGCCACTCATAGATAATCTAGACACCAAAATCATGGGGCCTAAGGGTGCCCACCCATATGCTGGATCCACATAAGGAAACATAGCGTCACGTTAAGGTCGTCTTGCCTAAATACGGAAGGAAAAGGATACAATTGACTTCTCTGTCCCATTCCAAATCTCACGGTTAACGCGTGATATACGGCGCAAGAATCACTGGCGATATTGGTTGTTAAGTCCTAGATAATATGTTCCTTTACCACCGGAACTTTCATACTAGGTTATTACCTCATGGTAAATAACCTATAGTCATATTATTATGAAAATAGTGTTTTCTGACCTTTTTGAAATGAAGGTGGTGATAACACTGGATTTGCAAAATACTTTACAGAAAATAACCAAAGGACATGAGCAAGTGAACTTGCCTTTTGTGATTGCAAGATTATGCACTCACTGTATTCGAGACAACATAAGATCCAATATCTGAAATCAGCATCATTGTTCTGGTAAGAACTAATGTTTAAAGAAGCAAGATTCTATTATGCATAAGTAATGTAATGCAATTTGATAAACTTGAACCCCGGAATAAGCGTTGATCTAGGGTTTGGAAACTGGAAATGGTTCCTTTAGAATGTGTTGTACTTTTAGATTAAGTTTCACACGTGTGCTTCTTATTAAGGCTTGTGAGGGTGTGTGTGAATCAACATGTAAATATAATAAAGTATTGATGTCTACGCACTTCTATTCTTGTAGACAGTTGTTGGGCCTCCAAGTGCAGAGGTTTGTAGAACAGTAGCAAGTTTCTCTTAAGTGGATTACCCAAGGTTTATCGAACTCAGGGAGAAATTGGTCAAAGGTATCCCTCTCAAGCAACTCTGCAATCAAGATACAAGAAGTCTCTTGTGTCCCCAACACACCTAATACACTTGTCAGGTGTATAGGTGCACTAGTTTGGCGATGAGATAGTGAAATACAAGTGGTAACGGTGCCAGAAAAGAGCTTTTGACTTGTTGTTGACAT
Source organism: Avena longiglumis (assembly GCA_030063025.1). NCBI lineage: Eukaryota > Viridiplantae > Streptophyta > Magnoliopsida > Poales > Poaceae > Avena > Avena longiglumis. Next base: position 76,049,896 of record CP125978.1, read on the forward strand.
GGGAGAAACTAAAGGCAAACTGAAATAAAGATGGAAGCAAGCAAACATGCAACAGATCTAGTTGTAAATGGTGACAATGTTTAGAAACAAGGCCTAGGGATCATACTTTCACTAGTGAACACTCTCAATAAATATATTTTCTTCATGATTCTACTCTTAACTACTCTCTGGTTGGACACTCTAATCTATGGTAGGGCTATAACAACACACCTCAAAGTCCGTATTTCCCATCTAGATAACCCCTGTCACCTTGAGTGCTAGATGGTTCCAACAAACACCGCAATTTCATAGAGACAACCAACTCAAAATATACTCATGATAAATATATATGTAACCTAGCTTAAGTGCCACACACGGCATGCACACTGTAACTTTCACACACATGGGGAAAAGCATAGATCGATTAAAGCACGATGAGTATTTATGTAGACTCTAGCCTAAGTGCCACCATGGCGTGCATGTTGTCACTTTCACACACATGGGGAGAGCAGAGATCTATTGAAGCACTTGAGTAGCAAGGTATATCTATTTGATTACAAAGCTCATGACCACAACGAGATCATGCATAGGGAGAGAGATAAACACATAGCTACCTGTAGAGCCCTTAGCCTCTAGGAAGAACTACTCCCTCCTCATCATGGGAATCAACAACGATGATGAAGATGGTGGTGGAGATCGATGGAGATGGCTCCGGGGGCACTTTCCCGCCTGCTAGGGTGCCGGAACAAAGACTTTCTGTCTCCCAAATCTCCCCTTCGGTGGCGGCGGCGCTGCGGAACTTTTCGTGGCTTTTTGGTCGATTATTTAGGGTTTTTGGGTCGGAGGCTTCTTATAGGCGAAGGAGGCAAGGTCGGTGGAGGGCCAAGGGGCCCACACCCCCTGTGGGCGCGACCAGGGTGGGCCCGCGCCCACCTAGGGTGTGGCCACCCTGGTGTCCTCCTACGTCTCATCTTCGATTTTTCGTATCGTTCAGGGAAAAATATGAACTTTGGCTTTTGTCCCGTCCAATTCCAAGAATATTCATTTTTTAGCTGTCTGAAACCAAAAACAGTAGAAAACGGGCAACTAGCACTATGGCATCTTGTTAATAGGTTAGTCCCAGAAAGTGTATAAAAATACCTCAAAGTGTTGACAAAACATAACCAAGTTGATACTAAACAAGCATGGAACATAAAAAATTATAGATACGTTTACGACATATCAAGTACTCATCATAATAGAACACACAAAGATGGAATGATATCTAAAGATTGTGTATTTAAAGTTGTTAACCATTTAGGGCTTTCATAGGAATGCTTAGGTCTTGCTTTATAATGTATTCTAACCGAATAACTTTTGAAGAAAAGTTTACTTAACTAAACAAAAGCATTTAAACTTTAAGTTAACTTTCTTAGGTGTTCTTACAAGTTATGGTTCTTAAGTAAGAAAGAATTACTTCATTTGGATAATAACATCATTAGCATTTGAGACTTATCTATCTTGGTCATTAGATGGTATTATAAATTGTTCACTTTATATTGTTACTTTAAGGTGAATTGAGATTGGTAGCACTTTTATTTGGGTCATGTTTTCTTGACATCATAATTGAACAGAATTATTTATCTTCTTATAAATGAGTGGTTATGGTTTGTAAACAAGGAAACAATACTATTTAATTACTTATGAATTACCTTTGGATTTCTAGTATGTTTATAAATTTGTGGTTGAAGTAAGGGAAAAGGTTTTATTTAGTCACAAATAATTCTTGAAGATTTTATATTTAATAAGGATCTTTTTAGAAAATGATTTTATAGTTGAATGATAATTCAATAAGATTGTATTTAAAATGTGTGGAACTTATTTTGACTTCATGTTATCAAAGTTTAGGACTAATATTATTTTTAGACCTCAAAGGAATATTTTTTAGTAATATTAGCAACTTTTATTTGTCCTTATATGAATTACCAATTAGGGAAATAAGTTGGAAGTCAAGTTATTAGAGTATTAAATTTTTACTTACTTCAAAAGTAGAATGTTATAATTTTTAACATGTAGATATTATTTTTGTGATCAATTTTTGGTATATTACATTTATTTTTGTGATTTATAAATAATAAGATATGATTTTTATAAGATTTATTACTTTATAAACACTTAATAAGTAATAGATATTTAATAATACATGATTATAGTATTAAATTTTAGTTCTTATTTTTCCAAGAATTTTGGTATATTATTTATATTTTTATCAATTACCATTACTAAAATATGAATTATCAAAGTTTTATTACTTATAAATATTTATTAAATAATAATAATTTAAATAGTTAACATAATAATGTTTGATAATAAAGCTAAATTATAGATTTTATTTTTCTGTAAATTTTCATATATTAAACATATTTTTCTGAATTACAAAACAAAAGATATTAAATTTCTAAGATTTAATCATTTTTAATTAAATTTTAAATCACCATTTTACTTTTTATACACAGACTAACCCTACCCTGGTCACGTCAGCTGCCACGCGAGAAGTGGACTAAGTCAAGATATTGAACCAGTCAAGGATGACATAGGTACGACGTCACGATGATGTCATATGAGATGTTCCTCACAGATTGATATCAAATCCCTTGATCTACTACGCGTGGGAGCTCGTGCTATGGCTAGTTGGAAAGAGGATGTGAGCGCGAGTCGGATGGTACTAGCGCCGCCCTTTTTGGTTAACGGAAGATGGCCGGCGACGAGCCCGTGTAGTGGTGCCTGCAGTCGATCATGGCAGCGTCGATTTAGGAAGAAAACGAAACATTGGAGCATACGGGAAGACTCAGTGACTCACCAGGAACACGATGGTGCGGTCAGTGAGGCGAGGCGAGGCCGGAGGCGACGGTGAGATCGACGAACAGTGCTGAGGACCGAGGTTTCAATTGGACGGAATAGCGCCTCCCTAGCTTGTGGGAGTTGGGGCAAAAGAACGAGAAGAGCACGGCGATTCTAATGGTGGTCTCTGGCAAGCAAGAGGAGCTACAAAGCGACGGCAACAAGCGTCGTCGGCGAGCTAGGGTTTCGGTATTCATGCGAGAGAGGAAGAGAGAGATTGAGAGAGCGGTTGTGGGGAGATGAGTATGAGAGAGGGCACTTCGGCAGGTCTTATCCTCTCTTCTAGAGCTCAGCGGCGGCAGGAATCGCAGCGGGGCGATCAACGGTGGCCGACGCAACAGGCAGATGCTTTTGTCGTCGAGGAAGACGACGACGAACAGAAGGCCGAAGCAGTACGGGATCCTGGTGGGCTGGTGCTGGGCCGAAGTGGGCTACAACCAGGTGAGCGGATAGCGGCTACTGCTGCACGCGAGCGACGGTTAAGCCAAGGAGTGAGTGGGCCATGGGCCGCGTCTGCTGATTTTGGATCACATTAATTCTAGTTTCTACTTTCACTTTTATTATTTAGTTTACACTCAAATTTGATTTTAAAACTATTTATTCATTCAGAAAGTTTGTGAATTCTTAAAGTGAGCTTTGAGACTAAGTGATGCTTATATTTTTCATGTTTCTTTATAATTTTTAAACTAGTAAAGAACCTATTTTATTTGATGGCAACATTTATTCCTTAGGTTTAATGTTTTGTTCAATATCCAAAAACCTATAAAAATGATTTGTTTTCACTTGATAATTTTAGTGGCAATGGTTTGAAATGGTTAATGATGTATATTGAACCTTATTTATGAAACTTGGTTCACATTAACTTATAGCTTTAAGGCAATTTTATATGGTGATCCTTCGTTATTATTTGATACATAAAGTTCTAAGGAATTAATATGGTTAATATTATTCCCATGAGCTTAGGTGATAACAAGGTATATATTTTGTTATTTCTAGCATAATAATTTGAGTTTGGAATTACAAAAAAATTATTATGAGTTTTTAGAGGACTTAATATACTCATATTATTTTATAGGCATGAATAGAAATTAATGGTTAAGTCATATTGTCTTTATGCTTGTGTTCATGAATGGTATTACCATCCAAGATACAATAGTGGGGTTATTCTCTAGGATGACTTATGAGAAAGAATTGATAAAGATAGTTCCTAAGCACATATGATTATGATAGTTGGAAATGACAAAGATGTGCTTAGGTGATTTGCTATAGAAAGTATTCTTACAAATCAGTGGATAATAGGATGATGGATCAAACATATGAGATGGATATTATGTTTGGTTATAGAATTAAGGTTGAGTGTGTCGTGGTGGTGGCACGGCAGATGCCATGGGTAGGCTAAAGTATGGGGCCAATGGATGCTAGTGGGATCCGGGGAGGGATGATGCAACCGTGTCCACACTCAAGTTGTTAAAGCTAGGATCTTTATTTATCTCTTGTTGGGTTACAAGCGCTCCTCGAGCTGTATACAGGGGGACAAGATGAATCTCCCCAGCCTGACGGTGCTCTAAGAGTCGATGCCCTCCTCTGGGTCCAAGCCTCCCCTTATAAAGGAGTGCCTTGGGTGCCCTTAGGGCTGACGAGGCAAGCATATTCGTGGAATATGCTTGTCCCAGAATAGTAGTTCGGCGGCCTCCTTTCCCTGTCGCCCTTCTAACGACGGCAAAGCTCCAGTGGACCCCTCCTGCGTGCCTCGGGCTCCAGGACTGTCACCTCCGTGACCTCCTTCTGCCCCTCTGACGCTGTGCATCCTTGTCTCTTGTGCTTGGCTCGCTCGATTCCTTCTAACTGCGGCTATAGTTTGACCTTGGGCTTCTCCTTCTCCTGCAAGCTTCATATTACTCGGCCTTACCTTACCTTGTGTAACTCGGCTCGTTCTTCACCTGCATCGAGATCACTTGGGCTAACCCGGCCGACCCTCATAGTAACTCGGCCGGGTAACTACTTGATACATATACACGGGCTTCTCGCCTCCGTACATCGGCCGACATATTCATGATTCGGCCGACCTAGACCGTAACTCGGAAACTAGACGGGGATTGTAGCTCTGTCTTTCCCCGTCTCTGACCTACTCGAGGTCAACCCCCCGACATTAGTCCCCGAAGCTGGTGTGGCCATGTCGATAGCTTCGGCCGGGTCATATCAGCTTCATTATATTCTTCAGTTTTGTTTCCGAGTTATATCTTCATCCGAGGTTTCCTCGTTCCTTCCCTCGTACGCCAAGTCCCACGTGTCATCCCCATTATTGTTCTTCTAGTTTTCAGGTCCCTCTACAGTACTTACTGACAAGCTACAGTTAACTTTGTACCTGCTGCGCCACCGCTGCGATGCCTCGGGTGCCGTTCCCCTTGGGGACCATTACGCTCTTCCTTCGTGTGTGGCCGTTGGTGTGGCTTCACTCATCGTCGTGCGTTAAATTGCACCCACGATCTACACGACACCGCCACACCCCGATCCTCCACGGTTCATGGCTCGATTATAAAGAGGACTGCGTTTGGGGATTCACTTTTCCTTACCCTCGCCTCGTCCTCCTCCTTCCTTTCGCGTAGCGTCCTCTCAGATTCATGGCCGCTCATGCGAGCCTCCCGGTGAAGATTCGCGCGTTCTTCTGCCTTGCCGCGCTCATGCAGCTCCGTCGCCCGATGAGTCCTCTCCGATCGCCTTGCCTGATCTTTCCTAGATTCATCTACTCCGATTCCGCTCGTGCGGCGGTTCCTCCGTTCTTCGCCATTGTTCTCGTCACGAAGTCCCGAGCCTTGCAGCTCTAAACTTCCCTCCGCTTGATCTTTCCTCCGGCGATCTTTCGCGCACATATGTCTAGCGTTTAGCGGCGCTCGGTTGAGGACGGCAGCGGCTGGCTCGGGCGGCGAGGCTCGTGGCGAGCTCTTCATCACGTCGTGAGATTGAATGGCTCATCCGGACTCGAAGAATTCCCGAGGTTTCTTGCCGTTTACCGGTGAATCCTCTCCGGATATTAGAGAGGGCGAGTATGTGGTTTTCATGTCGCACTTCGCCTGTGGCTTCGGTCTCCCTCTTAGTGATTTCGCTAGAGAATTCCTCGACTACTTCGGCCTTCATCCGCATCATCTTCCTGCGAACGCCATCGCTTCTCTTTCCGCTTTCATCTCCGCTTCGGAGGGATACTTGACTTTGTCACGGTGCATGTCTGGTCGAAGTTCTTCCAGATCCGCTCCAACGTTGCCCCTGACAAATCTCTGCACCCTTCCGATAAGTTGCTTACCCAATGTGGTGCGGCGTCTATCACACCTCGGAGGAAATCCGTGTTTCCTCGTGTCACCGGATTGGAGTCGTGCAAGAAGTGGCACAAATCATTCTTCTATGTCAAGAACAGAGGGGCGGAGGACAAGATTCGGCTCCCTGCATTCTCAATTGGCCCACCTTCTAAAGTGAACTGGCTCTACAATCCGAGGAAAACTCATGCCTTGGAGGCCTTGATTCGGCTTAAAGAGTTGATCCGGGCGGGTTATCTGGCGAAGACCGATGGCAACTTTTATTAGTAGCGGATCTGCCCCTTCCGAGCGGACCCTGGTGTGCTACATGAGTGGTCCCCTTGACCCTAATCGAGTCTCGACCGTGGAGCTGGATAACTACCTCATTTATAAGCGTCAGAGCTATCTTTAAGACAGAGATGCACGAGGATTGGGCTTGGGGAATAAAACCATTCACCGCGATCATCCGCCTCCCGAGGTGAGCTTAATCAACATCGCTCTGCTATTCTCACATTTTTGAAACTGGTTTATCTAATTCTCTTTCTCCTCGTCTTGCAGAGGTTCGCGAGAAAAAGCGAGGCCAAGTTCTGCTTGCTCCCTTGGCCCGCAGACGAGTACCGGATCTTGGTGAGCCGGACTCAGGAGTTCGTCCCTAAGTCGGACCCTGCCTCGAGCTCGTGGCAAGACTTGATTACGAGGAGGAAGGTGATTGGACGAGGTCCAAATTCTTGAGGTAGTTGCCGCCATGCCTATTTCTTATGCATTTCGCTTCTACTTTCCCACTAATCCGGCGTCGGGTTCATGATGCCGAGCCTATTGCTTCCCGACCTCCGTTACCTCGGGAAGCGGGGCTCTGCTAGTGCCTCGAGGCGGTTCCCAAGAAACGAATGAAGAAATCGCTCCGAACCCTCCCGGCAAGACTATGCAGAGTCGGGGTAAGTTCCTTTTGCTTATATTTCTTGTTTCTCTCTTTCATTTCTCATCTTGACGATTCTTCTTTCTTATTTTCGCAGTGCTCCTCTTTACATTAAACCCGGTCCTAGTATGACTAGCCCGATTGATTAAACGCCATCTCCTCCTCCCGATGATACCAGATTCCTAGTCCTATTAGTCTGCTTCTCCTCCGACTCCGAATCATTCGCCTTTTCGTCGCGATGTCCACGAGACCCTTCCATTGACACGGATTGAATCGGCCCTCCGAAGTTTTAACGAACCGCCCCTTCTTTGGGCCCCAGCGCTGCTACTGAGCCTCTATTTACTCCGACAGTTTCTACGGCCATTCCGACCTCGGCCGAAAAGGTCGTTATCACGGCGCCCTCTGCGACCATAACCTCCGCTGCTCCTAAGGACGCCGTCCCCACCTCCGAGGCGTCACTTCCTGCTGATGCCTCTTCTAAGGCGAGAAAAACTATTGCCGTTAAGACTTCTTCTTCTCTGAAAGGTCTTGCCGGCTCTTCTCAGCCGAGTATTGCTGACGTGTTGCGTAAAGGAGCTGCGCCTACTAAAGTCCCCGTTACTTCGGCCGCCGGCACCCAGCTTGCTCTTCATAAGAGCCCTGCGACTGCCGTGGTCGAACAGCCTGCCCGGGGTAAAGTTTTGTGGCATCCCGCAAAAACCACTACTAGAAAATCGCGTTGAATTTATGCATTGCATCGTCATCATCATGCATTGTTTGTCTAAAACTATTTTCTAAACGCCTGTCGTTGTTTTCCAAAATTATCCTTCTCTTTATTAAAGTCGAAAACTTAGGTCCGTTCGACATCTTTTATATGTCCCAAACCGTTTTGCAAAAGTTTTGTTTTAAAAGAACTAAAAATAATAGCTGATAAAATATTTTATACCGGGGAGGCCGCCACCGGCCAGCTAAAGCCCGGTCGGCTGACCTACTTCCCGAGAAAAATATCTACCAGTCCCTAAATCTTTTCTTACCCAACCTAGTCTACCCACCATTGCCACCTCCGGCCAATCCGCACCCGACACGTCACTGGCCCAATCCCCCACCCAACCAAGTTACGCCACATCACCTCACCCTCCTCTCTCTCTCCACCTCCCCCCCACCCAACCCGGCACAAACTCACACCGCCTCCCTCCCTCCTGACCCCTGTCCCCACCAAATGACCCCATACACCCCAACCCACACGCGCCTTGCCTTGCAGTCACACCGCCCACCGTTTCCCTGGACCCCACCTCCTACCACCACACTTTGCGACCCCAGGCCCATCCCGCGTCCCGTCTCCTCCTCCCACCCCGCCGGCGCTGCTCCTTCTTCTTCCTCCGGCCGCCGCCGAGCCGCTCGCCGGACCTCCCCACGCCTCTCCCGCCACCTCCCAGCATCCTCGCGCCCAGCCTCGCCATGGCTCGCCCGGCCGAGCGCGTCCGCCGCACGCCCTCCAGCGCCCGCCGTCGCCTGGCTCTCTCCTCGCCAGCCCTCTTCCACCACACTGCTTGCCCCAAGCTCTTCCCCTCTGCCTTTCCTCAAAACCAGCTTCCTCGCCAGTAACTGCGGCGGCCGCCTCGCGTCCGCCTTGGCGACCAGCGCTTGTCGGACCGCCCGCGACCACGGAATCCCTCTGCTGCCGTCCGCGCTCCCTGGCCGCCTCACTCGCCCGCGCCTCGGCCCGCCTCGCGCGTTACGCCCGGCGCTGGGTCCCATGGAGCACGCTCAGCGAACCTCGGCGGCACCCGTAAGCCGGTGCCCCCTGCGCCCGCAGCCCTCGGCCGAAGCTCGCCTCGGCCCAGCGTCGCCCGCGTCTCTGAGCTCCTGCTCGCCTCGCTCGGCCGCCTCGGTCTCCTCCGTGGCAGGCGTCTCGGCCGTCTTGCGCTCTCGAGAACGACCGCCTCCCCACCTACCATGACCGCGCCGCCTCACTGAGCCGCCTCAAGCGCCACTTTGGGCCACCCGCCGCTCACCCCGAGCCGTCGTCGCGATGTCAACCGCCTTCACCGTGCAAGTCACTGTAGTACCAAGTGGTGCTAAGAGTTGGGCGTGGAGACAAGTTCGACCGGTCATCGGACCCGAACCCCAAGTTTCCCCTCGCAAGATCTTGGACCCAGAGAACCCCGGACGACAAGCTCTTTTACGGACCCGAAGACAATTGTCGACAGCACTTCCAGGGTGCAGTCGAGAACCCGACGCCAAGATCGCCGAGGCCGAACCCGTGGGACATGCTCTTCTTCACGGATATGACAAGCACTCGCCGGACACCAAGTTCTTCACCCGAAGCCAGGACCCGACTTGGGGACCCGACAAGACCTTCGCGACGACGAGAACGGCACCGACCCGGAAGAAGCCGATGCGCCCCGACACTGACCCAAGTTCTGCTTCCCGGACATCGAGACCCCGATGCGACAAGATCTGCCCCGATACCGAGAACGACCCCGGAGTCCGAGAACGCTTCCGTCGAACCTCGTCGATCCCGTCGGACCCTGGACCCTGTCGAACCCCGAACCCCGGAACCCCAAGATCGTCGAACCCTAATGTGTGAACCCCTTTCTCGAGCCCTGTTTTATAAATGAAATAACAACTTGTTGCATATTAATTGTTCATCTCGCATGCATATTTGTGTGGTTTGGGGGCCTTATGTTGATTCACCTAATAATTAAATATGGGGCCCATATGCGGGCAAATCTAGCCTTATATTGGCCTCATTTAAACTTGTGTAGCAAACCGGTATCTTATTCTGCCTTGTTAAACAACATTTAATTGCGGGGTAGCTAAGCAACTTGAACCATCTAATTAATTGTCGGGACCCCGGTTCCACTTAATATGGCCTAATTGCATCGCACTTCTGCCATGCCCTGCATCCTACATGCATCATGCCGATCTTCTGCCGTTGTATTAAATAGTGCATCCGGTGTTTCTTCTAGTGTTTTGCTTCTTCGCGGATAAGGCCGTTGAGTTGATGTGAGCTTCGCCCCGATCTTCGGTTGGACCTTCGACAATGTTTTCAAGCGAGCATCTCCCCCTTTCTACCTATCTTACTTTTCTAGTATTTATTCCCTCCTGTTGATCTTTGCTATCTGTGTTGCGATGCTCTAGTTTCGTACCCGTGATATCCCTTGCAGCCATATATTGCCTTGGACACATCCTATTACTTGTTGTTTGGTAGATAGTTGGACTTGCGCGTCGCAGTCGCTTGCTCAAGTGTTTTGCTTGTCGTCAAGTACCACAATTGTTGGAGGATTGCCGCATGTTGACGTTGGAGATGATCACGGCTTTAATTATTGTTTCACTTTAATTCCTGTTTAACAACTAAAATTGAATTAAGCAGAGGCATCGGTGGGTGATAGGTAATATTTGGTTTCCGAACGCCCACTTGTGTCCCGTAGGACCCGAGTTCTTGACACCTGTTCCGAGATCGAGCGCGCTAACCACAGGTGGGAAGATATGGGCCCCCCATTGATTATTACCTGATTTCAAAGTATTGTACTGGGGGCCACAACTAGTTTGAGGTGTTTTTACTATCCTGTACTTATGCCATGTTTACCGCTTTATTACGTTTGTGCGAGGAGCACCTTGTCTTGTTAGGAAGCGAGTGTTTTTGTGTCGACGGTCCCGTTTGGGGATTTCTTTGTCGTTTACAGCCACGCAAACCCAAGTCCGTCTCGGAGACCGGCCGACTTCGTTGGGTGTCGACTTGGTGGGGTGGCCCCATGTACTTGCTTTGGAGTGCAGGAGCGTCGTGACTTAGGCCCGCCGACATACCGATGGGTGTATGTTAAGCGATCGGCAAAAGGGTCAAGTGCTGTGGATACTTTGGTGCACCCCTGGTTAAATCTTTTAGAAGCCGTGTCGCGGTTATGGACGACTTGGAGCACGTGCTTGATCATAGACAACTATAACTAAAGTTCTTGTTATAAATTGACTTGTATCCGATATGACTAGTAATCGGCTTCACTACAGCGAATGGCTAAACAAAAGTACCAACAACCGCTTGGGTTTTGGGGTTGTCTCATGCTAATTGTATCGATTAGTAAGTGTTGTAACTATAACGGAATGGTTAACTAAACGTGCCATTGCTTACTTTATCGGACGATTATCTAAACGACTAGTAAAGTGCCGCAACTATAATCGAATAAGTAAAGCGCCAATCGTGAGTTCCTCGGTTGACTTCCTCGATGGTCTCGAGGGGAAAGCCAGATGGGTTTGTTTGATGTTAGTATCGGTTGAATCGAATAGGTCTTCCTTACCCTCTCGATAGCTTGATTGAATCGAGTCTCTATAGGTTGTTTAGCGCATCTCTTGCGCCGCTCGATCCACCATACCTATGTAGGCGGACCGCTGAATTCTAGTCTCGGTGTCTTGGCCTCGATCGACGCTCCTCTTTTTCCTTTGCCCTTTGTCGGCACCCCTTTTGTTTAAGGTGTTTTGAGATCGGCGCCATGTGGTTACCCTTCCGCTTTGGCAGGGAGTTATGGGCGCCATTGGTTATTCTTCAGGGCTCTTAGCCCCATTTGCATCTTGTCCGTAGTCGGACGCTCGATCATTTTCAAGGTGATTTGGATCTTTGTATATTATATCTGTATTCTTGACTCTTGGAGTCGTGCTGTATATATATCTGTTCTGTGGGTCCCATCGAGGACTGTTGTGTAATGTTATTACTTTGTTTTCCACCCGCACGAAAGTGCCTGGTGGGCACCTTTGAATCGCTTCTATGCGGGTTTGGCGAGTTTCGCTAAAACTTGCATAGGGTCGATTCTGAGGGTGTTACAAGTTTTAACTCGGACAGCCAGTGGGAACAGCCTTGGAGCGCTGGTTGAGTACGCCAATAATTGGAACGCTGCTGATCAGTTTGAGGGTAATCCTATGAACCAGCCCTTCGACTTTCGACATCGTGACCGTTTGACCATGCTGCCAAGTTTATCGTTGATACCAACAAGATGAATGAGGTAATTGTTGTTTCTCTGAGTTTTAAATTATTCCTCAGATGTTACTATATGCTCTAGTCCCCGAAACTTGCAAGAAAATAACTTGTTATATACTTGGAAGTTTGACTTAAATTTATTTCTAGGGTTCATTAATCCGGCCATCTAGATCCGAGTTTAGTTCTGCGTGATTCGGACGTGCTTTAGCTGCGAAAATCCAGCCACCTAGATCTGAGTTAAGTCCTGCTTGACTCGGATCCATTTTAGCTTTGAACATCCAGCCACCTAGAACCGAATTAAGTTCTGCTTGATTCGGATCTAATTTAGCTTTGAATATCCAGCCACCTAGATCTGAGTTAAGACCTGCTTGACTCGGATCTGGTTTAGCTTTGAATATCTAGCCACCTAGAACCGAATTAAGTTCTGCTTGATTCGGATATAATTTAGCTTTGAATATCCAGCCACCTAGATCTGAGTTAAGACCTGCTTGACTCGGATCTGGTTTAGCTTTGAATATCCAGCCACCTAGAACCGAATTAAGTTACGCTTGATTCGGATCTAATTAACTTTGAATATCCACCACCTAGATCGAGTTAAGACACCTTGACTCGGATGCGGTTTAGCTTTGAATATCCGACCACCTAGAGGCGAATTAAGCTCGATTGATTCGGATCTAATTTAGCTTTGAATATCCGCCTCCTAGATCCGAGTTAAGACGCTTGACTCGGATCTGGTTTAACTTTGAATATCCGACCACCTAGAGCGAATTAAGCTACGCTTGATTCGGATCTAATTTAACTTTGAATATCCGACCACCTAGATGAGTTAAGTCCTTCTTGACTCGGATCTGGTTTAACTTTCTTGTCGATTTATCATTTTGCCTCATTGCTCGGGTTGCACATGACGGCGGACCGCCGAGTTCGAGGTTGCTTTTCGCTGCATAATTTGGAAGAAATCGAGAAAGTTCTTCCCGTGGCGAAGAAGGCTGGTATGTCGAGAGTTCCTTTTCCTTATTTCCAACGTTCTCATGTATTTGTTCATGGAATGTCGGCTTACTTCTTGTTGAATAGGTAACATTAATAACCTCAATATTCGCCTTGAGAAGAAGATCAAGAACCTGGAAGGTTAGTTTCCTTTCTATTTTTCTCCTTCTCCCTTTTACTATGTATGCTAAGTTTCCTTATTGCGTTTGGCTGTGGTAAAGCCGAGTTGCAAGACTTTGCAGTGTCACATCAAGATTGCATGCCTATGCCTGACGTGATGCTGCATTTTTTAGAACAAAACGCAGTTCATTCGGTGCAACTACAAGAAAAAGATGATGAGATAGCTCGCCTGCGATCCGAGGTGGATACCCTCAAGCTCTCTCAGAAATCCGAACTAGAAAAGGTCGACCAAGAATTTTCCGAGGAAAAGAATCGGCTGACTTTGGATCTGCAGAAGAACAAAGAACTCCTCGAGGCTGCCGAACTTAAAACCCAGGGTTTGAGCGAGGAAATTGCTCGTTTTGAGAAGAGTAAGGTTGATTGGGCCAAAGACCTTCAGATAATGATGAGCTACATTCATCGTAAGCTACTTGGCCTGGCCGAATTATATTTTTCTTTTTTGTCCCTGCTACCATTTGACACGTTCATGCTTTGCGCAGATCATTTCCTCGAGGACAAGCCCGTGAGTTCTAAAGCGGTTCTTGCAGCTCGCGCGCACCGAGGTGAACCTGTTACCGTTGATTCCGAATATTCAATGGAGGATTACTTGGTTGCCGTTGGTGCCGCAGTTGGTCCGATGAAAATTATGGGACGGGACTTGGTGCAGGCCGCTATCCGAGCTTACCATGTACTCTGGCCGAATACCTCGGGGACTCCTGATATCAACGAAGTCAAGTTATTGGTGACAAGGCTAATGGCATATGAGAGGCAGTTGAGTCTTTGGAGAGAATCTGCTGGGCGTGCTGGTGCCGACATGGCCCTTACTGTTATCATGTCATGGTATGAAGACATCTCTCTTGACATCCTGAGAAATTTGCGCACTGGCTCCCGCTGGGTTGAGGATCCCACTTTTGTTGCTCTTCGGCAAGCTCGGGCGTTCCAACTCGTCGAGTATGCCGACGTGCACACTTGGAATGAAGGGCCGAGTTTTCTCCCAGACCCGGATCAGGAGGTTGTGGCTGAGGGTGCTTCGGATGATAATTCGGTGGGGAAGGTGAAAATGATTCGGCATCGATAGCTCCGGCTCAAGCTCGGTAGCACGGCGATGCGCGATCCTCTTCCAAAGGTACCGGGCATTCTACCGACGGATGATCTTCTTGAGCAACCTCGTACTTCGAAGTTGCACAGGTCGGCGGAGGCAACCTCGATCAGTTCCTCCTACCTCGGAGTGCACCTTTTGAGCAAGTAGCCTCCCAACGAACAACGCCTAAGTTATTTCCGATCCACAGCATGCCGGGCGTATGATGTAGCGAAATATTTGTCAACTCTCGTATGATTTGAATTTCTTTTGCCATGTCTTTGTTATGACATTTGGTTAAGTGGGTGTTCGTCCAATTCTTGCTTTCTTTGGCCCTCAATTTCCTGACCTTTTAGGGCTTATCTTTGCCTTTATTTTTTATGGTTTTATCCATGCGTGAGCTTTGAATATCATATGATATTGATCTGTTCTGAACATAGATTAACTACTTCATTGTGAAAGTATATAGCAATCGCTGGATCATTGTTTATTGTACGAAACTTCAATATGTAAATCAAGTTTCAGAGGTAGTATAAGACTAATATCAGTGCGTTCAGCATAAGTTTGAGGCAGCATACGGTAGTTCCCGAGTCGCTGCTTTAGATGCCGAGATTTAGATATTAGTATGAAATTGATATATCATATGGCAGTCCCCGAGCCACTGCTCTGGGCACCGAGGTTCATATTCGTAACCTGAAATAAATATAACATATGGCAGTCCCCGAGTTACTCCTCCGAGCGCCGAGGTTCAAGTACACAACGCGAAATAGATATAACATATGGCAGTCCCCGAGTCACTTCTCTGGGCGCCAAGGTTCAAGCACATCACGCGAAATAGATATAACATATGGCAGTCCCCGAGTCACTGCTCTGGGCGCCAAGGTTCAAGCACATCACGCGAAATAAATATAACATATGGCAGTCCCCGAGTCATTGCTCTGGGTGCCGAGGTTCAAACACATAACACGAAATAAATATAACATATGGCAGTCCCCGAGTAACTTTCTGGGTGCGAGGTTCAAATACATAACACGAAATAAATATAACCTATGGCGGTCCCAGTCACCGCTGGGTGCCGAGGTTCAAATACATCGTTGGATTTTGACTTTGAGATATAACGCTACGAGTAGAATGGCCGAAGTAAAGCCACATTCCAGGGATGCTTCGTTTCTTCGCCAGTTTTGTCTGCCTTGTTTCCTCCGGGGGACTGAGCGTCGATTAGATAATATGCATCGTTGTGCAATGCTTTGCTCACAATAAACGGTCCTTTCCATGGGGGTGACAACTTGTGCATGCCGGCCGTGCGTTGCACGAGTCGGAGGACCAAATCTCCTTCTTTGAATACTCTTGGATTCACTTTCTTGCTGTGATACCGCCGCAAGTTCTGTTGATAAATAGCCGATCGTGATAATGTCAACTCTCTGGCTTCTTCCAGGAGTCTCTGACATCTTGCCGAGCTATCTCATTTGTCTACGAGGTTGTGTCTTGAGCAACTCTTGGTGAGTCATATATTATGTCGGTGGAAGTACGGCCTCCCGTACACCGTAAAGAATGGAGTGTAGCCTGTTGATCTATTCGGAGTAGTCCGGAGGCTCCATAATCTGTGGGATTTCTTCGATCCAACATCCTGCCGACCTTTGCAAAGGTTCAACAAGTCGGTTTTATTCTGACAAAGACCAAATGTTAGACCTTTCCACTTGTCCATTGGATGCTGGGTGAGCCACAGAGGCAATATCTAGTCTTATGTGCTTCTCTCGGCAAAATCTAGCAAAAGCTCCTTCTGCAAAGTTTGTGCCATTATCCATAATAATACTGTGCGGGTACCAAGAATTCCTATCTTCCATACTTCATAATTCTTGACTTTTAATTAAGGAATTCCTTTCCTAGATATACTACTACTTCACATCCATCATCATGTGTTAACATGATGAGCTTTACTTCACAAGAATATTCATATCAATAATTTCTCCTCCTAATCCATTTGTAAATCCAATGAGCTTGACACTAAAGCTCTACATGATTTCCTCATAGAGATAATTCTCATCTCTAGAATGCTTCTAATGAATCCAAGTCCACTTGAATGATTACTCTCTTAGTTCACAAATTACTTTGTAATCTCACTTATAAATCTCCTAAGCTTGTCACTAAAGATTTTCATAATATTCTCATATATATACTTGATTATATCATACTACTCTACTTTTGATAACCTCCAATCCAACAAGTGGTTACTTTTAACTCCATTCATACACTTCCTTTATCATCCATCACTAATATTACTCCAATATATATATATATATATATATATATATATATATATATATATATATCAAATCCTACTTCCTTCAAGTGTTTAGTATTCTCTTAAGAGGAATATACTACTTCTCTAACTCAACGCTACTCTTGCTTCAGCTTAGTCATACTATCTTATCTCTACTTATCTCTAGTATCTTATATTCCAACCTCCCAATATATCACTGTGAATTGTCATGACTAACCTAGCATAATATATCTATACTAGGGTTTAATCATGTTCTATCCACCAATGTCACTTATACATGATATAATCATTCACTCTTAGTGACTTGAGCATGATCATTATAATCCTTTGATCATTTATGGCTTAGGTTTTCGGTTGGCTAATCAAGGCTTCATCAATACAACATTACAGTTGTATATAATTATCTTCTGAATATCTCTATTAGACTAAGAGATATTATTCATTGACTATGCCTACTTGATCCAATATGATTACTCTTGGTAACTATCTTCAGAATTCATCCTTATAATCCTATTTGTTACCACATATATCTTTATTCAAGATAGCTCTTCTATCCATTCAGGACTAAGTTAACTCCATCAATTATCATATTGATTTGATTCTTTTCAAACACTACCATCCTATAGATGATACCTATAACTAACATTACCACTTACCTCTTCTTACTTCTTTCTCTAAAGGCTTTAAAGTGAATGCTATGACAACAACAAGAGTTGATAGATCAAGAATTGATAGGCTAAGAATTGATAAATCAATAGTTGATTACTCAACATTGATGAAAAACAGATATTAAGATAAGATTCATTAAGATATTAAGATAACATTGATGAACAAGAATTGGTAGGCTAAGAATTGGTATGGAAAGAAAGATATATGGTGAATAGTCTTGACTTGATTTCTTTCCTACTCCATATAACTAAAGAGTTAAGGTTAGGTATTACCATGACATTTATGGTAGGAATATATGAGAATAGAATATGTCAAGATTTAGTTATTAAATTCTTGTTACTTGAGTTATATTCATAGTTTGGCATTTATAGGTTGTTGTGATGAATACTATGGAATGATCACTTAAGGATATGATATAATTCATTAAGTAATGTGTTGTGGTTTAATTTTATTACATTTGATCTACCCTTCGATCAAATCATCTTTACCCAAAATAAGGTTTTTAGCAAAGGTCATATTGAAACTTATCGCAGTCAACTTGATGATCTACTTCAATTCCATCAAGTTAAGAGAAACTTCAATCACTTTGACAAGTTTTATTCAAAAGCGCAAAAATTATTCGGATTTTCTATGCATGAATGCAATGCATACATCTGAGTTTAGCTTATTTCTAAGCTCTAATGCTGGGATGTTACAGGAGTCTTGATGACTAGTATATGCATTGTTATGCTTCCTCAATCTGTCAATTGCCCCGCTGTAATTTGTTCATCCAGCATGTTATCTATCTTAAGGAGAACACCTCTAGTGAACTGTGGACCCCGGTCCAATCTTTATCATTGATACATCATCTATTGTTATTGTTTACTTTCTACAAGCAACTACTATCTTCCATACTATACGTTTAATCCTTTGTTTTTAGCAAACCAGTGAGATTGACAACCTCACTGTAAGTTGGGGCAAAGTTTTGAGTTTGTGTTGTGCAGGTTCCAAGTTGTTAGCAACACCTTGAAGTTGTTTCCTTACTCCCACTAGTTCGATAACCTTGGTTTCATAACTGAGGGAAAACTTACTGCTGTGCTCATCATACTTTCCTCTTGGGATCTGAGCCATCACACCCCTTTCGGGGTCCTCTGTTGCAAATTCCATACCAACTATTGTAAGAGAGATAGACACCCATCAGCCGCATATATGGTACAAGCCATATTACAAGTGTGGAACCATTCTCACGTAATATTACACGTAAGGTTAGTCCAAGCCGCTTTATCAAACAGTACTGTGGTATGAACAAGTACACATGAGAGGGTAACAACGATATGATCAACGCCACATTCATCATGTGTTCTAATCATACAAGCATAACTATGTATAGATCGACTCTGATACCACTTAAGTGATTTGCAACCAAAAACAATAATTTTTCTAACTAGCTCAACACCAATGCCAAAGTCTAGCCAAGATTGCGGAAGTAGATCTTTTGGATCGGGGATCCAGCAGCATGATGGCGTTCGATGGTGAAGTCATATCGTGCTGGTGGCGTGCCATACAATGCTCAATGAACATGGATGATGTAGTCGTACTCGTAGCCGACCTCAAGGTCGCGTTGCTCCTCGCACGACAATCTAGGTGCCACAACTTGCAAGGTGGGACTCAAGGGATGAGACGACGCAAAGAGGAGGCGGCTCCAGTAGGTGGGCCCTACCTCGTGCACGTGGTAGTAGGCCAGCCCCATGACCCTTGGGGCGGCTGCCCTTCCTTATGGGCCCTTCCCTCTGAGAAGTGGCTCAATAGGGAGGTTTTGTCCAAATTAATTTTAAATTAGTTTTCATAATTAATTCCAATAATTAATATTAAAATCTTATTTAATTAATTCCTCATTATCCAATAACCATTTTGAATCATTCAGAACTACTTCGGATCCTTCGAAACGATTCTGGTTCTCTCTTCTCTTTCTTCTGGTGATCCTGATGATTTCAAAATGATCTCCAATCGTCGTAGAACCCTTAAGTGTGTTAACCTACGGTTCGGGGACATCACATACATGATCGATACACTTCTATAATCGATGATCATTAGTGGGAACTAGATACCCATAATGACCCCTATGCATTTCACGATTTAAATACCATTTGAACCATTAACGCTAAGTCTAATTCCCTTTGTTAATTTGATACATGACTTGTCCATGATCTGATTATCAGTATTCACATACCTAGTCCCATATCGTTACCGACAAGTTCTAGTAAACTCGTTCTCATGATATTTCATCCTCACGACCTGGTCATACGCTGCAGCTTATTGGATGTAGTCTTATCGAGTGGGCCCGGTGTATCTTTCCCGTCGCACGGGAGAAAAAATCCGATCTTAATACATACGCCTCAACCTATCCCTTCGGAATACCTGAGATGCACCTCTATGATCATTCTATTACAGTGTGACGGTTGATGCATTTAAGGAAGCCTTGGGTGATAGTGATTAGATATGATCTCATGGTCTAAGAAATATGATACTTTGTTCCCTAACTATTGCAACAATGAATTTTATGACTTAATCGTGTTGCAATACTTATATTGGGTACAATGTCCATCACATCATTCATCTAATAACATGACGTCATTGTCAATTGACATGAATGTCTATGACCAAGAAATCTTGATCATCAGTTGACCAAGAACTAGTTGAATAAAGGTTACTAGGGATTTGATTTGTTTACATACCACACGTGTATCAATATTTCCGACTGATACAATTATAGCATAGTATAAAACTTATTATAAACTAATGAGATATGATAATAAATATTAGTTATTATTTGCCTCTAGGACATATCTCCTTCAATGTCAGCCATCGTGCTTGTGCATACGCGTCCACCTCCGCTTCGCGTCCTACCGGCCGCTCCTTCCGGCGTGTGCCTGGTCAACCGTGAAGGTCTATGATCAGCAAGGTGAGTCGTGGCCATCGGCGGTGGGTGCGCCGACATGCATGTCCTAGGAGGCGGCGGTGCCAGCGTGCTAGGTGTGTTGGGTATGCCCCTTCTCGGTCTCTGATGCGAGCATGCTATGCGGCGGCGAGCGGACGATTGGTGGGCGCGGCGGTGTACACAGTGCGCACTGTTGGTGGTCACGGTTGATAGGCATGGGAGAGAGAAAATGTAGGCGAAGGCACATGAGGAGAGAGAGAGGGTCAGTAGTGGATGACAGTGGGCCTTTTTTGCATGCAAAATAGTGTGGGCGTCCTCAGTCACTTCCTAGAACGAACCTGGGGTTGCACTGGGTTTGCTAGATGAATATTTGCATTTTTTCGGACGAAAAAGTTAGGATGATTTTTTGATTTTTGCTTTTTTGCATGCAAGATAGTGTTCGCTCACATTCGCTCCCGGGAACCTAGGGCTGCACTTGGTTCGCCGGATGAATATTTGCTTTTTTTTACGAAAACGATGTCTAGAGATGTGACTGAGACAATTTTCCCGTGCTAAAAAATATCTCTCTTGGAAAGATGGCTGAAGATTTAATAATCAATATTATGCCCTGATGGATCTATTTGATTGAGCTAATTGCATGGGACATACAAATACTTACCCAAAACTTACAAATTGGGGTCAATTGGTACACCAACTTGCTTCTATGTGCAAATACCTCCACAACCAATCAGAAACGGCCACGTGGACAGACCAACGTGAGACCAGCCACGTCAGATTAGGCCGGCATTTTACAGAAAACCCCCTGGCTCTATTATCCGCGCCTGAGGAAACCCAGACCAAGTCGGTTTGGAAATTTTCATCAAACCCCCTCTATTAATAGCGCTCGTCGTTGTTGCGAGAGCTGCAACTGCCTTAAGAAGACATCGACAACGGCACCGCTGCTCTCCTGCGATCAGACGGCCGCTCTCCTGCGATCGTGGCGATGGCACTAGAACCTCACCTCCGCCCCTTCCTGGAGGACCCACCGGACTACAATATGGATGTTCTTTACCAGAATCTCGTCTCTCGCCAGTTCCTGTGGAGGCCGTCGAGGTTCATTGTGGGCGGCGGGTTAGGGTACATCTGCATCGGCGTTTAGGGTTGTTGGAAGTAGGCTTCGGGTTAGGGATCGCGTATAAGTTTCCATGGAAGCACTGATTCATCCAAATTTGGACGAATTTTTTGCTAGTTATGGCTCTGTTCGTGGGGAGTGGTGGAATTTTGTCAAATTTTTGGATCCAGGCATTGGAATTAGTTCGTGTGCATCTAGTGTTATATGAAGTCTAATTTTGCGGCTGTAGATGGCGTGATTGGATGAAAACGAATGTGTCCTGTTTCTGACTGTACGTGTGGCGCAAAATGTCAGTTCATTTTTGAGTCCCCGAATGTGTCCTATTTCTGACTCTAAGTGTGTAGCAAACTTACAGATTTGAATGTGTGATGTTAGTGTATATCAATTGTAGCATAATTTACTATTTTGTGTTTGAAGATCACCTGCTTTCGTGCATTTAAAGATGTCATGTTTTCTGAGTGCAGGTGTGTGGGAAACTGACAGTTTTTGTAGATTACACTAGTGTCCTGTTTCCATGTCAAACTAAAAAAATTATAAAGCCCATATGATTATAAATTTTTATGCATGCTCCATATGATTGTGAAATTGTTTTGTGATCAATTAGTGCCTTTCCCTGTTATTTTTTTGTTGGATCAAACCTTTCACTGTTATTTGACTGAACTTGAAGTGCTAATCCATTTGTTTTTCTTTCTATTGAGGAATATCATTTGATGTGATGCAAATATCAGATGTCCTTTTTCCTAAATTGATTTGACTGAACTATATTGCTATTATTGCAGGAGATAATGAAACCATGTTCACTGTTATAGTCGAGCACAGCGGATTTTTCTGTGGTTTGCATCAAGACACTCTCTGTTATATACGAGGTAGTGTTGACTGGTGGGATCATTGCTGCATTGGATCATGGTCTATTCATTGGATTGACCAGTCACTTAGTGAGATGGGATATCATAGGAATGAGAAGCTTAGTGTGTATTGGAGCCAACCTGGACATGACATTAGGGATGGTCTTGTTTGCATACAAGAGGACAAGAATATCCTAGAAATGTGCAATGTTGTAAGTGAACACAAGCAACTTAATCTGATTGTTGATCACAATGGGTTTCTCAAAAGTCTGAGGGGTGATGCAATACTCAATAGAAGCCCACCACAAATCCCACTTGTACATGAATTGGAAGTTCACATGCATGGAAGTGAAGATAGAGTTGAGCCTAGTATTGTTAATTCAACAGGGATAGAAGAAGTTGCCAATGTAGAAGATGAAGGAGATGACAGTGCTGATTCAGACTTGTGGACAGTGACTATGAACCTACGGAGGGTGACGGTGATTTATTCATGGATAATGTGGACAATGATGTTAATGATCAGAATGAGCTTCAAGTTGTTGAGGCTTTAGAGGATGATGCAGCCTTGGTAGATGATGGTGATCTTCACTTCACACCAGAGGTGGAAATACATTTGCAAAACATGTTCAAAGTGTTCAACGTAGCTGTTGATATGAACAATCCTGAGTTCAAAAAAGGAATGGTGTTTAGTGATGTGAAAGAGTTAAGGAAGGCATTGCAAGCATATAGCATAAGGAACAAAGTGACTGTTAATAAGATTAGGAATGAACCAAAAAGGCTTGAAGCAATATGCAGTGAGGATTGTACTTGGCATATCAAAGCATCAACTGACAGCAGGAATGGTGCTTTTACAGTTAAGCTGTACACAAAGGAACACACATGTGAAACAAACTATGAGGTGAAGGCATTGAGTTCACAGTACTTGTGCAACACATTCATTAATGAATTCATAGACAACAAGAAGATGGACTTGAAGAGTTTTCGTGCTAAGGTGCAAAGGGAATTTAATATGCTCCCCAATAGATGGAAACTAGGTAGGGCAAGGAATGCATCACTCCTACAAATTCATGGAGAAGAGAGCACAATTTAGTTTATTGTGGGACTATGGTCAGGAGCTTAGAAGAAGCAATCCTGGATCCAAGTTTTTCTTATCAACAAACAAAACAAAAGAGAGTGGTGATTGTAGCACCCCGGGAAATCCATTACTAGAAAATCGCTTGCTAATTACTACTTTTGTGCATCATCATCACAACATCATGCATATTATTTTGCCTCAAACTATTTTACAGTCTATTTTTGTTTTCCTAAATACCCCGTCTTTATTTCAAATCAATTCCCCAGACGCTTCCGGATATTTTGTTTATCTAAAACTAATTACAAAATATTTTACTAAAACTAAAATAAACAATATTTTTTTAATAAAACTGTTTGATCGGGGGAGGCAGCCCGACCCGAAAGCCAGGCCACCTACCACCCCGATCGGCCCAAACCTTCTGGACCAAACCCTAGCTTTTCTATCCTATAAACCCTAATCCCCATATCCCCTCTACAGCCGCCGCCACCCATTTTTTTCATCCCTCGTGCGCACACACGTGGCCCAGCACCCCCGCTCCCCCTCTCCCCGATCCCAGCCCTACCTCTCTCTCACGCATACCCCAACGCGCAACACACACATGCCACACTCGCCGTACACCACCCATCCAGAAAACCACCCACGCTCGCTCCCTTCCCACCACCGATGGGCCCGGCCCCACCTACCGACAACCACCCGAACCCCGTCCCCTACCTCTCGCTAATCCCCATCGCCCTGTTGCCCTATCGTCTCCACCTCCCATCCTCGATCCGTCGCCATCGCCAGGACCATCTCCCAGGCGCGCGGCCGCCCCTGCGAGCCTACCCTCTCGGATGGCCGCCTCCTCGCCCGTGCTCGCCCTGACGGCGCCCCCTTCTCTGACCTCCACTGTCGGCCACCCCGCCTCTGTTCGTCGCCCATGTTCGCCGTCGGCCACCCCTGCCTTCCCCTTCATGAGCTAGCGTCGGCAGCCTCGCCCTCCTCCTGCGCCGACGACAGGTGTCCTGCCTCTGACCAACGACTCCCTGGCGCCCCCTCTACTTCTCTGGCCGACAGTCGCCGCTATACCCTACTGCGTCATCGTCCGTCCAGCAGGCCGCCGTGGCTATCCGGACCCACATCGCCCGTGGCGTCCTGTCTTCTTCCTGGAAATTTCCTGCCGCCAAGTACCAGGTTGACTGGAAGCTGCATCTTCATGTGCTCGCCTCTCTGGCTCATTCACTTGTGTAACTATCATCTCCTGAGCCGCGTTCCTTTTGTTTGTTAATGATGTGTGTTGTTTCCTGCATGCATGTCCGAGAAGAAACGACGCGAGTATGCGACGGTCATCGTGTGCCATCTAATTTGGGTACTCCGATCTACGAGTAAATGGTGAACAAGATCTTCTCGTCGACAAGGCCGACCCAAAGTGGACACCTCCGAAGGTTGGACAAGGCGTGACCCGAAGAGTACCGACGCCAATCCAAGACCAACAATACCGGCTCGATGCCGATGGTTCCGAGGGATGCACATGGTGACTCTCAAGACCCCGTTCCTGCATTAATGATTTCGGAAAAAGATTGGGCGGTAATTAGTTACTGTTTGGAGTACTGGAGCAGCCGCTGTTTTTCATCTCTTAGAAGGTTTTTTTGATGAATTTTTGGACGTGCTGTTGTATACTCCAGATTATGGCTAGTGGTGCTTACACGGTACACGTTACATCATACATTTCATCTTAACTATTCATATACCTGAAAATTTAGCATGCCCAACTTCCTAATGTTATGAACAAACAGTTGGTTGGTTACAAAGAGTACACAGGGAACAGATAGTTACATAGAGTACACAGGGAACAAATACTCCTAGTTAATTTTGCATGCCCAACTATAAAATAAGTGTACATACTATTGACTTATTGAGTATTGACTCTGCTCACTCACTGGAGTAATTATTTTCATGTTACACAGAGTGCAGAGTGAATGTCAAGATACTGGGTATACAGGGATGTTGATCTTGGCTAGCGCTGGAGTCACTCACATGGTCTTGCTTGGCTCACAAGCACTTAAGATCACGTCATGATTTGGGGTGGTGACAATAATTACAAGAATTTAGCCAAAATGTCTGGCCAGGACTATCTGATCATACAGGACCCCTACTACAAAGAAAGCACCAAATGCGATAGCAAAGAAGACCTCAGTGCCAATCTCTTTTGTCGAGACAATGGAGACTGGACCTGATTCTGTTGAACCACAATGATTTACAATCATAGGGCCACACAGTTTGGGGTTTCCTTCAAAGCTAGAACCCGGAAACGTGCTGAGCTGGCCCGTGGTTGGAATGGGGCCTTCTAGGTTATTATTAGAAATGCTGAAGTTTGAAAGAAAGTTTAGATTGTTTAGCGCAGCTGGAATTGTACCAGTGAGATGATTGTTGGACAAGTCAAGCACTTGCAGGTTCGTGAGGGTGCAGATCGGTTCTGGGATCTCTCCTGCTAATTTGTTGGAGCCCAAATTGAGGGAAGTGAGTGAGTTCAACTGACCAATCTTCTCAGGTATGAGACCAGTAAGGTTATTGATGCCCAGGTTCAGTAGTTTAGGATAAGCACTCAGCATTAGGTATTGCAAAGATGGATCGAAAGCATAAATAGGCAGCTCAAAGAAGACCTTTGGTGCAGTCTTGTCTGATTTCCACATTGGCATCTCCATTAAGACAGTCGGAGTTTCCCCCATAAGGCTGTTGTTTGATACATCTAGATAGAAGAGGACCTTTAAACTGCTGATCCAGAGAGGTATTGGCCCATTTAGTTGATTGTTGCATAGCACTAACAACCCCAAATTTGTGAGCTTTGATAACCAATGAGGTATTTTTCCGGACAATGAACAATCATTCATGGAAAGAACCTGGAGATTCTCAAAACCATCAATGCTGTCATCCTCTGGCATGGTCTCATGCATGAAGTTGACCCCAATAAGAAGGGTGGTGATGCTCCTGGATTTCCCAAGGATCTGAAGAGTTCCGGTGATATTTGTAAGTGAGATATTAACCAGCGATAAGAATGAGAGGGACTTCAGATTGCCTATCCTTTCTGACAACTGGCCGTGGAAATTGTTGTGAGAGAGCCGTAGTGCAGTCAGCCTGCTGCAGGAGTATATACTTTCTGGAATAGTACCGGTAAATCTATTGTTCAAAAGATCTAACTTTTTAAGTTTGGTCAGGCTTGAGAAGTTGAGCTTGGTAAGTTCCCCACTGAAATTGTTGTTCTTGAGGTCAATTATTATGAGATTTGTGCAGTTGATCAGAGAGGACGGCAACTCTCCTGAAATGTTGTTGTGATCCAGATGCAGCTCCTCCAATCTCTTCAAGTCACCTATAGACTCTGGAATATTACCGCTGAGCTCATTCCTCCCAAGATCAAGCGCGACCAGATTTGTGAGTTTGCTGATGCCACTGAGAGGTCCTTCTAACCAATTGCTTGGTAAAGAAAGGTGCTCTAACGAAGTAACATTGAAGAGATCTTCTGGAAGAGTCCCACTGAGATTGTTGTAGCCAGCTGCGAGCAATTTCAGCACGGAGCAATTACTGAGCCCCTGAGGGATGTTTCCACTGAATTGGTTAAAGCTGAGTTCAAGCACAGCAAAAGATGGCGCGCTAATACAGGGCATAATTGGTATCTGCCCAGTAAAACTGTTGGTGCTAGCATTGAGCACGACCAGGCTCTTCATCACCTCCCATATTGTGGATGGAAACCTTCCTGTAAGCAAGTTGCTTGAGATGTTAAGTACCTGTAGAGGGCGGCCAGGGGTTGAAGATGGCAGCTCACTCAGGCCTCCTGTCAGGCGGTTGAAGCTGACGTCAAGGACGGTGATGCTGCTGGACTGCACCAATTCAGGCGGTAAGCCACCAGACAGCAAGTTGCCGGACAGGTTGAGTCGCAGCAAGCTGGTGAGGTTTCCT
Source organism: Avena longiglumis (assembly GCA_030063025.1). Lineage (NCBI taxonomy): Eukaryota > Viridiplantae > Streptophyta > Magnoliopsida > Poales > Poaceae > Avena > Avena longiglumis. Next base: position 76,076,955 of record CP125978.1, read on the forward strand.
AGGAACGGCGAGATGGACCCCTCGAGACCTCGATAAGCCAGGGAGACATCAGTGACCGTCCTGTTGGGGCTGCAGGTGATGCCTTCCCACCGGCAGCAGTCTGTGCCTCTCCGCCATGATGCTGCGAGGCCACCGTCCCACGAGAGCCCATGAAGGAACTGGAGAAGGGAGCTCTTCTCCTGCTCCATGCAGGAGCTGGTGGGAGAAGCCGAGACTAGTAGCACAAGAACCAAACCAAAGAAAGGTATGCAAAATCTGTTCATGTGTGAGTGACTGAGTGGCTGCATGTTTTTCTCGAGAAACTATCTTGGAAACCAGAGGCTTAAGCTTTGGTCTGCTAGGATGAAGTGCTAAATTTTCTGATGAAGAAAGAGCAAGAGAGGAGGATGAAGTGCTAAATTGTCTGATGAAGAAAGAGCAAGAGAGGAGAAGAACAAGGGGTGGAGCCCAGTGAGGTACACACACTGGGTTCAGTTGAACCCAGTGATATTGATCAAACATTCGTTAGAATAGTACTCAGTATCACTTTATTAGAGCACTCTGAAAAGTGATAGTGATTTCCATTGTTTATTAGTAGAAATTAGACCATAAACCATAGAGTTGGACCCAGCGCTCAAGTCATCTGACTTCGCAAAAACCTGATATATTCTCCATTCGTTTGGTCTTTTCCAGTCGTAGTGGTGAAAACAAAGTTCGGGTCAAGGGTTGCTGCTGGCCTGCAATTGCCTATGTACTGTAGTTTATTTGCAAGTCGACTTCCAAGCACGTATTGGTGTGTTCATACTTATCCTGACCGCTTCCTACCAGTTTTACTACACCTCGTGATGGATCCCTTTTTGTCGGAGAAGGAAAAGGCGCGTTTCTACCAAAGATCGACTCCCACAAATTCTCAATGTGAGGTACATGGATGTAGCATCGTTTGACTGCATATAATTACATCTCATCATTGTTGTTAGGTTTGATTCACATACGTTATTTGGAGAAGAGAACATGCATGTACTTGAAGGGGTTGTTACTGAATATTGTATGCATTTTCTCACAATCATATGTTGATTGAATAGGTGCAGTTACAGTTAAAAATAGCTATCATCGGTAAGTGGCCAGTGCAGTTGGCCAATGTAATGATTTGTTGTGGCTATCGTTATATGGCCTTGCCTAACTTGTTAGTTGCTGGTCAAACCTCCTTTTTCTTCTCGGCCTCTGGCATACCTTCACTTGTATGTGCAGGGTGCATGCCATGCGAGCTAGCTTGATATTTTCTTAGAAGTCTTGTCTTAGCTTCCTAATTTCATGTTGTTATTGTCTATTATCTATCAAAACTCATGTATAGAAAGACAATGCACACCTACCCACAACAGCGACATCATCTATATAGCTGGGGTTTGACTGAGCTGATCTGAACTTTCTTACAACTTACTTGATGACAGCTACACTTTTTTACTTAAACAAAAATATATCACCTACGAGGTGCAACTGAGTCAGCAGGAGGTTGAAATTCTGTGGATCTAATATTATTTTGTACAATAAACAAGTGGTTTCTGTTAATTTAATTCTAATCCATACTAAAGATACCCCTTTTCTTCTTAGATTTAACAAGGATGTGCCTCATTTTATTAGTTGTAGTACATACTCTCTCCTTCCCAAATTAAGTGACTTGAATTTTCTAGATTCGCATGTATCTATATATACTAAAACACGTATAGATACATGTGAATCTAGACAAATCCACATCCCTTATTTTGGGACGGAGGATATGCATGTCATCTGCACCATGTTATTTCTCGATATTCTGATCTTATATATCAGTGGAAATGACTCCTGTAAGTACAAGTCAAAAGCTGCAACTGGTAGCCAAAACTTATGTGCCGTGTGATTAGAACCTTGTGTTAGGGTCAATGAACACACCTAAGGGCCTCTCTAATCTGCGGGACTCTAGAATTGAATCATAGGCTTGAAAAGACAGCTAGATTTCGTAGCAGAAAACACAGCTAGTTTTTTCACAGAAGGTTTTCTTTGCACCATAGAAAAAACCTAATAATCTTTCCAAAAATTTGGAGTCACGGAAATTTCTTAAGAAATGCGGCGCAACAAATTTTTTGTTTACTTTAGAGACCGATCAACTTGTTCAGCGTACCTTGGTACGGATCAACAAAATAGATTGCCCAACTTGTCAGAACCAGTGTTTCCTTTCTCATCGTCTCTGCTCTTGATGAGAAAGCTGGTTGATTGGTTGATTGAAAGCTGTTCGTGATGGCAAGCTGGTTGATGTTGTTTCGATGTTCTTCAGTATGTGTATTCACACTTCAATTCGCAGGAGTATCTATCATTGTTCAGTATAAAGGGGTTTGCATTTAACCCCAAGTATATAACCAAGTATTTTCACTTTGCCCAGAAGGACTGAGCGAGCTACGTTCAAGAACAGATTGGGGAAGGCCAGCCCGTGTACAGGCTGTTCCTGGTGTCGCTGTCATTGGGGGCTCCGGAGACGAGTTTGTCCACCTCCAGATAAAGGGAAATTCTTCCCAGTTGTTCATCCTGTCAGTGGTCAGTGTAGAGTGGTTCAATCTGAAGACAAAGCAAGAAAGTATATCTCTGTACATGTGGCTAATCATATTTCTCTTTCTTTCCGCGGCGACTTCCTGTCCGTGGCGACGTGACAGCTAAACGCTGACCTGACCACGCCAGGAAAATGTACTCGCCGGCAGCCGCTGAATTTCACACCTCGCCGAGGCCGTTTTGCCGCTAGGTTCAGATCCTACGCACTCTCGGGATCACCGCCGCAGAGATGAAGACCTGCGATGGCATCTTTGCTGCCCCCATCCCCTTCACCGTCCTGGCCGCGATCGCAGCGCTGGTGGACCGTGTGCTCCCCGCCTCCCCGCCATCGCCTCCTAGCGCCCTGACGCCGGCTGGCCAGCTCATTGTGGCTTAGCCCGTCGCCGTCCACGCTGTCGACATCTTTCCAATGGATTACAACCTTAGAATCCTCATCTGGAACATCCGGGGCTTGAACGCGCGGGCTGAATTACTTCATTTTAGTTTTTTCAACACAAGTTTTTGTAGATAAGGGGACTGTTGAGGTGTGATACGTTCAATTAGCTTCAATACCCCAAGTTCCTAGTCCCAAGCAGCAGAATGAATGTAGATTTGCTTGAACTGTGTTTCTATATTACTTTAGTTGATTTGTAAGTTCAGTGATATGATCTCAAAAGCTATCACGCTTTCTTGATTTTGCATGTGCTGTCAATATTTTTTAGTTCTGTAGAACTGAGATTTGACATGCTTCTTTTTCATGGCCCAAAAAAATTTGCTATTTTCTCCTGTCTTTTGGGTGAAGCTAGTTCAGTAGCTATTTTAACCTTCTACAGTGATCTTCACTAAAATATGTTTTAGGCTTGTTTCTGACACATCGATTCATAGTGCGTTGAAGCTGATTGAGTACTTTTATAATGCTGCTCCATGCAGGAACCTGTCGGAGAGACCAGGGAGATCAGGAGCGCAAGAGTTGACTGCAAAGGAAGGTATGTGCAATTTTTTGGTGTGTGTCTTGTATGAAAAATGGAGTGACTGCATGGTTTCTGATGAAACTAGCATGAAATCCAGATCCTTAATTTGTGCCCTGGCTAGGTGTGTCTAGGTTAGGCTTCAATGTTCTTATGAAGAAAGAAAATGAGATAAAAAAGAACTGTCTCTTGCTTCCCTTCTATATTTTCCCCCTTGCAGTCAGACTGCTGGAGTCACTACAAAGATTGGGTAACAGGTTCTGCTTGCTATTGTTTTCAATTAGACCATCTCGGTATCTCCCCTGGTGCATTATCAGTTTATCAGAGACCTTGACTAGGATTTGTGGTTACCATGGAAGGTGGCCATCCTATCTTGGACATGGTAGTGTGCGAGGAATGGTAGTGGCAAGCGATTCAAGTCTTAATAGTTGAATAGAATCGTATCCAGTTTTGATGCTCTTTATTATGTGTAGCCGTGCTTCAATTCCTTTCTTGTCCTTGTATGATTATTTGTCGTTGATCAGTGTAGATATGTTTGCATTTACCCCGAAGCATATCATCATTAGTTTCATAAAACCACGAGTTTAACCAATATTCTCACTTTGCTACAAATAAGAGTGGAATCACAGCGGCTGGTCCATGGCGATGTGGACGGCGTGCTGTGCCAAGAAATGATCCATGAATGCTCCAGAATTGCTTTAATTAGTTAAATCCGTTATCTGTGTTGGTGGAACTCTAAAATCTCAATCTCATGTGAGTGTGCTAGACTGTAGATTGCTCATGCGTCCCGGGCGATTTTGCATCCGAGACAAACATTCACCACCCTTTGCATGTCCATCGAAGTAAATACTAAGCAAATAGTTAATTAGTTACATATTGTATAAAAACAATATGCTTGCACAATGTTCAGATTGCTCACTCGCTAACCATTTTCCGGACACATGGTATAGAGTGAATGTCACTGACTCAAGATACCTGGTTTACCAGGGATGCTGATCTTGCTGGGGCTGGAGCCACTGACACGGTCTTGCTGAACTAAAAATCACTTTAGATCATGCCCTGGTTTAGGGCGGGGACAACAGTTCCAAGAGTTGCCAAAATATCTAGATTATTCTATCTGATCATATAGGACTCCTATAAAAAGCACGCAAGGTGGTCGCAAAGATGGCCTCAGTGCCAATCCCTTTTGTGGAGCCAATGGAAGTTGGACCTGCTTCTGTTGAACCGCAGTGGTTTGCAAGCATGCGAGCACACAATTTTGGGTCCCTTCTAGGTCATTATTGGAAATGTTGAATCCAGAAAGGAAGTGCCGACTGTTCAGTGTATCTGGAATCTAACCAGTGAGACGATTACCAGACAAATCGACCACCTGTAGGTTCGTTAGGTTGCAGATCAAATCAGACCAGGACCATATCAGACCTGACCGACACATCCCGTGATCCTTACTCGCCACTCTTCTCCCAACTCCAGAGGTAAATGCTGTGAATTAAGTTACAGGAGAAATCATGGAGTGGTTGCTTTATTAGTGCAACCGTGTAACACTATCTAGCATCATTGTCGTTGTCTAGCAGAACTGATCTATGATTGCTAACAAAACAATGATTCAAGTGACAAAGCTTATCACTTGCCAGAGTAGTTGGTCTTGCTGAGGTCTTCTCAAGTGAGAACTGCTCGAGATCATATCATGGTTGGGAACTGCTTGGGATAGTATACCTAAGAATTTAGTCCGACTCCAGTATTAATGTTTAGCAAGTAAAGGAAATGGTGAAGTAAATTCCAATGATTTTTTGTTTTGTTCCGACAAAAGTTATACAGAGTCCCAACAAAGTCGAGTTTTCATTGCAGTAATACTGCTTCAGTTCAAACCATCCCGCACCATTACATACTTCTGCATCTCCAGAAAATATATTCACTTTTAATCCTATAATATTTCCACAAACCTAATTATGACTGAAATAAATACACCTGAAATACCTTGATAGGACTATTTGATCATACAACACCCCTACAACAAAGAATGCACTGAAGGCAATCCCGAAGGGCACCTTGTAATCAAATTGTTTTGTTGACGGAATAGTCACTGGAGGTGCTTGTGCCGAGCCACATTTGTGAATGAGCATAGGCCCGCAGAGTTGTGTGTTCCCATCAAAGCTAGAAGTCCCAAATGTGTTAAACTGGCCTCCGGATGGAATAGGACCTTCTAGATTATTGTGAGAAACATTAAACTTTCCAAGGAAGTGCAGATTGTCCAATGCACCTGGAATCGCACCTGTGAGATTGTTGTTGGACAAGTCTAGCAACAACAGTTTTTTGAGGTTGCCAATTGACTCTGGGATCTGTCCAGATAACTTGTTGAAACTAAAATCAAGTACACCAAGTACTTTCAACTGGCCAATCTGTTGGGGAATCACACCTGTGAAGTAGTTGTGGCTTAGATTCAACACTTTTGGGACAGATGTAACAACACGGTAATGACGTGATGGACCATCATAAAGAGGCAGCTGAAAGACCAGGTCAAACTGAGTTGCGTCTACAGTTGATTTAAGCATCGGCATCTCCGTCAAGTTTAACGGGATTTCGCCTATAAGATTGTTATCTGACACATCCATAAAGAATAGATGGTGTAGGGAGTTGATCCATCCTGGTATTGGTCCAGTGAGTTGATTGTTATTTAAAAGTAGCATATTCAAATTTGTGAGACTTGATATCCATAGAGGTATTTTTCCTGATAATTGGCAACCTTGGATGTTCAAAACATGAAGATTATCAAAGCCATCAATTCTGTCATCCTCTGGCATGAGCTCTCCCTTGAAGTTATGACCGATAAGCAGGGTGGCAAGGTTCCTAGAGCTCTTAAGGATGTGTAGTGCATTTGTGATGTTTGTGAAAGAATTGTTAGCAAGTGATAGGAAGGCAAGGTACTTCAGGTCGCTTATTCTTGGTGAAAGTTGCCCATCTAATTTGTTGCTAGATAGCCGTAGTCCAATCAGCCTGCTGCAGGAGTATATACTTTCTGGTATAGTGCCAGTAAAGCTGTTGTACAAAAGATCCATTTTCTTTAGATTGGACATGTTTGAGAAGTTGACCTTGGTAAGTTCCCCACTGAAGTGGTTGGTTCTGAGGTCAATTGTTACAAGATTTGTGCAGTTGCTCAGAGCTGTTGGGAGTTCTCCTGACATGCTGTTGTGTCCCAAGTTCAGCTCCTCCAATCTCTTCAGGTCACCTATAGACTCTGGAATATTGCCATTGAGCTCATTCCCCCAAAGATCAAGGGTGACCAGATTTGTGAGTTTGCCGATGCCATCAAGAGCTCCTTCTAGCCTATTGCCAGGTAGAGAGAGGTGCTCTAGTGAGGTAACATTGAAAAGCCCCTCTGGTATAATTCCACTGAGATTGTTGTAGCCAACTGTGAGCAATTTCAGCACAGTGCAATTACTGAGCCCCTGAGGGATGTTTCCACTGAATTGGTTAAAACTGAGTTCAAGCACAGCAAAAGAAAACGCGCTAACACAAGGTGTAGTAGGTATCTGACCAGTAAAACTATTGCTGCTGGCATTGAGTGCAACCAGGCTCTTCATCACCTCCCATAGAGTGGATGGGAACTTTCCTGTAAACAAGTTGCTTGAGATGTTCAGTACCTGTAGAGGCCGTGTAGGGGTTGAAGGTGGTATCTCATGCAGGCCTCCTGTCAGGCGATTGAAACTAACATCAAGGACAGTGAGGCTGCTTGATGAAACCAATTCTGATGGCAAGCCACCGGATAGCGAGTTGTGCGACAGGTTGAGGCGCAACAGGCTGGTGAGGTTGCCAAGGCACGGAGATATGGGCCCCTCAAGACCTCGAGATGACAACAAAACATCAGTGACTGTCCTATCGGGACTGCATGTTATCCCTTCCCAAGTGCAGCAGTCTGCATCGCTCCGCCATGATGTCGTGAGGCCACCATCCCGTGAGAGCCCAACAAGGAGCTGGAGAAGGAAGGTCTTCTCCTGCTCGGTGCAGGAGCTGGTGGGAGAAGCCAAGGAAACCAGTAGAACAAGAGCCAAACCAAAGAAATGGGTCGGGAATCTGTTCATGTGTGTGTGACTAATTGGCTGCATCATTTTCTCGGAAAATTAGCTTGGAAACCCAGAGGCTTACACTTTGGTCCGCCTAGAAGAAACACTAAATTTGTCTGATAGGGAAGAGCAAGAGAAGATAGGAGTAAGGGTTGGAGCTGCTATACAAACACTGGGTTCAGTTGAACCCAATGATACTTATAAACCTTCATTAGATTTTTCTTTATCATTGTATATTAGTAGAAGATTAGACCATAAACCATACGGTTGAAACCCAGTGCTGTAACCATCTGGCTTCGTAACACGGCTGCTATGTTCTATGTCTTGTTTGACTTTCATCTGTTCTGGTCGTAGTGATGAAAAGAATATTCGGGTCAAGTATAGTCTGCTATTGGTAAGTCAGACTTCTAAGCACAATGCTTAATCTGACCACTTCCTAATAGTTTTACGTTACGCTCTGATACTGGCATTATGACCACTTCCTAGTGTTGGATCTTTTTTTTTGTGAGCAGGAAAAGGCACTCGTTTCTACCAAATTGTCAAACATCAAAGGTTAGCATGATGTGATATGAGGGACAAGGGATGTAGCAACACTGATTGCATATAATTACATTCTATCTTGATATGAGGGTCGATTCACATGTACATGATTTGGCAAAGAGCACATGCAAGTACGTGGACGGGTTGTTACTGAACAATTTATTCATTTTCTTACAATTTGGATTTAGATTATTCTTTTTTTTTGAGGGAATAAGTGGTCACTGAAGTTGGTTGATGGAATAGTTTATTGTAGGTTTGTAGTATGATTAGTAAGTGGGCAGTGCAGTTGGTTGATGGCATAATTTGTTCTTAGCTATCATTGTATGGCCTTGCCTAGCATCTTACTGCTGCTCAAACCTACTTGTTTTTCTCGGCATCCAACATACCTTCACTTGTATTGGTAGGGTGCATGCCATCGGAGCTTGGTCGAATGATTTCCCCAAAAGTCTGTCCAAGCTTCCTAAAATTTATGTAGTAAGTGTCATGTTCTTATTATCTATTATCTATCATCACACGTATAAAGAAAAAACAATGTTGACGCTATGCACACCTACACGTAACAGCTACATCATGCATATAGCTGGTGTATATGGATTTGACTTGAGCTGGTTTGAACTTTTTCACTACTTATTTGATGACAGCTACATTCTCACCTACTAGGAGGAACTGAATCAACCTGGTCATGACTGGATGCTAATCTTCCTTAGCCATTTCAATGAAGATATTCGAGCTAAACTTCTGCTGCTGTGGTGGCGTACCTGGCACTTGAGAAACAATTCTCTATTTGGAGATGGGAAGTGCGGCATCGAGCAGTCCTCTTGTTTTCTCCAATCTTATATCACTTGTTTCCATGACAAGAGGGATGCTAATATGTTGGCTGATCCAAAAGGAAAACATACCATCTATTTCAATAAAGAAATGAAGGAAAAGAAATCTAAAGAAGGTTTCTGCACCTTGACAAAACCTGATATAGGTTGGGTAAAGTTAAATTTCGATGCTGGGTTTAATGAAGATGAGAAAGCTAGATTCTGGGGGGCTGTCCTTCGCGATCATGCCGGCATAGTGCTGCTCTCTGCCTGGGGTAAAATCCCGTACTGTCCCAATGCTGAGTATGCTGAAGCTACTGCAGGTCTATTATTTCAAAAATAATAGACCACGATATCTCGCTGCATCAGTCGATGTACACAATCTTTTATTTCAAAAATCCAAATATACAAAGTTATTACGATTCAAAGATCACTCAAAGTGGACACATGGATCAACCAGTGGAATATATGAGTTAAGAGACTAAACATCACGCTCTAGTCTATTAATATGCAGCCAGCCAGACTAGTTGAAGACGTGCCAGTGATCATTAGGAGACGGATGCACTCAGTAGCCATGATATCTCGCTGGTCTTGCAGTGATAGGGGTGTCCAAAGCTGCACCCAATGAGTCATCATGTGAATAACCTGCAAAACATTGTTTTTTTTGTTCTATTAAAGATAATATCATTTCTACCTCTCCAAATAGACCAATATAAGGCTAAAACACCAATACGAATACTAACCTTAGATGATTTATAAACACCATTCAACCAATTTTCAAACATATTTGTAACATTAGTTGGAGGAGGAAGTACATATGCAAAATGAATAATGCGCCATAGTAGTCGAGCAAAAGGGCAAGATATAACAACCGGGTCTTCAGAAGAGGCACATTCATATGCAAAGCCAAGTAACTGAACAAGATGACCATGGATACTATCATTGTTCCCCCCACTCAGAGCGATACAATCATGGAACATGAGGAACAGTTGAGCATAGAGCGGGAAGAGACTTGGAACCTTGCCAACTATACCATTGGGTCCATAGCATGGTGAAAGCAATGTGTCCTTGTTGGGATTGATGGGAGTGATGACGATGCCCACCATGGATGATCTCGACCATTGAAAGGATAGCCAAGTACCTGAGCAAACGTGTAGAAGTCAGCCTGGAGAAAGTTGGAGCCGATCATCCACTTCATAGTGCGACGATCATCTCCACACACCATGAGAGTGGAGAAAAACTGTTTCACCAGAGAAGTATCATAAGAACACTTGAGTGCCATAAGATGATGAAGCCCCATCCGTTCAGTCACAGCTAGAGCATTAGAAAATTGAGGCTTATGTCTTGCCTCGGTCAAATCCATAGGACGCATGGGGCGAATCTTCAAGATGGAGTGGACGTCATCAAAGATGGAATTCTGTGAGCACACCAAAAGTTGGGATCCCCAATCTCCTTGATACGTCGTAAACGTATCTATCATTTTTTATGTTCCATGCTTGTTTAGTATCCACTTTTCTATGCTTTGTCTATACTTTGAGGTATTTTTATATATTTTCTGGGACTAACCTATTAACAAGATACCGTAGTGCCGGTTACTGCTTTTTATCTTGTTTTGGTTCGTAAAAGCTAGTAAGGAAATATTCTCGAATTGACGGGACAAAAGCCAAAGTCAATATTTCACCGAGGAGAACACAGAGGCGGGAGCGGAGGGCGCCACAGGTGGTCGCACCCAGCGCAGCTCACCCTAGTCGCTCTGGTGTGGGCCCCCTAGCCGCCCCCTGCCTTGCCTCTTGACCTATAAAAGCCCCCGATGCCAAAATCCTAGGTACCCGATTAGAACGGAACAGTCCGTAGCCGCCGCCACCATCGTCCCTAGATCGGCGGGATCTGAAGCTCTTCCCGGCACCCTGCCGGAGGGGAGAGATCACCTCGGAGGCCTTCTTCATCACCATGCCAGCCTCCGGTATGATGCGTGAGTAGTTCATCCTTAGATTATGGGTCCATACAGTAGCTAGATGATTGTTTCTCCTCCTTTGTGCTATCATGTTTAAATCGTGTGAGCTCCGTTCATGATCAAGATCATCTATTTGTAATCATACATGTTGTGTTTGTGGGGATCCGATGGATATTGAGATACTATGTCAGATTGATTATTGATTCTATCATGTATTATTGATTATTGATTCTATCATGTATTATTGTTTGAGATCTTGCATGCTCTCCGTTTCTAGTAGCTATCTTGGCCAAGTAGATGCTAGTGACTCCAAGAGGGAGTATTTATGCTCGATAGTGGGTTCATGCCTCTCTTGAATCTGGGGAAGGTGGATTACTAGTCATAGATGCAGTTGGATGACGATCTATGTATATTGTTGTAATGCCCAATCAAATCTCATAGAATCATGAATGTTTAGTATTTGCATTGTTATGTCTTGCTCAGTTCCTGTCAATTGCCCCGCTGTAATTTTCTTTACCCAGCATGTTATGTTACTTATCTTAAGAAGAACACCTCTAGTGAACTGTGAACCCCGGTCCAATCTTTACCCAAGTAAGATTGACAACCTTACTGTAAGTTGGGGCAAAGTCTTGAGTTTGTGTTGTGCAGGATTCCAAGTTGTTAGCAACACCTTGGGGTTGTTTCCTTGCTCCTATTGGTTCGATAACCTTGGTTTCATAACTGAGGGAAAACTTGCTGCCGTGCTCATCATACCTTCCTCTTGAGGTTTCCCAACGAAGCTCTACTATTGAGCCACATCAAGGATTTTTCTGGTGCCGTTGCCTGGGAGTTTAAGGATAGCTTCACAAGTAGAGTCCTTCACAACCTTTATCTTTACTTTGTTTTTATTTTGCTTAGTTTCTTTTACTTTGTTTTGTTTGCTTCTTTTTATAAAAAATTACAAGAAAAAATAGTTTCGTTTGGTTTGCTTTTTCTTATAAAAAACACAAAAAAAATTAGTTCTTCCTATAATTGTCACCTTGCTCTAGCTCACCATGTTGATCCCTAAGATCATCCTGAAAGACCTTTCAATAGGTAGTGGCTCTATAATTGGGAAAGAAAATATTGAAGATTTCTTTAATCATATTAGTAAACATGAGGATATTTAGGATAGATCCTAATTATGAAATTGCTGCAGCTTCTTTAGTTCACATGTTGGAGGCTAGGTTTATTAACCTTAACCCCATGATGCAAATTATGTTTCTGAAACTTAAAGAAGTGGAGGATACTGAAAAGAGAAATTTTATTCTAGAAACTTTGCTAAAGGAGTTCAATGATGTTGCTAAAGAAGCCAAAATGGTCTTTGGTCATTTTAATATGCTAGGCTCATGTGTAGATGTTATGTGTACATTAGAAAATTTGGATAAAACCAAACCCAATGGAGAGGAAATTAAAATACCCATACTTTTTAAACTTGTAGGAATGCATGAAGCCTTAGAAAAGAATTTTGATTGGATTGTTCCTGAAAATCCGTTTGATGAAAGCAGTGAACCCAAGAGTGTTGAGAGAGGATCCTCTAGAACTCATTTGGATGATATACCTTTTCTAGTTGAAGAAATTTCGAGTATTGATCTTAATGCTTCTTCATTTGAAAATACTTGATTCTTGCTTCTTGTGCCTAACTTAGAGGCGTTAAAGAAAAGTACTTCTTGAAAGGTAACCCAATAGTTTTCTTGAGTCTTGGAAGTTATTACTTCTGTAATAACCTCTCCTTATCCTTTTTATTTGATTTTTGTGCCAAGAATAACGTCTAATGATGTCGTGGGAATGGCCACGGCAGATACTGCGATTGTCAGCGAGTAGTAGAACGAGGGGCAAGGGCGGCCAGCCATCCGCGATGCGAGATGAGGGCAAAGACACAGGGATTTACCCAGGTTTGCCCCCCGGACGGTAAAGACCTACTCCTGCTAGATTGTATTGATGAGAGAGTACAATGGGCGAGCTCGGCGGCTAGGCGGCGAGTCAAAGGGGTGTATGATGGAACGTAAGTGCTATGCGTGCCCTAGGGAGGTTTATATAGAGTCACCTCGCTAGGGTTTACAGATCTACAACCGAGTTGGATAAGGACTCGAAAGGTTTTGACCTAATCCAACTGGGCCTAGCTACACTTTTGGTCCTTCAGCATCCAGTCACCTGGTTTCCTCTTGGGTCGTGGTCCAGTCGACGTCCCGCAGGCCCACTCGCTGAGAGTATGATCCAGTAGAAAACGTCCTGCTGGGTATACCCCACTCGGCATATCCCCATCAGTAGTCCCCGAGGCCATCGTTGATTCATCGCAGGTGTTCTTTAGCAGTCGGAGTATTCAGGTCCAATTTGGACGCCCAGTAGAATCGGCGATGGACTCCTTCAATGAAAGAAAGAATCTCCAGCATGCATCATCAGTCGCAATAACGACGACCAGTCGAATCGCCAATTTGGCGAGTAGTCGAATTGCAGCTATGGCGAATGGGTTGACGAGTAGTCGAGTAGACGAAGTTGGACCGTTAGCGTGGTCAAACTAGCCGTTGGGTAATCCAACGGTAATATTGGCGTGATCACCGCGCGGTAACGGCTCCCCGAAACTGGCGGGAACCAACCGCTATATAAGGAGAGTGACGGGTGAGTTGCGAGCATTCCCCACATTTCTTCCGACTCCGTGCGTCCTTCAATCTTCCATTCTCTCCGGAGCGACCCAGAGCGATCTAGCGATCCCAGACCCTCGAATTGATGGCACCCCCGAAAGAATCGTGGGGGATATCCAAGTGTACCAAGGTGCTACTGAAGTCCTTCAAAGACGTAGGGATTCTCCGTGCCAGGAGATGGCAAATCCCCACGGCCGGGGAGGTGGAGCTGAATCCGCGCGCCGGCAAATTCATCTGCTTTACTAGACATCTCGAGAGGGGGCTCGGCTTCCCCACCTCGATCTTCTTCCGCCGATTCTACGTAAATTACAGCATCCAGCCGTCAGATCTAGGGCCGCACAGCATCGAGCAGCTCGCCATTTTCGTGGCATTCTGGGAATGCTATCTGGGCTGTCGCCCTTACTTTACCTTGTGGAAAGAGCTGTTCCACAGGCAGGTCGGTCGCAAGAGGTATGCGGCCCGATGCTGGCAGCAGCCGGCCTTACTTTTTAGCTGAAGTCAAAGGCCTCCTTCCTCAACCTCATGCTGCCGAAGAAGGCGGCAAGCGGGTGGAAGAAGCATTGGTTTTACGTCAGCGAGTCGACTCCAGATGGCGAGGTGTCGCTCCCGATGTACTCCGCCGAGCGGTTTGAGCCGCGCTGGCTCTAAGTCGCCAAACTTCCGCATGACCAGCAGATGTTGGTCGAAGAAATGCTGACGATGATTCGTCAATTGAAGAAAGATGGGCTCGAGACCATCAATTTATACAATTGCTGGCTCGAGCGGCGACTTGTGCCCCTTTCCATCTATGCCCACTGGATGTACTAGTACACCGGTAAAGACGACGGGACCAAGGCCTGCACCGTCGAGTGGAAGGCCGACGACTATGCCCTTTGCTGAATAAGATCACTGACGCGGAATAGCACGATCCAAAGGCCGGGATTGCCCCATATACCATGAAGCGCAAGGCGCCACCGATAAATCTATTTTTCCTTGTCTATTTTGCAGTCGCAGAAATGCAGTCGCGGTCTATTAACCATGTGTTGTTTGTTCAGCTATTCCAAGTGGTGGAAGGTTGGCTCCCTCCCGCCGATGACGAAAGCTCAGACGAGGCCGCCGAAGACGAGAGCGAGTCCTCCTCCGAGGAGAATGATGGAGATAACGACGACGATGATGATGATGATGACGAGGCCGCGGAAGTCGCCGCACCCACGGTTCGGAAGACTCATGGGCAACGACAACGCAAGCTCGAGAGCCTCGAGGATGACGACGGGGGTGAAGACGAAGCCCCTGAACTTAGCTCACGATGCGTGGCTATGCCTTCGAAAAATAAGTCGCCAAAGAAGAAGAAGGAGGCGCCCAGGGCAGTGTCGCCGCCTCGGTCATCGACTAGCTCCAAAGCGACTAGCGCAGCCGATGATGCCGGGGCTAAAGTGTCGGTGAAGGCGTCTGAGGCCATGGTGGAGGACGAAGTGCCGCTGGCGTCGCTTCCACCACCATACTCGACAGTCATAGGCCTCGGGGATGCTCCAGCCACAAAGGCATCTCCATCGAGGGAGGCACCCATGTCGACCGGAGGGGAACTTCCCGCTGCCGCGGCCTCGTCAACAAACAAGGCTTTCGTGTCATGGGCTTTGGCCCTGTTTGAGACGGGCATCAGCCGAAAGCTAGGCCCAGAATTGGAGAAGCCGGCGCACATCCGCACCGACCTACGCTATATTCCATTTGCCAGGTAAGTGTCTTGCCATATCGACTTGAATTGCTAGTTTGTATTTGTTGTTTGATTTGCTGAGCATTTATTTTGGCAGGACTGGCGTGAAAAAGATCGGTCACCCCTCGGTGGACAAAGTTCCAATAGACGCCTCGAGGGCGAAAGCTAATCCCTCGAAGAAGAGGAAGGGCGACGACGCGAAGGTGCCCGCTGAGGGCACGAAGAAGATGAAGGGCGATGAGGTCGTCATAATTTCAGACGAGCCAGTCGATGCCCCAAGTGGAGATCCGACTGGAGTGGATGCGGCCATGAAGTCCGTCGTTGTCGCGGGGTCGCAGCAGGTGGAACCTGCGGCGCTGGTCGGGGCGTCGGGGCCCACGACGAGTGTTGCGGGAGGAGTGGTGGCGACCTTCCCTCTCTTTATGGCGAGGGCCTCCACCACGAGTGTCTCGGCGCAATCGGCCCAAGCACCCGAAGCTTTGGGATCAGAAGTTGAGAAGCGTTGTGGGTGCACGCCTCTTGTGCTGTCGTCGGTGGACGCGATCGAGCTGCACATCATGCTGGGCGCGGCTATTCAGGTATGTCCAGTCCCCGAGGATCTGGTCGCTGAATTTCTGCGGGCAGATTCTTATTACTTTTTGCTATCCAGTCCCCGAGTGGCTAGTCGCTGAATTTCAGTGACTAGGCACTTAGGAATTTCTTCAATATCCAGTCCCCGAGTGACTAGTTGCTGAATTTCAGTGACTAGACACTTAGGAATTTCTTCGGGGTTTGCTTATATCAATTGTGTCTGTGCAGGGCCTCTAGCGTGAGTCGACGGATCGACTGGCCACCAAAGAGCGTCCGGAGCGCGATCTTCGCTCCGTGCAGGAGGTGAATAAACAGCTGCAAGCAACCACGGGTAGGTTTTCGACGTGCCCTCTCCATCGCTACCTTGATTGTGATCTCACCCTTGCGTTGCTGCAGAGGGGCATTCGGCCATGGTGGCGAAGGCTCGTGAAGGTTTGTTCCCCATTAGTGAGCTGACGGCTGCTCAGTTGTCATTGACCGTCGCGGAGAAGCGGTTGGCCGAGCTGGAACGAGAGCTCAAGGCCGCAAAGGTGGAGGTGAGTTCAGCTAAGGAGAGGTCTAAGGCGGCTATCACTGCCGCAACTGAGGAGCGGAAGGTGTATGCCGCTCTCGTCACAGGGCTGTAGAACGATTTGTCGGGTCTCCAAGATTTCCTCACAGGGCGCTGCCGTCCCCTGATAGGTGAGTTCCTTCATCTTGTGTTTGTATCAGCGAGTCCCCGAGCGTGCGGGTCGCCATTTTCATTGTGTCCTTGATGTGGTTGACTCGAATCATGCATCCTTCTGACGCCACATTGCTTGTTCTTCTGTAGGGAAAATTCTTGATGACGACCCCGAAGCGCAGCCGTACGATGTGTGGCAGTGTGTCACCATGCTGGTGGATTCTGCCGCCCTTTCGGCGACCTGCATTCGCGCGTACCTCCAGGAGATCTCGCCGACGGAGGTGATCCCCAGCGAACTCACGAAGGTTTGGCGTTACCTGGAGAGGGCTCCGACGGTTGTGGAGTACATGTCGCGGTCATCCTTCTGCCGTGGAGCTGCGACTACGCTGAGCCTTGGGCTCGCCCACTTCCCTGACGACTTCGACCTCGACGATGTCACCAGCGGGTATCCCTCAACGACTGGCTCGGTCGAGATCTCCGACGTGCTGAAGTTGACCGACCGGGCCACGGTCTACTCCGAGCGGGTGCTGGCAATGGGCGATCTTCTGCCGTATCAGGAGACGATCGTCGCTCTGAACGACCCCGAGCCGGCGCATCGCGACTTCAAGGTGGAGTAACCATTCCGATCGGTGATGGCCGGCGCCTTGATGACGTATCCGTCGAACCTGTGGGTCCCCTTTATCCGCGTTCGTGGTAACGATGGCGCGTCGTCTTCGAAGCCTGCAGAGTAGATGTTTTTGCCGATTGGCGTTAGTTGAAAGGAAGTGTGTACCTGCCCTTGTAAGCGAACAAAATTTGTTGCCGAAAGGAATGCATGCATGCTTTCGTCAACGTTGATATGAGTTTGGATTATTTTTGTTTTGCGAGTCCACGAGCGCGTCCGCCCTTTTGTGGATTTTACCTCGTGTTTGTGTATGTACGTTTGCTTTTATACTGTTATTTAGTTGAGGTCGACTCGCCGTGGCTTGGGAAGCCAGTCGCTTGGTGACCCCAAGGGGTGCTCTATACTTAGCCGTTTTCCAGGACGGGAACAGGGTCGGTTGGACGAGTCCCCAAGCGTGGTACTTAGCCGTTCTAGTCGCATGCCCAAGGTAGGTTAGGACGGAGCGCATTGTACTTGGCGCGTCACTCCACCTGACTCGGAGAGCCAGTCGCATGGCGAGTCTAGGGCGAGCTCTCATACTTGGTGTTTATCCCTAGCCGCGTAGGTTTGGACTGGCGTCAGTGTAACACCCTCAGAATCGGACCTATGCAAGTTTGAGCAGATTTCGCCAAACCCGCATAGAAACGATTCAAAGGTGCCCACCAGGCACTTTCGTGCGGGTGGAAAACGAAGTAATAACATTACACAACAGTCCTCGATGGGACCCACAGAACAGATATATATAACAGCGACTCAAAGAGTCAAGAATACCGATATAATATACAAAGATCCAAATCATCTTGTAAACGACAGAGCGTCCAGCTACGGACAAGATGCAAATGGGGCTAAGAGCCCTGAAGGATAACCAATGGCGTCCATAACCCTGCCCAGGCCAAGCCGGAAGGGTAACCCTGCTAACGACGTTGATCTCAAACCTGCTTAAACAAAAGGGGTGCCGGCAAAGGGCAAAGGAAAAAGAAGGAGCGTCAGTACTGAGGCCAGTACACGGCAAGGCTAGAATTCGGCGGTCCTCGCCTACATAGGTATGGTGGACTGAAGCGGCAGCGGCAGCATGCACTGAACAACCTATAGAGACTCGATACAACTGGCGGTTATCAGAGGGGGGTGAGAATGACCTATCCGGATCCAACCTGGAACTAACACCAAACAAACCCATCCTGGTGTTTCCCCCTCGAGACCAAACGAGGAAGTCAACCGAGGAACTCACACAGTTGGCAGTTTTATTTATTCAGTTATAGTTGCGGTACTTTACTAGTCAGGTTTGGATAATCATCCTAAGAAAGTAAGCAGTGGGCACTTTTAGTTGATCATTCCGATGTAGTTGCAACAATTACTAATCAGATTCGGATAGCATGAGATAAACCCAAAACCCAGCAGTTTTTGGTACTTTTATTCAGCCAATTCCGTTGTAGTTGCCATACTTACTAGTCAGGTACAATGGTCGCAAGCGACAAACCAAACAAGCAATTGTGGGCAGTATTATTAGCCATTCCGTTATAGTGAAGCTGATTACTAGTCATTATAAGTCAAATTTATAACAATAAACTTTAGTTATGCTTGTCTATGATCGAGATACTGTGCTCCAAGTCGTCCATATCCGCGGACACGGCTTTGAAAGTTTTACCGGCCGGGTGCACCAATAGCAACACACGCTCGATCAACCTCGGAAAAACCAAATCAAAACCCGAGGCTTTCACGATGAACAATCAGGATCCAGAAATATTTGAGGGCCACCCTTAAGTAGAATCCATAACGGAGTAAGCAAGCTCGAGACGGCCTCAAGGTTATGGGGGACGGTTGTGAGCATTGGGAACCTGAAAGTGTGGCTGGGCTTGTCGACACCGCGGAATCGTGCCATGATCCTAAACAGTACAGTGTGCTCCTCGCACAAATTAAATACAGAAAGTAGCATGGCATAGGTACAGGATCGTAAATAAAACCTCAAACTAGTTTGTGGCCCCAAGAAATAAGACTGAATCAAGCTCTGGCTCGGGGGGGTCCCATATACCTCCCGGATGTGGATAGCGCGATAAATCAAGGAACAGGTATCAAGTACTCGGGGTCTTACGGGACACAAGTGGGCGTTCGGAAACCAAATATTATCTATCACCCACCGATGCCTCTGCTTATTCAATTTTAGTTGTTAAACAGAAATTAAAGTGACGATAAGTAAAACTAGAATCATCTCCAACATCAACATGCGGCAAAACATCAACAACTGTGGCACATGCCGACACACATCAGCACTTGAGCAAGCAACTGCGACGCGCAAGTCCAACTATCTACCAAACAACAGGTAATAGGGTGTGTCCAAGGCAATATAGGGCTGCACGGTATATCAAGGGTACGGAATCTAAAGCATCGCAACACAGATAGCAAAAGATCAACAGGAGGGAATAAAGACTATAAAAATAAGATAGGTAGAAAGAGGGAGATGCTCGCCTGAAAACATTGTCGAAGGTTCAACCGAAGATCGGGACGAAGCTCACATCAACTCAACGGCCTTATCCGCGAAGAAGCAAAACACTAGAATAAACACCGGATGCAATATTTAATACCACGGCAGAAGATCGGCATGATGCATGTATGATGCATGGCATGGCAAGGTGCGATGCAATTAGGTCATATTAAGTGGAACCGGGGTCCCGACAGTTAATTAGATGGTTCAAGTTATTTAGAAGCCCCGCAATTTAAATGTTGTGTTAGCATGGCAGAAGATAGCACCGGTTCGCTACACAAATTTAAATGAGGCCAATATGAGACTGAATTTGCCCGCATATGGGCCCCATATTTAATTATTAGGTGAATCGGCGGAAGGCCCCCAAACCACAGATATGCATGCAAGATGACAATTAAACATGCAACAAGTTGTTATGTTATAAAATAGGGTTCGAGGAAAAGGGTCACACATTTAGGGTTCGGCGATCTTGTGGATCCGGGGTTTCCGGGGTTCGGGGTCCGGGTCCAGGGTTCGGCGGGGATCAGGCCTCGGGGTTCAGGGTTCGACGAACTTGACGGGATCGTCCTCGGATATCGGGGGTAGAGCTTGGCGCATCCGGGGTCTCCGGGTCATGGCGACGGTCCTGGCGTCCTTGATGGAGAACTCAGGGTTCCGGGGTTCGCGGTTTTCTTGTCGACGGTCTCGTGGGGCCATCTTAGTTGCCGGTGTCGAGCTCGGGTGCCGTTGATGATCTTGGGGTTTCAGCGGAACGGTCTTCGGGGTCATGGCGTTCTATGAAGCAGAGCTCCGGACCTTCGGCTCCGGGGGGGGGGAAAGTTCTCGGCGTTCTCGATGAAGACCTTGGCCAGGTGATCTTGGGGTGGTTCTTGGCGAAAGGTGTAGGCCGAAGATCTTGGCGGTGGTCGTGGTTACTTGTCAACGAGGAGGCATTGTCTCACCCAACTTGCACCGGTTCACCTTTCGAAGATCATGGCGTCTCCCGAAACAGGGCTCGTTTTGGACTTTGACCGCGATATCTTCCGAGTTCCAACACATATTACACCGATTCATCTTGGCGCCATGGGTCATCAAGAACTTGTCGTCCTTGTCTTGGCTGCGAGGCGGGCTGGCAAAATCACTCGACGCCTTTGAGGCCTTGCTGGGTGGGCGAGGCATAGCGGCGCGATGCGAGGCAGCCATGGCGGTGAAGGCGGAGGCCGCGGCAGCGGCTTGTCGGGCTGCTGAAGCAGCCGTGGCGGGCAGACGAGGCGGGCAGGGCTGGCCGAGCGGCGGCGGGTCGGGAGGCAGTGGCCGGGCAGCGGGGCAGCGGCTGCGCGTGAGGCGGTGAGTCTGGCGGCCTTGCAGCAGCGTCGAGGCGTCATGATGCGGCTCAGGCGAGTCGCGGGCGGCGCGTTGCAGTGAGAACAGTGGGGCCCTGGCGGCAGCGGCAGAGGAGGCGTCGGCGGCAGTGCAGGCGGGCTCGGCGGAGGCGCGCCTTGGCGGAGGAGGTGATGGCAGCGGAGGCGGGCGGTCGGCGGCAGCTGCGGCAGCGGGCGAAGCGGAGGTCTTGTAAGCGAGGTGGCGGCGGCGTGAGGGGAACGCGGAGGCGGGCGGTTAGGCGCGGCGGGCCATGAGGAGGGGCGACAGGCGGCGAGGAGAAGGAGCGGGCAGGCGGGAACCAGGAAGGAGAAGGGATGAGGCGTCGGGGACGGAGAGGAGGAGAAGCACAGGGCCAGCTCAGGGGTTGGTGGGGCGTGGGGCCCAGGCGTGGGGGCGGTTGGACCGGCGGGTGGGGGACGGGAGTGGGTCCCGCGCGGCAGGTGTGTGTGCGTGAGTGTGAGTGGGTTGGGGCGGGGCCACGCGGCAGGGAGAGGGGGGGTTGCCGCGTGGGTGCAGCGTGTGCGCTGTGTTGTGTGCGTGTGGGGACAGCTGGGGGGGGGTTTGGTGGAAGCTGAGAGAAAGAGGTGAGGGAGAGGGGCTGGCCACGTGGCGGTTAGGAGTGGGGAAGGAGAGGGAGAGGTGAGGTGGCGGGGTGGGATTGGTGGGAGTGATGTGGCCGGTGTGGTGGGTAGAATATTAGGTAGATGTAGGATTTAGATGGGCGGCGGGTTGGACCGTTTGTAAAATCTGGGGTGGTCGTCGGTCAAACGCCCGCTCGATTCATGCCCGCTAAAATAACTTAAAATTTTATTTAATTTAATCGGACCGTTTGTAACCCGATAGCGACAAAACAAAATAATCCGGAGACCCGGGGTTTGCATTAGAACAAAGGTGGGGCGTTTAGAAAACAAAACGGCTTTGCGAAAATAGTTTTGACAAACAACATATGATGATGACGATGCAATGCACAAATTCAACGCGATTTTCTAGTAGTGGTTTTGCGGGATGCCACAGTCAGTCCCCGAGAGTGGTACTTGACCGTTCGAGTCGCTGCGCCGAGGATGTGGAGCATTGGGTCGCTGTGAGAAGCGAATGCGGTTGTATTGGCCTGAAGGACCAGTCGAGCGAGGCGACTCCGGTGGGGATCCGGGTTGGTGTTTTCGTGGATGACGCAAGGACCGAGTTTTATCGATGCCCTTGTATCGCACTACTTAGTCGTGCCGGTCGTGCGACCAAGGGTTGACTTCCATGATTAGCGTAATTCTGTTTTTACGAGTGCGAATGGCACAAGGATTGAAGAGTAGACACAATTTTTGCGAGTCGAAAATCTTTATTGCATGGCGGGGGGAGTACATGTCGGAGTTCTATGTATAGAACTTCCTTAGGAGGTTTACATTCCACGGCCGCTTGATGTCGAGTTGTCCGTCGCCTCGGACGTCGATGAGGTAGTAGGCATCATTGCCCAGGACTCGCCCTATGGCGAATGGTCCCTCCCATGGGGGAGAGAGCTTGTGCATGCCCTTCTTGTCCTGGATCAGTCACAGGACCAGGTCGCCTTCCTGGAAGGTGCGAGTCCAGACTCGGCAGCTGTGGTAGCGGCGGAGTCCTTGCTGGTAGATGGCGGTGCGGGAGCGAGCTAGGTCGCGTGCTTCGTCGAGCTGGTCGACCCCGCCATGGCGTGCGAGCTTGTTGTCGGCCTCCACGTAGTTGACGACCCGAGGTGAATCATGCTCGAGGTTAGTCGGCATGACGGCTTCAGCGCCGTACACCATGAAGAAGAGCGTGAACCCAGTCGATCGATTGATGGAGGTGCGATTACCCCAGATGACGGAGGGGAGCTCCTCGACCTAGCACCCCTGCGCGTTCCGCCTGGCCGTTAGACTCTGGGTGGGCGACTAAGGAGAGATCGAGCCGTATGTTGTGCTCCTCGTAGTATTCGGCCATGGCGCCCTTGGCGAAGTTGGTGCCATTGTCCGTGATGATGCTGTATGGGAATCCGTAGCGGTAGATGAGCTCGCATAGGAATTTGGTGGCGGTCTTCCCGTCACACTTGCGGACTGGCTTGTCCTCCACCCACTTGGTGAATTTATCGACGATGACCAGGAGGTGGGTGTAGCCGGAGGGGGCCTTATTGAAGGGTCCCACCATGTCCATGCCCCATACGGCGAATGGCCAGGTGATGGGGATGGTCTTGAGCGCCGAGCTTGGCACCTGCGTTTGATCGGCATACTTTTGACACCCGACGCAGCGCTGGACGATGTCGACCGCGTCGGCGTGTGCGGTGAGCCAGTAGAAGCCATGTCACATGGCTTTGGCGACCAGGGACCTAGCGCTCGCGTGATGGACGCAGTCGCTAGCGTGGATGTCTTGGAGGATCTTGCGACCTTCCGCGGGCTGCACGCAGCATTGGAACACGTCGGTCACGCTACGTTTGTGGAGTTCTCCGTTGATGATGAAGAAGGATTTGCATCGGCGCACGATCATGTGTGCCTCCATCTCGTATGTTGGCAGGGTCCCTCCTTCAAGGTAAGAGACGTATGGCGTGGTCTAGTCGCTTGGCTCCGCGACCATGGCGATCAAAGCTGGTTCTGGTTGTAGTGGTATCCCGAGGTCGATCTCCGTCGGGGGAGAGACAGAGGGCTTGGTGATGGTGTCGAGGAAGACACCGGCGGGTGGCGCGAGGCGAGCCGATCCCACATGAGAGAGGGCATCGGCCTCTTCGTTCTTGCGCCGATCGATCCAATCGACGGAGTACCCGACAAAGTGGCCTCCTAGGTGGTCTACTACTTGGTGGTATGCCTCCATGGTGGGGGAGACGACGTCGCTGGTACTGGCGACTTGCACGGCGACGAGGTCGGAGTCTTTGTAGCACCGCATGCGATTGATGTTTATCTCCTTGGTGGCTCGAATGCCGTGAAGGAGGGCCTCGTACTCGGCCATGTTGTTGGTGCAGATGGTGAAGTCGAGGTATAACACGTAGCACATTTTGTCGCCCTTGGGGGAGGTGAGTACGATCCCTGCCCCTGCGCCGTCTGCGTTCTTGGACCCGTCAAAGTGGAGCGACCAGTAATGGAGGTACGACAGCTTCTCCGGCTGCTGCGCCTCCTCCCAGTCGGCGAGGAAGTCTGCCAGGGCCTGCGACTTGATTGCCTTGCGCAACTCGTACTTGATATCGTGGACGCCGATCTTGACGGCCCAATTGGTGACTCGCCCAGTCTCCTCGCGGTTGCGGATGATGTCCTGCAACGACGCTGAGGAGACGACCGTGACTGGGTGCTCCTGGGAGAAAAGTCTGGCGCCATTGGCTCGAAGACCGCATATACCAGGTACCGTATCGGGTAAGCTGTCGCGACTCGGTGAGGACTTCACTAATGTAGTAGACGGGTCATGATACGTCGAAAACGTATCTATAATTTTTGATGCTCCATGCTTGTTTAGTATCTACTTTGCTTTGCTTTGTCTACACTTTGAGGTGTTTTTATATATTTTCTGAAACTAACCTATTACAAGTTGCCACAGTGCCAGTTGCCTATTTTCTTCTGTTTTTGGTTCCAAAAAGGCTGAAAATCAATATTTTCGGAATTGGACGGGACAAAAGCCAAAGTCAATATTTTACCGTGAGGGACACAAATACAGAAGACGAGACGGAGACGCAAACCAGGGCGGACAAACCCCCCTAGGCGCGGGTGGACCCTGCCCTGCGCCTGGGCAGGGTGTGGCACCCCTGGTCGCCTCCCGGCCTCGCCTCTTTGCCTATAATAAGCCCCCAATGCAGAAACCCTAACGACATGATCAAAACTCCATGAAACCTTCTATAGACGCTGCCACCATCGTCCCTAGATCGGGGGGGGGGGGATCTGAAGTTCTTCCCGGCACCCTGCCAGAGGGGAGATCATCTCGGAGGCCTTCTCTCTGTATGATGCATGAGTAGTTCTGATGATGCTCGACGTGGCACTTCGTTGGTAACCCCAAGCGCAGGGTGTGTGAAGAGCAAGTAACAAGTTTTCCCTCAGTTGAGACCGAGGTTATTGAACCAGAAGGAGGAAGGAAATGTCACACAGGTGTTGCAAGCAACATGGAGACCTGCATAACACAAACTCAAGACTTTGCCCCAACGAATCAGTGAGGTTGTGAAGCTCACCGGTTTGCTGTAACAAAGGATTAAACGTATGGTGTGGAAGGTAATGGTTTGCAACAAGTAAACAAGTAACAGTGGAAGATGTATCAATAGTAAAAATTGTACTGGGGTTCATAGTTCACTAGAGGTGCTCTCCTTAGATAAATAACATGGCATGAAGGGTAAACAAATTACAGCGGGGCAATTGATAGGAACTAAGCAAGGCATAACAATGCAATTACTAGCCAGAAAGATCCTATGAGGTTGATTGGGCAATAAAACAATATACATAGACCGTCATCCAACTGCATCTGACTAGAAGTCCACCTTCAGGTTATCATCCGAACCTCCTCCAGTATTAAGTTGCAAGCAATAGACAAGTGCTTTAAGCAAAGTGTGTAAGGTAAACACTCCACATGTTCCATGAACAAGAGACCGTTGTTTTCTCCCTAGTAGCGACAACACATCTACAACCGAAGAGATTATTGTCACTTCCCTTGGAAACTAGAGGCATGAACCCACTATCGAGCATAAATACTCCCTCTTGGAGTCACTAGCAACTACTTGGCCAAGATAACCACTAGCAACGGAGAGCATGCAAGATCACAAACAACACATACATGATAGAATCATAAAGATAAAACCATTAATCAAACCAACATAATAATCTCAATATCCATCGGATCCCCACAAACACAACATGCATGATTAAAAATAGATTAGATCTTGATCATGAACGGAGCTCACAAGATCTATACATGAAATCGCAAAGGAGGAGATACAACCATCTAACTACTACATGGACCCATAGTCCAAGGTGGAACTACTCACGAATCATACCGGAGAGAAGTCCTCCGGGATGATCTCCCCTCCGACAGGGTGCCGGGAAAAACTTCAGATCCCCCCGATCTAGGGACTATGGTGGCGGCGGCTATAGACGGTTTCGTGGATTTCTGATTGGGTACTCAGGGTTTCTGCATTGGGGGCTTCTTATAGGCAAAGGGGCGAGACAGGGAGGCGGCCAGGGCCACCAAAACCTAGCCAGGCGCGGACCCACCTATGGCCGCACCTGGGGGGGTTTGGCCCCTCTGGCCGGCCCCTCCGGCTCTCCTCTGGACTTCTTGTTCCCCACGAAAAGTAATTGACTTTGTCCTTCGTCCCGTCCAATTCCGAGAATATTTATTTATTAATTTTTCTGAAACCAAAAACAACATAAAACAGACATCTGGCACTGTTGCAACTTGTTAATAGGTTAGTACCAGAAAACATGTAAAAAGCACCTCAAAGTGTGGGCAAGTAAAGCAAAATAAATACTAAACAAGCATGGAGCATCAAAAATTATAGATATGTTTCCAACATATCAGCATCCCCAAGCTTAACTCCTGCTCGTCCTCGAGTAGGTAAGTGATAAAATAATAATTTTTAAGGTGACATGCACCCTTACAATAAAGATCCAACCATTTGCAAGCATTGAAAGCTGGGATCAAAGAACTCTAAACATGTGCATGAATGATGGAGTTCTAACAATAGGACATAGTAACTATGCATGCAACATGGCAAGCTACAAACAAAGATCATGAATAATATGTATTGAAAAACGTTTCTTTGTTTCACATGCAGAAAACATGGCATAGCGGTAATCATCTTGTCCCTCATAGAGTAGCAATAAAATGCATAGGACACCTGCAAAGTTTATAAGGGTGACTAGAAACAAATAGCACAAGAGAAAGTAATAACACAATATGCATCAATTAATAAGCTTTGGAACACTGCACACAGAATAACAACTATGCTCTCTTAATGGTGCCTAAAGGTAGAAGGTGGGGACGCAATAGTGGTGGAAGAAAGGCCTTTTTGTAAAGGAAGCAGGGATTACAAGTTTCAAAAATATCTTCCAAAAATTATGGCACTAGTTAGCTTTCAGCCCTCATTGCCCCTATCATAAGCATCTTGAAGTGGTTAAGGTTAAAGTGGCAAAGCTGGAGTATATGCTTGACGAAGTATAGTTTAGCAATCTCATGCCCCTTGAATACGAGGCCCACACCTCATGCATACTGAACTTTGGGTCCAGGTAAATTCTTGTCACTGTAAGTATTTGCATATCATTGAGAACCGCCAATGGGGTACCCCTTGCACATGGTACATGAGCTTTCCCATAACCAAAATGACAAGGCAAGAAGACAATGAACATCTCAGCAATTATTCTTATGTACCATGGGAATATGGTGCTTTTTCTCTCTGTCCTCTTTTCTCAATGTGTCTCTTTCTTATAAGAAGAATGCTTCATAGATGTCACTATGGTGATGCTGCAAGTTTCCACCATGATTAGGCATGGCTTAGGCTAGTGCCCCAGGCGTTTCTCTAACATAGGATACAAACTCCATGGACTTACAAGTTCCTCTTTATTTCACACCGGTGATATCCATAGACAAAAGAACATGACATCAACTGAGTATAACAAGGTACAAGTGCAATGTTGAAAACGTTCCCCGTGACAGCACGGTTCTGCTAATTCCAACTTATAAGTGCAAGCATATACAAAAAAGTTGTGACAATGGTTCAAGTTTATTAGGGGCAAAGAGTAAAGTGTGCCATCAAGTTCGTGAGGGCTTTAATCACCAAGTTTTCACATAACAAAATAGTTTTTAATTGGAAGATAGAAGAAAACAAGAATATACTTTGGAATGGTGTAACACACCATGCATAGGTGTTTATAGTGGACACTTTGGAATAACTTGGTTTCTTGGGAGTTGGAAGCACAAGTAGAACTTACTCATACAAGTGGAGGCTAGCAAAATACTGGGAGCAACTAACTAAGAGAGCAATAATAGCTATAATTATGCAATGCAACAAAGCAAACTAATCAAAGCAAAGAGTACTACAAGTCAAGGACTAAATGATCATAGAGGCTAATGGTGACTTGTCATAGTCATAACATGGTGTGAGCATGTGCCAAGTCAATCCAAGCAAAACATCAAAGGATAATACCACAATACTATGCTTTTGCATGCTAAAACAACGCATAATTTATTCAAGGCACACTAAGCAATCCCAATTGTTTGGAACAAGACATGCTACAACAATAATCACTAAGCATAATGCTAAAACAACACCTAGCATGTCATGCTAAAGTCTAAGTCACAGTCAATGCAAGCTCATCTTGCACTTACAAGAAAGAACTTACTACTCCTTTCCAACACCAAGCAACTTATTTGCAAAATAACACAGCGAGAACGGGGGTCCAAACTATTTTATTCAAGCAAACTAAACAACTAAACCAAACAAAAACTAAGACTCTCCAAGAATAACACAACAGTGCATGAAGCAATAAAAACGAAGTGTCTAGACAGACCTGAGCTTTTTATTGATGAAGAAGGGGATGCCTTGGGCATCCCCAAGATTTGACGCTTGTACCTCTTGGATATTTCTTGGGGTGACACCATCGTGGCATCCCCAGGCTTGAGCTTTTGGCTATTCTTCATCTCATTGCATCATTCTCTCTCTACACCTGAAATTTTTCCTTCATACAAAACTTCACACAATCTTCATTAGCCACATTAGCTTATTCAAAAGATATTAGACCACTGGCAAAGCTTTATAACAGCAAGGCTTTTCAATAAAAACACAAGCTACTGTAGTAACTCCTTCAAAGAAACTCAATTTACCTGAAGAGAGCTCAAAAAGGAATCAATAAGAAGCAAATGCAAATAATGGCAGAAATCTGTCAAAACAGACCAACAGGTAGAAATGATATTTTTGAACATTTTCTGTTGCTCAAATCAAAAAGTGTTGAACTAACAAAAGTTATCCAACATACTAGGGGATTTATTCGTAGATTGTGAGATCAATCCGAGTTACATAGGCTCCTCAAGAATATTTATGGTGGAGGACAGAAATCTGTTTCGGGACAACAACTCCCCAAATCTTACTTCCCTCTCATTAGAGGTCATTCTTGGCACAAAAAGCAAACAAAAAGGATAAGGAGAGGTCATTATAGAAGTAATAACTTCCAAGACTCAATGAAACTCTTGGGTTATCTCCCACCAAGTACTTTTCTTTAATGCCTTTAAGTTAGGCACAAGAAGCTTGAGAAGATGCTCACATAAGAATTATAAATTGAAGTCAAAGAGAGCATCAAGAAGCAAATTCAAAACACATTTAAGTCTAACCCACTTCCTATGCATAGGAATCTTGTAAAGAAACAAGTCATGAAAGCACAAAGCAATAGGCATATGAAAGCAAAACAAGTGCAACTTCAAGATTTTCAACATAAAGAGGGGAAACTTAATATTGTTGAGATACATAAGACCATGTTTCCCTCTCTCAAAATAATTTTCAGTAGCATCATGAATAAACTCAACAATATAGCTATCACATAAAGCATGCTTTTCATGATCTATAATCACATAATCTCTATCAAGCTCACTAATAGTGGGGTTAAAGCCTTCACAGGTTTTACCCAAAGTAGATATTTCAAAAGGATCCACAGGAACATAACATTCATCCTCCTTTGGTAAGAAAGGAGGACAATCAAATAATATAAGGGATAAAGAGTTACTCTCATTAGAAGGTAGGCATGGGTAGATCCATTCTTCCTCCTTTTGTTCATCACTCTCCCCCTCCTTTTCATCTAATGAGCTTTCAGTTTCAACGATTCCTTTTTCCATAGGCTCCTGCCACTACTAGAGAAAAGGCTATAGGAGACATGCTTATGCGAGGCACATTTAGACCATATGCGCCTCCTATAAAATAGGCGAGGCACACTCCTTCTCCATGCGCCTCTAGTATAAAAATAGGCGAGGCGCATATGATAAGAATGCGCCTCCTATAATCCCTATCTGCATTTAAATCTAGCAGCCCCATATTATGCGAGGCACATTCCATCATATCGCCTCCTATATATTAGATAGGCGAGGCGATATGGGCCGAATGCGCCTCGCATAATCTGTGGGCCCGCTTTGGTAGGTGCGAATATACGCGGGCGCATATGGTTATATGTGCCTCCTATATTTGATAATATGCGGCGCATATGGTCATATGTCTTTCAACTCCTGCAGTTCGCGATAGGTGGTCAGATAGGTGGCGCATATTGCTATATGCGCCTCCTATAGTTTGAATTATAGGAGACGCATATTGTGCAATATTGCACAATATGCGCCTCCTATAACCTGGCACCACCTTTTGGCACATGGAGCCAATTACCACCCCGATTTCGTTTCTTCTTCTTCCTAGTAGATCCGGTAGCGCTACTTGATCGCCACGGAACCAAAGCGAAATCAACCTGCAAATCTGACCCATCATCCGAAGCACGTGCAGTTTTCCATTCGAATCAGTACATATATACCGACTCCATCCTCCGGCAACCAACTACCCACCTCCCATCCTTGTCCTTGGTACAGAGTACCGCAGCAACAGAAACAGCAGCCGAGCCGAGTGATCTCCACCACCTCCGCGCACGACCCATCGCCGGTTGATATGGTGGACCAAGATCACGACGGGCGGCGGGGGCAGGGGCAGGCGCCGGCGGCAGAGTCGTCGGTGCCGTTGCTGGAGAAGAAGGCCGCGCACTACGTGGAGGGCTGCCCGGGTGAGCGGTGGACCGGCGGAAGGCGGCGAACCCGGGCATCCCCTACGACAGCTTCATCTACGTCTGGATCGTCGTCCTCTGCACCGGTCAGTGCCCCCATCCCCCAATCCCCATTCATCTTCTTATTCCCTGATTAATTAGTTGGTTACAAATCTTTCTCTGCAAATCTAAATCCCATCCATCAATGTGTGGTTGGTTGCTCGATCTATTTCGATCCTGCATGCCATGCGGGCTCGACCGCATTAAATGGTTCAGCACGAATTACCAGCTGTACCTACATGAAAGTTTTTGTCTGTAGCAGTTTCAGATTTCAGAACCGCCCCTCCCTCGAACAGAAGAAGAACAGAGTCGCCTAGGAGAGACAACATCCGTAATATACCGAGAATGTCATGTGACACATTAGGCAAGGTAGCTAGTTGGATTATGTACAGATACATTGCAGCCACGTACTACTAGTACACCTATCATGGTCTGACTCGCTTACAGCGTGTACACTCAACTGAATCGGAATTTTGCTACTAACCCCGATTTCACAGCAACCTCACCTTCGTCCTGCCGCCGTCCGCGCCGCCGGCCACCTCGTCTGCAACCTCACCTTCGTCCTCGCCGAGCATCCCAAGGTGACCACCGCTCCCCCATCTCCCTTCCCAATGCTTATTTTTCAGGAAATTGATCCCAAGGTAGAAAATGATGATTACGGCAATGAGGGAATGGAAGGATTTATTTCAGAATTGACAAATGCAATTCCAGGAGTTGATGAAGCTATGAGTTTTGCTGAAATGCTGAAGTAATTATAGCCTCCAGTTTGGTGTTCACTTTCTTCCCTTTGCAATTTTTTTTTCTTATTCAGCCCACTTGCCATTTTGCAGCAACCATCGGAGTTTAACCTCTGTTTTTTTCTTACTGCAGATTAGTTCAAACAATGGATTACTCTGTTGTAGTTTTTGATACTGCTCCTACCGGGCATACTTTACGATTACTGCAGTTCCCAGCAACACTGGAGAAGGGTCTAGAGAAAATGATGGACTTAAAAAATAGATTCGGTGGTCTGATAAATCAGGTATTCTTTAATCTTATAGAGTTTTCACTTACTGGAAACTATGATTGTTGTTGCATCGTCCATGGTCGTCTTGCTTTTCTGCTGATGCTAATTAGCTTTCTGGTAACTAAGTAACATATTATGTATGTTCATTCCATCATGCCAGTACATTGCATAACTTAGAAAAAGAAGTGAATAGCAACGGAAGTCTGTGTTCTGCTATTTAGAGCACTACCAAGACAATGAGCAACTAATTGCATCCAGAATAAAATGTGGTTACTTAATTTGATTGATATGTTGAGTCTTGCGAAGAATAATATTAGCATTATTCACTGTTTGTATTGAAGTTAAATGGTAATATGCCCTTGTTTTGTACTTCCAAAATGTAGTACAAACTTTTTATTGGACTGACTGAGATGAGCACACCAATATATGGCCTTGACAGGCCAGTCGACTTTTTGGCCACCTAGAGTAGAGAGGTGGCGGAAGAGAAGTGGAGGAGGCATGGAAGGAAGAAGTGGAGGAACTTCCTCGTGATCACCACCTTGTTGCTCTTCATGGTAGGTTATGTGTTCTACTTCATCTAGGTAGAGCTACGTCGTTGGAGTTGTAATGTGATTGTGAACTTGTACTCGGAGGTGTGAACTTGTGGCACAAACACTTGATGTATGAACTTGTATGTCATGATTGATGTGTAATGTATTGTATTCATGTTGGTTCTATTATGCTTTGGCAAATTGCAAGTTTCTGAAAAATTCCGTGCTCTTTATACTGTATTCTGGACTATATTGTATATTTGAATATCTGTATATTATTATTTATAGTGGTCTGTAAAACTTGAATTTCGAAAATATTACCGGAGGCGCATATAGGACACTATAGGAGACGCATATACTATAAATATACGAGGCGCATTGTGAAACATATGCGAGGCGCATATTATATGCGCCTCCTATACTTCAAATATGCGAGGCGCATATCGATATGCGCCTCCTATAATTCACATATGCGAGGAGGCGCCTCGCATATGTGAAGTATAGGAGATAGGCGCCTCGCATAAAAAATAGCCGAGGCTCAAAGGTAGAGGCGCATATGATATGCACCTCGCATAAGCTTTTAGGCGCGCCTCGCATAAGCTTTTCTCTAGTAGTGTGCAAGGCATTAGTCTCTTCCAGTTGTGGAAAACACCTATTAAAATATTCAAGAATATAGCCATTTGCTTCCTTATAGTTGTCAAAGCAAAATTTAAGTATCTCATAAACCTCATGTTCACAAGGTGCATCATCAGTATTTTCAAGCAAACTGGCAAGTACAAATGCACCCTTGAAGGCAATAAACTCTTCAATTTGTTCCACATCATAAAAGTCATAATTTCC
The DNA here is from genome assembly GCA_030063025.1 of Avena longiglumis. Classification (NCBI taxonomy): domain Eukaryota; kingdom Viridiplantae; phylum Streptophyta; class Magnoliopsida; order Poales; family Poaceae; genus Avena; species Avena longiglumis. The sequence continues at coordinate 76,110,000 of CP125978.1, forward strand.
TTTAACATAAGAAGATATGGTAACATTATCATTATACTCACATTGAAAGGGTAGGTGTTTATACCTCCTGTAGCAACAAGCTTTATCAAAGAAATAAGCAACATTATAAGTAGATCACACATCTCTAGCAATAGTATTCAACTTATCAATTTGTTTCCATAAGTGTTTCCCTCTTTGTGACAAACGGTGTTCCTTATAATAATACTTTTATTCTTCCGTGAACCCACCTTGCCAATAAGAACTAGTTTCAAAGAAACCATCCATTGATAGAAAGCATGACCAAGCAAGGCAATAATAGACCAGCAACCAGAGAAGGAACTAATTTTTTTTGTGTTTTTGAATAAGGAAAGAAAACCAAACTAGACTAATTTTTTTTGGATTTTTTGAAAAGAGGCAAACAAAACCAAGCAAAAGAAACTAAGCAAACTAAAAACAAAGTAAAGAGAAAGTAAGTGAAGGACTCCCCTAGTGAAGACGTCCTTAGCCTCCCCGGCAACGACGCCAGGAAGTCTTGATGATGCTCGACGTGGCACTTCGTTGGTAACCCTAAGCGCAGGGTGTGTGAAGAGCAAGCATCAAGTTTTCCCTCAGTTGAGGTTATCGAACCAGAAGGAGGAAGGAAACGTCACACAGGTGTTGCAAGCAACGTGGAGACCTGCACAACACAAACTCAAGACTTTGCCCCAACGAATCAATGATGTTGTCAAGCTCACCGGTTTGCTGTAACAAAGGATTAAACATATGGTGTGGAATGTAATGGTTTGCAGCAAGTAAACAAGTAACAGTGGAAGATGTATCAATGGTAAAGATTGGACCGGGGTCCATAGTTCACTAGAGGTGCTCTCCTTAGATAAACAACATGGCATGAAGGGTAAACAAATTACAGCGGGGAAATTGACAGGAAATGAGCAAGGCATAACAATGCAATTACTAGCCAGAAATATCCTATGAGGTTGATTGGGCAATACAACAGTATACATAGACCGTCATCCAACTGCATCTATGACTATAAGTCCACCTTCAGGTTATCATCCAAACCCCCTCTACTATTAAGTTGCAAGCAACAGACAACTGCTTTAAGCAAAGTGTGTAAGGTAAACAGTCCACATGTTCCATGAACAAGAGACCGTCGTTTTCTCCCTAGTAGCAACTGAACATATACAACCGAAGATATTATTGTCACTTCCCTTGGAAACTGGAGGCATGAACCCACTATAGAGCATAAATACTCCCTCTTGGAGTCACTAGCAACTACTTGTCCAAGATAACCACTAGCAACGGAGAGCATGCAAGATCACAAACAACACATACATGATAGAATCATAAAGATAAAACTATTAATCAAACCAACATAATAATTTCAATTTCCATCGGATCCCCGCAAACACAACATGCATGATTACAAATAGATTAGATCTTGATCATGAACGGAGCTCACAAGATCTATACATGAAAGCACAAAGGAGGAGATACAACCATCTAGCTACTACATGGACCCATAGTCCAAGGTGGAACTACTCACGAATCATACCGGAGAGAAGGCCTCCGGGATGATCTCTCCGGCAGGTGTCGGAAGAACTTGATTGCCCGATCTAGGGACAATGGTGGCGCTGCTATGCGGTTTCGTGGATTTCTGATCGGGTACTCAGGGTTTCTGCATCGGGGGCTTCTTATAGGCGAAGGGGCGAGACCGGGAGGTGGCCAGGGCCACCAAACCCTAGCCAGGCGCGGGCCACCTATGGCCATGCCTGGGGGGGGGGGGGGTTGGCCCCTCTGGCTCTCCTCTGGACTTCTTGTTCCCCATGAAAAGTAATTGACTTTGTCATTCGTCCCGTCTAATTCCGAGAATATTTCTTTACTAACTTTTCTGAAACCAAAAACAATGAAAACAGCATCCGCATCATGCAACTTGTTAATAGGTTAGTACCAGAAAACATGTAAAAAGCACCTCAAAAGTGTGAACTAGTAAAGCAAAATAGATACTAAACAAGCATGGAGCATCAAAAATTATAGATACGTTTCCAACGTATCAAGTTCCACCTTGGACGATGGGTCCATGTAGTAGCTAGATGGTTGTATCTCCTCCTTGTGCTTTCATGTATAGATCTTGTGAGCTCCATTCATGATCAAGATCTAATCTATTTGTAATCATGCATGTTGTGTTTGCGGGGATCCGATGGATATTGAGATTACTATGTCATATTGATTAATGGTTTTATCTTTATGATGCCATCATGTCTGTATTGTTTGTGATCTTGCATGCTCTCGGTTGTTAGTAGCTATCTTGGCCAAGTAGTTGCTAGTGACTCTAAGAGGGGGTATTTATGCTCGATAGTGGGTTCATGCCTCTAGTTTCCAAGGGAAGTGAAAGAAATATCTTCGGTTGTAGATGTGCTGTTGCTACTAGGGAGAAAACAACGGTCTCTTGTTCATGGAATAAGTGGATTGTTTACCTTACACACTTTTCTTAAAGCAGTTGTCTGTTGCTTGCAACTTAATACTAGAGGGGGTTCGGATGATAACCCGAAGGTGGCCTTCTAGTCATAGATGCAGTTGGATTATGGTCTATGTATATTGTTGTATTGCCCAATCAACCTCATAGGATCTTTCTGGCTAGTAATTGCATTGTTATGCCTTGCTCAGTTCCTGTCAATTGCCCCACTGTAATTTGTTTACCCTTGATGCCATGTTGTTTATCTAAGGAGAGCACCTCTAGTGAACTATGTACCTCGGTCCAATCTTTACCATTGATACATCTTCCACTGTGACTTGTTTACTTGCTGCAAACCATTACCTTCCACACCATACGTTTAATCCTTTGTTACAGCAAACCGGTGAGCTTGACAACATCACTGATTCGTTGGGGCAAAGTCTTGAGTTTGTGTTGTGTAGGTCTCCACGTTGCTTCCAACACCTGTGTGACGTTTCCTTCATCCTTCTGGTTCGATAACCTCGGTCTCAACTGAGCGAAGACTTGCTGCTTGCTGTTTCACACGTTGCTGTTGGGGTTTCCAACGAAGCGCTCCTACATCAACTAAGCGCCATCAACAACTTTTCTGGCGCCGTTGCCGGGGAGGCTAAGGACGTCTTCACAAGGGGAGTCCTTCACTTCCTTTCTCTTTACTTTGTTTTTAGTTTTCTTTGTTACTTTTGCTTGGTTTTGTTTGCTTCTTTTCAAAAAACCCAAAAAATTAGTCTAGTTTGGTTTGCTTGCTTTATTAAAAAACACAAAAAATTTAGTTCCTGCTCTAGCTGCTGCTGCTGTTTTTGGCTTGCCCACCTTTGCCAAAATGAACTCTACTGAGAACACCAAGTTGTGTGACTTCACTAGCAGCAACAACAATGATTTCCTAAGCACTCCTATTGCTCCACCTGCTCCTGATGCTACCTTTTATGAAATTAAGCCTGCTTTGTTGAATCTTGTGATGATAGAGCAATTGTCTGGTGCTAGTTCTGATGCTACTGCTGCCCATCTCAATAACTTTGTTGAACTTTGTGAGATGTAGAAGTATAAGGATGTAGATGGATATATTATTAAGCTCAAGATGTTTCCTTTCTCCTTGAGAGGAAAAGCTAAAGAATGGTTGCTATCTTTGCCTAAAAATAGTATTGATTCTTGGACTAAGTGCAAATATGCTTTTATTGGAAAGTACTACCCTCCTTCTAAGATTATATCTATGAGAAGTGACATTATGAAATTTAAACAACTTGATAATGAACATGTTGCTCAAGCTTGGGAAAGAATGAAATCTTTGGTTAAGAATTGTCCCACTCATGGACTCACTGCTTGGATGATTATCCAGACTTTTTATGCAGGTTTGAACTTCTCCTCAAGAAACCTGTTGGATTCAGCTGCTAGAGGTACTTTTATGAGCATCACTCTGGGTGCTGCAACTAGACTCCTTGACAATATGATGGTTAACTACTCTGAATGGCACACTTAGAGAGCTCCACATGGTAAGAAGGTAAATTCTGTTGAGGAAACCTCCTCTTTGAGTGATAAGATTGATGTTATTATGGCTATGCTTGTTAATGGGAAAGCTACTTTAGATCCTAATAGTTTTCCCTTAGCCTCTTTGGTTGCTCAAGAAGAGAAAGTTGATGTGAACTTCATTAGAATCAACAATTTCAACAACAATGCCTATAAAAATAATTTTGGTAGCAACAACAATTATAGGCCTATCCTCCTAATAATGGCAATTCCTATGGAAACTCCTACAACAATGCTATAAGTGCCCCCTCTGAACTTGAAGTCATGCTCAAAGACTTTATGAGTAAACAAACCACTTTCAATAATACTATAGAGGAAAAGCTTTTAAATGTTGAGAAAAATATATCCTCTTTGTTTGAAGCTCAGTCCTCCTTGATTAATAAAATGGCTGCTAAACCTTAAACTATGGAAAATACCTTTGCTACTGCTCATGCCATACAAGTTACTATTGATGAAAATGTTAGGATGTTAGCTCAACTTCATGCTAAGTGGGAAAGGTAAGATGAAATTGATAGAAATAATAGTGTGTGCACTATCACCACTAAACCACAAGTAGTCCCTGTTCCTCCTACTATGCCTAAGCCTATTGATCCTACTACTAGTGATACTAAGTTTGATTTTGATATTGATGGTTGCAATATTTCTGAAGTGATTATGTTCCTACAAAAGCTTGCTAGACGTCCTGATGCTAGTGATATGCATGTTGCTTTCACCAAACACATTACATATGCTCTTGTTAAGATAAAAGAAGAGAAGCTAAAACACAAAGCTTCTATTCCTAGGAAAGTTGACGATAGTTGGGAACCCATTAATAATATGCAAGTGAATGACTTTGATCTCAAAGCTTCATGTGATCTTGGTTCTAGTGTCTCTATTATGCCTAGAAAGATTTATGAAATGCTTGATTTGCCACGGTTGGAAGATTGTTATTTGGATGTCCCACTCAATGATAATGCTAAGAACAAACTCATGGGGAGTATTAATGATGTTCTCATTATGGTTAACAATGCTGATGTCCCTGTGGATTTCTATGTTTTGGATGTTGAATACAATGCTTCTTGTCCTATTACTTTGGAAAGAACTTTTCTTAGAACAGTTGGTACCATCATTGATATGAAAGAACACACCATTAAATATTATTTTCCATTCAAGAAAGGTATTGAACACTTCCCTATGAGGAGAGAGAAGTTGCTTTTTGCTCCTCCTTTGAAAGCAAGGTTTGATGTGAATGCTTCCTCATTTGAAAATACTTGATTCTTCTTGATTCTTGTGCCTAACTTAGCACCTGTTTGTTTGGGCTTTTAGCTGCTTTCCAGTAGAAAAGGCCAAAAAACTAGCCAAACGGGGTAGCTGCGCTTTGGGCTTCGGCCGAAGCGCTGGGCAAAATAGGCGATCCCGGGAAGCACGTCCGGAGGTGCTTCCCGCGGCTTCCAACATACCACAAAACGTTTTGGTCCAAAATTACGGGGAGATGCCATCGGCAGAGCGTCTGCCCGCAGAGCAAAATCCTGGGCCAAAAAAGGCTAGCGAAACCCACCCGACCCTGGACTCCTGGAGGCATACGTAGGGTTCGAGCTCCCCGTCGCCAAAGTATACCCACCTCCCGACCTCCTCCCCCGCCGCCCGACCTCCCCCCCCGCCGCCATAGCTTGCCCCGCTGCCCTGACCTCCTCCCCCGCCGTCATAGCTCACCCCGCTGCCCTGACCTCCTCCCCCGCCGCCGAGTTCCTCCCGACCCTGGAGCATCCCCCTCCGCCAAACCTCTCCCTCCCGAGCACGGTGCTTCCCCCGCCAGCGACCCTCTCCCTCCCGCCGGCGACCCTCTCCCTCCTGCCGCCGAGCCTCTCTCTCCCGCCGCTGAGCTTGTTCCTCCAGCCGTCGACCTCGTCACAGGAAAGGTAGGACCTCTGCTGATGTATGGCTTGATGTACTGGACATGGGAAGGATGGGTTCTTCCCCTGTATGGTTGATGTTAGTATCCTTTTCAGTTTTTTTACACATGGATTCTGGCTAGCTGCAGCGCACAAAAGGTGTGTCAAGTATGGTTCCATGTTCATTAGTAATTTTCAACTATCTCTGTTCCAAAATGTAAACCTTTGTAGCAGTTGGAACGGAGGTAGCAGTAAAACATGCCCATTGCGTACAGATTCCGGAGCTTCAAACATGCCCGTAAATTGTAACAGGTTCATGAGACATACCGACATACATATCAACAGGAAATAGCTCATGTTGAGTGTCGAGATCTTTTATTTTTCACGCATGACTAAAATCAGGAAATGACCAAATTTGAACTAAGCTATCTAGCCACAATCTGGTCGTTTGGTTGATGTACGGTAATGTATTAGTACTGCCTACCACTACCAGCTAATTAGTGTTATACAGTGCCTCTTGCTTAATGCTTAATTTAATCGTACAGATAACTCACATGTTCTGAATGTACAGCAATCAAATCTGCATGCTTAGAAAACAAATACCACAAGACACCATTTAGTTTACAGCTGAGGATAAAAGTTTTTTGCAGAACATGCCTATTCTTTATTAACCGCCAGGCTAGTGAATGGGTCGGAAAAGATTACCGATGATTTACAACCACCCTAGACGATTCTTTCAATGAGGACATTTTGTTTGCGTCATTTAGCTTATATGGTACAGGAAAGGTGATGCTACTGCTCGTAATTTAGATCATATGGTACTGGTCCAAAATTTCCTGATGTATTGCGTGATGTGCTTGAAATTTGCTTGATGTATTGTGTGTTGTTCTACTCCTCGCAATTTTGTATTATCTAGATGTTGTGCTACTGTAATTTTGATGTTGTCTGCCGCTACTACTACGAGGTTGCATGATGATATTGAAGTAATGTTTTTCTACTATAGCTTGGTATTACTTTGCAATGTCAAAGGCGGTTTGGGATGCATACTACACTAGAGTTTTCTGTGACATTTGCATGGAGGAAGTGAACGGCAACAACAGGGAGGGGGGTTGCTTAAGTAGAAAGGGTTACAAGAATCTTGGGGACAAATTTGCTGAGAAAACAGGGGATAGAAGAACGTAGAAGCAATTCAAGAACAAATGGGTGCTATGAAGAAGGATTACACGGGGTGGATGGAATTGCAAAATGCGACTGGGCTAGGTTGGGATCCTATAGCAAAAACTATGGATGCAGATGATGATTGGTGGAAGAATCACATAGCTGTAAGTTATCATGTCTTTACTTGCTTTTTATTTTGTATTGTTATTATGATCATTGAACTGATATCTTTGTAATGTTTTATTTTCATATTCGTCCTGACCATGCAAAGTTTAGGAATGGTCCACCTGCCAACTTGGAACAACAGGATGTTATGTTTAGGAAAGCTCATGTCACTGGAGAATCAGCTGCCATTGCAGGTGAGGAAGAAGAAACTGGCAATGAAGCTCCAATAATGCTTGATGATGATACATGCAGGTGTTTGCAGCATTTGCAACAATTGAGCGCAGGCTCGATTGGCTCCAGAGGACACACGATGAGATGAACAAATAGTGTGTGCACCATTTATTTATTGTCATTGCAGAACTTATGTGTACCATGTATTATTCCTTTCCTGTTTATTTGGTCGGGACTATTTGTGATGATTGTAAAACTACTACTTATTATTTGATTCCTATACCACTATGGATATTATTTGGTGATAATATTTGTTGTTTGATGCGTGTCTAGTAAATTTTTGTGTGAAGCATTTGTTGATTGATGTGTGTTTAGTAAATTGTTGTGTGAAACATTTGTTGATTGATGCGTGTCTAGTAAATTGTTGTGTGAAGCATTTGTTAATTGTTGGATGTCTAGTAAATTAGTGTGTGAAGTATTTTGACATGTTATAATTTTCTCTTCGCAGATGGATGATGGTGATGATGATCGTGAGTACGAACTAGAAAGGACACGGCAGTTGCTCGGAATGGCTCATGATCTTGCCGTGTTGGGGTACTATGGTAATCTCTATAGCCAAAAGTATTTTAATAAAGAACCTAGGAGGATTCCAGAGCAAACTGGGCTTGAATGGGTGAATGAACAACTTGGAAATAGGAAAAGATGCTACAAAATGTTTAGAATGTACCCTGATGTGTTTCATGAATTGCATAACCTTCTAGTTTCTAGATATGGGTTGGTGTCAACCAGAGACATGTCATCTCTTGAATGCCTAGCTATGTTTCTATGGATGGTTGGAGGACCAAAGTCATTTAGCCAAGTTGAGAACCATTTTAGTCGTTCAACCGAAACAATTCATAGGAAGTTTCACATGGTTTGGAATTGCTTGAACAAGTTGGGTAAGGATAACATAAAGTCAGTAGATCGAAATTTCAAGGATGTGCATCCCAGACTTCAAGATGCACGCTTTTGGCCTTATTTCAAAGATGCCATTGGCACTATAGACGGGTCACACATTTCAGTTGAAGTACCTACAGAAGAGACGGTTAACCATACAGGAAGACATGGTTACACATCACAGAATATTCTGGCGATATGTGACTTCGATTTGAGATTCACCTTTGTTGTTGCTGGATGGCCTGGTTCGGCGCATGATACACACATTCTACAACGCGCCATTGAGAAGTATCCAATACAGTTTTCGACCCCTCCTGGTGGTAATTTTCTATATCTTTGTCTACATGGTACACATAGTTACAAATGAATTATCGTAGTTGTTTATTTTTTTGTTCATATGCAGATACATATTACCTTGTTGATTCTGGTTATCCCAATAGAAAAGGGTTCTTGGCTCCTTTCAAGGAGAACACATACCACATATCAGATTTTCTTCGAGAAGGGAGACCAACAAATAGGGAAGAGATTTTCAACTATCTACACTCATCGCTACGGAATGCTATCGAGCGTGTCTTTGGTATCTTAAAAAACAAGTGGCGCATATTGAAGTATATTCCTTCTTATGGTCTGGTTACACAGAAAAGAATTATTCTAGCTTGCATCGCGCTTCACAATTTTATTAGAGACTCCAACCTACGAGACAAGCAGTTTGATCGGTGTGATGCATATGAGAACTACCTTCCTAAAGTCCAAAGACAATCAGTAACATCAGCCGGTGATACCGCTCCGAGTGGACTACACACGGTAGACATGAAATCAACACGCGATCGTATTGCCACCGCATTTTACAATGCTAGAAGAAGATGATCAGTGTGGATGTATCTATGTTCATTATGATGCTATCTTGTTTTCCATAATGGTCGGATATGTATTTTGGACAAACTACTATGTGAGACATATGGTATTTTAATAATGATATATGCGTTAATGCACTTCAGTGGTCAAATATACATGTTATATGAATTACAAGGATATTACAGACAATTCCTTAGCATACAACCAGGAAGCTAACCAAATTGCCAAACAGTCAAACTCAGAGAAGTAGCTTTTTCTACACAGCAGCTTTCCCAGCACAGCCAGCCACAACCCAAACAAACAGGCCCTTAAAGGCGTTAAAGAAAAGTACTTGTTAGGAGATAACCCAAGAGTTTCCTTGAGTCTTGGAAGTTATTACTTCAGTAATTACCTCTCCTTATCCTTTTTGTTTGCTTTTTGTGCCAAGAATGACCTCTAATGAGAGGGAAGTAATATTTGGGGAGTTGCTGTCCCAAAACAGATTCTGTCCTCCACCAAAAATATTCGTGAGGAGTCTCTGTAACTCGGATTAAGCTGAACATTTATGAATAAATCCCCCAGTTTGTTAGCTAACTTTCATTAGTTCAACACTTTTTGATTTGAGCAACAGATGATTTTCGAAAAAATCTTTTCTACCTACTGGTCTGTTTTGTCAGATTTCTGCCATTATTTGCATTTGCTTCTTATTGATTCCTTTTTGAGTTCTCTTTAGGTTAATTGAGCTTTTTGAAGGAGTTGCTACAGTAGCTTGTGTTTTAGTGAAAAGTCTTGCTATTCCAAAGCTTTGCCAGAGGTCTAATATCTTTTAAATACACTAATGTTTCTAATGAAGATTGTGTGAAGTTTTGTATGAAGGAAAAATTTTAGGTGTAGAGAGAGAATGATGCAATGAGATGAAGATTGGACAAAATCTCAAGCTTGGGGATGCCACCCCAGTGTCACCCCAAGAAATATCTAAGAGGTACAAGCATCAAAGCTTGGGGATGCCCAAGGCATCCCCTTCTTCATCAATAAAAAGCTCAGGTTTGTATAGACACTTCGTTTTTATTGCTTCATGCACTGTTGTGTTGTTCTTGGAGAGTCTTAGTTTTCGTTTGGTTTGCTTAGTTGTTTAGTTTGCTTGAATAAAATAGTTTGGACCCCCGTTCTCGCTTTGTTATTTTGCAAATAAGTTGCTTGGTGTTGGAAAGGAGTAGTAAGTTCTTTCTTGTAAGTGCAAGATGAGCTTGCATTGACTATGACTTAGACTTTAGCATGACATGCTAAGCGTTGTTTTGACCTTATGCTTAGTGATTATTTCTGTAGAATGTCTTGTTCCAAACAATTGGGATTTCTTAGTGTGCCTTGAAGAAATTATGCGTTGTTTTAGCATGCAAAAGCATAGTATTGTGGTATTCTCCTTTGATGCTTTGTTTGGGTTGACTTGGCACATGCTCACACAATGTTATGACTATGAACAAGTCACATAGCCTCTATGATCATTTAGTCCTTGACTTGTAGTACCACTCTATGCTTTGATTAGTAATGCTTTGTTGCTCTGCATGATTATGGCCATTATTGCTCTCTTAGTTGGTTTCTCCAGTCTTTTGCTAGCCTCCACTTGTATGAGCAAGCTCTACTCAAGCTTCCAACTCCCAAGAAACCAAGTTTTTCCAAAGTGTCCACTATAAACTCCTATGCATGGTGTGTTACACCATTCCAAGTATATTCTTGTTTTCAGCTATCTTCCAATTAAAAACTATTTTGTTATGTGAAAACTTAGTGATTAAATCCCTCACAAACTTGATGGCACACTTTATATTCTTTGCCCCTAATAAACTTGAAACATTGTGTCTTCTATGTTGTATATGCTTGCACTTATACGTTGGAATTAGCAGAACCGTGTTGTCATGGGGAACGTTTTCAACATTGCACTTGTACTTTGTACTCAGTTGATATCATGCTCTTTTGTCTATGGATGTCACCGGTGTGAAATAAAGAGGGAACTTGTAAGTCCATGGAGTTTGTATTTTGTGTTAGAGAAATGCCTAATCATGGTGGAAACTTGCAGCATCACCATAGTGAGCTATCTATGAAGCATACTCAATAAAAAGCTATGCATATGGTAAATAAAAAGATCGCTAAGATGCTCATTGTCTGCTTGCCTTGTCATTTTGGTTATGGGATAGCTCCTGTACCATGTGCAAGGGGTACCCCATTGGCGGCTCTCTATGATATGCAAATACTTACAATGACAAGAACTTACAGGTGACTGAAGTTGAGTAGCATGAGGTGTGGCCCTCGTATTCAATGGACTTGAGATTGCCAACTTATACTTTGTCAAGCATATGCTCCATCTTTGTTCACTTTAACCTTAATAACTTCAAGATGCTTATGATAGGGGCAATGAGGGCTGAAAGCTAACAAGTACCATAATTTTTGGAAGCTCTTTTTGAAAATTGAAATCCCTGCTTCCTTTATAAAAGGTCTTTCTTCCACTATTATTTGAGTCTTCACCTTCTACCTTTAGGCACCATTAAGAGAGCATAGTTGTCATTTTGTGTGCAGTGATCCAAAACTTATTGATTGATGCATATTGTGATATTACTTGTTCTTGTGCTACTTGTTTATAGTCACCCTTGTGAACTTTGAAGGTGTCCTATGCATCTATTTTCTACTCTATGAGGGACAAGCTAAATGCCACTATGCCATGTTTTCTGTATGTGAAACAAATAAACGTTTTTCAATGCATGTTATTCATGATCTTTGTTTGTAGCCTTTCATGTTGCATGCATAGTTACTATGTACTATTGTTAGAACTCCATCTTTCATGCACATGTTTAGAGTTCTTTGATCCCATATTTCAATGCTTGCAAATGGTTTGATCTTCGTTTCGACGGTGCATGTCACCTCAAAAATTATTCTTTTTATTACTTACCTACTCGAGGACGAGTAGGAGTTAAGCTTGGGGTTTCTTGATACGTCGGAAATGTATCTATAATTTTTTATGCTCCATGCTTATTTTGTATCTACTTTGCTTTGCTTTGTCTATACTTTGAGGTGTTTTTATATCTTTTCTGGAACTAACCTATTAACAAGTTGCCACAGTGCCAGTTTCCTGGTTACTTCTGTTTTTGGTTCTAGAAAGGCATAAAATCATTATTCTCGGAATTGGACGGGACAAAAGCCAAAGTTATTATTTTTCCCGGACCAAAACGAAACCACGAAGCAGAGCCAGAGGGGGGCCACAGGGTGGCCGCACCCCCTAGGCACGGGCAAGCCCTGGAGGCGCCTAGAGGGGGTGTGGGCCCCCTGACCTTGATTCCTGCGCCTATAAGAAGCCTCCGACCCAAAAACCCTAGGGCATCTAGAAAAAAAATCCACGAAAACCTCTGTAGCGCCGCCGCCACCGAAGGGGAGATTCAGGGGACAGAAAGTCTCTGTTCCGGCACCCTGCCGGGACGGGGAAGTGCCCCCGGAGCCATCTCCATTGATATCCATCGCCATCTTCATCACCATTGCTGATTCCCATGATGAGGAGGGAGTAGTTCTTCCTCAGGGCTAAGGGCTCTACCGGTAGCTATGTGTTCATCTCTCTCTCTCTATGCATGATCTTGTTGTGGTCATGATGTAATCAAGTAGATCTACCTTGCTACTCAAATGCTTCAATAGATATCTGCTCTCCCCATGTGTGTGAAAGTGATAGCGTGCATGCCATGGTGGCACTTAGGTTTGAGTCTACATAAATACTCTTTGTTCTTTAATAGATCTATGCTTTTCCCCACGTGTGTGAAAGTGATAGCGTGCATACCGTGTGTGACACTTTGGCTAGATTGAATATTTGTTATGAGTTATATTTGGAGTTGGATGTCTCTATGAAATTGTGGTGTTTGTTGGAACCATCTAGCGCTCAAGGTGACAATGTGGGGTTATCTAGATTGGGAAGGCCCTACTATGGATTAGAGTGTCCAATCAGAGAGTAATTAAGAGTAGTATCATGAAGAGAGGATATTTATATGAGAGAGTGTTCACTAATGAAAGTATGATCCCTAGGCCTTGTTTCTAAACATTGAAACATCGTTTGCTTCTAGATCTGTTGCATGTTTGCTTGCTTTAGTCTTTACCTCACCGTCAAGCTATTTTCTGGCACCGTTACCACTTGTATTTCACTATCTCTTCGCTGAACTAGTGCACCTATACACCTGAAAAGTGTATTAGGTGTGTTGGGGACACAAGAGACTTGTTGTATCTTGATTGCAGGGTTGCTTGAGAGGGAATACCTTTGACCACTTACTCCCTGAGTTCGATAAACCTTGGGTAATCCACTTAAGGGAAACTTGCTGCTGTTCTAAAAACCTTTGCACTTGGAGGCCCAACAATTGTCTACAAGAATAGAAGTGCGTAGACATCAAGACCACGTACCCCAGTAGCTGTCCAGTGTGTACACCGAAGGTGCACTTTCCTGGGTTGAGTTTGATCTTGTACCTCTGCAGATTTGCAAAGGTTTCGGCCAGGTCGGCGAGTAGGTCGCTCTGGCGATTGGACTTTACCACCACGTCATCGATGTAGACATGGATGTTGTGGACAATTTGGCTCGCACGGCACTCCTGCATGCACCGCTGGTAGGTTGCTCCAGCGTTCTTGAGTCCGAACGTCATGTCGGTGTAGCAGAAGGCACCGAATGGCGTGATGAATGCCGTCTTCTCCTCTTCCTCGGCCGCCATTTTGATATGGTTGTAACCGGAGTTGGCGTCAAGGAAACACAGCAACTCAGAGCTCGCAGTGAAGTCGATGATTTGATCGATTCGCAGGAGGACGAACTGCTCCTTTGTGCAGACGCTATTGGGGTTTGTGTAGTCGATACACATTCTCCAGGTCACATTCTTCTTTTTGACTAGGACTGGGTTTGCTAACCACTTGGAGTATTTGATGGGCCGTATGAAGCCTGCAGCGAGTAGACGCTGCACCTCCTCGGCGATTGCACGACGGCGCTCTTCATTGAAGGGCCGTAGCGATTGTTTGAGAGGTCACGCTTTGGGGTCGACGTTGAGTTTGTGCTCAGAGAGTTCCCTCGGGACACCTGGCATGTCAGATGGCTTACATGCGAAGATGTCGCGATTCTCACGTAGGAACACGAGGAGCGCACTTTCCTATGCGGGGCTCATGCATGTCCCGATCGTCACCGTCTGGCTGGAGTCGCCTAGGACCAGCTCGACAGAGCGTGTGTGTGTGGTGGCTTCGAACGCGGTCGAGCCGCCGTTCTCTGAGTTGGGATTCTTTAGTATTGTGGGGTCATCATTTTTGACCCCGCTCGCGTATCTGGCGAGCTCCTTTGCGTGGTTTGCCTCCACGGCGATGACGGTGTCCGCAAGCTCGACGCCTTTTGCTTCGCACTCCACAGCCATGTCGGGGTCGCCATGGACGGTGATGATGCCGCACGGTCCTGGGAGCTTCATCGCATTGTACGCGTAGTGCGGCACCGCCATGAACTTGGCGAACGCTTGCCGCCCCAAGACGCAGTGGTAGGGGCTGTTGAAGGGCACTAGCTCGAAGACGATCCGCTCGGTGCGGAAGTTAGCTGGTGTGCCAAAGGTGACTGGCAGCTTCGCTTTCCCGATCGGGTATGCCTTCCGACCGGGGACGATGCCGTGGAAGGTGGTGTAGGTCGGCTCGATCATTGACTGCGGGAGCCACATCCGCCTGAACGTGTCCAGGTAGAGTATGTTGATGGAGCTCCCGCCATCCATCAATGTCTTAGGGAGCCAGTAGTCGCCCACCTTGGGCTTGACCACCAGGGCGACTTGTGGCATCCCGCAAAAACCACTACTAGAAAATCGCGTTGTTTTTGTGCATTGCATCATCATGACCGCATGCTCATGTCATCATGCCACATTGCATTTGAGCATCGTCATGTCATCATGCATTGGTTTGTCGAAACATATTTTCTAAAAGCCTAGTTTGGTTTTCTAAATATTCCCCATCTCAATTTCAAATTAAAGCGCCGGGCTTTTCCGGGTCTTTTATTTGTCTAAAAACTATTTACAAAAGTTTATTTTAAATTAAATAAAAAATTATATTATTTTTAGGGGCAGCCGCACCGGGCCGATCCGACCCAGTCGGCCACCCCAGTACAAAACCAGCCCCCCTAAACTCTTTTCCTACCCAGTCCTATTCTACCCACTCCCCAGCCACATCACCCTGACCAATCCCCTCTCGCCACCTCATCTCTCATCTCTCCCC
The DNA here is from genome assembly GCA_030063025.1 of Avena longiglumis. Taxonomy (NCBI): domain Eukaryota; kingdom Viridiplantae; phylum Streptophyta; class Magnoliopsida; order Poales; family Poaceae; genus Avena; species Avena longiglumis. The sequence goes on from CP125978.1 coordinate 76,125,366, forward strand.
CACCCAATCACCCGCTGCCACCTCACCTAACCCCACCTCTCTCCCCACTCCCTCTCTCCTCCTGGCCCCTCCCCGGCCCCACTGCCCGCTCCACTTTGATCCCCACGCACCCACCAACCTCAACTCCCTCTGCCCCACACGCACACCACGTCGGCCCCGCCGCCAGCCTGGGAGCGCTCCCCCCACCTCCCTGGCCGCACACATCCACCCCCTCTCCCTTCCAATCTGTCCCCACCTCCCACCTCGATCCGAGCCCCACCTGCAGTGACCGCAGCCACCCCGCCCGCGTCCCTGGGCCCCACCCCGACGCTCCCTCGCTTCCTCCTGTCGCCTCAACCCTGCTTCTCCTCCTCGCGATCCCCTTCCCCCAGCTCTCGCCCGATCTCCTCCTCGGCCGCAGCCTCTCAGGGCTGCCCTGTCTCCAACCATGCCACGCTGCCTCCTCTGTTCGTCCCTCGCCGAGCACCCTCTGTTGCCTCCGCCTGTGCCATGTCGACCTTGGCGCCTCCTCTGTCCTTCCTGCTGCGCCCCTCTCTCCGACCACCGTCCGGCGTCCGCGTCCGCCCCGGCCTCTGCGAGCACACCGCCACACTGCTTCGGCTTCCCTCCACTGCGCGCCAGCAGGTCCTCTGCGGCTCTGCCGCCTCAGCCTCCCGAGCCTCCCGTGGAGCAGCTTTTCCTCCTCATGCAGACAGACGCAGTGAGCTCCTGCCGCCGCCGAGCCGTCCTCGCCTCCGGGCGGCTCGCTTTCAACCGCCACCATGGTCGCCTCCCTCTTGTCTGCATCGAGCTCTTCGTTCCACTGGACCTCCCTGTTCCGCACGACCTCCTCGCCGCCCTCCCCGACCCTGCGTGTCACCGCCGCCTCCCTCCATCGCTGGACCCCGCCTTGGACGCTTGTCTCCCCAGCTCCCCTCCATCTGCTGCAGAGCATCGCCGCGGGCGCCCCTAATCCCGTCGAGCCCCACGCCGCCTCGCCCACGCCTCTGTCCCCGAGCAAGCTCCTGGGCCCTCCAGCGCTGCCGCCTCCGCAACCTCTTCCTGCAGCGGCCTTGTCGTCCCGCGTGCGTTGCCATCTCCGCGTCCCACCGTCCTCGTCCCGCGGCCCCGCCTCTCCTCGACCGGAGTCGGCCGCGTTCGGATGCTGCGAGGGCCAGTACATGTATCCCTGCTCAAACCTCCTGCAGACTACCTTGCTGTCTGTATGCATGTATGTCTATGTGCTCGCGCGTGTTCTCCATCGTGTACGGGTGCTGATGCAAATACAAGACCGACCCGTAACAAGTTCTTCAATACCGTCGCCAAGATCTCCTCACGGACAAGACCAACCCGATGCCGGCCACAGGTGATCGAGATGGCACACCAAGGTCTTCATCAGGGAACGACAAGAACTTCGACCAGAGTCCAAAACCCCGAAGACCGAACCCCAGTGTGACAAGTACCCCTTCCTGGACGCCAAGTTCTTCACCCCGAATGCCAAGACCGACTCGATGACGAGGTCCCGACAAGATCTTCGTGACGACAAGATCGACACCGACCAGGACGAATCCGATGTGCCCCCGACGCCTACCAAGTTCTTCTTCTCGGATGCGACAAGGTCGACTTCCGCTGTCCGAGACCGATCTCGTCGAGCCGTTCCCCCGTCGAACCCTGAGACCGACCCCGAACCCCTCGGAGCCCAAGTTCGCCGAACCCTAATGTGATTCCCTATCCAAGACCCCATTATTTTATAATATGACATTATCAACTGATGCATATTAAATTGTTCATACATGCATGCTTGTCTGTGGTTTGGGGGCCTTATGCCGATTCACCATATAATTAAATATGGGATCCATATGCGGGCAAATCTAGTCTTACATTGGTCCCATTTAAATTTGCCTAGCGAACCGATACTATGTTTTGCCATGTTAAGACAATATTTAAAATGCAGGGTAGCTAAACAACATGAACCACCTAAATATTTGTCGGGACCCCGGTTCCGCTTAATATGATCTAATTGCACTACACCTTTGCCATGTCATGCATCATACATGCATCATGCCCGATCTTCTGCCGTAGTATTAAATAGTGCATCCGGTGTTTCTTCTAGTGTTTTGCTTCTTCGCGGATTGGGCCGTTGAGTTGATGTGAGCTTCGCCCCGATCTTCGGTTGAACCTTCGACAATGTTTTCAGACGAGCATCCCCCCTTTCTACCTATCTTACTTTTATAGTATTTATTTCCTCCTGTTGATCTATTGCTATCTGTGTTGCGATGCTCTAGTTTCCGTACCCGTGATATCCCTTGCAGCCATATATTGCCTTGGACACATCCTATTACCTGTTGTTTGGTAGATAGTTGGACTTGCGCGTCGTAGTCGCTTGCTCAAGTGCTGTTGCGTCGTCCGATCACGCTTGTGGGAGTATTGCCGCATGTTTAATGTTGGAGATGATCATAACTTTAATTATTGTTTAATAACTAAAATTGAAGTAGGTAAATGCAGAGGCACCGTGGGTGATAGATAATATTTGGTTTCCGATCCACCGGTGTCCTGAGGACCCCGAGTTCTTGACACTGTCGAGATCGAGCGCTAACCACATGTGGGATGTATGGGCACCCCATCGATTTAGTACCGATTCCAAGCATCAGTCTTTGGGGCCACAAGTAGTTTGGGGCTTTATTACTATTCTGTACTTATGCCATGCTTTATCGCTTTATTTAAATTGTGCGAGGTACGCACACTGCATCGCTAGGAAAGCGAGTGTTTTCATGTATCGACAAGCCCAGTTTTGGGTTCCCAGCCGTTTACAACCATCCGCAAACCCCGAGTCCGTCTCGAGACCGGCCGACTTGCTATGGTGTACTTTGGGGTGGCCCCGTGCTTGCTTTGGGTCCAGGAAACTTCATGACTTAGGCCTCCGACATACCGATGGGTGTATGTTAATTGATCGGCAAAAGGGTCGTGCGTGTGGATACTTTGGTGCACCCCTGCAGGGTTAAATCTTTTCGAGAAGCCGTGTCCGCGGTTATGGACGACTTGGAGCACAGGTCTCGATCATAGACAACTATAACTAAAGTTTACTGTTATAAATTGACTTGTATCCTATCTGACTAGTAATCAGCTTCACTACAACAGAATGGCTAAATAAAAGTACCAACAACTGCTGGGTTTGGGGATATCTCATGTTAATTGTATCTGACTAGTAAGTGTCGCAACTACAACAGAATGGTTAACTAAAATTGCCCACTGTTTATGATATCAGGATGACTCATGCTATCTATACCTGACTAGTAATTGCTGCAATGATAACCGAATGAGTAAAACTGCCCACTGTGTGAGTTCCTCGGTTGACTTTCTCGGTTGGTATCGAGGGGGGGAACACCAGGATGGGTATGTTTGGTGGTAGTATCAGGTTGGTTCCGAATAGGTCTTTCTTACCCCTCTCTGTTAGCCGTCAGTTATATCTAGTCTCTATAGGTTGTTTAGTGCATGCTGCGCTGCCGCTCCAGTCCACCATACCTATGTAGGCGAGGACCGCCGAATTCTAGCCTCGCCGTGTAATCGCCTCAAGATCGACCGCTCTCTTTTTCCTTTGCCCTTCGTCGGCACCCCTTTTGTTTAAGCAGGTTTCGAGTTCGACGTCGTTAGCAGGGTTACCCTTCCGGCTTGGCCTAGGCAGGGTTATGGACGCCATTGGTTATTCTTCAGGGCTCTTAGCCCCATTTGTATCTTGTCCGTAGTTGGACGCTCTATCGTTTTCAAGGTGATTTGGATCTTTGTCCTGTATATATGTATTCTTGACTCATGGAGTCGTGTTGTATATATATCTGTTCTGTGGGTCCCATCGAGGACTGTTGTGTAATGTTTTTACTTCGTTTTCCACCCGCACGCAAGTGCCTGGTGGGCCCCTTTGAATCGTTTCTATGCGGGTTTGGCGGGAATCGCTAAAACTTGCATAGGGCCGATTCTGAGGGTGTTACACGACTCGCCCCGGATATTCGATCCGTGGCGAGTGGTCCTCGCAGCTCCACGTGATGTGCTGTTCAGACCAGTCGAGGAAGCGGGGGACGTCGACCTGGGATACCGCGTTGACGGCGACGACACAAGCGATGACCTTCTTCTTGCGCTTCGTGTTGAACCCGATGAAGGTGTGGAGCGACCCGATGTCATTGCCAAATGCCCCGCCATTTGGCGGGTTGTTGTTGGGGTCCTCCCTTGCGCGTCGTGCCTTCTCGATCTCCTTTAGGGAGTGGCAGTCGGCGGTTGTGTGCGTAGCAGGCTTTCCCTCCCTGCTGTGGAACACACAGGGTTGGTTGAGGAGAGCTGCGGGGTCGAATTTCGGCCTTGCCTTGTAGTTGCCACCGTCGTGGTGTTGGCCTCCGTCGCGGAGGAAGCTCTTGGGGTCGCGTGGCGCATAGCTAGCATTGGCGACGAAATTGACTCGCCCATCACAACGGCGCTTTTCGGTGAGGCGAGTGTTGCTGTAGCATAGCTCGGGTCACCTCCCATTGTCGTTGCTGCTTGGGCGGCGATTTCTACCCGAATTGTCGTCGGTTTCTTGGTTCGGGTCCTCCTCCGCGTACCGCTTGGCGATCTTGAGGAGGTCTAGGATGTTGTAGAGTGTTTTGTACACCCGCTTGAGTTTGGCGACCAGTGGTTCGTAGTGGCATGAGGTCTTGGAGAAGTGGATCGCCATCTCTAGGTGGATGCCAGCTGTGTTGAACCACAGATCTTGCCACCTTTGGAGCCAGTTGCGGGTCGACTCCCGGGGTCCCTGGACGCATCGCTCTAGGTCCTTGATGCTGGTGGCGCAGGTGTAGGAACCCTCGAAGTGCCTGACGAAGGCGTCGCGTGTCGTGGTATTGTCGACGAGTACGCCATGGAGGGATCCTCACAGTGCGTGTTTAGAGACGTGGGGTAAGGCGGACGGTTGACGGGTACGAGGTAACAAAACTTACCAAGGTTTAGATCCCACAATGTTGTGGATACCTATTCCTGCTATAAATCACTATAATGGCAATACGTAGAGTTACTTGGATTGGTTCGTTCTGCGAGGTGTATGTTAATCGATAGTAGGTTGTGCCCTAAAGGCTCCCATAGGCCCGACTTATATAATCGCCAGGTCCTAGGGTTACAGGGAAAGTCCTAGCCGGACAGGTTATAGAGTCCTACACAATATACAATAGTCTAACGTGTCTTGCACTCCAAGGCTCCGGGTGCGTCGGTGACTCCTCCGTAGCCTTCCTTTATCTGGCATGGGACTCCCTCCTAGATCCATCTAAATGGTCCGCCCAGCAGGCCATGGGCCATGCTACCAACTGTGGGCCACCCGGGTTATCCGGATAAGAGACATGCTATGAGGATACCCATATAGCATATCCCCAACAGTAGCCCCCGGAGAACTCCGAGATCTTTCGTCGTCTTGCGTCTTCAATTTGAATGCTCCGTCTAGATGGATGTTGGCAAATTGTCAAGCAATATCTTGTAGTCCTCCCAAGAACCCTGCAATTCTCTCCGTCTTCAACTTGTAAGTCAAAGAAATGTTGAATCTTCCATCGTACTCTTCTCGTAGCCGGACTGGATCCGTCCATGCCGGAATATTCCGATGTGATGGTTCACCTACCAGTGACAGCTAGGACGAAGTAGACATAGGTCAGCAACGCCTCATAACTCACACATGCAGAGAACACAATCATGTCCGTTTTTCCCGCGTGAAGGATACGAAATGTTGGTGGTGACGGTTGGGAACCGGGCGAAATCTTGACGCCTGAGGTTGTAAATCATATCTGCGGTGAATTTTTACTTTTCACCTCATTCATCCTCTGCGTCATCTTCTTCCTCCAGCGAGCACCTCCTCGATCCCTCCGCGCGACACGCGAAAAAACCCTAGCCTCCCAATCTTTCCAGTCACCATTATCCCTCTCCAATGGCGAGCAATAGTTCTACTCCCTCCATGGCGGTGTCAGGTGATGCCGCGGTGAAGCCGGCGAGCACTGTCTACGTGCCCCTAGAGGGGCTGGTGCTACCCAAGTCCACGGTGGTTGAATCCAGCGGCGGCGACCATAATCCAGCGGCGCTAGAGCTTCTAGAATAAGAGAGCGATTCCCATAAGGGGGACTGGCACGACTCGGACATCATGGACAACGACATCAGGGAGCTGCTTGTCGAGGGTTACCTCCCTGCGACAGAGGGGCTCTATTGGCAGGCGGCGCCGACTGGCGAGGTCACCCCTTATCCCCAAGTAGGAGAGAAGGTGTACCTCAAAGCACAACTGGTACGCGAAGTTTCCTTGCCTATCTCCAATTTCTTCCTAGCTGTCCTCAACCATTACCGGGTTCATCCTCAGAACCTTTCCCCCAATAGCATCCTCGCGCTCAGCAACTATGCGTCTCTTTGTGAGGGTTACCTAGGTATTAGGCCTAGGTTAGATCTCTTTATTTATTTCTTCACTGTCAAGAGGGAAGCCAGAGCCGGCAAGGATGAGCTCAGGAACTGTGGGACGATTAGTTTCAAGATCCGGCCTGGCCGGCGGTTCCCCGACATCGCCGGCCATGATTCCTGCAAGAACTAGCAACATACGTACTTCTACAGCCCAGATATCCCTCTGGATGCAGATCCCAGGCAACCCTTCCCTCCGACAACGATGCCTCCCGCGCCATAAGGCAGATAGAGTGGTTCGTGGAGACGGGTCTAACAGGATTGGACCTAGCCATGTGCTGGTTCGTCAGGCGGATCCAGCCTCTGCAGCACCGCTCCAAGATGATGCATGGGTACTCTAAGGAGAGGAAGGATAACCTCCGCATCTCCGAGGACAATTCCTCGAGTGACTCCGTCAAGCTCTGCCTCAAGGACATCGTCAAGGTGAAGGACAGGAAGCGTGGCTTCACCATCACCTACGACATGTTCGAGGAGAGCAAGTGCCCAAAGGTACCTGTTTATTTTCCGTGAATGACATATACTCCAGTTCTTCCGTCGAGCCATTACCATCTCACCTAACACTTTGGGTCTTCACTTAACAGCTTAGCAGTCTAGAGGAGGATAGCATGGCTGTCCAAATCTATGACCCCAAGATGAAGAAAGTCACCGTCGTGTCCGACGACGATGTCCTGCGGAGCGTAAGCGGAAGAGCTCCACCTCTGACACTGCTGATGGAGGCAAGAAGAAGAAGACAGAGGGTGGAGCCTCCAAGAAGACTACCGCCGCCCTGGAGGCGGAGAAGAAAAAGCTCACCGGGATCCCTTTTACCAAAGCACCCACTGTTGTGTAAGTCTCTCATCCTCCGACATTGTCCATTCCTCATCTTATTCCTGTACTTATACTTTTGCATGTTTCAGGAAGAAAGCTGGCTTGAGTTTGAAGAAGAACTCCAAAAGTTTAGGGGCTTCTAAAAAATTAAAGATATGCTGCATCGTGATGTGTCTCGCCACGCATCCCCCGCCATCGCCCCTGTCACCCCCAGCGTCCAACCCTCACCTGCTCCGACAAGTTCTCCGGCCAAGGATGCATCTGGCCCTTCTGCCATGGAAGTGAACTCAGGTGCCTCCGTGGATCTCGTCGTTGCCGGCGATCAGGCGACACAAGAAAGTACCGCAACCAAAATGGCTGAAGCTCTGGATAAGGATGCCCTCGGTAGCGGTAAGGCGGTGGTGGTGGGTGGAACATCCCTCGAAGGCGACGTCTTTGCACCCAGGATAACCATAGAGCTCCCGAAGATAGTCTACCCAGCGTGTACGCCGAGTAGCTCCACTCTGGTTCCTGGTGCAGCACCGACATCTCCAACCTGTGGTCTTGAGTAGCTTCTCCGACAAGTAGATATATTGCGATGAAACAACCTTTCCTACAACAAGTTGTTTACTGAGAGCGCTACCAACATCAAGATCATCGCACTTGTAAGTTTTATTTGCCTTTTGCATTTCATATGAGTATCCCACTGTAGCCCCCGAGGATTTAGACGAAAAACCATAGGTCTTTGCATCTGAATGCTCTAAGAGTGACTAAGCTAGAAAACTTCTCATTGTAGCCCCCAAGTATATAGTTTGAATGAATTATTCCGACTAGATACTTTCAGAGTAGCATACGCAGTGTTTGTAAACTTCAATACTATAGCCCCCAAGCATCTAGTTGTAACTGAACTAGTTCTGACTAGATGCTTATAAAAAATACTAAGCATAATTCATGAATTTAAAACTCGTATTTTAGCCCCCAAGCGTCTAGTTGAAAACTGAATTAGTTCCGACTAGGTGCTTAAAGAAAACTAAGCAACTTCTGAGTTAAAACTCTCACTGTAGCCCCTAAGCCTCTAGGTGGATAGTTATCCAGCTAGATGCTCTAAGTAGACTAAACAACTTTTAATTTTTTTTCCATAGAATGAGAATGCTCGGAGAGGTGTCGCCAATGAGAAATTCCACAAGATGCGTGCGGAGTTGGAAGCTAAAAAGGGTAAAACTGCCTTCTTGAAGGAACAAATCACCAAGAGAAAGAGTCTTTTTTCCTTTCGTTTTCGTACTCCGGCTTAGTCTTGTGCCGCCATTCTCCGACTACTCACTATGTAATGTTGTTTCTCCGACTTGTAGTTACCATCGCCAAGGCCAAGGACATTGTTGAGCAGTCCAAGCACATTTAGTTGCTGGACAGCAAAAACAAGATCCTTATGCAGGAGAGGACTGATACCCTCAAGATGCATGAGGAGTCCATGGCGGCGCTGCAAGAGTCTGCCAACACTAAGATCAACCGCTTGAAGGAGGAGATTGTGATGCTGAAAGAGCAGAAGAGAGATGCCGATGAGCAGAATCAGCACAATCTTGAAGCATACGAGATCCTCTGACAAGAACGGGACTCCATGGCGGAGACGCTCCAGCAAGCTGAGGCGAGCATCTTTGGTAAGTGAATCTCCGTCTTGTACTTCTGTAAGCCAGGTACTTTGAACTTTTGTGTTATTGAACTCATGTGCTCCCTTGTCGGAATTGCAGCTCCCATTGGTTTAACCCAATCGCCTCCTCCGCCTAAGGAATGCATGGTCCTCGCTGGCAACTTTATCAGCACCGCCATCAGGCAGGCCAAGGAGATAGCCAAGACCCTCCGGATTAATATCAAAGCGGTGGATTCCGTGATGAAGTTCTCGGAGATCTTGCGCCAAGACCTCGAGCGTATTGTAAGCTGGAAAGCTTCATGCACACGGGCTGGTGTAAGGATGGCACTGTCGATGGTCAAGGCGCACTATGAAGATGCCGATATCAACGTGGTAACCTCAGGTCTTCCCGACGTAGATGATGATGACCAAAAGATTGGCCATAAGTTTATCTGGGCATCTCTCGCAGGCAATGAAACAAGGGTTGCCGAGTTGGTTGACCAGAATGTCTTCGTTCCCTTAGATACCATTGAGGTGACCAGCAAAGCTCCTCCGAGTCCCTCAATACCACCGACTTCGAGGACGATGACTCTCCTGCTGCCGACGATGCTGCATCCAAGTCTCCTATGCCATAGGAATGAAAAACACTTTGTAATATTTGTTTCCTCTGGTTTGATGTATGCGGAAAAAATACAAAGTTATCTTAAGGCGGTAAAACAATAGGTGTAATTTCCTGCTACTTAAGCACTGGTTTCGGCATGTAATTATTTTTTAAGCAAGTGCTGGCTTATCCATTACTTTGGTTTTTATGCTTGACCTTCATAATCGGAACCATGATTTTAGGTGATGATACCCAATGGCACCGTCAAAAACCTAAGCACAAAATCGCCGACAACAAGTGCCAAAAGTCACTACTCCAGAATCCGCATAAAAACAACAAAGAACGTGTAGACCAGAAAACTTAAGCTAATGACCATAAGCGGAATTTTCACAAGTGAAAATGCAAACTTGTGCATAAAGGTTTTATACAATCCAAAAATGAACACTAAAGGAGGTAAAAGACTCAGAAATATGAGTGAACCAGAGAGCTTTATTTCATTGATCATATAAGAGGTACACAGTAGATAGAAAATATGGTAAGTGTAAAAAGGACGTAGTAAGACCCATTGAGCAGCGCCTTGCTTATGATGAACGGTCCTTCCCATGGTGGGGATAATTTGTGTGACTTCTTCTGCTTAAGTTGGAGCACCAGATCGCCCTCTTTAAACGAGCGATGCCGAACGTGGCGACTATGGTAGCTGCGTAGCTTCTACTGGTAGATGGAGGATCTTTGGCATGCCAAAACGCGCTCTTCCTCGAGAAGGTCGACATCTAGGCGTCTGGATTCTTCAGCGTCATCTTCGTCGTAGGCGGCAACTCTTGGTGCATCATGAAGGATGTAGGAAGGCAGGATGGCTTCTGCTCCATATACCATGAAGTAAGGGGTGTAGCCGGTGGATCTATTAGGTGTAGTTCGTAAAATCCACATCACAGATGGTAGTTCCTCCGCCCAGGCCCTAGCTCCTCTATGTAGCGGTGCCTCTAGACGTGTCATGATTCCCTGCATAATTAATCCATTGGCTCGCTCAACTTGTACGTTGGACTGTGGGTGTGCCACAGATTCTAGGTCAAGTCGGATGCCCTTGTCCCAACAATAAGCCTCCACTTCTCCGAGTGATAGGTTGCTACCGTTGTCGGTGATGATGCTATGTGGGAGACCAAATCTAACCACTAGATCCTGGACAAATCTAAGGGAAGTTGCCCCATAAATCTTCCTAATTGGCTTAGCTTCTATCCATTTGGTGAATTTATCAACTGCTACTAGAAGAAGCATAAACCCACATGGTGTCGTCTTTAATGGACCAACCATGTCTAGGCCCCAGACTGCAAATAACCAAGTTATTGGTATTGTTCGCAATTCTTCAGCTGGAACATGGGGTTGTCGGGCATAATACTGGCATCCCATACATGTCTCAACCAGCCTGTCGGCGTCCGCCTTCGTGGTCAGCCAGTAGAATCCTTGCCGGAAGGCTTTGTCGACCAATGATCGGGAGCGGCGTGATGCCCGCAATCTCCGAGATGGATCTCATGGTGGATTTCAATACCTTCTTGCTAGGAAACACACTTAAGGTATACACCAGTGGTGCTTCTTTTGTAGAGCTGTCCATTGATTATGGTATAGCCCTTTGCTCGATGTACTATTTGCCATCTTTCGACTTCATCGTCGGGCAAAGTTCCGTGTACGAGATATTCCATGAATGGTTGTGCCCAAGCCGGAGATACCTTTGTCACTGCGTGAACGAAAGAGAAACTCTATCCGGGTTTTCGATGTCTGCTCCCTTCACGAATGGTGTCTGTAGATGCTCCAGGAAAACTCCAGGCAGAATTCGCTTGCGCCCTGATCCAATCTTAGACAATAGATCAGCTGCCTCGTTTTTATCCCTAGGTACATACTTGACTTCGTAGCCTAAGAAGCTCTTGGATATCTCATCCACTTCGTCGCGATATGCCGCCATCATAGGGTTCCGCGCGTTCCAGGTGCCAGCCACCTGCTGGGCAACCAAGTCGGAATCTCCACAGCAAACTATGCGCTTGATGCCAATATCCTTGGCTACACGTAGTCCGTGAGTGAGTGCTTCACACTCTGCCATGTTGTTCGTAGCCTTGAAGTGGATCTGCAGAACGTAATGTAGCTTTTCCCCGGTTGGTGACTGTAATAGTACACCAGCCCCCGAGCCATTGAGTAGCTTTGATCCGTCAAAGTTCATCACCCAATATTCTGGCTCCGGCATTGGGATAACATCTGGCATCTCCGTCCAATCTGCAATAAAATCTACCAAGCCTTATGACTTGGTAGCATCGCGTCTCTTGTAGGTGATCTCGAAGGCGGCAAGTTCAATGCCCCACTTTGCGACCCTTCCTGTAGAGTCACTATTGTTGGTGATGTCGAACAGTGGAGTCTTGCTCGCCATTGTGATAGGGTGCTCTTGGAAGTAGTGCCTTAGCTTCCGAGAAGCAAGGAACACTCCATAAGCTATCTTCTGGTAGTGCGGGTAACGCTGCTTGGATTCCGTCAAGATCTCTCTTGCATAGTAAATTGGTCATTGAACTCCGTACTCATGCCCTGGTTCTTTCCGCTCTACCATGACGACGATGCTGATTACCCGGTTGGTGGACGCCATGTAGACTAACATAGGCTCCCGGCCCCGGGCTCGGGTGCTGCAAGGATAGGAGCCGAGGATAGTGTTTCCTTTAGCTGCTTCAGTGATGCATCTACCTCGTCCGTCCATGTAAATTTGTCTGCCTTCTTCCGCAACTTGTATAGCGGCAGGGCCTTCTCTCCAAGTCGGCTGACGAACCGACTAACCGCTGCAACGCAAACTGTTAGCCGTTGTATGTCCTTCAGGCATGTCGGACGGTTTATGTTTAGGATAGCCTTCATCTTCTCCGGGTTCACCTCGCGCTGGTAAACGATGAAGCCCAACAATTTGCCGGCTGGGACCCCAAAGACGCACTTCTTAGGGTTAAGCATCATGTTGTATTTCCCGAGATTATCAATGGTTTCTTTTAAGTTGGATATTAAGTCGTTTGACTTTTTAGACATCACCGCTATATCGTTCACATAAGCATGAATGTTCCGACCAATTTGATCGTGTAGGCAAAGTTGCATTGTCCGCTGGTATGTAGCACCTGCGTTTTTCAGCCCAAAGGGCATCGTGACATAGCAAAACTTGTCGTAAGGTGTGGTGAACGAAGTGGCCAATTGGTCCGACTTCCTCATCTTAATTTGGTGGTATCCTGAGTATGCATCGAGAAAACACAAAAGCTCCGAGCCAGCCATCGAGTCAATGACTTGGTCAATGCGAGGCAAAGCAAACGGATCTTTGGGACACACTTTGTTCAAGCCGGTGTAATCAACACACATTCTTAATTCTTTGGTTCCCTTTTTGGGGACAAGTACATGATTGGCCACCCATCGGGTGTGAAGGACTTCTAGGATAAAACTAGCCTTAAGTAACCTAGTTATCTCCTTGCCTATGGCGCGTCTCTTCTCGTCTCCGAAGCTTCATAGAGGTTGTTTCAACGGTTTGCATTTTGGATCAATATTCAAGCTTTGCTCGGCAAGTTCCCTAGGTACACCTTTCATGTCGGCAGGTTGCTAGGCAAAGATGTTCCTATTCTCATGGAGGAACTCGACGAGCGTGCTTTCCTTTTTGGGATCCTGATTCGTCCCAATGGCGGTGATCTTGGAGGCATTGCCTACCACAAGTTCCACCAGCTTGGTTTCGATGGCGGCCTTGAAAGCTGTGGCGGAGTCAGAAATCTGCTTCTTCGACGCCGGCATCTCCGAGGCATCGACCTTGATCTGGATCTCCTTGAATTCTTTGCTGTAGAGGACAGCTTCCGCAAAGGCTACTTCTCCAATCTTGTAGTCCCTTGCCTTGGTAAAGCTTTCGGATACGATGATGACTCCATTTGGTCTGGGTATATTGAGCTTGTTATAGACGAAGCATGGCTTAGCCATGAAGGCGTGGAAGATGTCACGTCTGAAAATGACGTGGTACACACTCTTGAAGGGGACCACCTCAAAGGTCATGCATTCTTGGCGGTAATTATTAACATCGCCAAAAGCGACCTGAAGTGTGATGCACCCAAGGGACCGAGCCTCCCAACCAGGAACTACACCATGGAAGATGGTGGTGGTCCTCCTTAGGTTAGCCTCCATCAAGTTCATCTTGTGCAGTGTATCCAGGTACATAATGTTGATGGTGCTTCCACTATCCACCATACATTTGGTGAACTCATTGCTGTCAATCAGGGGTTTGATGACCATGGCGTACTGGTTCTCCGTAGGGATGAGGTCTGGTTGATCCTCCCTGTCCCAAGTAATTGGAATCTCCAACCAGCACAGGTAGTGGGGAACTAGGGGTAGAGTGGCCATTAGTATCCTCATAGAGGTCTTCTATTGTCGGACAGTGGGGGTCCCAAGGAAAGTGTGGAAAACGGCCACCTTCTTCTCGAAGGGGTTCTTGCCCTTGCCATCGCCCTTGGAGGCGTGCTTGGGGTCAACATCCTCATCTATATCACTTGAATCCTTGGACTCCTCGTCATTCCTCTTCCCCTTTCCCTTGCCTCGCGGTCTGTTTTTCTGACTTTGCTTGTAGCCGGACTCCGGGTCCTCCTTGAGATCGTTGACGAACTTGCAATGGTGATTGGTGTGATTGGCCTTGCCATTGGCGTCGAGGTGTACGAGGCATGGCATATCACGGTACTCCTCGTAGGTTTGGGGAACACGGAGTGCTATCGAGGTAGTTTCACTTCCTCGCTGCTGCCCACGACCAGCCCTCGTCCTCGGCCACGCTGTCCGCCATCACCTCGTCCTGCAATAGTCATAGAGACCATGTCGGAGATTTTCTTTTCTTCTGGAACGGTCTTCCGCTTGGTGCTGTTATTCCTCCAAGCTTGAATTGGAACGGCCGTTGCCGGCAGGGAGCCACGAGCATCGTCGTCGGCAGCCGCGAACTCACTGGCCAACTGAATCATCTAGTTGAGATCTAGTTGGTGATTGTCCTGTAGGCGCTTCAACTTATGTCGGAGCAACGTGCCCCTTTCCAACCCATAAATGAAGGCGGCCATGGCGGTCTGAGCGTGCACTCCTGCGCAGGAATTCTTCATATCCAGCCAGCAGGAGAGGTAGGCGCGAGATGTCTTGTCTTTCTCCTGCACGCACCGCTGTAGATCGCTAACAGTACATGGACGTTTGTACGTACCCTCGAAATTCTTGGTGAACGCTTCTTGCATGTCCAACCAATTGCAGATGGATCTCTCCGGCAAGTCATCAATCCATTGTCGGGTCGTGACCACCAACATCAATGGAGGTACTTGACACGACGTTGGGGTTACCCCCGGCGATCTCCACAGCGTTACCGTAATCCTGCAGCCATGTAGCTGGCTTGGCGGTGCCGTCATAGGGCTTGATGGTCTTGTCAATCCGGAAACCTTTGGGGTAAGTTGTGGACCGTAGCACAGGTCCAAAGCAACGTGGTCCCAGGTAGGGTCCTTCCCGGGCCTCGTGGATCTTGTCCAGCCGTGAACGTGCATCGTATGTCTCCGGGCTTCTTTTCTTCTTGCCATACGGGGATGGGATGCGTGAACGACGCGGGCCTCCTCCGCCATGGTGGCTGCTGGGTGGCGACGGAGGCGGGGGTGGCGGTGGGTTAGACTTATTGCTGTTACCCTCCTGCGACGCCTCACGCTTGTCGCGGTTGCTTGTCAGACGTGGAGGGTCATGGCGCGACCTGCTCTTGTGTCCTTGGTTGCGCTCTCCGTCATGATGGGTCTGCTCCACATTGTCGCTGATGACGATGCCGCCCTACCTTGGCGGAGGCATATCCGTACAACGTTGAGCCTTGGTATCTTCACGATGTCGGGGGACCGGGGCGGTGGATATGGGAGACGTGCCTCCATGGTCGGAGGATATGGAGATAGCGTCCTTCCTGTTGCGCGCATCCCTCCGTCTTTGTTTTGACGAACCCGTCTGGAACCCAGTATCATGAGGAGATCCATCCCTTAGCGGCTTTTGCTGGCTAGACTGGCAGAACACTAGGTCAGACTCAAGCCTCTGAGAGGTGGCCTTTTCCTCCTGTTTCACCGCCTTGGTCACAAGGTCATAGACCTGGTCCACAGCCGCGGGTGATCTATCTTGCTCCAGAAGGGTCTTGGTGACGGCGAGGTTGAGGAGAGGGGTGGGCATCACCTGCCTGCCTTCACTGTCAATGTATGGCTTCGCATGTGCCGGCTTCGAGGGAGCCCATCCTAGGTTTCGCCGTACACCAGGATCGTTAATGATACGAGCCGAAGATTTCTTAGCCTTCTGCTGCTTGAGTAGAGTTTTGTACCTGGCATCCATGGCTTTAGCTTTCTCTATTGACTTCTGCGCGTTGGCCAGATCTCGATCTTGTTGGAATTATTCCCTAGAGGCAATAATAAATATGTTATTATTATAATTCTTGTTCATGATAAAGTTTATATTCCATGCTAGAATTGTATTAAGCGGAAACTTTAATACTTGTGTGGTTTATGAACAACACCGTGTCCCTAGTATGCCTCTTTGGACTAGCTCATTGATTAATGATGGTTAAGGTTTCCTAGCCATGGACATTAGTTGTCGATTAATAATGATATCATATCATTGGGAGAATGATATGATGGACATACCCAAACTAAGCGAAGCAATTAGATCGTGTCATCGTGTTCATCTTTGCGAAGCTTTCCTTATGTCAAATATTGTATTCCTTAGACCATGAGATAATATAACTCCCTGGTATCGGAAGAAAGCTTTGATGTCATCAAACGTCATCCTATGAGAGGGTGATCATAAAGGTGTCTCTCAGGTGATCGGAAAGTACCTGTTGGGTTGTATGTATCGAGATGGGATTTGTCCCTCCCAAGTCGGAGAGATATACTTCGGGCCCACTCGGTAATCGATATCAACACCGCTTGCAAGCATGTGGTTAAGGAGTTAATCACAAAGTGATATCGGATTATGGAACGAGTAAAGTACTTGCTGTGAACGAGATTGAACTAGGTATGACGGTACCGACGGTCAAATCTCGGGCAAGTAAAATATCGCGAGACGAAGGGAATATATATATGGGATTGATTGAATCCTGGCGTCGTGGTTCATCCGATATGATCATCGATGAATGTGTGGGAGTCAATATGGGTTTCCAGACCCCGCTGTTGATTATCGATATAAGATCATGTCTGCATATTCTCAAACCCGAAGGGTCACACACTTAACGTGCCTCGACGCTAGGATAGATTGGATAATTGGTTTATGAGTTTTTGTTCGGAGTCTCGAATGGGATCCGGGACATCACGAGATGTTCCGGAATGGTCCAGAGAATAAGATTCATATAAGGCAATGCAGTTTTTGGAGTTCGGAATTGTTTCGGGTTAATCGGTATTGTACCGGAAGCTTCTAGAACCTTTCGGAAGGGGACCAACATGGCCCCACCTGCCGGGAGGGGGCATGGGCCTATGAGGGAGTGCCCTGTCCGCTTTGGGCCAGGGGCACAAGGCCCCTTAGGGCCCAGCCGGCCAACCTAGGGCAAAACCCTAGGGGAGCTTCTAGAAGGGGGGGACTTTCCCCCGACTCCTTCCTCCTTGGCCGCCGGCCCTAGGGTTTGGGGGAGGGGCAAGGGCTGGCCGCCCACCCATCTATATAAAGAGGGCTGGGGGCACACCCCTCCCACACCTCCTCCTCAAGCCCTAGCCCGCCGCCCTCTCTCTCTCCCTCCCGACTGCGTGTAGGCGAAGCCCTGCTGCAGAAACTCTCCACCACTTGCACCGCGCCGTCGCGTTGTAGATCCAATCCGTCTCTCCACCATACTTGTTGGACCGAGGAAGGAGGAGACGTCAGGTGCCGCACGTGTGCATCTCTCGGAGGCATCGCCACTTGCGGTGTTAGATCAGATCGGATCGAGAGGAGGAGAAGCGAGTACGACTACATCACCCACGTTCCGTTGAACGTTCCACTGTGCGAATCTTCAAGGGTATGAAGATATCATATATTCCCCTCGTTGTTTGCATCTCCTAGATTAGATCTTGGCTTTCCCGTTCGCATCCGTAGAATTTTTTTGATTTACTATGCTGCGAAACCCTTCAGTGGTATCAGAGCTAGATCTATGCGTAGATGTGTTTCACGAGTAGAACGCAACATGGTTGTTGCGGGCGTTGATGTTTTCTGTTGCAAGAATCTTGTTTGTGTACTTCTTATGACGCGGGATAGTGAGATCAAAGCGGTCCAGGCCAACCTTACGCGACGTCGTTCGCGAGACCGGCTCCGCACTTGACGTGTGGCTTGTTCCACACATGCGGCTGGTGGATGCCTGTTTCTCTCACTATAGTTGTCATGGGATTTACACCGGAGTTTGGCAACCATAATATCACCGTTGTGGATTTCCGTAGGTAAGAATCGTTCTTAGCTTGCTACTCCCATAAGCCACGTAAAACATGCAACAACAAAGTAGAGGCGTCTAACTTGTTTTTGCAGGGAGTGTTTTCTGTGATATGGTATGGCCCAAGATGTGATGTGTATGTTGTATGCAATGATCATGTTTTGTAATGTTTCATGACTTGCATGTCGATGAGTACACAACCGGCAGGAGCCATATGGTTATCTTTATAATTGTGTATGACATGTGTGTCAACTTCTTATACGCCATGTAATAGTTTCACTTTATAGCTAAGTAGTTAGCAATAGTTGTAGTTGCTATTCGTGGTGGAGGCAATCATGGTGGAGTGATGGAGATCATGCCGGCACGCACAAGATGGAGATCATTGCGCGAAGATTGGCTATACCATGTCACATAAAGTTAAATGCATGTGATGTTTATCCTTTTATGTATCTTATTATTCTTAGATCGCGACGATAGCATTATAAGATGATTCCTCACTTAAAGATCAAGATAAAACTGTGTTCTCCCCATGTATGCACCGTTGCGAAAGTTCGTCGTGTCCAAGCATCACATGATGATCGGGTTCTATAGACTCTACGTTCACATACAACGGGTGCAAGACAGTTTTGCACACGCGGAAATACTTGGGTTTGACTTGACGAGCCTAGCATGTACAGACATGGCCTCGGAACACATGAACCGAAAGGTTAAGCATGAGTCATATGAATGATATGATCGACACTTCGTTGTCCACCATTGAAACCACATCTCTTCCCGTGAAGATCGGATTAGGTGTGGTGAATTTGGATCATGTTCACTAAACAACTTGAGGGATGTTGAATTTAGTGGGAGTTCATCTAGTAATTTGATTAAAAGTTGAACTAGTTGTCATGAACATAGTCTTATTTGTACTTGAAAATATTGTAGATCAAATGGCTAAGTCCAACTTCAACTTCAACGTTTTTGCTGAGAAAGAAAAGCTTAGAAACAATGGGTCTAACTTCACCAACTGCTTCCGCAATCTGAGAATCATTCTCTCTGGCGGTCAAAAGGACTATGTCCTTGAGACTGCGCTAGGTGACGCCCCTGCTGTAGATGCGCCGGCTAATGAGAAAGCTGTCTATCATTCGCGCAAAGATGATTATGGTGTGATTAAGAGCACCATGTTGTTTGCTATGGAATCGGACCTTCAAAATCGTTTTGAAGACTATCCCGGGCCCTTTGAGATTCTTGAGGAGCTGAAAACTATGTTTCAGACTCAGGCCCGTTCTGAGAGATATGAGATCACTGAGAAATTCTTTAACTGCAAGATGGAGGAAGGGAGTTCCGTTAGTGAGAACGCCATAAATATGTTGGGCTACACTCAACGCCTTGAGCAACTGGACTGCAAGATTCCAGAGGAGCTCAAGATTGACAGGGTTCTGCAATCACTCCCTCCCAGCTACAAATTTTTTGTAGTGACTCATAATCAGATTGGTTCCACTGATACAATCACCGAGCTCTTCGTTAAGCTGAAAGCTGCGGAGGTGAACATGAAAAAGGATAATCATGTGTTGATGGTCAACAAGCCCCCCATCTTTAAGAAAGTTAAGGGTGCAAAGAAGCCCTTCAAGAAAGGCGGCGGCAAGCGCGTCGCCCCTGCTAAGAAGAAGCTCAAGTCTGGACCTAAGCCGGACACTGAGTGCTTCTATTGTAAGGAAGGGTCTCTAGAAGCGCAACTGTCCGAAGTACTTAGCGGACAAGAAGGCTGGCACCATCAAAGGTATATTTGATATACATGTTATTGATGTTTTTCTTACTAGCCCTCGTTGTAGTGCCTGGGTATTTGATACTGGTTCAGTTGCTAATATTTGTAACTCGAAACAGGAGCTACGGAATAGACAACAACTTGCGAGGGATGAGGTGACGATGCGCGTTGGCAACGGATCAAGAGTTGATGTGATGGCCTTCGGCACGCTCTCCTTAGTTTTACCTTCGGGATTAGTTTTAAACCTTAATAAATGTTATTATGTGCCTGCGTTGAGCATGAACATTATTTCTGGATCGTGTTTTTTGCAAGACGGTTATTCATTTAAATCGGAGAATAATGGTTGTTCTATTTATATGAGTAACATCTTTTATGGTCATGCACCTACTGTGAATGGTTTATTTCTTCTAAATCTCGAAAGGGATGAAACACACATCCATAACATTGAGGCTAAGAGATGCAAAGTAGATAGTGATAATACTACTTATCTGTGGCACTGTCGTCTAGGTCATATTGGTGTAAAGCGCATGAAGAAACTCCAATATGATGGACTTTTGGAGTCCCTTGATTTTGAATCATTTGACACATGCAAACCATGCCTCATGGGCAAGATGATCAAAACCCCATTCTCCGGTATGATGGAGCGAGCAACAGACTTGTTGGAAATCATACATACTGATGTATGCCTTACCGATGAGTGTTTCGACGCGCGGTGGATATCGCTATTTTCTCACTTTTACCGATGACTTAAGTAGATATGGGTATATCTATTTAATGAAACATAAATCTAAAACATTTGAAAAGTTCAAGGAATTTCAGAATGAAGTGGAGAACCATCGTAACAGAAAGATTAAGTTTCTACGATCCGATCATGGAGGTGAATATTTGAGTTATGATTTTCTCACGCATCTTAAAACAAGCGGAATCGTTTCGCAACTCACGCCACCCGGAACACCACAGCGCAATGGTGTGTCTGAACGCAATGGTGTTTCGATGATGTCTCTTACTGATTTGCCGTTATCATTTTGGGGTTATGCATTAGAAACCGCTGCATTCACTTTAAATAGGGCACCATCTAAATCCGTTGAGACGACACTGTAACACCCTCAGAATCGGACCTATGCAAGTTTGAGCAAAATTCGCCAAACCCGCATAGAAACGATTCGAAGGTGCCCACCAGGCACTTTCGTGCGGGTGGAAAACAAAGTAATAACATTACACAACAGTCCTCGATGGGACCCACAGAACAGATATATATATACAGAGGCGACTCAATGAGTCAAGAATACAGATATACGGTACAAAGATCCAAATCACCTTGAAAATGATAGAGCGTCCGACTACGGACAAGATGCAAATGGGGCTAAGAGCCCTGAAGAATAACCAATGGCGTCCATAACCCTGCCCAGGCCAAGCCGGAAGGGTAACCCTGCTAACGGCGTCGATCTCAAAACCTGCTTAAACAAAAGGGGTGCCGACAAAGGGCAAAGGAAAAAGAAGGAGCGCCAAGATCGAGGCCAAGACACTCATGAGGCTAGAATTCGGTCCTCGCCTACATAGGTATGGTGGATCAAGCGGCAAAGATGCACTAAACAACCTATAGAGACTCGATACACTGGCGTTAATCAGAGAGGGGTAAGAAGGACCTATCCGGAACCAACCTGATGCTAACACCAAACAAACCCATCCTGGTGTTTCCCCCTCGAGACCAAACGAGGAAGTCAACCGAGGAACTCACACCGTTGGCAGTCTTACTCATTCAGTTATCGTTGCAGCAATTACTAGTCAGGTATAGATAATTGTCCTGATAAAAGAAACAATGGGCCCTTTTTAGTTAACCATTCCATTGTAGTTGCAGCACTTACTAATCAGATACAATTAGCATGAGATAACCCAAAACCTAGCAGTTGTTGGTACTTTTATTCAGCCATTCCGTTGTAGTTGCAAGATTTACTAGTCAGGTACAATTGTCGCAAGCGACAACCAAACAAGCAATTGTGGGCAATATTAATTAGGCATTCCATTATAGTGAAGCTGATTACTAGTCATTATAAGTCAAATTTATAGCAGTAAACTTTAGTTATGCTTGTCTATGATCGAGATACTGTGCTCCAAGTCGTCCATATCCGCGGACACGACTTTCAGAAAGTTTTACCCGGCCGGGGTGCACCAATAGCAACACACGCTCGATCAACCTCGGAAAAACCAAAACAAAACCCAACGAGGCTTTCACGACTGAACAATCACAGGATTCAGAAATATTTCAGGGGCCACCTTAAGTAGATTCCGCAACGGTTAGCCGACCAGACGGCCTCAAGGTTTGGGTGGACGGCAAACGATCGGGAACCCGAAAGTGTGGCTAGGCTTGTCGATACCGCGTAAACGTGTCCCGATCCTAACATAAAGCAGTGTGCTCCTCGCACAATTTAAATACGAAAGTAGCATGGCATAAGTACAGATCATAAATAAAACCTCAAACTAGTTTGTGGCCCCAAGAAATAAGACAATCAAGCTCGCTCGGGGTCCCATATACCTCCCGGATGTGGATAGCGATAAATCAAGGAACACGATCAAGTACTCGGGGTCTTACGGGACACAAGTGGGCGTTCGGAAACCAAATATTTTCTATCACCCACCGATGCCTCTGCTTATTTCAATTTTAGTTTTTAAACAGAAATTAAAGTGACGATAAGTAAAACTAGAATCATCTCCAACATCAACATGCGGCAATACATCAACAACTGTGGCATATGACGACACACATCAGCACTTGAGCAAGCAACTACGACGCGCAAGTCCAACTATCTACCAAACAACAGGTAATAGGGTGTGTCCAAGGCAATATAGGGCTGCAAGGTATATCACAGGTACGGAAACTAAAGCATCGCAGCACAGATAGCAATAGATCAACAGGAGGGAATAAAGACTATAAAAGTAAGATAGGTAGAAAGGGGGAGATGCTCGCCTGAAAACATTGCCGAAGATTCAACCGAAGATCGGGACGAAGCTCACATCAACTCAACGGTCTTATCCGCGAAGAAGCAAAACACTAGAAGAAACACCGGATGCAATATTTAATACACGGCAGAAGATCGGCATGATGCATGCATGATGGATGACATGGCAAAGGTGCGATGCAATTAGGTCATATTAAGTGGAACCGGGGTCCCGACCATTAATTAGGTGGTTCGAGTTGTTTAGCTACCCCGCAATTTAAATGTTGTTTATCAAGACAAAAGATAACACCGGTTCGCTACACAAGTTTAAATGAGGCCAATATAAGGCTAGATTTTCCCGCATATGGGCCCCATATCGAATTATTAGGTGAATCGGCATAATGCCCCCAAACCACATGAATATATGCATGCAAGACAATTATTATGCGACAGTTGTTATTATGTTATGAAATAGGGTTTCGGAGGTACACATTAGGGGTCTCGACGAACTTGGGGTTCCGGTTCGGGTCGGTCTCGTGGTCCGTGGTTCGACGGGTTCGGCTCGGAAGCGTTCTCGACAGCGGGGTAGGTCTTGGCGTCCGGAAGCCGGACTTGGTTCGCGCCGGGCGCAGCAGCTTCTTCGTGCCGGTGCCGTTCGCTGCCGTGCCGATCTTCTCGGCCTCCCCGGGTCGATCTTGCCGCTTACAGGATCTTGTCGGGCTCGCGCCATCGAGTCGGTGTCAACATTCGGGGCGTTCTCGTGGCAATCTTGGCGTTCTGGGGATGATCTTGGCGATTCCATGTCGTGGACCCTGACGGTCGGGAAGGAGAGCTTGACGCACCGGGGTTCGCTCATCGGTGTCCATGAAGGAGTTCCCGGCGTTCGAGAAGGCGAACTTGTCGCGCATGTGGCCTTAGGGTTCGATGACGATGATCTTGTCGCTTGGTATCCGTGTGGGAGAACTCGAGGTCGATGGCGAACTCGCCCGGTACCGGGGTGTTCGGAGTTCATGGCGCGGTACCGGGTACGGGATCGGTCTTCGGATCGGGTTCCGTGAAGATCGGGTATAACTCGTCGATGGTCCTTCTTGGGCTGCTCATTGTCGGTCATGTTGTCGAGATCTGGGCCTCTAAGATCTTGGCGGGGTTCGCCCGCACCAAGGAAGAACTTGGCGTTCGGCCCACGGGTTGGGGTCGAACGGGCGGATGCAGGAGCTCACGACGGAGGTGCTCCAGATGAGGCCGCCGGAGATGGGCCTCGGGCGGGAGATGCGGCCGCACGCTGGCGTTACGGGGTCGCTGCGAGCGCGGCGGCGGCGAAGAGCGGGACCGCGCGCGGCGCGCGGCGAGGGCGATTGAGAGCGGACGGAGGGGAGGCGCTACGGGCTCGGCGAGACTAGCACGGGCCGGAGACGGTCTGGGCGGCGGGCGCTGCCGGGCGGAGCTGCCGGGCGCTGCTCGAGGCAGCAAGGAGGGCCGGGCGAGGCGTGCTCGGGTTGCCGAGCACAGCGGAGGGGAAGCGAGAGCTCGGGGCCGGAAGCGGGCGGACGAGGACGCCGTGGCGAAGCCTGGCGGGGCGGGCGGCCGGGTTGGGGGCGTGAGGGCGTCCGTGGCGAGGCCGCGGCAATGAGGGGTAAGGGCGGCTGGCGAGGTCACGGGCGCGGCTGCCGACGGCTTGGCTGCGTGCTCCGGTGGCGACGCAGCGCGGGGGAGGTAGCACGCAGGGCGGCGCCGAGCGGGCGGCTGGGACGCAGGCGGCCGCTGGGAGGAGGGAGGCCCGGCCTTGGCGGTGGAACGACGGGCGGGTCGGAGCAGGGGCCGGAGGCGTGGAGGTGGCCTCGCGGTTGGGGATCGGGTGCAGGTGGGGCCAGACGCGGGTGAGGGAGGAAGATAGGGGGGGCTGTGGCTCTGCAGAGGGGCCCAGGGACGGTGGGGTCCTGGCGACGGGAGTGGGCAGGTGGTCACGCGCGTGCATGTGTGTGGCCTGTGTGCTGAGGCTTGTGTGGTGGATGAGGGATTGGGGGGAGGGTAGGTGGCAGCAGGTGATTGGTGGAAAACTGGGGCAGGATGACGTGTCGACCCAGGATTGGAGGGAGTGATGTGGAGGTAGGGGTGGGTAGAATTTTAGGTGGGCTTAGGATTTAGATGGGGCAGATAGGTGGACCGTTTTAGGTTCTGGGGGTGGTCGTTCGGGTCGGTCGGCCCGTTCGACTGCCCCACTAAAACAAATATAAATTTTATTTATTTCAAACAAAACTTTTGCAATCCGATATCGGGCAAACAAAAATATTACGGCGACCCGCATGTTGATGTTTGAATCAAGAGGGGGCGTTTTATAAAACAAAACGGGTTTGCGAAAATAGTTTTAGACAAACAACATTTGATGGTGACGATGCAATGCACAAATTCAACGCGATTTTCTAGTAGTGGTTTTGCGGGATGCCACAATTCGACACCACTAACAATGGATCTCGCCCTCGAGATCCGCCTCATGGTACCAGAAAGAAAGGTCGGCGATCTGCGTCTTCTCGCTTTGTGTAGATCCTCGCGACACCACTAACAAAGGGTCGTTGTCCCTGATCGTCGAGAGAACACTCCGGAGAAACAAAGGACGAAGATAGAGGTATCAAACGATAAGGCCACCTCTAACTTCCATTAGAAGAGGGAAAGTTACATTGATCCACCAGTTCGATGTACAGAGCGAACAGTAAGAGTCGGGTAGGGTGATCAGTCCATCCCGGACCCAACTATCAACTCTATACATGGGTAGGAGAATCAGGCAACTCAACTCTCGAGATTTAGTCTGAAGATCTTCATAGGTGGTATCCGGAACAAAGGGATGCTGCCAGCAGAAACCGTATGAAAGACACAGTGATTAGGTTTCGCGATGGTTCCATTGGCATGAACAACACATGCTCAAGGTATACTCCAACTTCACCAATGCTCGTCCTTCTCATATGTTTTTCAACGACACAGATATCCGGCAAGGAACACATATGGATGAGGAGCTCAAGAACAAAATATTGGAGGAAGGGTACAATGCATAGCAGATTGCTGATCGTAGCACCTCCGTTAAAAGGGAGAAAGCGAAACCAAGGTACGATTTGAAACCCAACTACGAGAATTCCTGGACTCGAAGAGAGGGAAGAGAGCGGATTCAAAACACGCAGAGGTAAGAGGAGAATAGCATAGAGGTAAGGAGTAAAATCAGACCTAATCAGAACTATCCAACCGAGTTTTCGAAAATAGTTTTGACACTCTACTTCGGCCGTTAGCTAGGTTATCCTACAGGCTGGACTTGGGGTATCGCAACCGGCTGGCTCGATACCACTCAGACACCTCGATCGGACCTATGCAAGTTTGAGCAAATTCGCCAAACCCGCATAGAAACGATTCAAAGGTGCTCACCAGCACTTTCGCAAGGGTGGAAAACGGTAATAACATTACACAACAGTCCTCTATGGGACCCACGTAACATATATATATACGAGGCGACTCAATGAGTCAAGAATACGTATATACGGTACAAAGATCCAAATCACCTTGAAAATGATAGAGCGTCCGACTACGGACAAGATGCAAATGGGGCTAAGAGCCCCAAGAATAACCAATGGCGCCCATAACCCCCAGGCCAAGCCGGAAGGGTAACCTCGCTAACGCGCCGATCTCAAAACCTGCTTAAACAAAAGGGTGCCGACAAAGGGCAAAGGAAAAGAAGGAGCGTCAAGATCGAGGCCAAGACACGGCGAGGCTAGAATTGGGTCCTCGCCACATAGGTATGGTGGATCAAGCGGCAGCAAGATGCACTAAACAACCTATAGAGACTCGATACACCGGCGTTAATCGAGAGGGGTAAGAAGGACCTATCCGAACCAACCCGATGCTAACACCAAACAAACCCATCCGGTGTTTCTCGAGACCAAACGAGGAAGTCAACCGAGGAACTCACACCGCTGGCCTTACTCATTCGATTATCGTTGCAGCAATTACTAGTCGTATAGATAATTGTCCCGATAAAAGAAACAAGGGCCCTTTTTAGTTAACCATTCCATTGTAGTTGCAAGACTTACTAATCGATACAATTAGCATGAGATAACCCAAAACCCAGCAGCTTGTTGGTACTTTTATTCAGCCATTCCGTTAGAAGTTGCAAGATTTACTAGTCAGTACAATTGTCGCAAGCGACAACCAAACAAGCAATTGTGGGCAATATTAATTAGCCATTCCATTATAGTGAAGCTGATTACTAGTCATTATAAGTCAAATTTATAGCAAGAACTTTAGTTATGCTTGTCTATGATCGAGATATCAGGCTCCAAGTCGTCCATATCCGCGGACACGGCTTTGAAAGTTTTACCCGGGGTGCACCAATAGCAACACACGCCGATCAACCTCGAAAACCAAAACAAAACCCAACGAGGCTTTCACGATCGAA
The DNA here is from genome assembly GCA_030063025.1 of Avena longiglumis. Classification (NCBI taxonomy): domain Eukaryota; kingdom Viridiplantae; phylum Streptophyta; class Magnoliopsida; order Poales; family Poaceae; genus Avena; species Avena longiglumis. The sequence goes on from CP125978.1 coordinate 76,152,316, forward strand.
CAATCACAGATTCAGAAATATTTCAGGGGCCACCCTTAAGTAGATTCCGCAACGAAGCTAGCCGACTCGAGACGGCCTCAAGGTTTGGGTGGACGGCGTAAACGATCGGGAACCCGAAGTGTGGCTAGGCTTGTCGATACCGTAACGTGTCCCGATCCTAACAAAGACAAAGGTGCTCCTCGCACAATTTAAATACGTAAAGTAGCATGGCATAAGTACAGATCGTAAATAAAACCTCAAACTAGTTTGTGGCCCCAAGAAATAAGATCAATCAAGCTCGCTCGGGGTCCCATATACCTCCCGGATGTGGATAGCGCGATAAATCAAGGAACATGTATCAAGTACTGGGTCTTACGGGACACAAGTATGCTCGAAACCAAATATTTTCTATCACCCACCGATGCCTCTCGCTTATTTCAATTTTAGTTGTTAAACAGAAATTAAAGTGACGATAAGTAAAACTAGAATCATCTCCAACATCAACATGCGGCAATACATCAACAATCGTGGCATATGACACACATCAAGACTTGAGCAAGCAACTACGACGCCGCAAGTCCAACTATCTACCAAACAACAGTAATAGGGTGTGTCCAAGGCAATATAGGGCTGCAAGGTATATCACAGTACGAAACTAAAGCATCGCAAAGACGATAGCAATAGATCAACATGAGGGAATAAAGACTATAAAAGTAAGATAGGTAGAAAGGGGGAGATGCTCGCCTGAAAACATTGCCGAAGATTCAACCGAAGATCGGGACGAAGCTCACATCAACTCAACGGTCTTATCCGCGAAGAAGCAAAACACTAGAAGAAACACCGGATGCAATATTTAATACACGACAGAAGATCGGCATGATGCATGCATGATGGATGACATGGCAAAGGTGCGATGCAATTAGGTCATATTAAGTGGAACCGGGGTCCCGACCATTAATTAGGTGGTTCGAGTTGTTTAGCTACCCCGCAATTTAAATGTTGTTTATCAAGACAAAAGATAACACCGGTTCGCTACACAAGTTTAAATGAGGCCAATATAAGGCTAGATTTTCCTGCATATGGGCCCCATATCGAATTATTAGGTGAATCGGCATAAGGCCCCCAAACCACATGAATATATGCATGCAAGACAATTATTATGCGACAGTTGTTATTATGTTATGAAATAGGGTTTCGGGGAGGTACACACATTAGGGGTCTCGACGAACTTGGGGTTCCGGGGTTCGGGGTCGGTCTCAGGGTCCAGGGTTCGACGGGTTCGCTCGGAAGCGTTCTCGAGGGGTAGGTCTTGGCGTTCGAAGCCGGACTTGGTTCGCCGACGCAGCAGCTTCTTCGGGCGGTGCCGTTCGCCATCGTCGATCTTGTCGGGCCCGGTCGATCTTGCCGCTTATGCGAGGATCTTGTCGGGCTCGCGCCATCGAGTCGGTGTCAACATTCGGGCGTTCGTGGCAATCTTGGCGTTCGGGATGATCTTGGCGATTCCATGTCGTGGACCCCGACGGTCGGGAGAGCTTGACGCCGGGGTTTCGCCGGTGTCCATGAAGGAGTTCCTGGCGTTCGAGAAGGCGAACTTGTCGCGCATGTGGCCTTAGGGTTCGATGACGATGATCTTGTCGCTTGGTATCCGTGTGGGAGAACTCGAGGTCGATGGCGAACTCGCCCGGTACCGGGGTGTTCGGAGTTCATGGCGCGGTACCGGGTACGGGATCGGTCTTCGGATCGGGTTCCGTGAAGATCGGGTATAACTCGTCGATGGTCCTTCTTGGGCTGCTCATTGTCGGTCATGTTGTCGAGATCTGGGCCTCGGAAGATCTTGGCGAGGGGTTCGGTTCCGGGCACCGAAGGCAGAACTTGGCGACTCGGGCCCACGGGGTTGGGGTCGAACGGCGCGGATGCAGGGAGCTCGGCGACCGGAGGTGCTCCAGATGAGGCCGCTCGGGGAGATGGGCCTCGTCGGCGGGCATGCAGGGCCGCACTCGGCTGGCGGGGTCGCTGCGACGGCGACGGCAGCGGAAGCGGAACGGCGCGGGCGAAAGCGCGGAGGGCGATTGAGAGCGGACGGAGGGGAGGCGGGCTCCGGCGAGACTAGCACGGGCCGGAGACGGGTCTCTGGCGCGGGCGCTGCTCGGGCGGAGCTTCGCCAGCGGAAGGAGGGCAGCGGCGTGCTGGCGCCGGGTTGCCAGCCTTGGCGGCGGGGGCAGGCGAGCCGAAGCTGGGCGGGCGGACGGCGAAGCCGAGCTAGGCGGGGCGGCCAGTTGGGGAGCGGGTGAGGCGTCCGCGGCCGTCAGCGCGCCGCGGAGGGTAAGCGGCCTGGCGAGGTGGCCGTCGGCAACTGCCGACGGCTGCGGGCTCGGTGGCGACGCAGGGGGAGGTAGCACGCAGGGCAGCGCCGAGCGGGCTGGGACGCAAGGCTGGGACGGAGGAGGGAGGCCCGGCCTTGGCGGTGGCGGAACGACGGCGGGGTCGGAGCAGGGGCCACCGGAGGCGGTGGAGGTGGCCTCGCGCGGTTGGGGATCGGTGCAGGTGGGGTGGGGCCAGACGCGGGTGAGGGAGGAAGATAGGGGGGCGTGGCTCACAGAGGGGCCTGTGGACGGTGGGGTCTCGACGGAGTGGGCAGGTGGTCACGCGCGTGCATGTGTGTGGCCTGTGTGGTGAGGCTTGTGTGGTGGATGAGGGATTGGGGGGAGGGTAGGTGGCAGCAGGTGATTGGTGGAAAACTGGGGCAGGATGACGTGTCGACCCAGGATTGGAGGGAGTGATGTGGAGGTAGGGGTGGGTAGAATTTTAGGTGGGCTTAGGATTTAGATGGGGCAGATAGGTGGACCGTTTTAGGTTCTGGGGGTGGTCGTTCGGGTCGGTCGCTCGTTTTGCCCACTAAAACAAATATAAATTTTATTTATTTCAAACAAAACTTTTGCAATCCGATATCGGGCAAACAAAAATATTACGGCGACCCGCATGTTGATGTTTGAATCAAGAGGGGGCGTTTTATAAAACAAAACGGGTTTGCGAAAATAGTTTTAGACAAACAACATATGATGGTGACGATGCAATGCACAAATTCAACGCGATTTTCTAGTAGTGGTTTTGCGGGATGCCACAGACACCGTATGAACTGTGGTTTGGTGCTAAACCTAAGTTGTCGTTTATTAAAGTTTGGGGATGCGAAGCTTACGTCAAGAAGTTGATGCCGGACAAGCTCGAACCCAAAGCGGAGAAATGCGTCTTCATAGGATACCCTAAGGAAACTATTGGGTATACCTTCTATCACAGAACCGAAGGCAAAGTGTTTGTCGCAAAGAACAATTCCTTTCTTGAGAAGGAGTTTCTCTCGAAAGAAGTGAGTGGGAGGAAAGTAGAGCTAGACGAGGTTGTTGAACCTTCTCTTGAGTTGGAGAGTAGCGCAGCACCTGAAATTGTTCCAGTACCACCTGCACCAACAATAGAGGAAGCTAATGACAAGGATCATGAAGCATCGGACGATGCTGCTACTGAACGTCGCAGGTCGACAAGGTCGCGTGCCCCTCCCGAGTGGTACGGCAACCCTGTCTTGACTGTCTTGTTGGTAGAAGACAGTGAACCTACGAACTATGAGGAAGCGATGATGAGCCCAGACTCTGAGAAATGGCTAGAATTTATGAAATCCGAATTGGGATCCATGAGCGAAAACCAAGTATGGACTTTGGTGCACCCTCCTAGCGACCGAAAGGCCGTTGAGTGCAAATGGATCTTCAAGAAGAAAACGGACGCGGATGGTAATGTTACCGTCTATAAAGCACGACTTGTCACAAAAGGTTTTCGACAAGTTCAAGGTGTTGACTACGATGAGACTTTCTCTCCCGTAGGATGTTTAAGTCCATTCGGATTTTATTAGCAATTGCTGCGTTTCATGATTATGAAATATGGCAGATGGATGTCAAGACTGCGTTCCTCAATGGCAACATTGATGAAGAGTTGTATATGATGCAACCCGAAGGTTTTGTCGATCCTAAGGATGCTGATAAAGTGTGCAAACTTCAGCGTTCCATTTATGGACTGAAGCAAGCATCTCGGAGTTGGAACCTTCGTTTTGATCAAGTGATCAAGAGCTTTGGATTTGTTCCAAATTGCTACGAAGCTTGTATCTACAAGAAAGTGAGTGGGAGTTCAGTGACATTTCTGGTACTATATGTGGATGACATATTGATTATTGGAAATGACATTAACATGCTTAACGATGTGAAGAGTTATTTGAACAAATGTTTTTCAATGAAAGACCTAGGTGAAGCTGCTTATATATTGGGCATCAAAATCTATAGAGATAGACAAAGACGCCTGGTAGCTTTAAGCCAGAGTACATACCTAGACAAAGTTCTGAAAAGGTTCAGAATAGATAAGGCAAAGATATTGAGCAAGACTCAGTGTCCAGCTACGGTAAATGATAGAGAAGCTATGAGCAAAGTGCCTTATGCCTCGGCCATAGGTTCTATCATGTATGCCATGCTGTGTACTAGACCGGATGTGTCCAATGCTCTTAGTTTGACGAGCAGGTACCAAAGTGATCCAGGAGTGGAACACTGGACAGCCATGAAGAACATCCTAAAGTATTTGAATAGGACTAAAGAAATGTTCTTAGTCTATTGGGGTGATGAACAGCTCGTCGTAAAAGGTTACATCGACACTAGTTTCGACACCGACAAGGATGATTCTAAATCTCAGACAGGATACGTTTATATTTTGAATGGAGGAGCTGTGAGCTGGAGAAGCTGCAAGCAAAGCGTGATCGCGGGATCTACAGTAGAAGCGGAATACATGGCTGCTGCAGAAGCGTCTAGTGAAGGAGTTTGGATCAGGAACTTCATCACTGAGCTTGGCGTGGTTCCAAGTGCCTTGGACCCACTGGAGATATTGTGTGACAACACTGGCTCCATAGCACTCGCTAAGGAACCAAGATATCATCCAAAAACCAAGCATATCAACCGCAAGTTTCATATAATCCGGGATTATATAGCAGATGGAGATCTGAAGATTAGCAAAGTACATACAGATCTGAATGTCGCAGATCCATTGACTAAACCTCTTCCACGTGCAAAACATGATCATCACCTTAGTGCCATGGGTGTTAGATTGTTGCCAAATGTAAACTAGATTATTGACTCTAGTGCAAGTTGGAGACTGTTGGAATTATGCCCTAGAGGCAATAATAAAGATGTTATTATTATAATTCTTGTTCATGATAAAGTTTATATTCCATGCTAGAATTGTATTAAGCGAAAAATTTAATACTTCTGTGGTTTGTGAACAACACCGTGTCCCTAGTATGCCTCTATGGACTAGCTCATTGATTAATGATGGTTAAGGTTTCCTAGCCATGGACATGAGTTGTCGATTAATAATGAGATCATATCATTGGGAGAATGATATGATGGACATACCCAAACTAAGCGAAGCAATTAGATCGTGTCATCGTGTTCATCTTTGCGAAGATTTTCTTATGTCAAATATTGTATTCCTTAGACCATGAGATAATACAACTCCCTGGTATCGGAAGAAAGCTTTGAGGTCATCAAACGTCATCCTATGAGAGGGTGATCATAAAGGTGTCTCTCAGGTGATCGGAAAGTACCTGTTGGGTTGTATGTATCGAGATGGGATTTGTCCTCCCAAGTCGGAGAGATATACTTGGGCCCACTCGTGTCGATATCAACACCGCTTGCAAGCATGTGGTTAAGGAGTTAATCACAAAGTGATATCGGATTACGAATGAGTAAAGTACTTCGTGACGATATTGAACTAGGTATGATGCAAACGATCAAATCTCGTGCAAGTAAAATATCGCGAGACGAAGGGAATATATATATGGGATTGATTGAATCCTGTCATCGTGGTTCATCCGATATGATCATCGATGAATGTGTGGGAGTCAATATGGGTTTCCAGACCCCGCTGTTGATTATTGATATAAGATCATGTCTGCATATTCTCGAACCCGAAGGGTCACACACTTAACGTGCCTCGACGCTAGGATAGATTGGATAATTGGTTTATGAGTTTTTGTTTGGAGTCTCGAATGGGATCCAGGACATCACGAGAGGTTCCGGAATGGTCCGGTGAATAAGATTCATATAAGGCAATGTAGTTTTTGGAGTTCAGAATTGTTTCGGGTTAATCGGTATTGTACTGGAAGCTTTTAGAACCTTCTGGAAGGGGACCAACGTGGCCCCACCTGCCGGGAGGGGGCATGGTCCTATGAGGGAGTGCCCTGGCCGCTTTGGGCCAGGGGCACAAGGCCCCATAGGGCCCAGCCGACCAACCTAGGGCAAAACCCTAGGGGAGCTTCTAGAAGGGGGGGGGAAACTTGCCCCCCACTCCTCCCTCCTTGGCCGCCGGCCCTAGGGTTTGGGGGAGGGGAAAGGGATGGCCGCCCACCCCTCTATATAAAGAGGGCTGGGGGCACTCCTCCTCCCACACCTCCTCCTCAAGCCCTAGCCGCCCTGCTGCCCTCCTCTCTCTCTCTCCCTCCCGACTGCGTGTAGGCGAAGCCCTGCTGCAGAAACTCTCCACCACTTGCACCGCGTCGTCGCGTTGTAGATCCAATCCGTCTCTCCACCATACTTGCTGGACCGAGGAAGGAGGAGACGTCGAGGTTCCTCACGTGTGCATCTCTCGGAGGCATCGCCACTTGCGGTGTTAGATCGGATCGAATCGCGAGGAGGAGAAGCGAGTACGACTACATCACCCATCACCCGCGTTAACGCGTTCAGTCTTGAATCTTCAAGGGTATGAAGATCTCATCTATTCCCCCTCGTTTTTTGCATCTCCTAGATTAGATCTTAGCTTTCCCGTTCGCATCCGTAGAATTTTTTTGATTTACTATGCTGCGAAACCCTTCAGATCTAGCTGTGCGCCTTGCTCCGCGATGGCCTGTGCTTTCTCCATCAGCTGCTGGCGCTTCTCGTCAAGCTGGACTACGTTCCGTATATGGTCCACGTTCATGGGATCGACGAGCAAGTTGCCGTACATCACTCTATCAGCTGGAGTAATTTGGGCAGCAGTAGACGTAGATGCTGGAGGCGGCAGGTTTGCGGTGTTGTTGTTGCTCGGACCGGTGCCGGGTTCCTGCGGCTGCTGCACTAGGTTAGGCGGAGGGGGCATGACTTTTGCGTGATCATTGTCGGCAGCAACAAGTGGTCCCTTCCCCTTGTCCAGTGCTGTAGGCGGAGCTTTTCTAGGTTGATCTTCATCCATCGCCGTCCCAATGGCGACGAACACTCTCTGGACGTGACATCGTTGTTGGCCTACTCGTCATGCTTGTAATACTGCATGGCAGAGTCTAGATCCTCTGGGCTGAAGTCTATCTCCTCTGAGTCAGCGCTGATGTCAGAATAGAGCACGTCAAGAACGGAGTCGGAGGGTGCCGGGGCTTCCTCGATGACGGGCGGTGGAGGTGCAACAGCAGCGACGATGATTGGAGGTGGTGGTGCAACTGTGGCGACGATGAACATAGGCGGTGGTGGTGGTGGCTGAGGCGGAGGGGCTCCGCCAATGATCGCAAGTTCTGTCTAAGCTTCCTCCTCAGCCTCCGCATAGTTGTTGACGGTGTTCACCATGCTTTTGAAGGTGAGGCGTCCTGAAGCCTTCTGCCACCTTAGCGTATGTCGGAGAAGCGTGCCTTGGTCCAGTCCTTCCACAAAGTGATACATGGCATCATCATTGGGGTAATGAGATAGATCGGCTCGTATACGAAGGCATCTGGTGAGGTAATCGTGGGGGTTTGCGCCCTCTATCTGAACGCAACGCGCCAGATCGAAGATGGTTACCACTCCAACGAACTTGGATATCTGCTATCCAGACGCACGGGCGAAGCCTGCGGACTTGCAGCGATCTTCCACCGCTATATCCTGCACAAGGGCGGTTTGGGTGGGCCTTGAATTTTTCCGATCTTTGCCAGCAAACTCTGGAGAGAGATCTGACATCAATCCTTCCATGAACGTATCCTTCCCGTAGGCAGTCCGTGCTGGTATTGATGCTCCTCCAACTCCCAGGGAACTAGTGCCCGAGTCGGTTTTGCCGATGAAGAGGTGGATATATCCAATGGGGATGATTGAGAACCGCGTAGGGTTCGTCTTTGCTGGGATCCAAAAATCGTTAGGAGGGACGATCGGAATGTTGCCGGAGAATAGAACGTGACCGATGGCTACGGTTTCGCCGATTCCCGTGAAGATCTTGGACCTCGCCCGCTATAGAGCCTGAAGCGCCTCTTGCCCCACGGTGGGCGCTAACTGTCATGGTATTTCCAACAAGAACACCAATGGAGGGGTCCTCACAGTGCATGTTTAGAGACGTGGGGTAAGGCAGATGGTTGACGGGTACGAGGTAACACAACTTACCCAGGTTCAGATCCCACAACGGTGGCAGAATCCTACTCCTGCTATAAATCACTATAATGGTAATACGCCGAGTTACAGGGATTGGTTCGCTGTGCGAGGTGTATGTTAATCGATACTAGGTTGTGCCCTAAAGGATCCCATAGGCCCGACTTATATAGTCGCCAGGTCCTAGGGTTACAAGGAAAGTCCTAGCCGGACAGGTTACATAGTCCTACACATTATACAATAGTCTAACGTTTCTTGCACTCCAAGGCTCTAAGGTATGTCGATGACTCCTCCGTAGCCTTCCTTTATTCGGCATGGGTCTCCCTCCTAGATCCATCTAACTGGGACGCCCAACAGGTCATGGGCCATGCTACCAACTGTGGGCCACCCAGGTTATCCGGATAAGAGACATGCTATGAGGATACCCATGTAGCATATCCCCAACATCGCGCATGTCCTCCCAGGAATCAATGCTGTCCGCGGGGAGGGTATTGATCCATTGACGAGTCGCTCCCTCCATCATCAGGGGGAGGTAGCGGGCAGTGAGTAGGTCGGTGTGGCCGGCGATTCCCATCGCCATGAGGTATGTGTCCAGCCGCACGGATGGATCCGACGAGGGATCGTACTTCTCGATCTCCTTTGGCGCTTTAAAGTTCGCTGGATACTTTTCGCCTCGGATCATTGGTCCGAAGCACTGGGGGCCGACTCGGGTGAGGAAGCCCCTTGGATCGCCGTCGCGGCAGTTGGTGAGGGTGTGCCTCAGGTCGGTCGCGAGTCGTTGGTGGAGAGTGCCGCGTGCGCGGCTCGTGGCTGGAGCTGCAGGGGCTCAGGTGGTGGGCAATTGAGAGTGTTTGCCATCGTTGGGCGACCACTCGAGGCTGCCCTGCTTCCTGAGGAGCGGGATTACATGCGCCCCCGCGAGTCGGCTCCTACGGCTTGCTGCTCGACGGCCTTGGCGAGTAGGGCATTGGCGTACTGGATCTGCAGCGCGCCTTCCCCTGTCAGGTTGAGGTTGGCGAACGCGGCTCGACCCACGATGACATTGTCCATCGGGGTGGAGAACAGCGGGAGGCCGTTTGCGTCCCGCTCTTGCGGGGAGATGATGATACTTGTCTGGTCTAGAGGGGGCATGCGACCAGGTGGTGGTGGGGAAGCACCGTTCTCTGTTGCATCTGGCGATGGCCAGGCACTTCCTCCCAATGGCGCGTTCTCGCAGATCGTGCGATCGACCATGGAGGCCGGGTCGTTCTCGTCGTCGAAGTTAGGGTGCGGCCCTGAACGGTGGGGTTCACGCGTGACCTGATGCAGCGCTGGTGGTAGAGAGAGAGAGAGCTTCTGCGCCGTCGCCTGCTCGAGGAGAAACTTTTCACGCTCGGCTTGTTCCTTGCGAACCACCTCCTCTAGGTGCAGACGGAGTTACTCGACTTCCCCCGCCGTTGCGGTTGGTGGGATCGACGTGGAGAAGGGGTCTGGAGGGGCACTCGCGCCACCCGCCATGTAGGCAGCAATGAAGCGACCAAATCCGGCGTGGAGGTTGCCGGAGTTCTCTGATTTGGAATCGGAGTCAAATATCCCGAGGATAGGAGGATCCTCGAAATCCCCGATGTTGGAGACTTGGGTGATGGAGCCGGCTGGCGACGCGGTGGTGATGGATCCGGCGACTGAGGCCGGGGTCGCCGATTCGGCGTTGTCGTTGAGGTCCGCGTCGTCCACGACCGCGTTGGTCTCGACCACGTTGCTATTGGCCGAGCCGTACTCGGAGGCGAGGCGATGGATGGTGCGGACTTGACTCTCAGAGAGCCAATCACGTGGTGGTGACTCGCGGATGCGCACCGAATCCTCCGAGACGATGACGTCGGTGAAGCTGATGAAGAGGCTGATCGTGCCGACCGGCATGATCACGCTGTGCATGACTAGGCGCGCCACCAGGATGTAGATGATCGGCAAGATCTGGAGGATCTCGCCGATAGCGATCATGCAGCCGGTGGCGATCGTATGGTTGATTGGCAAGTAGGGTCTCACCGCAGAACACAGGCCTGACCGGCCAGGCCCCACGGTGGGCGCCACTATCGTGGGAATGGCCACAACAGATGCTGCGATTGGAAGCGAGTAGTAGAACGAGGGGAAAGGGTGGTCAGCCATCTGTGGTGCGAGATGAGGGCAAAGACACAGGGATTTACCCAGGTTCACCCCCCGAAGGGTAAAGACCTACTCCTGCTAGATTGTATTGATGAGAGAGTACAATGGGCGAGCTCGGCGGCTAGCCGGCGAGTTGAAGGGGTGTATGACGGAACGTAAGTGCTATGCATGCCCTAGGGAGGTTTATATAGAGTCACCTCTCTAGGGTTTACAGATCTTCAACCGAGTTGGATAAGGACTCGGAGCGTTTTGACCTAATCCGACTGGGCCTAGCTACGCTTCTGGGCCTTCAGCATCTAGTCACCTGGTTTCCTCTTGGGTCGCGGTCTAGTCGCCGTCCTGCAGGCCCACTCGCTGGGAGTATGATCTAGTAGGGAACATCCTGCTGGGTATAACCCACTCGGCATATCCCCATCAAATGAGAGAGAAGTAAGATTTGGGGGAAGTGATGTCCTGAAACAGATTTTTGTGCTTCACTATAAAAATTCGTGAAAAATATATGTATGTCCGATTTAGCTGTAATTTCTTATTAAATCCCCCGGGTGGTTAGCTAACTTTCGTTAGTTCAACATTTTTTATTTGAGAAAAAGACGGTCTTCGAAAAAATCAGTTTTTACATGCTGGTCTGTTTTGACAGATTTCTGCCATTATTTGCATATGCCTCTTTATCGATTTATTTTTGGGTTTTCTTTGGTAAATTGAGCTTTTTGAAGGAATTGCTACAGTAGCTTTGTTTTTAATGAAAGTTTTTCTGTTTTGAAACTAAACCCAAAGGTTTATTACTTTTGAATGCACTAAAGTTGCTAATGAAGATTGTGTGAAGTTTTGTATGAAGGAAATTTCCAAGTGTAGGGGAAGAATGATGTAATGAGATGAAGAATGGAAAAAAGCTCAAGCTTGGGGATTCCAACCCGTTTCACCCCAATAAATATTCAAGAGGTACAAGCGTAAAAGCTTGGGGATGCCCAAGGCATCCTCTTCTTTATCAATAAAAATCTCAGGTCTCTTTCTAGACACTTCGTTTTTATAGTTTCATGCACAATTGTGTTGTTATTTGATACGTCGGAAAGGTATCTATAATTTTTGATGTTCCATGCTTATTTAGTATCTACTTTGCTTTGCTTTGTCCACACTTTGAGGTCAGGCCTGTGTTCTGCGGCGAGATACAATCTGCCGATCAACGAGATGATCGCCACCGGCCGCATGATCGCAATCGGCGAGATCCTTTAGATCTTGCCGAGCAGCTACGTCCCGGCAGCACGCCTTGTCACGCACATCATGATCATGCCATTCGGCATGATCAGCCTCTTCGTCGGCTTCACCGACGTCATCGTCTAGGAGGACTCGGCTCGCATCCACGAGTCGCCACCGCGTGATCGGCTCTCTGAGAGCCAGGTCCGCAGCATCCACCGCCTCGCCTCCAAGTACGGCTCGGCCAACAGCAATGTGGCCGAGACCAGCGTGGCCATAGATGATGCGGCCCTCAACGACGACACCGACTCGGCGACCCCGGCGTCAATCGCCGAATCCATTGTCGTCTTGTCACCCGCGGGCTCCATCACCCAAGTTTCCAACATGGGGGACTTCGAGGATCCGTACATCCTCGGGATCTTCGACTCCGACTCTGGGTCAGAGATCTCCGGCGATCTCCACGCCGGATCGGGTCGCTTCGTCGCGACCTGCATGGCAAGCAGCACGAGCGCCCCACCAGACCCCTTCTCTACGCCGATCCCGCCGACCACGACAGCGACGGAGGTCGAGGAATTCTGCCTGTGACTGGAGGAGGTGGTCCGCAAGGAACAAGCCGGGCGCAAAAAATTTCACCTTGAGCAAGCGATGGTGCAGGAGCTCTCGCTCTACCACTAGCACCGTATCAGGTCGCGCCTAAACCCCACCGCTCAGGGCCACGCCCTGAACTTCGATGATGAGAATGACCCGACCCGCATGGATGAACGTGTGGTCTGCGAGAACGCGCCACCTGGATGAAGTGCCCGGCTACCACCAAGCGGAATGGCGAACGACGCTCCCCCACTGCCGCCCGGTCGCGCGCCCCCTCCGGACCAGCCAAGGATCGTGATCTCCCCGCAAGAGCGGGATGCAAACGGCCTCCCGCCGTTCTCCACTCCGATGGACAACGTCATCGCGAGTCGAGCCGCGGTCACCAACATCAATGTGACCGGAGAAGGCGCACTGCAGATCCAGTACTCCAAGGCATTACTTGCCAAGGCCATCGAGCAGCAAGCCGCAGGAGCCGACTCGCGGGGACACATGTACTCCCGATCGTCAGGAAGTAGGGAGGCCTCGAGAGGCTGCCCAACAATGGATAATACTCTCAACTGCCCACCACCTGAGCCCCTTCAGCTCCAACCACGACCCGCACACGCGGAACTCTCCACCAGCGACCCGCGACCGGCGAACAACATGGTCGCTGCCAATGGGCAGCCAGTCGACGCGCGGATCCACATCATCAACAACCAAATCTGGCGCACACGCCAGCCCGACGACCTGAGGCACACCCTCACAAAGCGCCACGACGGCGAGCCAAGGGGCTCGCTTAGCCGAGTCGACCCCCAGTGCTTCAGACCAATGATCCAAGGCGAAAAATATCCGGCGAACTTCAAAGCACCAAAGGAGATCGAGAAGTATGATCCCTCGTACGACCCGTCAGTGTGGCTGGACACGTACCTCATGGCGATGGGAATCGCTGGCCACACCGACCTGCTCGTCGCTCGCTACCTCCCCCTGATGATGGAGGGAGTGAGCCGACAATGGATCAACACCCTCCCCGCTGATAACATCGACTCCTGGGTGGATATGTGCGACGCTTTCGTCAGGAACTTCGAGGGTTCCTACACCCGCTCCACCACCATCGAGGACCTGGAGCGATGCGTCCAGGGACCCCGCGAGTCGACCCGCAGCTGGGTCCAGCGATGGCAGGATCTGTGGTTCAACATGACCGGCATACACCCAGACACGGCGATACACTGCTTCAAGACCTCGTGCCACTACGAGCCCTTGGTCACCAAGCTCAAGCGGGTGTACAAGACACTCGATAACATACTGAACCTCCTCGAGATCGCCAAACGGTATGCGGAGGAGGACCCAAACCGTTGCCGTTGCCGTCAACGCGGTATCCCAAGTCGATGTCCCCCGTTTCCTCAACTGGTTCGAGCAGCGGATCACCTAGAGTCGCGAGGACCACTCGCCACGGATCGAATCTCTGGGGCAAGTCTCCTTGGTGGTAAAGCCCAAAGTGGGCGACTATTGGCTCCCAAGACGGTGATGGATGGCGGGATCTCCATCAACATCCTCCCGCATTCGATCGAGACGACCTACACCACCTTCCACGACATCTTCCCCGGCCGGAAGGCATACCCGATTGGCGAGGTGACGCTGCCAGTCACCTTCGGCACACCAGCGGACTTCTGCACTGAGCAGATCGTCTTCGGGCTGGTGCCCTTCAACAACCCCTACCATTGCATCTTGGGGCGGCAAGCATTCGCCAAGTTCATGGCAGTGCCACATTACGCGTACAATGCGATGAAGCTCCCAGGGCCGTGCGGTATCATCACCGTCCAAGGCGACCCCGACATGGCCGCGGAGTGCAAGGCCAAGGGCGCTGAGCACGCTGACGCCGTCATCGCCGCAGAAGCCAACCATGCGGAGGAGCTCTCCAAGTACACGAGAGGGGTCGACAATGAAGACCCCACAATACTCAAGAAGCCCATCTTGGACAACGGTGGCTCGACAGCGTTCGAGGCAACCACGCACATGCGCTCCATCAAGCTGGTCCAAGGCGACTCCAGCCACACGGTGACGATCGGGACGGGCATGAGCCCAGCATAGGAAGGAGCGCTCATCGAGTTCCTACGTGAGAATCGCGACATCTTTGCATGGAAGCCAGCTGACATGCCTGGTGTCCCGAGGGAACTCGCTAAGCACAAACTCAACGCCGACCCCAAAGCGCGACCCATCAAGCAATCATTGCGGCCCTTCAATGAAGAGCGCCGCCGAGCAATCGTCGAGGAGGTGCAGCGCCTACTCGCTGCAGGATTCACACGGCCAATAAAATACTCTAAGGGGCTGGCAAACCCATTCCTGGTCGAGAAGAAGAATGGGACCTGGAGAATGTGTGTCGATTACACAAACCTCAACAGAGCCTGCCCAAAGGAGCAGTTTGTCCTCCCACGGATCGATCAAATCATCGAGTCGACCGCGGGCTCGGAGTCACTGTGTTTCCTTGACGCCTACTCTGGTTACAACCAGATCAAAATGGCAGTCGAGGATGAGGAGAAGACGGTGTTCATCACGCCATTCAGAGCATTCTGCTACACCGCCATGACATTCGGCCTCAAGAACGCCGGAGCGACCTACCATAGGTGCATGCAGGAGTGCCTTGCAAGCCAAATTGGCTGCAACATCCACGTCTACATCGACGATGTGGTGGTGAAGTCCACCCGCCAGGGAGATCTACTCGCCGACTTGGCCGAAACCTTCACAAATCTGCGGAGGTACAAGATCAAACTCAATCCAGGAAAGTGCACCTTCGGTGTACCTACTGGACAGCCGCTGGGGTATGTAGTCTCCAAACAAGGCATCGAGGCGAACCCCACCAAGATCAACACGATCGCCGGGCTCGGCAAACCCGAGTGCCTGCGCGATGTCCAGAAGTTGGCCAGGCGAGTCGCGACTCTCAGTCGCTTTATTCCCCGGCTAGGCGAGAAGTCAATGCCTCTCTACCTCCTAATGCGCAAGAACCCCACGTTCCAGTGGGACAAGGAGGCAGACGATGCGCTCCACGCACTCAAGGAAGTGCTACTCGCGTCCCTGCTACTCGCCGCCCCCGATGACCAGGAGCCCATGCTCGTCTACGTCGCGGCTTCGGAACGAGTTTTCGGCGCCGTCATGGTCGTCGAGCGACCAGAAGAGGGCAAGGAGCGCCCGGTGTAGCGACCTGTCTACTACATCAGCGAAGTCCTCACCAAATCGCGACAGCTCTACCCACAGTACCAGAAGTTGGTATATGCGGTCTTCCGAGCCCAGCGACGACTGCCGCACTACTTCCAGGAGCACCCAATCATGGTCGTCTCCTCAGCGCCGTTGCAGGACATCATCCGCAACCGCTAAGCGATTAGACGAGTCGCCAAGTGGGACATCGAGATCGGAGTCCACAACATCAGGTACGAGTCGTAGGCCCTGGCGTACTTCCTCGCTGACTGGGAGGAGGCGCAACAGCCGGAGAAGTTGCCATACCTCCACTACTGGTCGCTACACTTTGAAAGGTCCAAGAACGCAGACGGCACAGGGGAAGGGATCGTCCTCACATCTCCCAAGGGCGACAAGCTGCGCTACATCTTGTAACTCGACTTGACCCCCTGCACCAACAACATTACCGAGTACGAGGCCCTCCTACACGGCATGCGAGCAGCCAAGGAGATGAACATCAACCGTCTGCGCTGCTACGGCGACTCCGATCTCGTCATCGGACAAGTCTTCTACACCTGCGACGCTGTCTCCCCCACCATGGCGTCATACCGCCAAGCAGTGGACCAGCTGGGGGGGCACTTCACCGGCTACTCTTTCGAATGGATCGAACGGCGAAAAAACAAAGAGGCTGGCACCCTCTCTCGCACCAGGTCGGCTCGCCACACGCCACCCGCTGGCGTCTTACTCGACACCATCACCAAGCCATCCGTCTCTCCCCTGAGGGAGATCGATCTTGGGATACCGCTGCAACCAAAACCAGCCCTGGTCGCCATGATCGCGGAGCCAAGCGACTGGGCCGCGCCATACGTCGCGTACCTATAAGGAGGGACCTTACCCCTGGATGATACGGAGGCCCGCATGATAGTATGCCGCTGCAAATCCTTCGTCATCATCAACGGCGAACTACACAAGCGCAGCGTGACCGGCGTGTTCTAACGCTGCGTCCAACCTGCGGAGGGTCGCAAGATCCTCCAAGACATCCATGCCGGCGACTACGGCCACCACGCTGGCGCCCGGTCCTTAGTCGCCAAGGCCATGCGACATGGCTTCTACTGGCTCACTGCACACGCCGACGCGGTCGACATCGTCCAACACTGCAGCGGGTGCCAGAAGTACGCCAATTAGACTCATGTGCCAAGCTCGGCGCTCAAGACAAGCCCCATCACCTGGCCATTCGACGTGTGGGGCATGGACATGGTAGGCCCCTTCAAGAAGGCCCCCTCCGGTTACACCCACCTCTTAGTCGCAATCGAAAAATTCACAAAGTGGGTGGAGGCCAAGACAGTCCGAAAATGCGACGGGAAGACCGCCCACCAAGTTCCTATGCGATCACATCTATCGCTACGGGTTCCCGCACAACATCATCACGGACAACGGCACCAACTTCGCCACAGGTTCCATGGCCTAATTCTGCGAGGAGCACAACATACGGCTCGACCTCGCCTCAGTCACCCACCCGGAGTCCAACGGCCAGGCGGAATGCGCTAACCAGAGCATCCTACATGGCCTGAAGCCGCGACTGTAGGTCCCTGTGGCATCCCGCAAAACCACTACTAGAAAATCGCGGTTAAATAATACTTTGTGCATCATCATGACATCAACATGCATCTTTTTTCCTAAAACTATTTTTGCTAGAAGCCCTATTTTGTTTTCTACAAATACCCCTTCTCTAATTCAAATATAAAACCATGTACCTCTCGACTCCTTATTCTTGCCTAAAACATATTTGTAAATGTTTTGTTTTAAATAAAAGAAAAGAAAATATGTATTATAAATATTTTATTAAGGGGAGGCAGTCCAGCCCGCCAGGCCCAAAGGCCCGGCTAGCCAGACCACCTACAACCCCAAACCCTGGTTAATCCTAGCCCCACATCAACCAGGAACCCTAACCCGTGTCTAGTCCTAACCCTAGACCCCGCACGCACACCCCGCTGCCGCCGCAGCGGCAGCACTCACGCACCCCACACCCTACACGCTGCCCACCCCGCAGTACACAAACACACACACGCCCCACGCTCCCACCGACCCACACACGCACCACCCTGCCAGCACACACATAGCGGACACACACACGATCCCCAGATCCCACCCACCGCACGCACGCTGTTCCCCGGCCCCACCATCCTCCTCCAACCTCTCTCCCCCACGCGAAACCACCCCGCACGCCTCCTGCCCTGCTCTGTTCCCCCTCCTCCCTCCTCCCTGACCAACCGCTGCCGCCGCCTGCTCCCTCTGGCCACCACCCGCCTGCCCCTGCGTCCTCCCCTCGAGACCTCCCTCCGGCCTCCAGCGCCATCTCCCCGTTCGAGCCCTCCCCGTCGCCTCCCTCTGCAGCTCCCCATCGCCAAGCACGCCTCACCGCCTCCCGCGCCTCCGCCGCCCGGCCTCCACCCTCCGCCGCCGCGTCCGCCCGCTGCGTCGGCCGCGACGCCGCCACCCAGTGCCGCATGCGCCCGCAAGCCGCATCCCGTTGCCCCTTTGCTCCTCTGGCGCTGCCACCGCCGTCTCCGCCACCGGCCGCGCCCTCCACCGACCCTCCGCTCTGCTCCGCCGTCCCCCTCACCGCGACCCGCGTCCTCCGCCCTCCGCCTCTGTCGCCCGCCAGCGTGCCGCGCTCAAGCTCCTCCCTCTCCAGCCACCTCGCCGCCTCCTCGTAGCCTCCGCCTCGCCTCCCGCCAGTCCACCTCTGTCCTCCCTCGGCTGGGCGCGCGCCGGATCCCTCGCCACGGGCTCGTCCGCGCCACCCCGCAGGCCGTCGCCGGCCGCCACCGCCCTCTGCCCCCTCGTCGCCCTCTGGTCCGCTCGCCGCGGCCCCTCCGGCAACCGCCGTCGCCGCATCCGCCTGCCGCCCCGACCTCTCCCGCCGGCGTGCCCCTGAGCCCGTCGAGCCTGCGTCCGACGCCTCCCCTTGCACAAGACCGCCACCAGGCCGACCTCGCCAACCGCCCTCACCGTTTTTTTCTTTTCCCTGCAGATCGTCGTCGCCAGTACCAGGTGGTGCTGCTCCGTTTTGGGAGCCTCTCGGCTTCCTCTGCCTCGGGTACCCGTGTGTAGTCGGGTGGCTTACCAACACCATGTACCGGTATCGAGTGGAGGAAGTACCGAGATGGGGCCGAAGAATCACCGGAAACCGGATATCGTCGACATGGGCCCGATGACCGCCAGGACCGCCTCTTGGAACGCCATGCCTTTCTTCACGAATGCCGAGACCGTACCTCGTCGAACCCCCTCGGAACACCAAGTTCTTCATGGATCCCGACACGCCAGGTTATCCAACCATAGGTCCGAAGACCGATCCCGGCGCGCCGAACCCCGTCGAGCACCAAGGCCCTCGGAATCGCCAAGTACCCCCTCACGGATCCGAGGACCGAAGATGCCCGGAACGCCAAGATCGCCCTCAAGATCCGAAGGCCACAGCCCCGGAAACCCCGATGCTTTCGACACGGATGCCATGATCTTCGTCACGGACGCCAAGCTCGTCGGAATCCCCAACGCCAAGTACTCCCTCGAGGACGCTGAGTACTTCATCCCGGAGTCCGAGAACAACCCCGTCGAACCCTGGACCCTGACGAACCCCGAACCCCCGGATCCCCAAGTTCGTCGAGACCCTCTAATGTGTGAACCCCTTCCCGAAACCATATTTTATAATATAATACAAACTTGTTGCATATTAAATTGTCATATTCGCATGCATATTATCACGTGGTTTGGGGGCCTTATGCCGATTCACCTAATAATTAAATATGGGGCCCATATGCGGGCAAATCTAGTCTCATATTGACCTCATTTAAACTTGTGTAGCGAACCGGTGATATCCTGCCTTGTTAAACAACATTTAAATTGTGGGGTAGCTAAACAACATGAACCACCTAATTGATTGTCGGGACCCCGGTTCCACTTAATACTGCCTAATTGCATCGCACTTCTGCCATGTCATACATCATACATGCATCATGCCGATCTTCTGCCGTTGTATTAAATATTGCATCCGGTGTTTCCTCTAGTGATTTGGTTCTTCGCGGATAAGGCCATTGAGTTGATGCGAGTGCCGACCCGATCTTCGGTTGAATCTTCGGCAATGTTTTCAAAGAGCATCTCCCCTTTCTACCTATCTTACTTTTATAGTATTTATTCCTCCTGTTGATCTATTGCTATACGTGTCGTTGCTCTAGTTTTCGTGCGAGATATCCCTTGCAGCCTATATTGCCTTGGACACGCCCTAATACCTGTTGTTTGGTAGATAGTTGGACCTGTGCGTCGTAGTCGCTTGCTCAATTGTTGTTGCGTGTCGTCCATTGCCACAGTTGTTGATGTATTGCCGCATGTTGATGTTTGAGATGATCATAGTTTTACTTATCGTTCACTTTTATTCTGTTTAAAACAACTAAAATTGAAGTAGCGAGGCATCGGTGGGTGATAGATAATATTTGGTTTCGAGCCACTTGTGTCCCGTGGGACCCCAGTACTTGATACTGTTCCTTGATTTATCGCGCTATCCACATCCGGGAGGTATATGGGACCCCCGAGCGAGCTTGATTCGTCTTATTTCTTGGGGCCACAAACTAGTTTGAGGTTTTATTTACTATCTGTACTTATGCCATGATACTTACGTATTTACGATTGTGCGAGGAGCACTGTTCTTGTTAGGTAAGCGGAGTGTTTTCGCGGTATCGACAAGCCCAGTTTGGGTTCCCGATTCTTCTGACCATTGTCGCAAACCTTGAGTCCGCTGAGTCACTAACCGTTCTTGGGTCTACTCAATGGGGTGGCCCCTGAAATATTACTGAATCCTGTGATTGCTTTGTCGTGAAGGCCTCGTTGGGTTTTGATTTGGTTTTCGAGGTTGATCGGCGTGTGTTGCTATTGGTGCACCCGGCGGGTAAAACTTTCTGAAAGCCGTGTCCGCGGTTATGGACGACTTGGAGCACAGTATCTCGACCATAGACAAGCATAACTAAAGTAGTACTATAAATTTGACTTTATAATGACTAGTAATCAGCTTCACTATAATGGAATGGCTAAATAATACTGCCCACCATTGCTTGTTTGGCTTGTCGCTTGCGACCATTGTACCTGACTAGTAAGTATTGCAACTTCTAGCGAATGGCTAATAAAAGTTCCAACAACTGCTGGGTTTTGGGTTTATCTCACGCTATCTGTATCTGATTAGTAATTGTTGCAACTATAACGGAAGGATTAACTAAAAGTGCCCACTACTTATTTTATCAGGATGACTATCTATACGACTAGTAATTGCTGCGATAAGCGAATAAGTAAAAGCGCCAACCGTGTGAGTTCCTCGGTTGACTTCCTCGTTTGGTCTCGAGGGGAAACACCAGGATGGGTTTGTTTGATGATAGTATCGAGTTGGATCGAATAGGTCTTCCTTACCCTCTCGATAGCCGCCGGTTGTATCGAGTCTCTATAGGTGGTTTAGTGGATGCTTTGCCGCTTCAGTCCACCATACCTTTGTAGGCGAGGACCGCCGAATTCTAGCCTCGCCGTGTACTGGCCTCAGTACTGGCGCTCCTCTTTTTCCTTTGCCCTTTGTCGGCACCCCTTTTGTTTAAGAAGGTTTTGAGATCGACGCCGTTAGCAGGGTTACCCTTCCGGCTTGGCCTGGGGAGGGTTATGGACGCCATTGGTTATTCTCCAGGGCTCTTAGCCCCATTTGCATCTTGTCCGTAGCCAGACGCTCTATCGTTCTCAAGGTGATTTGGATCTTTGTACTGTACATCTGTATTCTTGACTCATGGAGTCGCTGTTATATATATCTGTTCTGTGGGTCCCATCGAGGACTGTTGTGTAATGTTATTACTTCGTTTTCCACCCGCACGAAAGTGCCTGGTGGGCACCTTTGAATCGTTTCTATGCGGGTTTGGCGGGTTTCGCTAAAACTTGCATAGGTCCGATTCTGAGAGTGTTACAGAGTGGTATCAGAGCCCAGCAGTTGCGATACCCCACAAGTCCAGCCTGTAGGATAACCTAGCTAACGGCCGAAGTAGAGTGTCAAAACTATTTTTCAAAAACGGTTGGCTAGATCTGGTTAGGTCTGATTTTACTCCTTACCCCTCTGCTATTCTCCTCTTATCTCTACGCGTTTCAAATCCGCTCTCTTCTCTTTCTTCGAGTCCAGGAATTCTCGTGGTTGGGTTTCCGTCGTACCTTCAGGGTTTCGCTTCCTCCTTTGGTAACGGTGTGGCTACATCGGGTCTTCATGCTATCCGAGGAATCCTTCGTCTGTGGTACCATTCTTTGTTCCTTGTTTGTGCCTTCCGGTGTTTTCGGCGACGACATCATCTCGATCCGATGCGATCCGATGCATCACTCCTTTGTTTCCGAACCTCGCTTGTCGAGATCTTCAGTCTGATTCCGAGAGTTGGTTGCATAATCCGCCTATTCGTTTGCAGAGTAATGGTTTGGGTGCGCGATGGACTGATCACCATCCGACTACTCTTATCATTCGCTCTTGTACATTGAATCAGTGGATCCAGCGATTTTACTCCGTTCACGGAAGCTAGAGGTGGCTTTATTTGTTGATACCTCTACCTTCGACCTGTTGTTCCCGGAGTGTTCTCTCGACGATCACGGACAACGACCTCTTGTTAGTGGTGTCGCGAGGATCTACACGAAGCGAGAAGACGCAGAACGCCGACCTTCCTTCCGGTACCATGAGGCGGATCTCGAGGGCGAGATCCATTGTTAGTGGTGTCGAATTGTGGCATCCCGCAAAACCACTACTAGAAAATCGCGGTTAAATAATACTTTGTGCATCATCATGACATCAACATGCATCTTTTTGCCTAAAACTATTTTTGCTAGAAGCCCTATTTTGTTTTCTACAAATACCCCTTCTCTAATTCAAATATAATACCATGTACCTCTCGACTCCTTATTCTTGCCTAAAACATATTTGTAAATGTTTTGTTTTAAATAAAAGAAAAGAAAATATATATTATAAATATTTTATTAAGGGGAGGCAGTCCAGCCCGCCAGGCCCAAAGGCCCGGCTAGCCAGACCACCTACAACCCCAAACCCTGGTTAATCCTAGCCCCACATCAACCAGGAACCCTAATCCGTGTCTAGTCCTAACCCTAGACCTCTACACGCACACCCCACTGCCGCCGCAGCGGCAGCACTCACGCACCCCACACCCTACACGCTGCCCACCCCGCAGTACACAAACACACACACGCCCCACGCTCCCACCGACCCACACACGCACCACCCTGCCAGCACACACACAGCGGACACACACACGATCCCCAGATCCCACCCACCGCACGCACGCTGTTCCCCGGCCCCACCATCCTCCTCCAACCTCTCTCCCCCACGCGAAGCCACCCCGCACGCCTCCTGCCCCGCTCCGTTCCCCCTCCTCCCTCCTCCCTGACCAACCGCTGCCGCCGCCTGCTCCCTCTGGCCACCACCCGCCTGCCCCTGCGTCCTCCCCTACAGACCTCCCTCCGGCCTCCAGCGCCATCTCCCCGTTCGAGCCCTCCCCGTCGCCTCCCTCTGCAGCTCCCCATCGCCAAGCACGCCTCACCGCCTCCCGCGCCTCCGTCGCCCGGCCTCCACCCTCCGCCGCCGCGTCCATGCGTCGGCGCCGCCGCCACCCTCGGCCCGCGCCGCCCTAAGCGCATCCCGTCGCCCTTTGCTCCTCCTGGCGCGGCCACCGCATCGTCTCGCCACGCCGCGCCCTCCGGCCGACCCTCCTGCTCGCTCCGGCCGGCCCCTCACCGCCCCGACCAGCGTCCTCCGCCCTTTTCGCCTCATCGCCAGCCTTGCCGCCGCTCAAGCTCCCCTCCCTCGCTCCAGCCACCTCGCCGCCTCCTCGTAGCCCTCCGCCTCGCCCTCGGCCCAGTCCACCTCTGTCCTTCCGGCTGGGCGCGGCGCCAGCTCCTCCTCGCCAGGCTCGTCCGCGCCACCGCCCTCTGCCCCCTCGTCGCCCTCTGGTCCGCTCGCCGCGGCCCCTCCGGCAACCGCCGTCGCCGCATCCGCTTGCCGCCCCGACCTCTCCCGCCGGCGTTCCCCTGAGCCTGTCGAGCCTGCGTCCGCCGCCTCCCCTTGCACAAGACCGCCACCAGGCCGACCTCGCCAAGCGCCCTCGCCGTTTTTTTTCTTTTCCCTGCCAATCGTTGTCGCTAGTACAGGTGGTGCTGCTCCGTTTTGGGAGCCTCTCGGCTTCCTCTGCCTCGGGTACCCGTGTGTAGTCGGGTGGCTTACCAACACCATGTACCGGTATCGAGTGGAGGAAGTACCGAGATGGGGCCGAAGAATCACCGGAAACTGGATATCGTCGACATGGGCCCGATGACCGCCAGGACCGCCTCTTGGAACGCCATGCCTTTCTTCACGAATGCCGAGACCGTACCTCGTCGAACCCCCTCGGAACACCAAGTTCTTCATGGATCCCGACACGCCAGGTTATCCAACCATAGTTCCGAAGACCGATCCCGGCGCGCCGAACCCCGTCGAGCACCAAGGCCCTCGGAATCGCCAAGTACCCCCTCTCGGATCCGAGGACCGAAGATGCCCGGAACGCCAAGATCGTCCTCAAGATCCGAAGGCCCCAGCCCCGGAAACCCCGATGCTTTCGACACGGATGCCATGATCTTCGTCACGGACGCCAAGCTCATCGGAATCCCCGACGCCAAGTACTCCCTCGAGGACGCTGAGTACTTCATCCCGGAGTCCGAGAACAACCCCGTCGAACCCTGGACCCTGACGAACCCCGAACCCCCGGATCCCCAAGTTCGTCGAGACCCTCTAATGTGTGAACCCCTTCCCGAAACCATATTTTATAATATAATACAAACTTGTTGCATATTAAATTGTCATATTCGCATGCATATTATCACGTGGTTTGGGGGCCTTATGCCGATTCACCTAATAATTAAATATGGGGCCCATATGCGGGCAAATCTAGTCTCATATTGACCTCATTTAAACTTGTGTAGCGAACCGGTGATATCCTGCCTTGTTAAACAACATTTAAATTGCGGGGTAGCTAAACAACATGAACCACCTAATTGATTGTCGGGACCCCGGTTCCACTTAATACTGCCTAATTGCATCGCACTTCTGCCATGTCATACATCATACATGCATCATGCCGATCTTCTGCCGTTGTATTAAATATTGCATCCGGTGTTTCCTCTAGTGATTTGGTTCTTCGCGGATAAGGCCATTGAGTTGATGCGAGTGCCGACCCGATCTTCGGTTGAATCTTCGGCAATGTTTTCAGGTGAGCATCTCCCCCTTTCTACCTATCTTACTTTTATAGTATTTATTCCCTCCTGTTGATCTATTGCTATCTGTGTCGCGTTGCTCTAGTTTTCGTACCCGAGATATCCCTTGCAGCCTATATTGCCTTGGACACGCCCTAATACCTGTTGTTTGGTAGATAGTTGGACTTGCGCGTCGTAGTCGCTTGCTCAAGTGCTGTTGCGTGTCGTCCAGTGCCACAGTTGTTGATGTATTGCCGCATGTTGATGTTGGAGATGATCATAGTTTTACTTATCGTTCACTTTTATTCCTGTTTAAAACAACTAAAATTGAAGTAAGAGACATCGGTGGGTGATAGATAATATTTGGTTTCCGAACGCCCACTTGTGTCCCGTAGGACCCCGAGTACTTGATACTGTTCCTTGATTTATCGCTATCCACATCCGGAGGTATATGGGACCCCCGAGCGAGCTTGATTCAGTCTTATTTCTTGGGGCCACAAACTAGTTTGAGGTTTTATTTACTATCCTGTACTTATGCCATGCTACTTCTGTATTTACGATTGTGCGAGGAGCACACTGTACTGTTTAGGTAAGCGGAGTGTTTTCGCGGTATCGACAAGCCCAGTTTTGGGTTCCCAGTCGCTTACAGCCATTGTCGCAAACCTTGAGTCCGCCTCGGAGTCAGCTAACTTCGTTGCGGGTCTACTCAATGGGGTGGCCCCGTGAAATATTACTGAATCCTGTGATTGCTTTGTCGTGAAGGCCTCGTTGGGTTTTGATTTGGTTTTTCCGAGGTTGATCGAGCGTGTGTTGCTATTGGTGCACCCCGGCCGGGTAAAACTTTCTGAAAGCCGTGTCCGCGGTTATGGACGACTTGGAGCATAGTATCTCGACCATAGACAAGCATAACTAAAGTAGTACTATAAATTTGACTTTATAATGACTAGTAATCAGCTTCACTATAATGGAATGGCTAAATAATACTGCCCACCATTGCTTGTTTGGCTTGTCGCTTGCGACCATTGTACCTGACTAGTAAGTATTGCAACTACAACAGAATGGCTAATAAAAGTACCAACAACTGCTGGGTTTTGGGTTTATCTCACGCTATCTGTATCTGATTAGTAATTGTTGCAACTATAACGGAAGGATTAACTAAAAGTGCCCACTGCTTATTTTATCAGGATGACTATCTATACCTGACTAGTAATTGCTGCAACGATAACTGAATAAGTAAAACTGCCAACTGTGTGAGTTCCTCGGTTGACTTCCTCGTTTGGTCTCGAGGGGGAAACACCAGGATGGGTTTGTTTGATGATAGTATCAGGTTGGATCCGAATAGGTCTTCCTTACCCCTCTCTGATAGCCGCCAGTTGTATCGAGTCTCTATAGGTGGTTTAGTGCATGCTGCGCTGCCGCTTCAGTCCACCATACCTATGTAGGCGAGGACCGCCGAATTCTAGCCTCGCCGTGTACTGGCCTCAGTACTGACGCTCCTCTTTTTCCTTTGCCCTTTGTCGGCACCCCTTTTGTTTAAGCAGGTTTTGAGATCGACGCCGTTAGCAGGGTTACCCTTCCGGCTTGGCCTGGGCAGGGTTATGGACGCCATTGGTTATTCTCCAGGGCTCTTAGCCCCATTTGCATCTTGTCCGTAGCCGGACGCTCTATCGTTCTCAAGGTGATTTGGATCTTTGTACTGTACATCTGTATTCTTGACTCATGGAGTCGCTGTTATATATATCTGTTCTGTGGGTCCCATCGAGGACTGTTGTATAATGTTATTACTTCGTTTTCCACCCGCACGAAAGTGCCTGGTGGGCACCTTTGAATCGTTTCTATGCGGGTTTGGCGGGTTTCGCTAAAACTTGCATAGGTCCGATTCTGAGGGTGTTACAGTCCCCCTCAAGCAAACTCCGCGGTGCTAGGTCGAAGAACTCCCCTCCGTCATCAGGGGCATCTGCACCTCCATCAATAGGTCGACTGGGTTCACCCCTTCTTCATGGTGAATGGCGCTGAAGCCGTCATGCCGACTGACCTCGAGCACGACTCGCCTTGGGTCGTCAACTATGCGGAGGCTGACAACGAGCTCGCACACCAAGACATAGTCGACCAGCTTGACGAGGCACGCGACCTAGCCCGCTCCCGCACCGCCATCTACCAGCAAGGAATCCGCCGCTACCACAGCCGCCGAGTCTGAACTCACACATTGCAGGAAGGCGACCTGGTCCTACGTTTGATCGATGACAATAAGGGAATGCACAAGCTCTCTCCCCCGTGAGAGGGACCATTCACCATAGGGCGAGTCCTGAGCAACGATGCCTACTACCTCATCGACGTCCGAGGCGACGAACATCTCGATGTCAAGCGGCCGTGGAATGTAAACCTCCAGAGGAAGTTCTACACATAGAACTCCAACATGTACTCCCCCCGCTATGAAATAAAGAAGATCGATTCTCACAAATTGTGTCCACTCTCCATATCTTGTGCCACTCGCACTCGTAAAAACAGCGCATGCTAACCGTGGAAGTCAACCCTTGGTTCGCGACCGGAACGACTAAGTAGTCCGATACAAGGGCACCGATAAATTTCGGTCCTTGTGTCGTCCACGAAAACTCCAACCCGGAGCCCCATCCGAGTCGCCTTGCTCGACTGGCCTGCCGGGCCAAGATAACCGCACTCGCTTATCACATCGACCCAGTCCTCCACATCCTTGGCGTAACGACTCGAACGGTTAAGTACCACACTCGGGGACTGACACCAGTCCAAACCCACGCGGCCAGGGAAAACACCAAGTATGAGAGCGCGTCCTGGACTCGCCATGCGACTGATTCTCCGAGTCAGGTGGAGCGACGCGACAAGTACAACGCGCCTCATCCTCACCTACCTTGGTTATGCGACTAGAACGGCTAAGTACCATGCTCGGGGACTCGTCCAACCGACTCCGTTCCCGCTCGGGAAAACGGCTAAGTATAGAGCACCCCTTGGGGTCGCTACGCGACTGGCTTTCCAAGCCACGGAGAGTCGACCTCAACTAACTAACAGTATAACAATAAACATACACACAAAGAAACGAGGTAAACCCCACAAAAGGGCGGATGCGCTCGTGGACTCGCATAACACAACAAATCACAATCGAAGCAAAATTGACAAAAGCATTCATTGATGGGGATATGCCTACCGGGGTATACCCAGCATGACGTTTCCTACTGGCCTAAGCCGTCAGCGAGTGGCCCTGCAGGACGACGACTGGATCAAGACTTGGCGTGGACTCAGGTGACTGGAAGCTGGAGTCCCAGAAGTGTAGCTAGGCCCAGTCGGACTAGGTCATAGAATCTTCGAATCCTTAACTAATTCGGTTGTGATCTGTAAACCCTAGCGAGGTGAGCCTATATAAACCTCCCTAGGGTCGCATAAGGGATACGTTCCATCAGACACCGAAGCGACTCGCCGCCTAGCCGTCGAGCTCGCCCCATTGTACTCTCACCATAATACAATCTAGCAGGAGTAGGTATTTACCCTCCGGGGGCCGAACCTGGGTAAACCCTTGTGTCTCAGCCCTCATCTCGCACCGAAGATGGCTGGCCGCCCTTGCCCCATGTTCTACTACTCGCTGTCGATTGCAGCATCTGCCGTGGTCATTCGCACGACAGTGGCGCCCACCGTGGGGCCTAGCCGGTCAGACCGGTGTTCTGCGGCGAGATCCAATCTTCCCATCAACGAGTAGATCGCCACAAGCCGCATGATCGCGATCGGCGAGATGCTCCAGATCTTGCCGAGCAGCTACGTCCCGGCGGCACGACCCGTCACGCATAGCATGATCCTGCCGGTCGGCACGATCAGCCTCTTCTTCGGCCTCACCGACGTCATCATCTCGGAGGACTCGGCTCGCATCCGCGAGTCGCCGCCACGCGACCGGCTCTCTGAGATCCAGGTCTGCACGATACACCGCCTCGCCTCTGAGTACGACTCGGCCCACAGAAACATGGCCCAAACCACCGTGGCCGCGGACGACGCGACCCTCAACGACGATGCCGATTCGGCGACCCTGGCGTCACTCGCCGGATCCATCGTCGCTGCGTCACCCGCGGGTTCCATCACCCAGGTCTCCAATGTTGGAGACTTCGAGGATCCCTCTATCCTCGGGATCTTCGACTTCGACTCCGGGTCGGAGAACTCTGCCGACCTCCACAACGGAACCGGTCGCCACGCCGCGTCCTATATGGCGACTGGCGCCGACCCGCCGGAAGACCCCTTCTCCATGCCGATCCCACCAAACGCGACGACAACGGAAGTGGAGGAACTTCGCCTGAAGCTGGCGGAGGCAGTCCGCAAGGAACAAGCCGAGCGCAAAAAATTTCGCCTCGAGAAGGTGACAGTGCAGGAGCTGTCGCGCTACCACCAACTCCAAATCAGGTCGCGCCTGAATCCTACCGTTCAGGGGTGCGCCCTGAATTTCGACGACGAGAACGACCCGGCCCGCGCGGCCGAGCGCGCGATCTGCGAGAACGCACCGCCAGGAGGAAGGACCCGGCCCCCACCAGGGGAAACGGCCAACGGTGCCCCACCACCACCCAACCGCGCACGCCCCAGGGACCAGCCAATGATCATGGTCTCCTCACGAGAGCGAGACGCGAACGGCCTCCCGCTGTTTTCCACCCCAATGGACAACCTCGTCGCAGGCCGAGCAGCAGTCGACAACATTGAAACCACCGGGGAAGACGCCCTGCAGATCTAGTACGCCAGAGCTCTGCTCGCCAAAGCGGTCGAGCAAGAAAACGCAGGCGCTGACTCACTGGGTCGGATGTACTCGCGTTCATCAGGCAGCAGAGCGGCTTCGAGTGGCCGCCCCATGGCGGCGAATACCCTCAACTGCCCGCCACCTGAACCCCTGTAGCTCCAACACCGACCCGCGAACGCGACACTCTCCACGAACGACCCTCGGCCGACGAACAACTTCATCGCCGCCAACGGACAACCCGTCGACGCCCGCACCCACATTATCAACAACCAGAACTGGCACGCACGCCAGCCTGATGACATGCAAGACACCCTCACCAATCGGCACGACGGCGAACCAAGGGGATCACTGAGCCGAGTGGGGCACCCGTGCTTCGGACCGATGATCCGGGGTGAAAGTTACCCGGCAAACTTCAAATCGCTGAAGGAAATAGAAAAGTACGACCCCTCGTATGATCCCTCCGTGTGGTTGGATACCTACCTCATGGCGATGGGGATCGCCGGCCACACCGATCTACTCGCCGCCCGCTACCTCCCCCCTGATGATGGAGGGAGCGTGCATGCAGTGGATTAACACCCTCCCCGCGGATAGCATCGACTCCTGGGAGGAGATGCGCGACTCCTTCGTCAGGCACTTCGAGGGCTCATACACCCGTGCCACCACCATCGAGGACCTGGAGCGGTGCGTCCAGGGACCCCGCGAGTCGACCCGCAGCTGGGTCCAACGGTGGCAAGATCTGTGGTATAACGCGGCCGGGATCCACCTGGACACCGCGATACACTGCTTCAAGAACTCATGCCGCTACGAGCCCCTGGTCGCCAATCTCAAACGAGTGTACCGCACACTCGACAACATACCGGACCTCCTGGAGATCACAAAGAAGTACCCGGAGGAGGACCCAAACCAAGAAACCGACGACGAGTCGGGAGGACATCGCCGCACGAGCGGCCACGACAACGGGAGGCGACCCGATTTATGCTACAGAAACACTCGCCTCACCGGCAAATGCCGCAGTGACGGGCGAGTCGACTTTGTCGCCAACACCAGATACATGCAGCACGAGCCCAAGAGCTTCCCCCGCCACGGTGGCAACTACAAGACAAAGCCGAGGTTCGATCCCGAGGCCCTTCTAAACCAACCCTGTGTGTTTCATAGCAGGGAAGGAAAGCCCGCCACACACACGACCGCCGACCGCCACTCTCTCAAGGAGATCGAGATGGCACGGCGCGCACGGGAAGACCCTGACAACAACCCGCCAAACGGCGAAAAATTCGGCAGCATAGTCGGCTCGCTCCAGGATTCAACACGAAGCGCGAGAAGAAGGTAATCGCCCGCGCCA
This sequence comes from Avena longiglumis, assembly GCA_030063025.1. NCBI lineage: Eukaryota > Viridiplantae > Streptophyta > Magnoliopsida > Poales > Poaceae > Avena > Avena longiglumis. The sequence goes on from CP125978.1 coordinate 76,183,103, forward strand.
TCGCTGTCAATGCAGTGGCCCAGATAGACATCCCCCAGTTCCTCAACTGGTCTGAGCAACCAATCGTCTGGAGCCGCGAGGGCCACTCGCCACGGATCGAGTATCCGGGACGAGTTGCCCTAGTGGTCAAGCCCAAGGTGGGAGACTACTGGCTCCCAAAAACATTGATGGACGGCGGCAGCTCCATCAACATCCTGTACCTGGACACCTTTAGGCGATCTGCGACTCCCGCAGTCGATGATCGAGACAACCTACACCACCTTCCACGGCATCGTCCCCGGTCGGAAGGCATACCCGATCGGCAAGGTGACGCTGCCAGTCACCTTCGGCACTCTAGCGAACTTCCGCACCGAGCGTATCGTCTTTGAGCTGGTGCCCTTTGACAGAGCTACCATTGCGTCCTGGGGGCCAGGCGTTCGCCAAGTTCATGGCAGCACCCCACTACGCGTAAAACGCGATGAGGCTACCAGGGCCATGCGGCATCATCACCATCCATGGCGACCCCGAAATGGCCGCAGAATGCGAGGCCAAAGGAGCCGAACTCGCTGACGCCGTCATCGCGGCAGAAGCCAACCACGCCGACGAGCTCGCCAAATACGCGAGCGGGGTCAACAACGATGACCCCACCATACTCAAGAATCCCAACTCGGAGGGCGGTAACACCTCCGCCTTCGAGGCAACAACGCATACCCGCACCGTCGAGCTGGTCCCAGGCGACTCCAGCCAGACGGTGACGATCGGGACGGGCATGAGCCCAGCATAGGAAGGCGCGCTCATCGAGTTCCTACGTGAGAATCGTGACATCTTTGCATGGAAGCCAACTGACATGCCTGGTGTCCCTAGGGAACTCGCTGAGCACAAACTCAACGCCGACCCCAAAGCGCGACCCATCAAGCAATCATTGTGGCCCTTCAATGAAGAGCGCCGCCGAGCAATCGTCGAGGAGGTGCAGCGCCTACTCGCTGAAGGATTCATACGGCCAATAAAATACTCTAAGGGGCTGGCAAACCCATTCCTGGTCGAGAAGAAGAATGGGACCTGGAGAATGTGTGTCGATTACACAAACCTCAACAGCGTCTGCCCGAAGGAGCAATTCGTCCTCCCGCGGATTGATCAGATCATCGATTCCACCGCGGGCTCGGAGGCGCTATGCTTCCTCGAAGCCTACTCTAGGTACAACCGGATCAAAATGGCCGTCGAGGATGAAGAGAAGACGGCGTTCATCATGCCATTCGGAGCCTTCTGCTACACTTCCATGACCTTCGGCCTCAAAAACGCCGGGGCGACCTACCAGAGGTGCATGTAGGAGTGCCTTGCGAGCCAAATTGGCCGCAATATCCACGTCTACATCGACGACGTGGTGGTAAAATCTTCTCGCCAGGGAGATCTACTCGCCGACCTGGCGGAAACATTCGCCAACCTGCGGAAGTACAAGATAAAACTAAACCTAGGAAAGTGCACCTTCGGTGTGCCAACTGGACAGCTACTGGGATACGTCGTCTCCAAGCGCGGGATCGAGGCGAACCCCGCCAAGATCAATACGATTGCTCGACTCGGCAGACCCGAGTGCCTGCGCGATGTCCAGAAGCTGGCCGGGCGAGTCGCGGCTCTTAGTCGCTTCATCCCCCGGTTAGGCGAAAAGGCGATGCCCCTCTACCGCCTAATGCGCAAGAACCCCACCTTCTAGTGGGACAAGGAGGCATATGACGTGCTCCACGCCCTCAAGGAGGTGCTACTCGCAGCACCGCTACTCACCGCCCCCGTCGACAAGGAACCCATGCTGGTCTATGTCGCGGCTTTCAAACGCGTCGTCAGTGCCGTTATGGTCGTCGAACGGCCATAGGAAGGAAAGGAGCGCCCGGTGCAACGATCAGTGTACTACATCAGCGAAGTCCTCACCGAGTCGCGCCAGCGCTACCCGCAATACCAGAAATTGGTATACGTGGTCTTAAGAGCACAACGGCGACTGCCGCACTACTTCCAGGAGCACCCAATAACGGTCGTCTCCTCAGCACAGTTGCAGGACATCATCCGCAACTGCGAGGCGACCGGGCGAGTCGCCAAGTGGGCCGTTGAGATCGGCGTCCACAACATCAAGTACGAGCCGCGCAAGGCGATCAAATCGCAGGCTCTCGCAGACTTCCTCGCCGATTGGGAGGAGGCCTAGTAGCCAGAGAAGCTGCCATACCTCCACTACTGGAACTTACACTTCTACAGCTCCAAGAACGCGGACGGCGTAGGGGCAGGGATTGTGCTAACATCTCCTAAGGGCGACAAGCTCCGCTACGTCCTCTACCTCGACTTCACTCCCTGCACCAACAACATGGCTCAGTACGAGGCGCTACTCCACGGCATGTGGGCAGCCAAGGAGATGAACGTCAATTGCCTGCGCTGCTACGGAGACTCCGACCTCGTCGCCGGGTAAGTTGCCGGCACCTGTGACGCCGTCTCCCCCACCATGGCGGCATACCGCCAAGAAGTGGACCAGCTGGGTGGACACTTCGCAGGCTACTCCGTCGAGTGGACTGACAGGCGGAAGAACGAGGAGGCCTACGCACTCTCTCGCATCGGCTCAGATCGACTCGCACCACCCGCCAGCGTCTTCCTCGACACCATCACCAAACCTTCCGCCTCTCCCCCAAGGGAGATCGACATCGGAATCCCGCTGGAACTAGAAGCAGCCTTGGTCGCACTAATCGTCGAGCCAAGCGACTGGACCGCGCCATACGTCGCCTATCTAGAGGGAGGCACCCTTCCCGCGGACGAAACGAAGGCCCGGATGATAGCACGTCGCTGCAAATCCTTTGTCATCGTCAACGGCGAGCTCCACAAGTGCAGCGTGACCGGCGTGTTCCAACGCTGCGTTCAACCCGCTGAAGGACGCAAAATCCTCCAAGACATTCACTTCGGCGACTGCGGCCACCACGCCGGCGCCCGCTCTCTGGTCGCAAAGGCTATGCGACACGGTTTCTACTGGTCACCGCACACGCAGACGCTGTCGAAATTGTCCAGCGGTGCATCGGATGCCAGAAATACGCCAACCAGACCCACGTGCCGAGCTCGGCGCTCAAGACAATCCCCATCACTTGGCCGTTCGCCGTATGGGGAATGGACATGGTAGGCCCCTTCAAGAAGGCCCCCTACGGCTTCACCCACCTCCTAGTCACAGTCAACAAATTCACAAAATGGGTGGAGGCCAAGCCAGTCCGCACGTGCGATGGGGAGACCGCCACCAAGTTCTTACGCGAGCTCATTTATCGCTATGGCTTCCCCAACAGCATCATCACGGATAACGACACCAATTTTGCCAAAGGAGCCATTGCCAAATTCTGCGAGGAACACCACATTCGACTCAACCTCGCCTTAGTCGCTCACCCAGAGTCCAATGGCCAGGCGGAACGCGCCAATCAGAGCATCCTCCATGGCCTGAAACCACGTCTACAAGTCCCACTCGAGCGCACCGCCGGGTGCTGGGTCGAGGAGCTACCCTCCGTCATCTGGGGCATCCGCACCTCCGTCAATAGGTCGACAGGATTCAATCCCTTCTTCATGGTTTATGGCGCCGAAGCAGTCATGGCAACCGACCTCGAGCACGACTCACCAAGGGTGATCAACTATACGGAGGCCGCAAACAAACTCGCACGCCAAGACGGAGTCGACCAGCTCGACGAGGCACGCGACCTAGCTCGCTCCCGCACCGCCATCTACCAGCAAGGGCTCCGCCGTTACCATAGCCGGCGAGTAAGGACTCGCACTTTCCAGGAAGGCGACCTCGTACTGCGCCTAATCCAGGACAAGAAAGACATGCACAAGCTCTCCCCCTTGGGAGGGACCATTCGCCATTGGACTAGTCCTGGGCAATGACACCTACTACCTCACCAACGTCCGAGGAGATGGAAAACTCGACGTCAAGCGGCCATGGAATGTAAACCTCCTAAGGAAGTTCTACTCCTAGAACTCCATACATGTACTCCCAACCCGCCATGAAATAAAACAGATTGGTTACCGAAAATTGTGTCTACTCTCCATGTCTTGTGCCACTCGCACTCGTAATAACAGCGTTATGCTATTCACATAAGTCAACCTCTGGTAAAGCGACCGGAACGACCAAGTAGTGCGGTACGAGGGCACTGGGAAACCCCAAGCCTCATAATGTCCACGAAAAACGCTAACCCGGAGCACCATTGGAGTCGCCTAGCTCGACTGGCTCCCCGAGCCAAGGCAACTGTAGTCGCTCCTCACAGCGACCGAGTCCCCCGCATCCTTGACGCAGCGAATCGAACGGCCAAGTACCACGCTCGGGGACTGACACCCAGCCACATACGAGCGACTAGGGGAAAACGCCAAGTATGAGAGCGTGCCCAGGACTCACCATGCGACTGATCCCTCGGATCAGGCAGGAGTGACGCGCTTACTATAACGCGCTTAGTCCTCACCTACCCTGGGCCTGCGACTAGAACCACCAAGTACCACGCTCGGGGACTCGGCAACCGGACCTCGTTCGCGCCCGGGAAAACGGTCAAGTACAGAGCACCCCTCGGAGTCGCCATGCGAATGGCTCTCCGAGCTATGGCGAGTCGACCTTAACTCAGTAAAAGTTAACAAACATATAACAACGAGGTAAACCCCATAAAAAGGGTGGACGCACTCGGGGACTCTCTCAATCAACACCCAAAATCACAAAACGATTGACAAAATAACATGAGTTTCCTTTATGGCAGCACAAATTGTTCCAGATACAAGGAAAGTTGCATAGTTATCCCGTACTAATGCCCAAGGGCACAACACTTTTACTCCGCAGGTTTTGACGCAGACGCGCCGCCGTTCCTGCGGTTACGGACAAAGAGCACGCACAGATTCAATGGGTACGTCGTCAGCTCGCCTGCCATCGCCGCACGGAATGGCTGCTCGACCTTGAAGTCCCGATGCTTCGGTTCAGGATCATTGGGAGCGACAACCGTCTCCTGATAGGGGATGAGGTTGCCCATCTCCCAAACGCGATTGGAGTACACCGCGGCCCGGTCTGTCAGCTTCAGCACCTCGGTAATCTCCACCGAGCCACATGACGAGGGGTAGCCGCTCGTGACATCGTCGAGGTCGAAATCCTCCGGAAAATGGGCAAGCCCAAGGCTGAGCGCCATCGCTACCCCACGCAGGAAGGCCGACCGAGTCATGAACTCGACGACCGATAATGGAGCCTTTTCCAAAAAGCACCATACCTCGACAAGGTCACTGGGGATCACCTCCGTGGGTGATATCTCCTGGAGATACGCTCGAAGGCAAGTCGCTGACAGCACGGCCGAGTCGACCAGGGTGGTCACGCACTGCCGTGCGTCATACGACTGTGATTCTTCCACGTTATCAGTAATCCGGCATGCAGCACATCAACAAACAGTAAGCAAAATATCGACATCACAATACAGTTAGTGTCGCCGGAAATGGGCTGAAGGAGAGTTTACCAATTAGCGAGCGGGAGAGGTCCGTGATGAAACTTTGAAGAGAAGAAAGGTCGTTCTGCAGCCCAGCAACGAGCGCATCAGACACCTTCCGCTCTTCAGCGGCAGAAGTAACAACAGCTTTTACTCGCCCCTCAGCCGAGCTCGCTTCCGCCCTGGCCTCCTTGAGCTCACGCTCCAGGTCAGCAACTCGCTTCTCGGCTATGTTCAAAGCGGATTGAGCCGCTGTCAAGTCACCCACCGGGACAAGGCCCCAGCGGGCCTCCTTCACCTCGACTGCAACTGCTTGAAGACCTTTGTTCGTCTTCTGGACGGCAACGAGCTCCTTCTACAAACGACACTTCACAGCAAGCCATTCGGCCGACTCGCGCTGCAGGCCCTGCGCACACACTATAGCGTCAACAACAAACAATTCATAAGTGCCCACTCGCTGAGATTCAGCGACTAGACACTCGGGGACTGGACAATGAAATTCCTCAGTGCCCACCCGCTGAGATTCAGCGACTAGGCACTCAGGGACTGGACAATGAAATTCCTCAGTACCCAACTGCTGAAATCCAGCGATTAGGCACTCGGGGACTGGATAGAATAAAAACATTAAGAATCTGACCACTAAAATGTTGGAGATATGCCCAAGAGTCAATAATAAAGTGGTTATTATCATATCTTCACACTTATGATAAATGTTTACATACCATGCTATAATTGTATTAACCGGAAACATTAATACTTGTGTGATTTGTAAACTAAAATAAGAGTCCCTAGTAAAGCCTCTTGTTAAACTAGCTTGTTGGTTAATATATGATCATGGTTTCCTGATCATGAACATAGAGATGTTATTAACAACAGTATCATATCATTAGGAGAATGATGTGATGGACATACTCCTATAGATAAGCGTAGCATAAAGATCAAGTCATTTCAATAGTTCAATTGCTATATGCTTTCTGATACATAGTAACCTAATTCCTTCGACCATGAGATCATGCATATCACCTTTTCTGGATGGATGCTTTGATGTCATCAAGCACCACACCGTAACATGGTGGCTATAAAGGTGGCATTGAGTGTTTAGAAAGTATTGGTTGAAACACATGGATCAAGAGTGGGATTTGTCCATCCATATGACTGATAGATATACTCTGGGACCTCTCGGTGAAATGTCATCCAATTAGCTTGCAAGCATGTGACTGGCTCACAAGGGATCACATATCACGGGAACGAGAAAAGAGTACTTATCGGTAACGAGGTTGAACTAGGTATGCAAAGATACCGACGATCATAACCTCGGATAAGTAACATATCGTGAGACAAAGGGAAATTGATATCGTATGTAAGTGGTTCATTCGATCGCAAAGTAATCGTAGAAATATGTGGGAGCCATATGAATTTCCAGATTCCTCTATTGGTTATTGTTCGGAGAAGTGTCTCGATCATGTCCGCATAATTCACGAACCGTAGGGAGACACACTTAAGGATTCGACGTTGTTTGAGTAGTTATGGAATGATGAGTAAGAGACCGAATGTTGTTCGGAGTCTCGGATGGGATCCGGGATATCACGAGGAGATCCGGAATGGTCCAGAGAATAATATTCATATAAGGAAAGTCCCATTTCGGAGTTGGGGAATGATTCCGGTGTTTTCACCGGGAACATTCTAGAAGGTTCCGGAATGTCCGGCACTCCGGGGGGAGGGGAGGGGTACATGAATGTGTTATATCAAGTTGGTATGATTGCATCATGTACTAAGTGTCATCGCTGTACCAAATATAGGGTTTAATCAAATCCTAGTTTGAAAAGTCAAACGGCTAGTTTGAAAAGTCAAACAACTAGTTTTGGTAAAGAGGAGAAGGAGGTTTGATTGAAACCGAGTTGGGGAGGAGTTCCCTCCTCCAACTTGCGGCCCACCTCCAAGCCGAGTTGGGGAGGTACTCCCCTCCCCTTGGCCGCACCTCCCACCTATAAAGGGAGGGGCAGGGCTGCCCCTCCAAGTACACACAAGTTCCTATCCTCTAAATCTAAACCCTAGCCACAGCCTCCGGTTTAGAGCCGTTTTGGTTTAGAGCTTCTAATTGCCCTAGCCTTCGGTTTAGAGCCTTCTAATTGGTGTGTCTAATCCCTAGACCACTAAAGCCTCTCTCATACTCCACCATACTCGCTCCGGCTTAAGGCGAAGCCCTGCGAGATCTCCCCTCTACTTCCGGTACCACACCATTGTGCTGCCGGAATCGCGAGGAGAGTGCTACAACCTCCGCTGCCTGCTGGAACAAGGGAGAGGAAGGTCTTCGTCGAGTACCGAACGTGTGACCGATCAAGGAGCGCTGCCGAACGCCGGAAGGATCGCTCACGATCTTGAGATCGGAAAGAGTACGACTACATCACCCACGAGAATCTGCTCTCGTTAACCGCTTTGGAATATTCGAGGGTAAGTTATTCCATCGACTCGTTGCTACAATCTAGTAGATAGATCTTGGCTTGTTTGTTTGTATGCGATAGAAAATTTTTGTTTTCCATGCTACGAACCCTACAAAGGTATCGAGCCGTGTCTATATGTAGATCTCACACGAGTAGAACACAATGGTCATTGTGGGCGTTGATACTTTTATTGTCGATTGCTTCTTGTGTACTTTGCATCTTGCGGTATGTTGGGATGAAGCGGCCCGCGCTAACCTTACATGTCATCGTTCATGAGACTTGCTCCACGCTTGACATGCAACTTGTATTGCATAAGTGGCTTTATGGTGCCTGTTTCTCCTAGCATAGTTAAGATCCAATTTACAACGGGTGATTAACAATACTAGTATCAATGTTGTGGTTCTTGTTCGTAAGTTAGAACGACACTTATTGAAAGCCCCAAACCACGTAAAATATGCAAAGAAAGTAGAAGCGTCTAACTTTGTTTTGCAGGGGTGTGCAGTGATGTGATATGGCCATGATTGTGATTATATATGATGTATGCAATGTTCCTTATTGTAAGTCGGCAACCGGTAGGAGCCATATGGTTGTCTTTAATTTCTGTTAAGACCAAGGTGTCTATTCAAAGTAGTTGTAATAGTTGAAGCCGTGGGCGACAACCATGGAGAAGCATCATTGACCTTGATGCAATGTCGGTGATGATGGAGATCATGTTCGTGCTAGAAGATGGAGATCGGAAGCACAAAGAAGAAAGGCCATATCATATCACATATTATGAATTGCATGTGATGTTAATCCTTTATGCATCTTGTATTGCTTAGTAGACGACGGTAGCATTATAAGATGATCCCTCATGCACATGAATTTCAAGTCACAAAGTGTTCACCCTTAGTTAGCACCGTTGCTAAAAGCTTGTTTCGAAGCACCACGTGATGATCGGGTGTGTTAGATTCTACAAGTGTATACAACGTGAGCAAGCCAGATTTGCTCATGCGGAAACTAAGGTTTGATCTTGACGAGCCTAGCATGTACAGACATGGTCTCAGGAACACGGATCACCGAAAGGTAAAGCATGAGTCATATAGTAGATATGATGAACATGTTGATTGTTCGCCATTTAAGCTATATCAACTCTCGTGATGATCGGTTTTGATATGGTGGATTTGGTTCGTGTGATCACTAAAACAATGTGAGGGATATTGTTTTGAGTGGGAGTTTAACAGCAATATGATTAAAAGTTGAACACTATTTATCACAAATTAACTCAAAGTGAATTTGCATAGTTGTTGTAGTCATTGGCATCCGTTTACCACCTTGCGCTTAGTTTTAATTGAGATGATAGAACTATAGAATTCTGGTTAGTTACTTTACGAACTGGTATCGTATTGTTTTGAAGTGTTAATCTAAAGTTTAAAAGTCTCATTGCAAACTTTCAGTAAGTTTTGATTACTCCATGAAGTTTAATAGTTGGTATTAAAATCAAGAGTAACAATTCCAATGTTAGTATATAAGTATCATGTTTGTCTCCATGATTCTTGATATTCAAAGGATTGTCTTAATATCAAGGTTATCTAGGATCTGAAAGAGTTGTTTCAGAAACCATGATGTGTGGAAGATATTGTGATATCTGAAACGAAGTTTTGGTTGCAACATGATAGAGTATAATATGGGAAAAGTCATGTTCTCATATTTGATGAGAATTTGCAAAAGGTTGGAGACACTAGTTGTCCTAATCCTCCAAAAGGTTTTGGAGAGCAACATTATACTTGCGATTCACCGTTGCAAGCTAAAAGTAGCTAGATCATGGATAAATCCATGATGAGGGTGAATATTTGATGTAGGTAAAATGTTTACTACACCAAGAGATTACTAAAGAAAGGAATTTGAAAGAACACCAAATATTTGATAATGGTGATCTACTTCAAAGTGCAAGTCCAAAGACATTGGTGTTTAACTATACACGCTTTGGACTATGTATGACTCCACTATTGATGTTGATAGATTCTTTCAAACAGAAAAGGAAATGCTGAAAGAGAATCTCATAAATATATGGCAGAAAAGAAAAAAACTAGAATTGTTCAGTTTAAGTATATAGATGATATACGTGTTATGGCTATATTCTTTGCTTATTAAACAATGTGGTTCCTAAGTATTTGATACTGAATTTGTTGGTGTGAATCGTCATACGAAACAACACAATTCATGAACTACAATGGCCTAAGTAACTAGCAAAAGAATATGTGATGATATTCATCGAGAACAAATAAAGGGTTGTTGTGTTGCTCGTTAAACATCAAAGCTTGCCTTCAGGATTTGTTTTATCAGGTATTATGAGAACAAAAGGGTTGTTCAAATAATTTCCGTAATCCATAAAAGATGGATGATTCAAAAATCTCGTTGGAGAAATCACATCCATAAAATTAGTGCTAAAAATGTCGAAAGACAAATTGATTGAAAGATCGCTTAGGAAGTGACATCGCCGTTTAAATTATAATGGAAAGAAAACATGAAGAAACTCCATGTGGATGGAATTTTGGAGTCTTTGATTTTTGATCACATGACGCTTGTGAAACTTTCCTAGAGATAATTACAACTTCGTTCATAGGCCAAAAAGGAACGAATGACTAGCTTATTGGAACTTGTACATATTGTTGTACGAAATCCATTATGTGTAGTCAAGAGCGATGGATTTCAACTTCATATGCTTTCTCCAAAAAATTTGAGTGAATATATGAATATTTACTTAATAAGGATGAAGTGTGAAATATTTTAAAAGTTCAAAGATTTTCAAGATGAAGTGCAAAATTATTGTAACAAGAATATAAATAGTTTATGATAAGATCATAAAGGAAGATATTTGAGTTACAAGCTTAGCATAATACCTAAGATTTAAGGAATCGTTCCGTGGATTTGTATTTTCCCGAAACACCATAAATAGTATGGAGCGTTCGAGATATGTAATTAAACCTTGTTTGACATGGTAAGATCGAAGGTGTAATTCATAAAACTGCCATTGTATTTTAAAGATTAAAAGCTTTAGAGATTACCGTTTTTCCACTGAAAAGAGCTCCATCATGATCCGTTGAAATGACACCATATAAAGTTATGGTTTGGGATAAAACCCAAGTAGTCCTTTCTTAAAACATTGGTATGCTATGCATAAGAAAGATGTGTGCAACCAAAGTCGGATGAACCTATCTTTGTATAACTGTTAAGTATTCCTCCATAAACACCGGAGACAGAAGTGTTTGTTGCTTAGAACGTCAAATTTCTTTGAGAAGGAATTTTTCGTGAAAAGTTAAGCGGGAGGACAATAGAACTTTGATAAGGTTAGAAGAACCTTAGCTATATGTGCAAAGTTGCCCAGCGCCGAAAAATGTTCCGGAGTTAGCAAACAATGCTCATGGCTCACGTACTTCAAAGGTTGTGGTCACGAAGATCTAAGTTCCTATTGAAACAAGTAGGTCGGATGAACAATCAAATACCAAGATTTGAGAGTTAAATCATTATTTGACAATAATGATCCGACTACGTGCAAAGAAGCGATGATGAGCCCTGACTCCGTCAAATGGCTTGAAGCCATAAAATCCGTGATAGTTCCATACACGAGAAATCAAGTTTTGAACTTGAAGGACCCTCGAGAAAGGTGTAAGACCTTACAGCTTGTGTGGATCTATAAAGAAATAGACATGGATGTTTTACATCTATGAAATAGTCGACATGTTGGGAAAGAGTTCACAAAATGTTCAAAGGTTGACTATGACAAGATTTGATCTTTCATAGTGATATTTAGTCTAGACGGATTAATGTAGCAACCACTACATATAATTTGTTATATGGTAGTTGAATAAACAAACCAAGTTCTTCTAATAGAATCGTTACCTAGGACATGTGCATAACACGGTCCATAGGGTTTTGTTAATTCAAAGGATGCTAAAAGCATATGCAAACTTCAATGGTTAAAGTGAGCATCGGAGTTGGAATCTTCAACGTGATGAAACTGTTAAAGGAGTTTAAAAGTTCATTAGAGACGATGAAGATGCTTGCATTTGCAAGAAATTAAGTGGGGCGCTAAGACATGTTTCTAATACATTATGTGGAAGACATATTGTTGATTGGAAATAATGTATCTTTTATTAACACATATTAAGAATTTCATCCCGATGAAAGACTTAGGCAAAACCAAATATTTGGCATCAATAGACGCTAATATGGTTGTGCGAAGTACATAGACAAGATATTGAATGAGTTCAATATAGAAACTACAAGAGAGGTTCTTGTCGCACGAAAGGATTGAATGAGTTCAATGTTGATGATATATTCAAGTGTATTGACATTTGGTAAAGTGAAACAAATAATCAAGTATAGATTGATACTTGATGTATGAAATCACAAAGAGTATTTATATCAATCATCTTGTGATATGTACAAATCCAGATATGTCCTATGCTCTAAATGTTGTGTGCATATACCAGAATGATTCGTAAGATGATCATTGGACAATAGTAAGGATATTCTTATGATCTTTTGGAAGAACTAAGAGTATAATATTTGTAGAAGTGACAAATAGATGGTTAGTTCATTGTAAAAGTACTACATTGATACTAGCTTTATCACAAAGTACAAATTAAGTTTATCTCAATCTAAACTAAGGGTGGCACAATATAATGGAAAGTGAGTTCCATAATGGATTTGGATGAGTTCCAAAGTTAAGACATTGTGACAGATACTACAACAAAAGGCTAAGTATATGACTGCTATTTTAGCAGCAAAAGAGGGCAATTTTGTCAAGTAGTTTGTTATCAAACTAGGTGTAGTTCACAGTGGGATAATACTATGAAGATATATTGTGCGACAATATTATCAACATGTTTTAACCCCAAAGAGATAAAGGTCACACCGAAATACCAAATTTATACAAAGCCATCTCATTAGAGAATGAGTGATGCGTAGAGACGCGAAGACATGCAATTACACACGGACACAGAAGTGTCGGATCCGAGATCAGTTGACCACAAGCAATCGTGTACATACAACAACGGAAAGCCATAGGTGTTGAATACACAAAGGTTTGAAACTAGATTATCGACTCTAGTGCAAGTGGGAGACTGTTGGAGATATGCCCAAGAGGCAATAATAAAGTGGTTATTATCATATCTTCACACTTATGATAAATGTTTACATACCATGCTATAATTGTATTAACCGGAAACATTAATACTTGTGTGATTTGTAAACTAAAATAAGAGTCCCTAGTAAAGCCTCTTGTTAAACTAGCTTGTTGGTTAATATATGATCATGGTTTCCTGATCATGAACATAGAGATGTTATTAACAACAGGATCATATCATTAGGAGAATGATGTGATGGACATACTCCTATAGATAAGCGTAGCATAAAGATCAAGTCATTTCAATAGTTCAATTGCTATATGCTTTCTGATACATAGTAACCTAATTCCTTCGACCATGAGATCATGCATATCACCTTTTCCGGATGGATGCTTTGATGTCATCAAACACCACACCGTAACAGGGTGGCTATAAAGGTGGCATTGAGTGTTCAGAAAGTATTGGTTGAAACACATGGATCAAGAGTGGGATTTGTCCATCCATATGACTGATAGATATACTCTGGGCCCTCTCGGTGAAATGTCATCCAATTAGCTTGCAAGCATGTGACTGGCTCACAAGGGATCACATATCACGGGAACGAGAAAAGAGTACTTATCGGTAACGAGGTTGAACTAGGTATGCAGAGATACCGACGATCATAACCTCGGATAAGTAACATATCGTGAGACAAAGGGAAATTGATATCGTATGTAAGTGGTTCATTCGATCGCAAAGTAATCGTAGAAATATGTGGGAGCCATATGAATTTCCAGATTCCTCTATTGGTTATTGTTCGGAGAAGTGTCTCGATCATGTCCGCATAATTCACGAACCGTAGGGAGACACACTTAAGGATTCGACGTTGTTTGAGTAGTTATGGAATGATGAGTAAGAGACCGAATGTTGTTCGGAGTCTCGGATGGGATCCGGGATATCACGAGGAGATCCGGAATGGTCCAGAGAATAATATTCATATAAGGAAAGTCCCGTTTCGGAGTTGGGGAATGATTTCGGTGTTTTCATCGGGAACATTCTAGAAGGTTCCGGAATGTCCGGCACTCCGTGGGGAGGGGAGGGGGTACATGAATGTGTTACAGCAAGTTGGTATGATTGCATCATGTACTAAGTGTCATCACTGTACCAAATAGAGGGTTTAATCAAATCCTAGTTTGAAAAGTCAAACGGCTAGTTTGAAAAGTCAAACGGCTAGTTTTGGTAAAGAGGAGAAGGAGGTTTGATTGAAACCGAGTTGGGGAGGAGTTCCCTCCTCCAACCGGCGGCCCACCTCCAAGCCGATTTGGGGAGGGACTCCCCTCCCCTTGGCCGCACCTCCCACCTATAAAGGGAGGGGCAGGGCTGCCCCTCCAAGTACACACAAGTTCATATCCTCTAAATCTAAACCCTAGCCACAGCCTCCGGTTTAGAGCCGTTTTGGTTTAGAGCTTCTAATTTCCCTAGCCTTCGGTTTAGAGCCTTCTAATTGGTGTGTATAATCCCTAGACCACTAAAGCCTCTCTCATACTCCACCATACTCGCTCCGGCTTAAGGCGAAGCCCTGCGAGATCTCCCCTCTACTTCCGGTACCACACCGTTGTGCTGCCGGAATCGCGAGGAGAGTGCTACAACCTCCATTTGGCTGGAACAAGGGAGAGGAAGGTCTTCGTCAGTACCGAGCGTGTGACCGATTGCGAGGCGCTTAGGAGCGTGGCGCGGAAGGATCGTCTACGCGATCTTGAGATCGGAAAGAGTACGACTACATCACCCACGAGAATCTGCTCTCGTTAACCGCTTTGGAATCTTCGAGGGTAAGTTATTCCATCGACTCGTTGCTACAATCTAGTAGATAGATCTTGGCTTGTTTGTTTGTATGCGATAGAAATTTTTTGTTTTCCATGCTACGAACCCCTACATAAAATTCAGTGGCCCGATCCTCGGGGACTAGACATACCTGGATGGCAGCACCTAGCATGCCGTGAAGCTCCAGCACATCCACAGACGCAAGCATGACCGGAGTATGGCCGCGATGCTATTCAACCTCTGCCTCGGCGACCCCAGGTATCCGATTCGCTGTCGCTGAGGCACTCGCTACGGCCGCCTTCGCCAGAAAGCGGGGGAAGGTCGCTGCAGCCGCCGCTGCGCCACTCGGAGCCGGCTCGGCCACATCGGGTGAGCCTGCAATCACCATGTGTTGTGACCCATCCTCCTCCTTGGTCTTCGAGGCCACCACCGCTGTAGTCGGAGGATCGCTCGGAGCAACTGCCATATCATCAGATACTATGACAACTTCGTCGCCTTTCGTCTTCTTGACGACTTCGGCGGGAGCAGCGACCTCGTCGGTTTTCCTCTTCGGCAAGGAATCTGCTGACACCTCGGTGGCAATTGACGGGACCTTGGCCACAGAAGGATGGCAGATATTTTTAACGCCAGTCCTGTGAAATAGTGTTATGAGTAAGACTGTCCGACCAAAATGAAAAACAAGCATACGAGTAAAGGATAGAGCAGCACTTACTTGGCGACTAGTATGAACCGCAGACCGGTGCGGATGCTGGCTGGCTTCTCTAGTTCGGGCCCCAACTTCCGAGTGAGGCCTGTCTCGAACACACTACAAGGAATCTGGCCATATATGACCCTCAATTTTCGTCACAGAATCGTCATAGTAGTCTGTTTATGACGATTCTATGACGATTTTGAGATCGTCAAAAGCTGGGCGTCGCAAATGAACTATAACGGCGTTTTTGATAAAATTGTCATAACCGTCTATGACGATATTGAATCGTCATAACGTCTATGACGATCCAATATCGTCATGGACCTTCTAGCCAGGCCAGCTCAGATCCTACGTGGCCGATCCTACGTGGCAAAATTGTGACGAAATGAAATCGTCTTAAATCAAAATCAGCCCAGTCCATTTTAGTTGCTTACTTGGGCTACGCCCAATAATTCTGGCTTTTCTTTTTCTAGTCGTCGGCCTTTTATGGTGTGTCTCTCGGGCCTTAGCCTTTTTATGGCCTCTTTTCTATTTTGTACCTTGGCCGCTTTTCAATTTCAATTTTCATACAGCACTTGTCTAGTTTTATTTTTCATGATTTGCTAATAATTTAACAACAAATAATTTAATCAGAACTAAGTACATCAATTATTTTTGATAATCAAGAATATAACGATATTTTCATTGTTTAAATCATAGATACTGATATACAAAATAATAATCCAGGTTTGAAAATACAACAAAAAACGAATATGCATAACTCTATTACAATATTTCCGATGTTCAAATGGCAGATACTGATATACAAAATAATAATCGAGGTATAAAAATACAACACAAATTGAACCTTCCATCATAATACAAGGCTGCAACAGAATGTAAAAACACTACAGGACCATATCCCTTGAACAGGTAACATCCATCGACGGTCAGAGAATGAGGAAACAAAGCATATCCTTCCAGCCAACCAAACTCGACTCCAAAGCTAGATGCCCCTTGCTATTGCATTATCAGGACCTCTCCCCTACACAAACAACACATCAAGTTGCTAACTGCTTATGGTATATCAAATAACACAGCATGCATGCTTCCAAAAAAAATTATAATCAGACCATAACTATCAAATAGAACTTTACCATGCTATGAAACAATATGTATCTATTCTGCAAGAACAACATTCAAAACAGAAATGCACCTGTATAGCCTATGAGCAGCTAACAGCTAATAGTCCTAATTTAGGTATCATATCAGATAATGATACATACATGAATTCAACTCAAATTTATAATGCATGAATACACCTATTAATTTAGCATATGATCCATAACACGATGTATGTTCAATTCCAGTTTTACACTGAGATTATTGTCACTCGCATCAGAGCTTAAATACAAGGGAACATGTACAGCAGTGGCCTATCAACCAAGTAACAAGGGACACAAAGAGGTTAAATCAAGGACTTATCTAATCCAGAGAAGGAAGCGCCTCTGCGATTGCAAGTGATGAACTCGACGATATGAACGCGGTGCCATGGCTAGGTTTGGTGCGCTGTAGCATGAAATATAGCACACAGGTAACTCCCCTGGTTCATCAAGGCACATCACCACACATTTGTGTCTAGGAATAAATAATAACTTGTAAGCAAGAGAATTTAATCAAATATAACTGTGTACTGGATACAACAATGGTGGAAAAAAAGTTTGGTAAATATACAATAAGTCATTTCCCAAAGCTCTAAAAAATGGAACTTAGTAGGATTGGCATACATATTATCTCAAGGTTTTCAAAAATATTAAGTTGATGCATTACTCTAGCATAACCAAAATAGAAGCATCAGTTTAGATAGGTACAACAGAAGAGAGCCAATAAACATCCCAGTTCAGACATCTCTTTCTCCACAAATAAATCGAGCAATCCTGGAGCATGTATGGAGCCTCTCTCAAAATAAAAGAAGGTATATGAGGACATGAAGCTATCGTGTGGTCAGAAAGGTTATAAAAATTTAATATGGGCACAATAGAAACTATTGAGACATGCATCAGGATATACACATATACACAATAAGTATTGAGACATGCATCAGGATATATACTAGTACTTCAACTGCAATGAGATATGTTAGTCGAATCACCACTTCAACAGCGACAAATATGTATTGGAGTAAACCATTTGGCAAACTAATTCTACTATTATTCCCCAAGTAGACACAGTAGTAGCATCACTAAGTTCTATTGTTTCTATTTCAGCAGCAACAACACCGAGTATGGGACTGGAGTACCTTACCACTTAGCATGTCGATGTAGCAGTCGCCAATCTTGCCGCTGGAGAGGTGAACGAGGTGAAGACGGAGGTGATCTTGAGAAAACTGGTGTTCACTTCGTCCCTCATGATCTGCTCTTGTCCGCTGAACAGCAGGCTACCGGAGACCTCGGCCACTGCCACATCCTCCCAGTCCATCATCCGGTACTCGCCCCTCCTTGCTCCTCCATTAGGATTCCAACCTGAAAAAACACAAGAGATGACAGGACACATACAAGTAAAGTACTCAGTAGAGTAGACAAGTTTCAGAGTAGTGCGAGTAGACTGATTGGGTATCAAAAGCATTGAGAAAGTTCATTTTTCAACACTAATATTCATTTTCTCATATTATTTGATTGCACACAAAGATTAACTGCAGTAAAAATCCGGCAATTACATTTCCTTCTACTAGTAGTCTATCACTTCCTAGCAGTTTGGACAAAAACACATCATGTGCAAAAATGATACATAGCAACCACAAGGGACAGAAAATGTTGAAATCTATAATGGCAGGACGCATACGAAGGTAGTGTAGGAGCGATGATACAACGAGGGAGTTACATACGACCTTACGCGTTGGATGGACGCATATGAAGGTAGTCCAGGAGCTCCTCCTCGTACACCTTGACGTCTAACTCCTCCTCTGCTGTCGATGTCATCGCAGCTCACAGTCGCATCTAGGGGAGCCTGCAGAGAGAGACAGAGGGGGATTGTTAGAGAGAACGCTAGCAAGAGAGGGAGTGGGATGGAAAGAGAGAGAAGGGGTCGGACGAATCGTGATTGAGGGACGCGGGGCAGTATACCTTGATGTAGACGCTCTCGCGGACCACCTCCCAATCATCGAGCACCTTCTCACCGGTGTGTACTGCAGTCGGATCAACATGAAGCTCGCCACCGTTGACCCGGCCAGGGTCCTTGACGCCACACCTCTCCCTGCCCCCATTGCCATGACGTCTGAAACCCTAGAAGATGAGGTTTCCGTGTTTCTTTGCAACCAGTGATGGATCTTGTGTTGGTGGAGAAGGGAGGGAAGGGACTAGTCCCAGCTCTGGCTAGGGGGGTCGAGGGTGGCGCCGACAGAGGATTCGTTCTATCGGGGGCAGCGATGGGCGAGGCGATCTGAGGGGAAACGGAGGGTGCGGCGTGGCATCGACGCCGCCATCCAAGGGGTTGGAGGTGGGGCGAGAGATCCGGGTGGGGACGGGGGTTACGGCGTGGCGTCGACAGTGCAGGGAGATGTGGAGATGGATTTGGGTGCGGCGCGGCGTCGACAGCGGCGGCGGTAGGGAGGACGAGCACAAGATAGGGGAATCGAGAGGGCACAAGATAGGGCAAGGAAGGGGGCGGCGGGAGGGCACTCGATGCGATCTAGGTTTTTGTTTGACAGATGGAGTGGTGTGCTTCTTCGGGTGACCTACCAGGCATTGGATCGACGCTGAACGGTCCAGATCAGGCAGATGAGGCTGATCCGTGGGAGACATCTTTCCTCTGTTTTGATTGGTTGGTTCATAAAACACCTCATTTTTTATACTTGGAAAATAGAAAATGTCTTTTTTTCAACAAAAATGAAAATTTCCTAGGATAAAATTGTTCGGCATTCTAAAATGCAGATGTGAGCACAATATTTTCATGTAATCTTGAAAAGGTATTATCAAACAACCGATTTTCCATTTTTCGAACGCAAAAAACGGGGCGTTTTATGAAGTAACCACCAAATTAAAGTTTTAAAATTCTACCATCCCATTTTTCAAAAATATTATACCACCTTACATGGACAATGTCCTAACCGGGGTATCTCAAACCTTTCCGTTCATCCCTGGCGAAAAAGACAAATTCGTGCCGAATCGGAAGGAAGTGGGTCCGGTTTGAACTACAGGTACATGATCCGATGCTCATGATTTTTGGTAAAAATCATTTTTAGACTCACAATATGATGTTTCATCAGAGATCCAATGCAAGTTTAGTGAGGCTGAACCCCTAGCTAAGAACCTCCGTGCTCGCCGTTTTGACCATAGTTTGAAACTGGCATAAAAAAATAAAAAACGGTCCGATCAACGCAAATCCTTCGCGTGGTGTCTTATTATGTGACATATTTGCAAGGAAAAATACCAAACTTGGTAAATTGAGTATGTCTCGAAAAACCCTTCACAAAATGACCTATCATGTTCGAGGTTTCATGGCTTTCGGGTCAAATGACCAATGTTATGGCTAGAATCAGGGTATAGTTTGTGATAATGTGCCCGTATTATGCACACATATGTATCAAGGAATGGCGAACAATGTTGCAGGAGAAAGTTTTCCTTTTCGACGCACGGAAAATTCATTTTCCATTTTCCGAGCGCAAAAAACGGGGCGTTTTGTGAAGCAACCACCAAATGACAGTTTTAGAATGGTACCCCCACATTTTGTAAAAATATTATACCACCTTACATGGACAATGTCCTAACCGGGGTATCTCAAACCTTTTCGTTCATCCCTGGCGAAAAAGACAAATTCGTGCCGAATCGGTAGGAAGTGGGTCCGGTTTGAACTACAGGTACATGATCCGATGCTCATGATTTTTGGTAAAAATCATTCTTAGACTCATAATATGATGTTTCATCAGAGATCCAGTGCAAGTTTAGTGAGGCTAAACCCCTAGCTAAGAACCTTCGTGCTCGCCGTTTTGACCATAGTTTGAAACTGGCATAAAAAATAAAAAACGGTCCGATCAACGAAAATCCTTCGCGTGGTGTCTAATTATGTGACATATTTGCAAGGAAAAATACCAAACTTGGTAAATTGAGTATGTCTCAAAAAACCCTTCACAAATGACCTATCATGTTTGAGGTTTCACGACTTTCGGGTCAAATGACCAATGTTATGGCTAGAATCAGGGCATAGTTTGTGATAATGTGCCCATATTATGCACACATATGTATCATGGGATGGCGAACAATGTTGCAGGAGAAAGTTTTCCTTTTCAACGCACGGAAAATCCATTTTCCATTTTCCGAGAGCAAAAAACGGGGCGTTTTGTAAAGCAACCACCAAATGACAGTTTTAGAATGGTACCCCTACATTTTGTAAAAATATTATACTACCTTAAATGGACAATGTCCTAACCGGGGTATCTCAAACCTTTCCGTTCATCCCTGGCAAAAAGATAAATTCGTGCCGAATCGGCAGGAAGTGGGTCCGGTTTGAACTACAGGTACATGATCCGATGCTCATGATTTTTGGTAAAAATCATTTTTAGACTCACAATATGATGTTTCATCAGAGATCCAATGCAAGTTTAGTGAGGCTGAACCCCTAGCTAAGAACCTTCGTGCTCGCTGTTTTGACCATAGTTTGAAACGGGCATAAAAAAATAAAAAACGATGCGATCAACGCAAATCCTTCGCGTGGTGTGTTATTATGTGACATATTTGCAAGGAAACATATCAAACTTGGTAAATTGAGTATGTCTCGAAAAACTCTTCACAAAATGACCTATCATATTCGAGGTTTCATGGCTTTCGGGTCAAATGACCAATGTTATGCCTAGAATCAGGGCATAGTTTGTGATAATGTGCCCGTATTATGCACACATATGTATCATGGGATGTCGAACAATGTTGCAGGAGAAAGTTTTCCTTTTCGACGCACGGAAAATCCATTTTCCATTTTCCGAGCGCAAAAAACAGGGCGTTTTGTGAAGCAACCACCAAATGACAGTTTTTAGAATGGTAGCCCCACATTTTGTAAAAATATTATACCACCTTTCATAGACAATTTCCCAACCGGGGTATCTCAAACCTTTCCGTTCATCCCTGGCAAAAAAGACAAATTCGTGCCGAATCGGAAGGAAGTGGGTCCGGTTTGAACTACAGGTACATGATCCGATGCTCATGATTTTTGGTAAAAATCATTTTTAGACTCACAATATATTATTTTATTAGAGATCCAATGCAAGTTTAGAAATGATCGGCCCCGAGTTAAGAATATTCATGCCCGCTATTTTGACTATAGTTTTATAGCAACACAAAAAAATAAAAGTTAACCAAACAATGTAAACATGATAATTCTCCAACACTATTGTTTTAATCTCGTCAAAATGAACAAAATTGATTTCTGGATCCCCTCAATCCGAGATCGTATGCAAATTGTATGGTGAAATTACTCACATAACTTTTAAAAATTTGTGAAAAATAATAATTCAAAATCTATTAGGACTAAAGTTTCATGGGCCATATTTCCCCCTAAATCCGAGGGCCCATTCGCTGCAGCAAAAGGTAAAAAAAAGAGGAAATCAAATGGGCCCTCGGACGGTTTCTTCGAAGATGAAGCCGCGGCAGGAGCCTCAGTGATAATTGCCGCGGGAGCTCTCCTTGGTTGCGAGGCCCCTGCGTCTGTAGCGGTCCCCAAATTAACGATTAGGGCGAATAGCGGTGGTAACGATGCCAGCGGCGCCTCGTCCCTGGGGGCGTCAGCACCTGCTGCCGCGGTCACATGTGTTGTTGCGCCTTCAGCCGAGCTGGTGGCGTCGGAGCTGTTTGCGGTTCGGAGCGGAGACATCGGCTTCGCTGGCTTTGTTTTCTTCTTCGATGGAGCTTTCTTCTTCTTCTTTGACGGCGTAACCTCGCGATGTGAGGTGTGCTTGGGAAGCTCGTCGTCGTCGTCGTCGCCGTGGGGATCGACGCTCTTGCTCGCTTCAAGCTTGCGCTGATGTTGCCCGCGAGTTTTGCGAACCGTGGGGGCCGCAACCTCCACGGGCTCTTCATCTTTGTCGTCGTCGTCGCCCTCGTCGCTATCGGCGTTACCTTTGGCGGACGATGACTCGCTTCCGTCCTGGACGGACGAGCTCGAGTTCTCGTCATCTGCGGGTGGGAGCCATCCTTCCACCACTTGGAACAACTGCAACGAAAACAAACAGTGTTAACATGACCGTGAATGCACAAGCTGTGACTGCGAGTGTTAACAGAATGATCGTTTACCGTTGGAGTTGGGCGCCTTGTATTATAAGGGGCGACCCCGGCCTTCACGTCAAGATACACTACCTGAGTAATCTTCTCCTTCAGGCCGCAGATGGTTTGTAACATTTTGTCAACAACCATCCGCTGATCCAGCGGGAGTTTGACGACCTGAGCCGACGCGGCTCGGGCCTGTCGGCGGAGTACCTTGGGAGCGCCACTTCATCGCCTGGATTCGACTCGGTGACGTAGAACCAGTACTTCTTCCACTCGTTCGCCGCCTTGGCGGGCAGCATCAGATCGAAGAATGATGCCTTCGACTTCAGTTGGAACGTCAGGCCGCCCGCGGCTAGCATCGGGCCGCCTGTCTCTTCGCGGATGATTCTCCCATGGAACATGTCTTTCCACAGGGGAAAGTAGGGCCTACAGCCCAGATAGCACTCGAAGAACGCCACAAAAATGGTGAGCTGCTCGATACTATGTGGACCTAGATCCGATGGTTGGATTCCGTAGTAGGCGCAGAAACGCCGGAAGAAGAGAGAAGTTGGGAAGCCCAGCCCCCGCTCCAGGTGGCTGGTGAAGCAGATGAACTCCCCCTCGCGCGGATCTGGAGTCACTTCTCCGGCCACGGGGATGCGCCATCTACCGACGCGGAGGATCCCGAACTCCTCGAAGGATGCTAGTAGTGCCTTAGTGCATTTGGATCTGCCCCACGGCTCGGTGGAGGGGGCCATTAGTTGGAAATTCGTGGAGGTCGAGGATCACTGGATTGTTCTGATTGCTGCGCGGAATGGGGAAACAGATATGAGCAGAATTGGAGGAAGAAAGAAGAAGCATTTCCCCGTTCGCCTTTCATCCTCCTTATATAACGGTTGCTACCCACCAGTTTTGGGGGCCGTTACTACGCGGTAATTACGCCGAAGTTACCATTGGATTACCCAACGGCTAGTTTGACCCTAATTGAGGGTCCAACTTCATCCGTTCGACTCGTCGCTCCCAGTGACTCGATGACTCGCCGACCCGATCACTATAACAGCGACCAAGTGTGTGCCGACCCGTTCGCCGAGCTGCGGCACGTTTGGTCGCCGTATTGTGACTAAATGACTAGTTCTTTCCTTTGTTCAGGAGTCCGCCGCTGATTCGACTAGGCGTCCACATTGGACCCGCATACTCCGACTGCCAGCAAACACCTGCGACAAATCAACGATGGCCTCCGGGACTACTGATCGGGATATGCCTACCGGGGTATACCCAGCAGGACGTTTCCTACTGGCCTAAGCCGTCAGCGAGTGGGCCTACAGGACGGCGACTGGATCAAGATTTGGCGTGGACTCAGGCGACTGGAAGCTGGAGGCCCAGAAGCGTAGCTAGGCCCAGTCGGACTAGGTCATAGAATCTCCGAATCCTTAACTAATTCGCTTTTGATTTGTAAACCCTAGCGAGGTGAGCCTATATAAACCTCCCTAGGGTACGCATAAGGGATACGTTCCATCAGACACCCAAGCGACTCGCCGCCTAGCCATCGAGCTCGCCCCATTGTACGCTCACCATAATACAATCTAGCAGGAGTAGGTATTTACCCTCCGGGGGGCGAACCTGGGTAAACCCTTGTGTCTCAGCCCTCATCTCGCACCGTAGATGGCTGGCCGCCCTTGCCCCATGTTCTACCAATCGCTGCCGATTGCAGCATCTGCCGTGGTCATTCCCACGACATTCATGCATTCCTTACAAGGGCAGGAACATTTTCCTTCACAATTAACGCCACTCGGCAAACTCTTCTACTCCGCAGGATTTGACGATGACGCGCCACCGCCTCCGCGAACACGGATGAAGGGAACCCACGGGTTCGACGAGTACGTCATGAAAACGCCCGCCATGACCTCTCGGAACGGATGCTCCACCTTGAAGTTGCGGGTCGCCGGCTCGGGGTCGTTCGGGGCAACGATCGTCTACTGATACGGAATAAGATCACCCATCGCCAACACCCGATCGGATTAGATCGCGACCCGGTCGGTCAGCTTCAGCACGTCGGAGATCTCAACCGCACCCACAGACAAAGGGTACCCGCTGGTGATGTCATCGAGGTCAAAATCGTCGGGAAAGTGTGCGAGCCCAAGGCTCAACACAGTCGCAGCCCCACGGCGGAAAGCTGACCGTGAAATGAACTCCACTACCGCCGGAGCCTTCTCTAGGTAGCGCCAGACCTCGGTGAGCTCACTGGGAATCACCTCCGTCAGCGAAATCTCCTGAAGATACGCGCGAATGCAAGTCGCCGACAGAGCGGCAGAGTCCACCAACGTGGTGACACACTGCCGCGCATCGTATGATTGCGCCTCAGCCTCGTCGTCAAGAATCTTCCCTGCAAAGCACAAAGAGGTTACAATCTGAAGGGTGCAAAAAACGCAAAGGCGACACACGCACTCGGGGACTCGCCAGACCAACCCCACGAAAGTTAACGGAGCTCACCAATCAAGGGACGACAGAGGCTTGTAATGAAGTCCGGTAGACTCGAGAAGTCAGTCTGCAGCCCGACAACAAGCGCATCCGGCACATTCCGCTCCTCGACAGCAGCAGCGAGGACCGCTATATCTCTCTCATCCGTCGAGGTCGCCTCCGCCTTCACGTCTTTGAGATCTCGCTCTAGCTCGGACACCCGCTTCTCCGCAACGCTCAAAGATGACTGGGCAGCCGTCAGGTCGCTCGCAGGGACCAAACCCGCGCGATCCTTGTCCACCGCGGCCACATGACCCTCTGCATAAACACGCGCATGAGTATGAAATCAGAAAAGATGTCCATGGAGAAGGGCATCCCAAGTTCGTACCAGCAGTCGCTTGAAGTTTTTTGTTCACCTCCCGCATGGAGCAGAATTCCTTCTCGAGATGATCCTTGGCGGCCAATCTCTCCGCCGACTCGCGCTGGAGGCCCTAAATACACATGGCAAATGTCAACCAAAGACTACAAAAATTCCTAACTGCCTAGCCGCTGAAATTCAGCGACCAGCCACTCAGCGACTGGACAACGAAGAAATTCCTAAGCACCTAGCCGCTGAAATTCAGCGACTAGCTGCTCGGGACCTAGATATGGACAAAACAGTAAGAATCTACCCGCTGAAATTCAGCGACCAGATCCTCGGGTACTGGACATACCTGGATGGCCGCACCCAGCATACTGTGCAGCTCGACCGCGTCCACCGACGGGAGCACGAGAGGTGTGCTCCCACGACGCTCGACCTCCGAGCCCAAAGCTTGGTACTGGGCTGGCCGCGCGCTCGCGATGGAGGCCCTCGCCACAAAGTGAGGAAGGTCACCATGTTGCTCTGCGGTGCTCGTCGGGTCGTCGCCCGACCAACGCCGCAGCTTCCACTTGCTGCGACCCTCGTCGTTCACGGCCTTCACGGCCGCATCCACTCGATGAGCCTCACTAGGCGCTAATCGGCTCATCCGAGATCGTGGCGACCTCGCTCTTCGCTCTCTTCGTGCCTTCTGCGGGATCCTCAACCTCGTCTCCCTTCCTCTTCTTCGAGGGATCGTCCTCTGCCCCAGCGGTGCCTACTAGAACCTTAGCCACAAAGGGTGGCCGATTTTCTTCACGCCATTCCTGCAAAATGACACTATCAGCAAGCTCACAAGACAAGTACAAGCCATTCACTCAAAGGAGTACACCAAAATACTTACTTGGTGACTGGATGAAGCGTAAGCGGTGCAGATACTCACCGGCTTTTAACTCTGGGCCCAGCTTCGGTGAGACCCGTCTCGAACAGTTTGGGAGCCCGACATGGACGCCTTCTTGAGGATGAAGCCGTGGTGAAGCTCCACGGCGTCGAGCACGTGCCTTCCTTGGTGGCGATGCCCGAGCCCAGCGATCAGAGAAGGGTGGTGGGAGCAATGCCGACACCTCATCTTCCACCATGGCATTGCCGGCCGCATGATCGCCGCTTAGCCTTTGGCCCGGATTTGTCGGCCGCCTGGTCGCTTGGGAGCTGGTCGTAGACCGAGGTGTAAATCACTACTTTGGCGCCCGCTTCTTCTTATGTAGAGACTTCTTCTTGACGGCGTGGCCACACACCTCGAAGTGTGTTGGGGCCTCGTCGTGCCGCTTCGTGAGCCTCGAGGCTCTTGGCCTCGAGCTCGAGTTGTCACCCTCCGGGTCTTCCAAACCGTGGGTGCGGCGACCTCTATGGCTTCGTCATCATCATCTTCATCGTCATTGTCATCGCCGACGTTGCCCTTGTCGGAGGAGGACTAGCTATAATTCTCAACGGATTCGCCGAAGTTTTCGTCATCGGGGGTGGAACCCAACCTTCCACCACTTGGAACAGCTCCATGAATGAAACACGATCGAAGGCCGCGGCGCAATTCTGTGACTGCAAAATGGACAAGGGAGAGTAGACTTACCGGTGGTGCCTTGCGCTTTGCGGTGTATGGGGGAATCCTGTCCCTCGAGTCGAGATATTCCGCGTTGGTAATCTTCTTCAGCGCAAGGGCATAGTCATCAGCACTCCATTCAGAGGTGCAGGACTTGGTTGCATCGTCCTTGCCCAAATACTCGTACATCCAATGGGCGCGGCTGGCCAGAGGCACCAGCCGCCGCTCGAGCCAGTAGTTGTAAAAGTTGATGGTTTGGAGGCCCTTCTTCTTCAGTTGACGGATATTCATCGAAATTTCGTCGACCACCATCCACTAGTCATGCGGGAGCTTGGCTACTTGAAGCCGACACGGCTCGGTCCGATCGGCAGAGTACATCGGAAGTTCCACCTCGCCGTCCGGTGTCGACTCGCTCATGTACAACCAATGTTTCTTCCACTCGTTCGCTGCCTTCTTCGGTAGCATCAGGTCGAGGAAAGAGGCCTTGGACTTCAGCTGGAAGGTGAGGCCGCCCGTAGCTAGCATCGGGCCGCCCCCAGCGTCTCACGCCCGTGGAATAGATCTAACCACAGGGGGAAGTATGGGCGGCAGCCCAGATAGCACTCGCAAAACTCCACGAAAATGGCAAGTTGCTCAATGCTGTGTGGCCCCAGGTCTGACAGCTGGATGCCGTAGTACGCGCAAAAGCGGCGGAAGAATATCGAGGTGGGGAAGCCGAGCCCCCTCTCCAAGTGGCTGGTGAAACAGATGATTTCGCCGACGCGTGGATCTGGTACCACCTCTCCGATCGCGGGGATTCTCCATCTCCCGACGTGGAGGATTCCCGCATCCTCCAAGGATTTGAGCAGCGTCTTGGTGCACTTGGATCTTTCCCCACGAATCTGTTGGAGGTGCCATCGATCGGAGGATCTGGGCTCACGGGGTCGCTCTGGATCGCTCTAGGTCGCTACGGAGGAATGGAAGATTGGGAGACACGCAAGATCGGAAGAGATGTGGGGAATGATCGTCCTTCGCCCGTCACTCACCTTATATAGCGGTTGCTACCAGCCATTTTTGGGGATCCATTACCGTGCGGTGATTATGCCGATATTACCGTTGGATTACCCAACGGCTAGTTGACCAAGATTGACGGTCCAACTTAGTATACTTGACTCGCCAGCTGCAGCGATCCGACTACTCGCCGACCCATTCGCAATAGCCGCGATTCGACTACTCGCCGACCCATTCACCATAGCCGCGATTCGACTTATCGCCGACCCATTCGCCATGGCTGTGATTCGACTGGTCGCATTTATTGTGACTAAGATGAAATGTTCCCTCTTTCATTAAAGGAGTCCACCGCCGATTCAACTGGGCGTCCAAATTGGACCCGAATACTCCGACTGCCAAAGAACACCTGCGACGAATCAACTATGGCCTCGTGGACACTGATGGGGATATGCCGAGCGGGTTATACCCAGCAGGAAGTTTCTTACTGGCCCATATTGCCAGCGAGTGGGTCTGCAGGATGGCTACTGGATCATGACTCAACAAGGAACCAGGAGACTGGAAGCTGGAGGCCCAAAAGCGTAGCTAGGCCCAGTCGGATTAGGTCAAACACCCTCCGAGTCCTTATCCAACTCGGTTGTAAATATGTAAACCTTAGCGAGGTGACTCTATATAAACCTCCCTAGGGTACGCATCGAACTCATGTTCCATCATACACGCCCCTGCGACTCGCCGCCTAGCCGTCGATCTCGCCCTTGTACTCTCTCATCAATACAATATAGCAGGAGTAGGTATTACCCTCCGAGGGGCCAAACCTGGGTAAAACCCTGTGTCTTCGCCCTCATCTCGCACCCATGAGATGGCTGGCCGCCTTGCCCATATTTCTACTACTACATTGCCGATTGCAGCATCTGCCGTGTCCATTCCCACAACACATATGTTTTCTGGTACTAACCTATTAACAAGTTGCCACAGTGCTAGTTGCCTGTTTTCTGCTGTTTTTGGTTCCAGAAAAGCTAGTAAGGAAATATTCTCGGAATTGGACGGGACAAAATACAAAGTCAATATTTCACCGAGGAGAACACAGAGTCCATAGGAGAGACAGAGGGGCGCCACAGGGTGGCCACACCCCCCAGGGGTGACCTAGGGTGGGCCCACGCCTGGGCTGGGTGTGGGCCCCCTGGCTTCCCCTGCCTTGCCTCTTCGCCTATAAGAAGCCCCCGATGCCTAAACCCTAAGCACCCGATCAATATTTCACGAAATCGTCTGTAGTCGCCGCCACCAACGTCCCTAGATCGGGGGGATCTGAAGCTCTTCCCGACACCCTGCCGGAGGGGAGATCATCTCGGAGTCCTTCTTCTTCATCATGCCAGCCTCCGGTATGAAGCGTGAGTAGTTCCACGATGGACTACGGGTCCATGTAGTAGCTAGATGGTTCTTTCTCCTCCTTGTGCTTTCATTTGTAGACCTTGTGAGCTCCGTTCATGATCAAGATCTCATCTATTTGTAATCATGCTTGTTGTGTTTGCGGGGCTCCATTGGATATTGAGACTACTATGTCAGATTGATTAATGGTTTTTGTCTATTTGATTCTATCATGTCTGTGTTGTTTGTGATCTTGCATGCTCTGCATTGTTAGTAGCTATCTTGGCCAAGTAGTTGCTAGTGACTCCAAGAGGGGTATTTATGCTCGATAGTGGGTTCATACCTCTACTTAATCAAGGGAAGTGACTAATCTCTAAGGTTGTAGATGTGTTGTTGCCACTAGGGAGAAAACAATGGTCTCTTGTTCATGGAACAAGTGAATTCTTTACCTTACACACTTTGCCTAAGCGGTTGTGTTGTTGCAACTTAATCTTTGGAGGGGTTCGGATGATAACCCAAAGGTAGACTTCTAGTCATAGATGCGATTGGATGGCGGTCTATGTATATTGTTGTATTGCCCAATCGAATCTCATAGGATCTTGTTGTCTAGTATTGCATTGTTTTGCCTTGCTCGATCACAATTTCCTACTGTAATTTGTTTACCCAGCATGCCATTTTTATTTATCTAAGGAGAACACCTCTAGTGAACTATGGACCCCAGTCCAATCTTTACCATTGATACATATTCCACTGTTACTGTTTACTTGCTGCAAACCATCATCACCTTCCACACCATATAGTTAATCCTTTATTACAGCAACCGGTGAGATTGACAACCTCACTGTTAGTTAGGGCAAAGTCTTGAGTTTGTGTTGTGCAGGTTTCCATGTTGCTTGCAACACCTTTGAGGCGTTTCCTTCCTCCTACTGGTTCAATAACCTTGGTTTCTTACTGAGGGAAAACTTGCTGTTGTACCGCATCATACCTTCCTCTTGGGATCTCCCAACGAAGTGCTGCTGCCGTTGCCGGGGAGGCTAAGGACGTCTTCACAAGGTGAGTCATTCTCAACCTTTATCTTTACTTTTTTCGTTTGCTTAGTTTCTTTTGCTTGGTTTTGTTTGCCTCTTTTTATCAAAAAATCCAAAAAAATTAGTTTAGTTTGGTTTGCTTTCTCTTATAAAAAACACAAAACAATTTGTTCCTACTCTAGTTTCCACCTTGCTCTAGCTCACCATGTTCTTCCCCAAGTTCGCCCTGAAGGACCTTTCGATAGGTAGTGGCTCTATAATTGGGAAAGAAAATATTGAAGAATTCTTCAATCATGTTATCAAGCATGAGGATATTGAGCATAGATCTATAGCGTAACTTGCTCCTAATTATGAAATTGCTGCAGCTTCTTTAGTTCATATGTTGGAGGCTAGGTTTGTTAGCCTTAACCCCATGATGCAAATTCTGTTCCTAAAACTATGTAAGAAAAGAATGCTGAAAAGAGAGAATTTATCCTTGAAACTTTA
Organism: Avena longiglumis; assembly: GCA_030063025.1. Taxonomy (NCBI): domain Eukaryota; kingdom Viridiplantae; phylum Streptophyta; class Magnoliopsida; order Poales; family Poaceae; genus Avena; species Avena longiglumis. Next base: position 76,214,037 of record CP125978.1, read on the forward strand.
CTCAAAGAGTTACTTGATGTTGCTAAGGAAGCCAAAAGGTCTTTGAGCGCTTTGTACGCTAGGCTCATGTGTAGATGTTGTGGGTATTTCAGATAAAACCAAACCTAGAGAGGAATTTAAGATACCCATACCCTTTAAGCTTGTTTGGATGCACGAGGCCTTTGAAAAGAATTTTTATTGGATTGTTCCCGAAAATCCTTTAGATGAAAGCAGTGAACCAAAGAGATATGAGAAGGGATCCTCCAAAACTCATTTGGATGAGATAACTTTCATAGTTGAAGACTTTTCAATTATTGATGTTAATGCTTCCTCATTTGAAAATACTTGATTTTTTGCTTCTTGTGCCAAACTTAAAGGCGTTAAAGAAAAGTACTTGTTGGGAGATAATCCAAGAGTTTCCTTGAGTCTTGGAAGTTCTTACTTCAGTAATGACCTCTCCTTATCCTTTTTTTGTTTCTTTTGTGCCAAGAATGACCTCTAATGAGAGGGAAGTAAGATTTGGGGAGTTGCTGTCCCGAAACAAATTTCTTTCCTCCACCATAAAAATTCATGAGGAGTATCTATAAGTCGGATTGAGCTGAAAATTTACGAATAAATCCCCCAGTATGTTAGATAAATTTCGTTAGTTCAACCCTTGTGTCTCAGCCCTCATCTCGCACCGTAGATGGCTGGCCGCCCTTGCCCCATGTTCTACCAATCGCTGCCGATTGCAGCATCTGCCGTGGTCATTCCCACGACATTCATGCATTCCTTACAAGGGCAGGAACATTTTCCTTCACAATTAACGCCACTCGGCAAACTCTTCTACTCCGCAGGATTTGACGATGACGCCACCTCGCGAACACGGATGAAGGAACCCACGGGTTCGACGAGAGTCATGAAAACGCCCGCCATGACCTCTCGGAACGGATGCTCCACCTTGAAGTTGCGGGTCGCCGGCTCGGGGTCGTTCGGGGCAACGATCGTCTACTGATACGGAATAAGATCACCCATCGCCAACACCCGATCGGATTAGATCGCGACCCGGTCGGTCAGCTTCAGCACGTCGGAGATCTCAACCGCACCCACAGACAAAGGGTACCCGCTGGTGATGTCATCGAGGTCAAAATCGTCGGGAAAGTGTGCGAGCCCAAGGCTCAACACAGTCGCAGCCCCACGGCGGAAAGCTGACCGTGAAATGAACTCCACTACCGCCGGAGCCTTCTCTAGGTAGCGCCAGACCTCGGTGAGCTCACTGGGAATCACCTCCGTCAGCGAAATCTCCTGAAGATACGCGCGAATGCAAGTCGCCGACAGAGCGGCAGAGTCCACCAACGTGGTGACACACTGCCGCGCATCGTATGATTGCGCCTCAGCCTCGTCGTCAAGAATCTTCCCTGCAAAGCACAAAGAGGTTACAATCTGAAGGGTGCAAAAAACGCAAAGGCGACACACGCACTCGGGGACTCGCCAGACCAACCCCACGAAAGTTAACGGAGCTCACCAATCAAGGGACGACAGAGGCTTGTAATGAAGTCCGGTAGACTCGAGAAGTCAGTCTGCAGCCCGACAACAAGCGCATCCGGCACATTCCGCTCCTCGACAGCAGCAGCGAGGACCGCTATATCTCTCTCATCCGTCGAGGTCGCCTCCGCCTTCACGTCTTTGAGATCTCGCTCTAGCTCGGCCACCCGCTTCTCCGCAACGCTCAAAGATGACTCAGCCGTCAGGTGTCGTCATAGGACCAAACCAGCGATCCTTGTCCACTGCGGCCACATGACCCTCTGCATAAACACGCGCATGAGTATGAAATCAGAAAAGATGTCCATGGAGAAGGGCATCCCAAGTTCGTACCAGCAGTCGCTTGAAGTTTTTTGTTCACCTCCCGCATGGAGCAGAATTCCTTCTCGAGATGATCCTTGGCGGCCAATCTCTCCGCCGACTCGCGCTGGAGGCCCTAAATACACATGGCAAATGTCAACCAAAGACTACAAAAATTCCTAACTGCCTAGCCGCTGAAATTCAGCGACCAGCCACTCAGCGACTGGACAACGAAGAAATTCCTAAGCACCTAGCCGCTGAAATTCAGCGACTAGCTGCTCGGGACCTAGATATGGACAAAACAGTAAGAATCTACCCGCTGAAATTCAGCGACCAGATCCTCGGGTACTGGACATACCTGGATGGCCGCACCCAGCATACTGTGCAGCTCGACCGCGTCCACCGACGGGAGCACGAGAGGTGTGCTCCCACGACGCTGCTCGACCTCCGAGCCCAAAGCTTCGGGTACCTGGGCCGACTGCGCCAACGCGCTCGCAGTGGAGGCCCTCGCCACAAAGTGAGGGAAGGTCACCACTGTTGCTCCTGCAGTGCTCGTCGACGGGGTCGTCGCCCCGACCAACGCTGCAGCTTCCACTTGCTGCGACCCTACGTCCGTTACGGCCTTCACGGCCGCATCCACTCCAGTCGGAGCCTCACTAGGGGCGTCAACTGGCTCATCTGAGATCGTGACGACCTCGTCGCTCTTCGCTCTCTTCGTGCCTTCTGCGGGATCCTCAACCTCGTCTCCCTTCCTCTTCTTCGAGGGATCGTCCTCTGCCCCAGCGGTGCCTACTAGAACCTTAGCCACAAAGGGGTGGCCGATTTTCTTCACGCCAGTCCTGCAAAATGACACTATCAGCAAGCTCACAAGACAAGTACAAGCCATTCACTCAAAGGAGTACACCAAAAATACTTACTTGGTGACTGGGATGAAGCGTAGAGCGGTGCAGATACTCACCGGCTTTTCCAACTCTGGGCCCAGCTTCCGGCTGAGACCCGTCTCGAACAGTTTGGGAGCCCACGACATGGACGCCTTCTTCGAGGATGAAGCCGTGGCAGGAAGCTCCACGGCGGTCGAGCACGTGCCTTCCTTGGTGGCGATGCCCCGAGCCCGGCGACTGTAGAGAAGGGTGGTGGGAGCAATGCCAGCGACACCTCATCTTCCACCATGGCATTGCCGGCCGCCGCAGTCGCCTGCGCTAGCGCGCTGGCCCCGGATTTGTCGGCCGCACTGGTCGCTTGGGAGCTGGTCGTAGACCGAGGTGTCGTCACTACTTTGGCCGCCCGCTTCTTCTTATGTAGAGACTTCTTCTTCGACGGCGTGGCCACACACCTCGAAGTGTGTTCGGGGGCCTCGTCGTCGCCCCTGTCGTGAGCCTCGAGGCTCTTGCTGGCCTCGAGCTCGAGTTGTCACTCCCTGCGGGTCTTCCAAACCGTGGGTGCGGCGACCTCTATGGCTTCGTCATCATCATCTTCATCGTCATTGTCATCGCCTTCGACGTTGCCCTTGTCGGAGGAGGACTAGCTATAATTCTCAACGGATTCGCTCGAGTTTTCGTCATCAGCGGGTGGAACCCAACCTTCCACCACTTGGAACAGCTCCATGAATGAAACACGATCAGTAAGGCCGCGACTGCAATTCTGTGACTGCAAAATGGACAAGGGAGAGTAGACTTACCGGTGGTGCCTTGCGCTTTGCGGTGTATGGGGGAATCCTGTCCCTCGAGTCGAGATATTCCGCGTTGGTAATCTTCTTCAGCGCAAGGGCATAGTCATCAGCACTCCATTCAGAGGTGCAGGACTTGGTTGCATCGTCCTTGCCCAAATACTCGTACATCCAATGGGCGGCTGGCGAGGCACCGCTCGAGCCAGTAGTTGTAAAAGTTGATGGTTTGGAGGCCCTTCTTCTTCAGTTGACGGATATTCATCGAAATTTCGTCGACCACCATCCACTAGTCATGCGGGAGCTTGGCTACTTGAAGCCGACACGGCTCGGTCCGATCGGCAGAGTACATCGGAAGTTCCACCTCGCCGTCCGGTGTCGACTCGCTCATGTACAACCAATGTTTCTTCCACTCGTTCGCTGCCTTCTTCGGTAGCATCAGGTCGAGGAAAGAGGCCTTGGACTTCAGCTGGAAGGTGAGGCCGCCCGTAGCTAGCATCGGGCCGCCTGCCCCTTCGCGTCCGACCCGCCCGTGGAATAGATCTAACCACAGGGGGAAGTATGGGCGGCAGCCCAGATAGCACTCGCAAAACTCCACGAAAATGGCAAGTTGCTCAATGCTGTGTGGCCCCAGGTCTGACAGCTGGATGCCGTAGTACGCGCAAAAGCGGCGGAAGAATATCGAGGTGGGAAAGCCGAGCCCCCTCTCCAAGTGGCTGGTGAAACAGATGATTTCGCCGACGTGTGGATCTGGTACCACCTCTCCGATCGCGGGGATTCTCCATCTCCCGACGTGGAGGATTCCCGCATCCTCCAAGGATTTGAGCAGCGTCTTGGTGCACTTGGATCTTTCCCCACGAATCTGTTGGAGGTGCCATCGATCGGAGGATCTGGGCTCACGGGGTCGCTCTGGATCGCTCTAGGTCGCTACGGAGGAATGGAAGATTGGGAGACACGCAAGATCGGAAGAGATGTGGGGAATGATCGTCCTTCGCCCGTCACTCACCTTATATAGCGGTTGCTACCAGCCATTTTTGGGGATCCATTACCGTGCGGTGATTATGCCGATATTACCGTTGGATTACCCAACTAGTTGACCAAGATTGACGGTCCAACTTAGTATACTTGACTCGCCAAATTTGCAGCGATCCGACTACTCGCCGACCCATTCGCAATAGCCGCGATTCGACTACTCGCCGACCCATTCACCATAGCCGCGATTCGACTTATCGCCGACCCATTCGCCATGGCTGTGATTCGACTGGTCGCATTTATTGTGACTAAGATGAAATGTTCCTCTTTCATTAAAGGAGTCCACCGATTCAATCAAGGCCCAAATTGGACCCGAATACTCCGACTGCCAAAGAACACCTGCGACGAATCAACTATGGCCTCGTGGACACTGATGGGGATATGCCGAGCGGGTTATACCCAGCAGGAAGTTTCTTACTGGCCCATATTGCCAGCGAGTGGGTCTGCAGGATGGCTACTGGATCATGACTCAACAAGGAACCAGGAGACTGGAAGCTGGAGGCCCAAAAGCGTAGCTAGGCCCAGTCGGATTAGGTCAAACACCCTCCGAGTCCTTATCCAACTCGGTTGTAAATATGTAAACCTTAGCGAGGTGACTCTATATAAACCTCCCTAGGGTACGCATCGAACTCATGTTCCATCATACACGCCCCTGCGACTCGCCGCCTAGCCGTCGATCTCGCCCTTGTACTCTCTCATCAATACAATATAGCAGGAGTAGGTATTACCCTCCGAGGGGCCAAACCTGGGTAAAACCCTGTGTCTTCGCCCTCATCTCGCACCGCAGATGGCTGGCCGCCCTTGCCCATATTTCTACTACTCGCTGCCGATTGCAGCATCTGCCGTGTCCATTCCCACAACACATATGTTTTCTGGTACTAACCTATTAACAAGTTGCCACAGTGCTAGTTGCCTGTTTTCTGCTGTTTTTGGTTCCAGAAAAGCTAGTAAGGAAATATTCTCGGAATTGGACGGGACAAAATACAAAGTCAATATTTCACCGAGGAGAACACAGAGTCCATAGGAGAGACAGAGGGGCGCCACAGGGTGGCCACACCCCCCAGGGGTGACCTAGGGTGGGCCACTTTTGGCTGGGTGTGGGCCCCCTGGCTTCCCCTGCCTTGCCTCTTCGCCTATAAGAAGCCCCCGATGCCTAAACCCTAAGCACCCGATCAATATTTCACGAAATCGTCTGTAGTCGCCGCCACCAACGTCCCTAGATCGGGGGGATCTGAAGCTCTTCCCGACACCCTGCCGGAGGGGAGATCATCTTGGAGTCCTTCTTCTTCATCATGCCAGCCTCCGGTATGAAGCGTGAGTAGTTCCACGATGGACTACGGGTCCATGTAGTAGCTAGATGGTTCTTTCTCCTCCTTGTGCTTTCATTTCTAGACCTTGTGAGCTCCGTTCATGATCAAGATCTCATCTATTTGTAATCATGCTTGTTGTGTTTGCGGGGCTCCATTGGATATTGAGACTACTATGTCAGATTGATTAATGGTTTTTGTCTATTTGATTCTATCATGTCTGTGTTGTTTGTGATCTTGCATGCTCTGCATTGTTAGTAGCTATCTTGGCCAAGTAGTTGCTAGTGACTCCAAGAGGGGGTATTTATGCTCGATAGTGGGTTCATACCTCTACTTAATCAAGGGAAGTGACAGAAATCTCTAAGGTTGTAGATGTGTTGTTGCCACTAGGGAGAAAACAATGGTCTCTTGTTCATGGAACAAGTGAATTCTTTACCTTACACACTTTGCCTAAAGCAGTTGTGTTGTTGCTTGCAACTTAATACTGGAGGGGTTCGGATGATAACCCAAAGGTAGACTTCTAGTCATAGATGCAGTTGGATGGCGGTCTATGTATATTGTTGTATTGCCCAATCGAATCTCATAGGATCTTGTTGTCTAGTATTGCATTGTTTTGCCTTGCTCAGTCCTGTCAATTTCCCTGCTGTAATTTGTTTACCCAGCATGCCATTTTTATTTATCTAAGGAGAACACCTCTAGTGAACTATGGACCCCAGTCCAATCTTTACCATTGATACATATTCCACTGTTACTGTTTACTTGCTGCAAACCATCATCACCTTCCACACCATATAGTTAATCCTTTATTACAGCAACCGGTGAGATTGACAACCTCACTGTTAGTTAGGGCAAAGTCTTGAGTTTGTGTTGTGCAGGTTTCCATGTTGCTTGCAACACCTTTGAGGCGTTTCCTTCCTCCTACTGGTTCAATAACCTTGGTTTCTTACTGAGGGAAAACTTGCTGTTGTACCGCATCATACCTTCCTCTTGGGATCTCCCAACGAAGTGCTGCTGCCGTTGCCGGGGAGGCTAAGGACGTCTTCACAAGGTGAGTCATTCTCAACCTTTATCTTTACTTTGTTTTTCGTTTGCTTAGTTTCTTTTGCTTGGTTTTGTTTGCCTCTTTTTATCAAAAAATCCAAAAAAATTAGTTTAGTTTGGTTTGCTTTCTCTTATAAAAAACACAAAACAATTTGTTCCTACTCTAGTTTCCACCTTGCTCTAGCTCACCATGTTCTTCCCCAAGTTCGCCCTGAAGGACCTTTCGATAGGTAGTGGCTCTATAATTGGGAAAGAAAATATTGAAGAATTCTTCAATCATGTTATCAAGCATGAGGATATTGAGCATAGATCTATAGCAGAACTTGCTCCTAATTATGAAATTGCTGCAGCTTCTTTAGTTCATATGTTGGAGGCTAGGTTTGTTAGCCTTAACCCCATGATGCAAATTCTGTTCCTAAAACTAACAGAAGAAAAGAATGCTGAAAAGAGAGAATTTATCCTTGAAACTTTACTCAAAGAGTTACTTGATGTTGCTAAGGAAGCCAAAAAGGTCTTTGAGCGCTTTAATACGCTAGGCTCATGTGTAGATGTTGTGGGTATTTCAGATAAAACCAAACCTAGAGAGGAATTTAAGATACCCATACCCTTTAAGCTTGTTTGGATGCACGAGGCCTTTGAAAAGAATTTTTATTGGATTGTTCCCGAAAATCCTTTAGATGAAAGCAGTGAACCAAAGAGATATGAGAAGGGATCCTCCAAAACTCATTTGGATGAGATAACTTTCATAGTTGAAGACTTTTCAATTATTGATGTTAATGCTTCCTCATTTGAAAATACTTGATTTTTTGCTTCTTGTGCCAAACTTAAAGGCGTTAAAGAAAAGTACTTGTTGGGAGATAATCCAAGAGTTTCCTTGAGTCTTGGAAGTTCTTACTTCAGTAATGACCTCTCCTTATCCTTTTTGTTTTCTTTTTGTGCCAAGAATGACCTCTAATGAGAGGGAAGTAAGATTTGGGGAGTTGCTGTCCCGAAACAAATTTCTTTCCTCCACCATAAAAATTCATGAGGAGTATCTATAAGTCGGATTGAGCTGAAAATTTACGAATAAATCCCCCAGTATGTTAGATAAATTTCGTTAGTTCAACACTTTTTTATTTGATCAACAGAAGATCTTCGAAAAAATCATTTTCTACCTGCAGGTCTGTTTTGACAGATTTCTGCCATTATTTGCATTTGCTTCTTATTGATTCCTTTTTGGGTTCTTTTTTGGGAAATTGAGATTTTTGAAGGATTTGATACAGTAGCCTGTGTTTTTAGTGAAAGTTTTGCTATTCTAAAGCTAAACCCAAGGGTCTATTATCTTTTGAATACACTAATGTTGCTAATGAAGATTGTGTGAAGTTTTGTATGAAGGAAAACTTTCAGGTGTAGAGAGAGAATGATGTAATGAAATGAAGAATGGGCAAAATATCAAGCTTGGGGATGCCACCCCGGTGTCACCCCAAGAAATATCCAAGAGGTACAAGCGTCAAAGCTTGGGGATGCCCAAGGCATCCCCTTCTTCATCAATAAAAAGCTCAGGTCTTTCTAGACACTTCATTTTTATTGTTTCATGCACTATTGTGTTGTTCTTGGAGCGTCTTAGTTTTCGTTTGCTTTGCTTAGTTTGTTTAGTTTGCTTAAATAAAGTAGTTTGGACCCCCGTTCTCGCTGTGTTGTTTCAAATAAGTTGATTGGTGTTGGAAAGGAGTAGAAAGTTCTTGCTTGAGAAGTGCAAGAGGAGCTTGCATTGACTGTGACTTAGACTTTAGCATGTCATGCTAGGTGTTGGTTTGACCTTATGCTTAATGGTTATTGTTGTAGCATGACTTGTTCCAAATAATTGGGATTGTTTGTGTGCCTTGAAGGAATCATGTGTTGTTTTAGCATACAAAAGCATAGTATTATGGTATTCTCCTTTGATGCTTTGTTTGGGTGACTTGGAAGATGCCCACACCATGTTATGACTATGAACAAGTCACCATAGCCCCTATGATCATTTATTCCTTGACTTGTAGTACCACTCTATGCTTTGATTAGTAATGTTTTTTCGCTCTGCATGATTATGGTCATTATTGCTTTCTTAGTTGGTTGCTCCTAGTCTTTTGCTAGCCTCCACTTATATGAGTAATCTCTAACCATGCTTCCAACTCCCAAGAAACCAAGTTATTCCAAAATGTCCACTATAAACTCCTATGCATGGTGTCTTACACCATTCCAAGTATATTCTTGTTTTCATCTATCTTCCAATTAAAAAGTATTTTGTTATGTGAAAACTTAGTGATTAAATCTCTCACAAACTTGATGGCACACTTTATATTCCTTGCCCCTAATAAACTTGAACCATTGTGTCATCTATGTTGTATATGCTTGTACTTATACGTTGGAATTAGCAGAACCATGTTGTCATGGGGAACGGTTTCAACATTGCACTTGTACTCTGTACACAGTTGATATCATGCTCTTTTGTCTATGGATGTCTCCGGTGTGAAATAAAAAGGGAGCTTGTAAGTCCATGGAGTTATGTATTTTGTGTTAGAGAAATGCCTGGGCCACTAGCCTAAGCCATGCCTAATCATGGTGGAAACTTGCAGCATCACCATAATGAGCAATCTGTGAAGCATCCTCAGTAAAAACCTATGCAAATAGAAAATAAAAAGATCACTGAGATGCTCATTGTCTGCTTGCCTTGTCATTTTGGTTATGGGATAGCTCCTGTACCATGTGCAAGGGGTACCCCGTTGGCGGTTCTCTATGATACACATGTAATTACTATGACAAGAACTTATAGGTGACTAAATTGAGTAGCATGAGGTGCGGCCCTCGTATTCAAGGGACATGAAATTGCCAACTTATACTTTCTCAAGCATATACTCCATAGTTTGTTCACTTTAACCTTAATCACTTCAAGATGCTTATGATAGGGACAATTAGGGCTGAAAGCTAACAAGTACCATAATTTTGGAAGATCTTTTTGAAACTTGAAATCCCTGCTTCCCTTTATGAAGGGCCTTTCTTCCACCATTATTGAGTCTCCACCTTCTACCTTTAGGCACCAGTAAGAGAGCATAGTTGTCATTCTTAGTTCTATGTGCAGTGTCCCAAAACTTATTGATTGATGCATATTGTTGATATTACTTGTTCTTGTGCTATTTGTATCTAGTCACTCTTATGAACTTTGAAGGTGTCCTATGCATCTATTTGCTACTCCATGAGGGACAAGCTGAATGCCACTATGCTATGTTTTCTGCATGTGAAACAAATAAACGTTTTTCAATGCATGTTATTCATGATCTTTGTTTGTAGCCTTTCATGTTGCATGCATAGTTACTTTGTCTTACTGTTATAACTCCATCTTTCATGCACATGTTTAGAGTTATTTGATCCCATCTTTCAATGCTTGCAAATGGTTTGATCTTGGTTTTGATGGTGCATGTCACCTCAAAAATTATTCTTTTATCACTTACCTACTCGAGGACGAGCAGGAGCTAAGATTGGGGATGCTTGATACGTTGGAAACATATCTATAATTTTTGATGTTCCATGCTTATTTAATATCTACTTTGCTTTGCTTTGTCCACACTTTGAGGTGCTTTTCATATGTTTTCTGGTACTAACCTATTAACAAGTTGCCACAGTGTGAGTTGCCTGTTTTCTGTTGTTTTTGGTTCTAGAAAATCAAGTAAGGAAATATTCTCGTAATTGGACGGGACAAAAGACAAAGTCAATATTTCACCAAGGAGAACACGAAGTCTAGAGGAGAGACGGAGGGACGCCAAAGGGTGGCCACCCCCCCCGGGCACGGCCTTGGGTGGGCCCACGCCTGGGCAAGGTGTGGGCCCCCTGGCTGCCCCTGCCTCATCTCTTCGCCTATAAGAAGCCCCCGATGCCTAAACCCTAAGCACCCGATCAATATTCCATGAAACCGTCTGTAGCCACCGCCACCATCGTCCCTAGAACAAGGGGATCCGATGTCGTGGTTTTGTCGACACGTACGCCATAGTGGTATCCCAACGGCGAGTTTAGAGACGTGGGGGGAAGACGGAGAACGTCTGGGTCGGCGTGACACAGTTTACCCAGGTTCAGATCTCACGACGGTGGCGAGATCCTACTCCTGCTATAAATCACTATAATGGCAATATGCCGAGTTACAGGATTGGGGGTTCGCTATGTGCGGGTAGTGCTATGCACTTGTTGTTCTTGTTTAGCTTATGCCCTAAAGGCTCTCGTAGGCCGGCTTATATGAGCTCCAGGACCTAGGGTTACATGGAGAGTCCCAGCCGGATACGGTTACAGAATCCTAGACTAATACTAACTAGTCTTCGTGTCCTCCAAGGCTCTGGCTTCCATCATAGGCGGTGGCACGTCACCTTCCTTTATCCCTGCTAGACCTCCGTCTTGTCTATCAGCAACTGGGCCACCCGGTTATGCCATAGGCCTAACCACCAACCGTGGGCCACCCGGGCTTGCCGGTATGAGACTATGCCGTAGGTATACCCATTTTGTATATCCACAACAGTAGCCCCCGGAGTTCTTCAAGATCCTCGTGTTCCTTCGTCTAGCTTTGAGCGTAAGTATCACGTCGTCTTCAATTTATAGGCGTGCTTCATGAAGAATCTTGGAGAGCTCCCATATCATATTCTCATCCGACTAAGCCTAGCCAGAGAGTTTCTTGTATGCTTCTACGAATGAATCCAAGGCGGAGAATTCTCTAACGAATTATTAGTGCTTCTTCCAAGCTCTAGGAACGTCTTCAATATCGTCATCCATGCAGGACGATATGTAAGCCGAAAAAAATCACGACTACTGGGCCACGGTCGTAAAGGCTGCCAAACTGCCGACTTAGAGCCAGCAAAGTCGCAGAAATAAGAGCTTGCCGAATTAAGGTCTTAGAGCTTCTCATATCACGGAAGTTTAGGCCATCGAGCCGTGTAACACAGTGAAACTTCCGCAAAGGCAAAGTTGATGTTGAGCTCCTGGGTTTCCCTAGCCGGATTTTTCACCGTCTTGAAAGTTTCTTGACATAACCATATGTAGCCCCCGAGCATTGAGTCGTCTTCGTCAAAGGCGGCTTGATGCTCAAAAGAACATGCATAATTGTACATCAAACTATTGTAGCCCCGAAGCGCCAAGTCGGAGTTTCAAAAAGAAATTCGTCTTGGTGCTCTCAGAGTAGCTTTAGAGAAAATGTGAATAGTGTAGCCCTCGAGCGCCAAGTCAGAAATAATTTCGGCTTGGTGCTCCAGAGAGAACTTCACAAAAAATTCAGCATCGGTGTAGCCCCCGAGCGTCAAGGTGGAATTCACATGAATTTTCCGGCTTGATGCTCAAAGAGAACTAAACCATGTCTTGGAGATCATCGTACTGTAGCCCCCGAGGTTTGTTCCGGCTTGGACGCAAGGTGGGACAAAGCTCTTAAATTAGAGATGTCAAGACCCCGAGCGTCGATCCGACATCCTCAAAGGCGGCTCAAGTCTTGGTCAACAACCGTGAACGTAGCCCCCGAGGCGTCAAGCCTAGTGAAAATCCAGCATAAAACACCTTAATCCAAGGAACGCGGCAATGTCCAAGCGTTACGTACCTGAAACATAAACATAAAAATACAAATGTATTAAATTGTTCCTTTAATTGTGTCCAACAAACAAATGTAAGGCGGAACAAACATGGCCTTTAAACAAATGCTTTAAAGCTGAACTATGCAGCAGATGGACACATAAAACTATTTAGGAGAGAAAAGCTCAACTAATTTGAACAGTTTATGTAAAATTTTGTTTAAGCAAGTGCTGACTTATCCATTATTCTGGTTTTTATGCTTGACCTTTCATGAGATGGAAGACTCGCAACACAGAACCATGTCTTTGGGTGATGATTCCTAATGGCACCGTCCAGAACCCAAGGCCAAAACGCCGGCTTTGAGTGCCGAGAAGTCACTACTCCGGAATCCATATAAAAACAACAGAAAACGTGTATCCATAAAACTTAAGCTAACGCTCGAAGGCGGGTTTTTTGCATGGTACTGGGCCCTTAAACTGCAAGCCAGTAAAAAGTTTATACTCACGAGCCACTAGTGCAGAGCCCCCCTTTAACTCCGGTTGGGAGGGCCCTCTAACAGCGGTTCCTCAACCGCTGTTGAGGGTTCGGTGTTAGAGGGGGGGACCCTTTAACACCGGTTCTTATACAAACCGGTGTTAAAGGGTGGCGCACGTGGGATCGCTGCAGAGCCTCCTTTAGCACCGGTTCGGGGCTGGAACCGGTGTTAAAGGTTCTTCTGCCGCGGCAGAGATTTAGGCCATTTTCCTGTCGCGGCAGGAAAACGGCCTAAATCTCTGCCACGGTAGACTTTCGCCTCGCCTGCTTCTAGGCGTATTTATGGAGGGGAAGGGGGAATCGATCGGGAGCGGTATACACATAAATCATCATCGGTACATACGAGTACATGAATAATTAAGCAACTATTATTATACACAAACATCGTCATCGGCACATACATCGTCATCGGCACATACATCATCATCGTTCATTTTGGTGGATATCTAAAGAGTTCTCCGCCAGGCATGACGACCTCATCAAGTATGAACCCCGCCAATTCCTCTTGAATGGCTCGTATGCGTTCAAATGGTAGGAGTTGGTCCCGCATCCGTTCGATCGGAATATATATGAAGAATGGGTCGTCAATATATATATAAGAATAAAACTCAACACACTTTATGGTAATAAAATAATGTTGTGGACTTTGTTTACTTACTCTAAGTTGTTCTAGTGCGGCTTGGCCCGTCGCACATATCATGTTGCGAATGAACTCGCAAACATAGTACCCACATAAGTTATTGCCGTGTCCCTGATGCGCGCACTTTACGAGAATAGAGAGTTCATTCAAAATAATAATCAATAAAGCATGATATAATGGAATTGGAAGCAGAATAAAAGAGATAGGCAGACCTAGCTAGCTAGTATTACTTACATTTTGGTCTACAGATTTTAGTTCTTCTGATCATTCACCCACGGCCCTACCCGTGAACCTTTTCCAAACCCTGTCCGGCAAAGAAAATGGATAAAAGAGTAATTAATTACTTGTTGTCACGAAAGTTGCCGATCTAGTGCGATAATATGATTGAAATTACCTCTAGAGCATCTCTCTAAAGTCTGCCCATATCTCTTTTTCTTTTCGTAACGAGTCCATGACAAGGACTTTTCCTGAGTCGGGTTGAATGACTAGCAGAATAAAGTGGAACCTACGCACACATAACTCATCATCAGTTACACTTAACATCAAGTAAGCCGAAATAGAATGTGTACAAGAGAGAGGGTAACAGTACTCACGAGAAGTTGTAAGGCAATAGTATTTCCCTTTTGGTTTGTTGTCTCAGTAAATACCTTAGCAAGTAATCTTCTGTTTGCCCGGGTTTGGTTCTTACCACTTCTTCGTGAACTCTATTTGGGTCAACGAACCCAATGTCAAAAGGGCCTCCTTTCCTGCATTCCATAACCTTTTTCCTGCATAATAGTATATACATATATGGTGAGCATATATATATACATGCAATTAATGAAGTGAATGAGATGAGATATAAATTACAGAAATAGTACTTACACACAATAAAGGCTGATGGCAGCTTTGTCGAGTTCCTTCTGATTGAATAGAAAATGCAAGTCTTGAATGTTGAAGTCGATCCCGTCGTCTCCGCAGAAGAAAATCTCATCTCTTATATGCGCCGTGATCCATTCTTTTTTTCTCGTATTGCAGAAATCAAGGTACCACTTGTGCAATTTTCACATCTTTGTTGGTAGATTCTTGAGCTCCTCTTTCTTGACGAGATTCTTCCCATACTTCCATGGCTGTATGGGGTTGGCATCGCATTTGGGCAAGTTGTCTCCCATGACGTTCAAGTATGCTGTGTAAGTCATCCCCATCTCATTGGCCTTTCTTTGTAGCTCTGCCTCGTAATCATTTACGGGAGGAGCGTCCCGTGTGTCGAACATTTGGAGAGGGGCGCATGATTGGTTTTCCTGCTCTCCGAGCATGGGAACTGTTTTCTGGGGTGCCTCACGACTGCTACTTTCAGTCTCCCTACGGCGCCTTGCATCCGCCTTCAAAATCTGGCGCTCGTAGTCTGGAACAAGTGGGGTTTCAGGTTTCAAAAGATTTTTGTAAAACTTCTCCACCACCGCCGGATCTATTTTCTCCTTTGGCTCGGCCCGTCTAGGTGCAAAGAATTTCTTGACCTATTCTTCCGAGATCCTATTGGTCTCCTCGTCGCTGCGATTCCACGGTAAAACCGGCAATGGCTTGGCGGAAGGCTGCGGGACGTAGTTTTTTGAACTCTTTGGCGTACGGTTTCCTGCGGATTTCTTTGTGGCAGTGCTACTGATGCTCTTCGTGGTAGTGCTCTTCCGCTTATGCTGAGGAGATGGCTGAAGCACCGGAGATGGCTGATGGGCCGGAGATGGCTGCCGCGCAGGAGATGGCTGAAGCGCCGGAGATGGCTGCCGCGCAGGAGATAGCTAAAGCGGCTCAGACTGCTGACGCTGCGGAGACGGCGGGGGTGCCAGTGACCTCCAATTTGGAAGCACAATGTGTTCCTTCTTCCAAAGAATGGTTGTTTTCACTATAAATTTGAGTTGAGTTTCCCCTTCACCTGTAGCATGGTCAAGCTGTGCTTCCTCATATTCTTTCACAACCTCATCCACCCCGACAATAGCATAGCCATCTGGAATCGGTCGGCAGTGGTAAGTTCCACCAGCTACAGGAGGTAAGGAATAGACGACAGCCACCTTAATGGATAAGCCCATTAATCTCACATGCAGCTCAGCGTGTTCGCTCTCCGTGATCTCATCCACGGGGTATCGAGGACCCGCCATTTCAAGCGTGGGTTGCACGTTCTCCGTGGAAGCCACACTGCTTTTCCGCGTAGAGTCTGGGCCGCCGGCAGCTTCCAATGCAGGCTCTTCGTGCCGCTGAGATGGGCCGGTAGCTTGATGGTTTCATTGCATTCACTTGCGCCACAAGTGCATGTTCTATCTGTGTTATCCGCTCTGTACACTCATTTTCTTTTCTGCCGCGCCATCTGTAAGAGTCGCTCCACTCGGAAAACCCATCCTTCCACGTCATACCCCATGTGCCTCGTGCATGTCCAGGGTGTTCTTTTTTACCGATGGCGTGTGTGAGCTGGTCATTCTCTCTGCGGGATGGAAGGTCCTGCGGATGTTTCCTCGTATGCCGTGATGAGTTCGGTGATGGGTTTGGCAAGGAGGGTTGGGAAGATACACAATCCTATTTCGGGTCCAACCTTGCCCCGATTCCGAGAACCAAGTCTTTGCATAGGTCCCACCCATCCGTCTGGGTGTGATCCCTCTAGCCTTAGGCCTTGTCGCCTTCCTCCCACTTAGGCCTCGAGATATGTAGCCACCGACCGTCCTCTGGTGATATTCCTTCTTGAGGCATTAAGCGTATTGGTTTCGACCTCTTTTTAGCTATAGCACTTTTTATATGTCTCAAATTCGGGCCTGAGGTCTTATCTTCGCATAATATCGTCTTGAAATTTGAGTCTCGCCAGATTTGACAAATTTGTTCAATTTTGTCTTCCGATTCGGAAAGCGTCGACCATCTTCTTTAGAGTCCACTCTTTGACCTTTTCCTTTATAACCGGTTGTTTTCATCCTCCTCTGGCGGAAGGGTGAAATTTACCAACAACGAATTCCAAAGCGATTCTTTGGATCTGTCATTGACAAAGGTACGTCGCCTTCTTTGGCTTATTCCAATTTTCAATTATGATTGGGATTTGGTCCCTAACAAGAACTCCACTGACGTACAAATTTGTCTGTGGCCTTCTTGGGCTCCATCGGCCTGCCATCAACACGGGACCGCTTGATCGTAAACTTTGCACGATCTTTCAACCGCTCGCTCGCTACTCGCTTGCTCTTTTCGTAGAAGAAGATGGTTGGCTGGTCGATCCAGAGGGCTAAAAGAAGAAAGAAGCGTTAATTAATACATGTAGAAGAAGATTGTTGGTGGAAGTCAGCAGAGGCTTAATCAATGCATATACCTCGCCGGACTTTGTAACCACTAAATTGCGTTCACCGGAGTCTTCATCTTCTCCACGACTAGTACTTGAGCTGTCGTCATCATGTCCCTCCAAGTTCAGATATTGTGAGGTGTCCTCATCAATAATGTTCTCCATTATTTCTTCTTCTTCAAGGTTTCTACTAAGTGGATCCATAGTTTCTAAAACAATAATATTATCTAGAGTAAGAGTGTAAACATTCAATTTGACTTGGATTCATACACAAATATACATATTATTCATACAAAAATACACAAATGAAATTAAAACCCTAAGGATGCTTGATCATTTTAAACGAGTTCCGAGGGGTCAAAACCCTAATCAAGATGAGTCAGAGGTCCAATTTGTATACAAGTTTTAATCTATGCATGTAGTACAATTTATATTAGCCGGTGAAAATATGTTTCCCGCGAACCCGCCCCGCTTGACACCCTATCTATACTACACATGCATCTACAAAATACACGACAATGCATTGAAAATAGTAGGATAACATCATGAACAAGGTAGCATCTACTTGGCTTTATAGTTGTTGGAATCGTTCAAGCACTCGTAGCAATCACACACGTTGCACTCCTCGCAATCTATCGAGCACACAATTTCATACAACATAAACAATAGCACATAGAGATCAAACAAATGCAACAAATGCATGCATGGCAATTTAATAAGTCACAATGGTTGTTACTTTAGTTCTCTAAACAATACTGAAGTATAGGGTTTTTAATAATGAAGTATTTGTTATTAATAATTACTTGCCAATATAGGGTTTTTAATAGTTCTGTTGTAACGCCTGTTCTAACTGTCGAATTAAATTTGTTTCTTGGGTTTACTGGATAGAGGACATTAATACGAACCAGTAGGCGTTGGATTCACCCTAATCAGAGTTACAAATCTTTTCTTATGATTTAAATAGTGTTTAATGGGTTTTAAATCATTTAAATAGTTTCTGTTGTCTAAAAATCAAACTAAAATCAGATATATAATCCCCACGGGGTTGTGATTCCAGGGACATATTATTTATAATTTTCTGAACATTTTTTATTTTCTTATGAATTTATTACTCTAAATAAGCCATTATACCATTTATTTAATTGCTGACAAACCTTATATTATTTGGCTTAACCATTTGCATATTGATGATCTAAACACAATTGTGAATCCATAGGTATATTATTTGTGATTTTTGGACCAGTAGATATTTTACTATGAATTTATTAACCTAAAAGACCATTAAAACTAATTAAATTATTACAGTTAACACGTACTGTAAAAGTTAAATCCAACTTGATATTAATAATCTACTCAATTTTCTGAATTCATTGATATATAATTTGCTATTTTTGGATCTACGAATCTTTTTATATGATTTTTGCAAGATTATACAATTTTCTGCAATTTTTATCTTTTCTTCTATTTTTCAGGAGAGTCAACGTTGACTGGCGCTGAGTCATCGCTGACGCGGCAGACAGGTGGTGCATTCTGGTTTGCTGGTACCCTTTCAACCTGGGGACATATGGTGGCCGTCGGATCTTAGATTGATCGAACGGTGCAGGGCGTCCGAGGCGAGACTCATCGGTGGGGTGACGTGGAGGCGGCGGGCTCGTCGGGCGGCGGAGCTAGTGGCGGATGCAGCGGTCTCCGGCGATCTCGAGGTGGCCTACGAGAGGCGGGGTACTATGGCGAGAAGGTTGGTGGCCTCGGCGCGGTGGATTGCTTCCTCGGGCGACAGAGGCAGACGGCTAGAGACGGGTGGCGTCGGTTGTGCTCCGGCGAGGAATTGGGCGCGGTCGGCTGCTCCTGCACGGGGAAGAGGTGGTCAGGGCGATGCGGTCAAGTGAGAGGGAGAGGTCATACAGAAAATAGAGGGTCGGGGGCGACTGCCTCGTCGAGGACCTCGAACTCCAAAGATCGACAATGGAGGCGGCGGCGGCGAGATTCTTGGCTGCGAGAGAGGTGGGTGAGAGGGTCGGGGGAGACTGCCTCGTCGAGGACCTCTGCTCCGATGGGCGGTGGCGGCGCTTCTCTCTACTCCGATGGCGCGCGCGGTGGCGGTTCGATCTGGCTCTGGGGGGAAGAAAGGAAGGGGAAGGCGAATTTAATACCCCCCTTTAACACCGGTTCATGGCTGGAACCGGTGTTAAAGGGATTCATTCACAGGCGCATTTACCCCCCTTTAACACGGTTCCAGCAGAACCGTGTTAAAGAAACGAAATAATCGCCCCTTTAACACCGTTCGTCTGAACCGTGTTAAAGGGCATTCATTCATGCATTAAAGGGCATTTTAATTCAAAAAATATGATATGAATTTAGAAAATTCATATCTTTTTCATTTCAACTCAGAAAAATATGAATAATATATCATAATTTTCACAAAAATAATATCTATCCATTCATGTAAATCACTTTATATTTACTTTACATGAAAATTTTCAAAATAATTAAAACACTTACATATAAATTTTGATTATTCAATTCAAACAAAAATAAATTGTTAAATCCTAAAACTTTGAACATAAGAAATATTAAGCATCTAAAAATAAATCTAACCCTATTTTATTAGATCAAATCATATTTTAATGCCGCATCTTTTGTATTAACATTTTTGAATTGATTGGATATTTAAATGTCGCATCTTTTGTATACACTTGAATCTCACCAAGCCTCGCTCAACTTGCATTGTTTTTTTGATAAAATAGCATATTGTGAACCTAAAAATGATTTTTGTAAAAAATCATGAGCATCGTATCATGTACCTGTAGTTCATATCTGACCCACTTCCTACCGATTCGGTACGAATTTGTCTTTTTCACCAGAGGTGGACGGAAAGGTTTCAGATCCCCCTGTTGGTACATTGTGCATATAAGGTGGTCTAGTATTTTTGTAAAATGTGTTGGTGGTTTTTTGAATTAGCCATTTGGTGGTTGCTTCACAAAACCGTTCGTTTTTTATGCTTGGAAAATGGAAAATTCCTTTTTGGTGCGATAAAAAGGAAAACTTCCTCTTGCAACATTGTTTGCCATGCCATGATGCACATGTATGCACAATATGGCCATATTATCACAAACTATGCCTTGATTCTAGCCATAACATTGGTCATTTGACCCGAAAGCCAAGAAACCTCGAATGAGATAGGTCATTTTGTGAAGGTTTTTTCGAGACATAATCAATATACCAAGTTTGAGATTTTTCCTTCTAACTATGTCACATAATATAACACCACGCGAAGGATTCACACTGTTTCGATCTTTTTTATTTTTTTTATCCCCGTTTTAAACTATCGACAAACTTTGTCGAACAACGGGCATGATGATTCTTAGCTCGGGGCCAAGCCTCGCTCAACTTGCATTGTTTTTTTGATAAAATAGCATATTGTCAACCTCGAATGAGAATGCAACTAATAGTAAGTTACATAAAGCCGAACTGGAACTGAAAATTAAGATACATAAAAGAACTGAAAATTAAGATACATGGACAGATTAAGTAACAATCGACCGAACTTGTTTCGGAATGTTGGAGTGATTTAGTCATGCTCCTTCCTACACCTGTAATACTCGCCACTGTAGTCATCGTACTCGCCGCCGCCGTCATCGCTGTCGTCATCGGGGTCGCCGTAATTGAACCTCTGGAGAGTACGCGTGGGCTGGACTTGAGGGTAGCGCGTGGGCTGGACTTGAGGGTAGCGTGGATGGGGGTTAGAGTCGGCGGTAGTGTCATAGGACATGACGCTCTGGAGAGTCCGACCGCGCCACCATAGCCGACGGCCGGCCTCGTTGAAGTTAGGAGGAGGTGGGCCTTCCTCCTCGTGCCTGGCGAGCGCCCTCTCACGCCGATCCAAGAAGAAGGCTTCCCAAGTAGGGAAATAGTCGGGATGCCATCTGGGATTCCTCCGCTGCTCCGGTGTGAGCTCGAAGTAGTAGTGGTTCGTGATGGCCATCCGGCGTGCCACACCTAGAGGGACAGGAGGAACTGCACGCCTCGACGCCAAAGATCCAAAGCGGGGACACGAGTTCCCGGCAGGTAGTTCGAGGCGCAAAGCGCCTCTGCCTCCCTAGGGGTTAGTGCTACGATGAAAGCCATGGGAAAGAGTGATGAGGTTGCAGATATGAGTCTAGAGATGTGCAATGACAATGGAGGCCAACCCTACATATATATATAGTGAACTAGCGGGAAGAAGCGGAGGAAGAAGCTGGCGGGAAGAAAAATGGCGGGAAGAAGAATCAAGGGAAGAAAAATGGCGGGATGAACCTTTAGTCCTGGTTGGAGACACCAACCGACTAAAGATGAACTTTAGTCCGGTTGGAGACACCAACCGACAAAACACGTGTCAGCACTAATAATAGGGGTGAGTGTCGACATTATGTCGTGCGGCGTGTACCTTGTCCCGGATGGTGTCACCAACCGGGACTAAAGATGAACCTTTAGTCCCGGTTGGAGACACCAACCGGGACTAAAGATGAACCTTTAGTCCCGGTTGAAGACACCAACCGGGACAAAACACGAGTCAGCACTAATAATAGGGGCGAGTGTCGACATTATTTCGTAAGTGTCGACACTATGTCGAGATGCTTGTACTATAAATAGGCATCCTTGTGAGTCCAGTCCTCCAGCCAGTTTGAGGCTATGCCTTACCTCCTTTCGAGAGCAGGGACACCACTATGGCCAGTTTCAGGGAGATGCCGACGGAGCCCAGTCCTCCGGCATCTCCGAGAAACTGTTCATAGAGGCACTCCCTAATATGTGAAATTAGTTAGCTCCCAGGTGTATTGATCTAGTTAGAGAAGTTACAAAGCTGCAAGATGGTTTTCGAGAGCAGGGACACCACTACGGCCAGTTTCAGGGAGATGCCGACGGAGCCTAGTCCTCCGGCATCTCCAAGAAACTGGTCATAGAGGCACTCCCTAATATGTGACCGCACGCGTTTGTAGATCAGATCTTAATGGTAAGTACGAATTGGGACAACTTCTTCTCATAGTCCCGGTCCATCCACAAAACATGACTAACACTCAAGACATGTATTAATATTAAAAACATGAACTAGAGTTACATAATATGAGCATGAACTTCTTGGCATATGTCCTTCCTTATGATCGCTTCAGACGTAACCATGGAGCATCTTCTTTACTTAACGGAATGCTTGGGTCAGGCCTTTGTGAAGGGCGGAATTTCATCAAACTTATTATAATCTTCTGACATGTCTGTCTTGTCCTCGATTCCCACGATGTTTCTTTTCCCTGAAAGAACTATGTGACGCTTTGGCTCATCATATGATTTATTCGTTTGCATATTTTTTATTTTTTTTGGTCTGGAGGACATGTCCTTCACATAGAAAACCTGAGCCACATCATTGGCTAGGACGAATGGTTCGTCTAAGTTCTTGTCTACCTTCATAAGATTGTTGAGATCCACCGTTGTCATTCCGTACTTCTTGTCTACCTCAACCCCTCCTCCTGTTATCTTGACCCATTTGCATCAAAACAAGGGGACCTTAAAATTAGGTCCATAGTCAAGTTCCCATATCTCCTCTATGAACCCATAATATGTGGTCTTTTGCCCATTGTCTTCTGCTGCATCGAAGCGGACACCACTATTTTGGTTGGTGCTCTTTTTATCTTGGCCTATCGTGTAAAATGTATTCCCATTTATCTCGTACCCTTGGAAAGTACATACAGTCGAAGATGGTGTCCTGGCCAACAAGTACAGCTGATCCCCAACAGTGGTGTTATTCGTGATAAGTCTTTGCAGCCAGCCGCCAAAACTCGCCATGTGTTCACTTATAATCAATTGATCAGACTGCCCCGGGTGTTTGAGGCGTATTAAATTCTTGTGTTCATTGATATATGGGGCAACCAAGATAGATCTTTGTAAAACCGTGTAGTGTGCTTGATTGAGAGAATGCCCGTCCCTACATATCATTTCTTTACATCCTAGGGTGCCTTTTCCACTCAGTCTCCCCTCATGTCGTGATTCTAGAACACCAATCGCCTTAAGGTCAGGAATAAAATCAACACAGAACTCAATGACCTCCTCTGTTACATAGCCCTTGGAGATGCTTCCTTCTGTCCTAGCACGGTTATGAACATATTTCTTTAAGACTCCCATGTACCTCTCAAAGGGGAACATATTGTGTAGAAATACAGGACCGAGAATGGCAATCTCTTCTACTAGGTGAACCAGGAGATGCGTCATAATATTGAAGAAGGATGGTGGGAACACCAACTCAAAGCTGACAAGACATTGGGCCACATCTTTGTAACCTGGTAGGCTTCGGATCGATTACCTTCTGAGATATTGCATTGAGGAATGCACATAGCTTCATACTGGGTCCTCGAACATTTTCAGGTAGAAGCCCCCTCAATGCAATCGGAAGCAATTGTGTCATAATCACGTGGCAGTCATGAGACTTCAGGTTTTGGAATTTTTTCTCTGCCATATTTATTATTCCCTTTATATTCGACGAGAAGCCAGACGGGACCTTGATACTGCTCAGACATTCAAAAAAGATTTCCTTCTCTGCTTTGGTAAGAGCGTAGCTGGCAGGAGTTAAGTGGCATCGTTTACCCTTCTCGTTCTCAGGATGCATAGGCTCTTCAGGGGCTTTCAGACGTTGCTGGTCCTGCCGTGCTTCCGGTGTATCTTTTGTCTTCCCATATACTCCTAGAAAGCCTAGCAGGTTCACGCAAACATTCTTCGTCACATGCATCACATAATATAGATTGCTTCTTCCACATGGGCGCGTGTCCGGCATCGTCATTCGGAACAGATAGACTGCCAGGACCTTTTCCAAAGATTACTTCTAGGTCCTTGACCATACCAAATACCTCCTCACCGGTACGGAGGACAGGCTTCCTCCGGGGTTCTGCCAGAAATTTGAAATGATTGCCTTTCTTTCTTACTGGATGCAGGTTCGGAAGAAATCGGAGATACCCTAGGTACACAACCTTCTTACATTTATCCAAATATACACTTCCAGTATCATATAAACAGTGTGTGCATGCATTGTATCCCTTGTTTGTCTGCCCTGAAATGTTACTAAGAGCAGGCCAATCATTGATGGTTACGAAAAGCAATGCTCGTAGGTCAAATGGCTCCCCTTTGTGCTCATCCCACATACGTACACCTGGTTTGGCCCACAGCTGTAAAAGTTCTTCAACTAGTGGCCTTAGGTACACATCAATGTCGTTGCCGGGTTGCCTCGGGCCTTGGATGAGCACTGGCATCATAATGAACTTCCTCTTCATACACAACCAAGGAGGAAGGTTATAGATACATAGGGTCACGGCCAGTCTGTGTTGCAGCTCTGCTCACCAAAAGGATTCATGTCGTCTGTACTTAGACCAAACCTTAAGTTCCTTACGTCACGTGCGAAGTCCGGGTACTCTCGCTCGACTTTTCTCCACTGTGACCCATCAGCGGGGTGTCTCAACATCGCGTCTTTCTTACGGTCTTCCATGTGCCATCGCAACAACTTGGCATGCTCTTTATTTCTGAAGAGACGTTTTAACCGTGGTATTATAGTGTGGCATCCCGCAAAACCACTACTAGAAAATCGCGTTGAATTTGTGCATTGCATCGTCATCTTCATGCATTGTTTGACTGCATTATTTGAAAAGCCTAGTTCTGAATTGTACAAAACCCCTATTATTTTCAAACACAAAACCCCGATCGCATCGGAGTATTTTTATTTGTCTAAAAACTGTTTGCAAATGGCCTTGTTTTGATTTAATCACGACCAAACAAACACAAAACTAAAACTGCCCAACCCTAAATCTTTTTCCACCCAAATCCTATCTACCCTCCAACCAAAACGTGCCACCTCCCCCCTCTCACCCAAAACATACCCACCTGCCACCTCATCCATCCACCATCCCACCTCTCCCCTTTTCTCACCCAGTCCACCCTCACCCACCCTCTCTCTCCTCTCAGCCGCGTGGGCCCACTCCCCAGCACACCCGCCCCCTGTCCCGCTGCCACCTGGGCCCTCCACGCGCCCTCCACGCGCAGGCCACCGCGCTGCCAGCCACACCACCGCTGCCCGTCCCTCTCACGCCGGTCCCACCCGTCCCCGCCGACCCCCCTGGCCCCCGACCCCCCCGCCCGCGCGTGCCCCGTGCTCCCCCGCCCCCCCTCTCTCCGGCCACCGCAGGCCCCCGCTCCATGATCTTCTCCTCTCCTCGCCGCCTCCCCTCGGCCCGCGTCCTCCCCCATGACTCAGCCCTCGCCCTCCTCCAGTCACCGCCCTCGCTACTTGGACCCGCCGACCGTCGGCGAGCCCGCCCCGCCCACGCCCCGCCGCGCGGCCCTCCCTCCCGGTCGCCTCGCCTCATGCGGCTCCCTGGCCAGCATGCTCAGCCCAGCGACGCAGCGCGCACCGCCTCCCTCCTCCTCCAGCGTGCGCGCCGCGCTCCACACGCCTGCGACCGCCGCCCGGAGCTTCCGCCGCCCGACCAAGCCTCGCCCCGAGCCCCTGCGCCAGCCTTGCCGTGCTCGCCGGCGCGCTCCCTCTCCGCTCCCTGCGCCCGCTGCCCCCGCCTCCCCTCGGCAGCGCCGCCGACCCGCGCGTCCTCGCGCCGCCGCCTGCGTCTCCAATCTCGCCGGACCCCGCCAGGAGCTCCACCCCGCCGGCCACCCGCGCGTCCTCGTGCTGCCGCATGCGTCGCCTCTCGCAGGTGTAGGTCTCCCTCGGGCCTGTCCCTGTGCTGGACGTCCATGATGCGGCCGATGAACCGCTCCGTCGTCTAGAGCAGAGTTTATCTCCGTGTAGTTGTCCCGGCACCCCAAGATCTTCTTCGGAGATGTACCCGGGAGGAGTACCTCGAACTCGTACCCTGCCAAGACCAACGTTTGATGTAATCCGAAGACCATGAACGTTAGCGCCGGTTGCAAGATCTACATGACCGAAGACCCGACCCTGAGGATCCGAAGACCGATCCCGGCACCGAAGACCGAACCCCGGCGCGTCAAGCTCTCCTTCCCGAACGCCAAGGTCATCAACCCGGATACGCCAAGTACCCCGAAGACCGTTCACTGAAACCCCAAGATCATCAACGGCACCCGAGCTCGACACCGGCAACTGAGATGGCCCCACGAGACCGTCGACAAGAAACCGCGAACCGGAACCCTGAGTTCTCCATCAAGGACGCCAGGACTGTCGCCATGACCCGTAGACCCCGGATGCGCCGAGACCCTAACCCCCAGAGTCCGAGAGAACGATTCCGCCAAGATCGACTCAATGGCGCAGAACCGACAAGAGCTTCGCAACGACAAGAACGACAACAACCAGGACGGTACCGATGCCCCGACGCCAGGCCAAGTACTCCCTCATGGTACGCCGAGACCCCCGAACCCGGAGACCGATCCCGTACCCGAAGGCCGCGGATGCGACAAGATCTACTACCCCGGAATCCGAGAACGCTCCCGCCGATCCCGCATCCGTCGAACCCTGGACCCTGGACCATGTCGAACCCCGAACCCCGGCAACCCAAGATCGTCGAGAACCCTAAATGTGTGACCCTTTTCCTCGATACCCTATTTTATAACATAATAACAACTGTTGCATATTAATCATTCATCTTGCATGCATGTTGTTTGGTTTGGGGGCCTTATGCCGATTCACCTAATAATTAAATATGGGGCCCATCTGCGGGCAAATCTAGTCTCATATCGGCCTCATTTAAACTTGTGTAGCGAAACGGTGTCTTATCTTGCCTTGTTATAACAACATTTAATTTGCGGGGTATCTAAACAACATGAGCCACCTAATAATTAATTGTCGGGACCCCGGTTCCACTTAATATGACCTAATTGCATCGCACCTTGCCATGCCATACATCATACATGCATCATGCCGATCTTCTGCCGTGTATTAAATAGTGCATCCGGTGTTTCTTCTAGTGTTTTGCTTCTTCATGATAAGGCCGTTGAGTTGATGCAGTGTCGCCGATCTTCGGGTGAACCTTCGACAATGTTTTCAGGCGAGCATCTCCCCCCTTTCTACCTATCTTACTTTTATAGTATTTACTTCCCTCCTGTTGATCTATTGCTATCTGTGTTGCGATGCTTTAGTTTCCGTACCTGTGATATACCGTGCAGCCTTATATTGCCTTGGCCACACCCTATTACCTGTTGTTTGGTAGATAGTTGGACTTGCGCGTCGTAGTTGCTTGCTCAAGTGCTGATGTGTGTCGTCATATGCCACAGTTGCTGATGTATTGCCGCATGTTGATGTTGGAGATGATTCTAGTTTTACTTACCGTCACTTTAATTTCTGTTTAACAACTAAAATTGAAATAAGCAGAGGCATCGGTGGGTGATAGATAATATTTGGTTTTCCGAACGCCCACTTGTGTCCCGTAAGACCCCGAGTACTTGATACCTGTTCCTTGATTTATCGCGCTATCCACATCCGGGAGGTATATGGGACCCCCGCGAGCTTGATTCGGACTTATTTCTTGGGGCCACAAACTAGTTTGAGGTTTTATTTACGATCCTGTACTTATGCCATGCTACTTTCGTATTTAAATTGTGCGAGGAGCACACTGCATCGCTTAGGATCGGGACACGATTCCGCGGTGTCGACAAGCCCAGCCACACTTTCGGGTTCCCGATCGTTTCACAACGTATTACCCAAACCTTGAGGCCGTCTCGAGCTTGCTTACTCGTTGCGGATTCTACTTAAGGTGGCCTGAAATATTTCTGAATCTGTGATTGTTCATCGTGAAAGCCTCGTTGGTTTTGATTTGGTTTTTCCGAGGTTGATCGAGCGTGTGTTGCTATTGGTGCACCCCGGCCGGGTAAAACTTTCTGAAAGCCGTGTCCGCGGATATGGACGACTTGGAGCACAGTATCTCGATCATAGACAAGCATAACTAAAGTTTACTGCTATAAATTTGACTATAATGACTAGTAATCAGCTTCACTATAATGGAATGGCTAATTAATACTGCCCACAATTGCTTGTTTGGTTGTCGCTTGCGACAATTGTACCTGACTAGTAAGTATTGCAACTGCAACGGAATTGGCTGAATAAAAGTACCAACAACTGCTGGGTTTTGGGATTATATCATGCTATCTGTATTTGATTAGTAATTGCCGCAACTATAACGGAATGGTCAACTAAAAGTGCCCACTGTTTGCTTTATCAGGATGCTTATCTAAACCTGACTAGTAATTGCTGCAACGATCACTGAATAAATAAAGCTGCCAACTGTGTGAGTTCCTCGGTTGACTTCCTCGTTTGGTCTCGAGGGGGAAACACCAGGATGGGTTTGTTTTGGTGTTAGCTTCAGGTTGGATCCGGATAGGTCATTCTTACCCCTCTCTGATAACCGCCAGTTGTATCGAGTCTCTATAGGTTGTTTAGTGCATGCTTTGCCGCCTTCATCCACCATACCTATGTAGGCGAGGACCGCCTTCTAGCCTCGCTGTCATGGCCTCGATCGACGCTCCTTCTTTTTCCTTTGCCCTTTGCCGCACCCTTTGTTAAGCAGGTTTTGAGATCGACGTTAGCGTGGTTACCCTTCCGCTTGGCCTGGGCAAGGTTATGGACGCCATTGGTTATTCTTCAGGGCTCTTAGCCCCACTTGCTTCTTGTCCGTAGTCGGACGCTCTACCGTTTTCAAGGTGATTTGGATCTTTGTATATTATAGCTGTATTCTTGACTCCTTGAGTCGCTGTTATATATATCTGTTCTGTGGGTCCCATCGAGGACTGTTGTGTAATGTTATTACGCTTTCCACCCGCATTGAAAGTGCTGGTGGGCACCTTTGAATCGCTTTTATGCGGGTTTGGCGAGTTTCGCTAAAACTTGCATAGGGCCGATTCTCGAGGGTGTTACTGAGTGGTATCGAGCTCAGCTGGCGATACCCTGAAGTCCAAATTAGGATAACCTAGCTAACGGCCGAAGTAGAGTGTCAAAACTATTTGCAAAATCGGTTGGATAGTTCTGATTAGGTCTAATTTTACTCCTTACCCCTCTGCTATTCTCCTCTTACCTCGACGTGTTTTGAAATCTGCTCTCTTCCCTCTCTTCGAGTCCAGGAATTCTCGTGGTTGGGTTTCCGTCGTACCTTCAGGGCTTCGCTTTCTCCCTTTTGTGACGGAGGTGCTACGATCATCAATCTGCAGCTGGTCTGTTGTGCCCTTCCTCCGATCTTTTGTTCTTGAGCTCTTGATCCATATGTATTCTTGCTGGATATCAGTGTCGTTGAAAAACATATGAGAAGGACGAGCATTGGTGAAGTTGGAGTATACCTTGAGCATGTGTTGTTCATGCCAATGGAACCATCGCGGAACCTAATCATTGTGTCTTTCATACGATTTCTGCTGGCATCATCCCTTTGTTCCGGATACCGACTATGAAGATCTTCAGTCTAAATTCCGAGAGTTGGTTGCCTAATCCGTCTATTCGTGTGCAGAGTAATGGTATGAGTGCGGGATGGATTAGCTACCCTACCACTGCTCTTATCATTCGCTTTTGTACGTCGAATCAGTGGATCCAGCAATTTTACTCCGTCCATGGAAGTTAGGGGTGTCCTTACCTTCAACTCCGTCCTTTGTTTCCCCGGAGTGTTCTCTCGACGGTCAGGAACAACGACCCTTTGTTGGTGGTGTCGCCGATTTCCAGATGGAGAAGAAACCCTCGTTAGTGGTGTCGCGAGGATCTACCTGAAGCGAGAAGATGCAGATCACCGACCTTCTTTCCGGTACCATGAGGCGGATCTCGAGGGCGAGATCCATTGTTAGTGGTGTCGAATTGTGG
This sequence comes from Avena longiglumis, assembly GCA_030063025.1. Lineage (NCBI taxonomy): Eukaryota > Viridiplantae > Streptophyta > Magnoliopsida > Poales > Poaceae > Avena > Avena longiglumis. Next base: position 76,243,701 of record CP125978.1, read on the forward strand.
CATCCCGCAAAACCACTACTAGAAAATCGCGTTGAATTTGTGCATTGCATCGTCATCTTCATGCATTGTTTGACTGCATTATTTGAAAAGCCTAGTTCTGAATTGTACAAAACCCCTATTATTTTCAAACACAAAACCCCGATCGCATCGGAGTATTTTTATTTGTCTAAAAACTGTTTGCAAATGGCCTTGTTTTGATTTAATCACGACCAAACAAACACAAAACTAAAACTGCCCAACCCTAAATCTTTTTCCACCCAAATCCTATCTACCTCCAACCAAAACGTGCCACCTCCCCTCTCACCCAAAACATACCCACCGCCACCTCATCCATCCACCATCCCACCTCTCCCTTTTCTCACCCAGTCCACCCTCACCCACCTCTCTCTCTCACCACAGGCCCACTCCCAAGACACCCGCCTGTCCACTGCCACTGGCCCTCCACGCCCACTCCACTAGAAGCCACTGCTGCCCACGCTGGCCACGCCGGCCCGTCCCCTCTGCTGCACGCCGTCCCACCTCCGCCCCGCACCACCGCCCCAGACCCCATCTCAGCGTGCCCCGTGCTCCCTCGCCTCCCTCTCGTGCCACGCAGCCCCGCCGCTCATGATCTTCCTCTCTCGCCTCCCTCCTGGGCGGTGGCGTCCCCATCGCCAGCCCGGCGGCTCGCGCCAACCCCTGCCGCCGCTGCTGCTCCCCGCCGACCGCTCCACGCCCGCCCCGCCTCGCCGCCGCTTTGCCACGCGCCTCCGGTCGCCTTTGCCTCTCCTGGCCAGGCCGCGGCTCCGCTGACGCAGCCGCTGCCGCAGCCGCCCTCCTTCCTCTCAGCTAGCGCCGCGCTGCCCACGCCACCCGCCGCCGCCAGAGCTTCCACCTCACGGGCCACCACAAGGCTCCCCTCGTGCCGCCGCCGTCGCCTCTCGCAGTGTAGGTCTCCTCGGCTGTCCCCTCGTGGCCGGACGCCCATGATGCGCCGATGAACCGCCCGCTGCTCAGAGCAGAGTTTATCTCATGTAGTTGTCCGGCACCCCAAGATCTTCTTCGGAGATGTACCCGGAGGAGTACCTCGACTCGTACTCTGCCAAGACCAACGTTTGATGTAATCCAAGACCATGAACGTTAGCGCCGTTGCAAGATCTACATGACCAAGACCCGACCACGAGGATCCGAAGACCGATCCGGCACCGAAGACCGAACCCGGCCAAGGCTAAGCTCTCCTTCCCGAACCAAGGTCATCGACCCGGATCGCCAAGTACCTCAAGACCGTTCCGAAACCCCAAGATCATCAACGGCAGCTCGACACCGAAGATGGCCCCGATGTACGAGACCGTCGACAAGAAACCGCGAACCGGAACCCTGAGTTCTCCATCAAGGACGCCAGGACTGTCGCCATGACCCGTAGACCCCGGATGCGCCGAGACCCTAACCCCCAGAGTCCGAGAGAACGATTCCGCCAAGATCGACTCAATGGCGCAGAACCGACAAGAGCTTCGCAACGACAAGAACGACAACAACCAGGACGGTACCGATGCCCCGACGCCAGGCCAAGTACTCCTAATGGTACGCCGAGACCCCCGAACCCGGAGACCGATCCCGTACCCGAAGGCCGCGGATGCGACAAGATCTACTACCCCGGAATCCGAGAACGCTCCCGCCGATCCCGCATCCGTCGAACCCTGGACCCTGGACCATGTCGAACCCCGAACCCCGGCAACCCAAGATCGTCGAGAACCCTAAATGTGTGACCCTTTTCCTCGATACCCTATTTTATAACATAATAACAACTGTTGCATATTAATCATTCATCTTGCATGCATGTTGTTTGGTTTGGGGGCCTTATGCCGATTCACCTAATAATTAAATATGGGGCCCATCTGCGGGCAAATCTAGTCTCATATCGGCCTCATTTAAACTTGTGTAGCGAACCGGTGTCTTATCTTGCCTTGTTATAACAACATTTAATTTGCGGGGTATCTAAACAACATGAACCACCTAATAATTAATTGTCGGGACCCCGGTTCCACTTAATATGACCTAATTGCATCGCACCTTGCCATGCCATACATCATACATGCATCATGCCGATCTTCTGCCGTGTATTAAATAGTGCATCCGGTGTTTCTTCTAGTGTTTTGCTTCTTCGCGGATAAGGCCGTTGAGTTGATGCGAGTGTCGCCCCGATCTTCGGTTGAACCTTCGACAATGTTTTCAGGCGAGCATCTCCCCCTTTCTACCTATCTTACTTTTATAGTATTTACTTCCCTCCTGTTGATCTATTGCTATCTGTGTTGCGATGCTTTAGTTTCCGTACCTGTGATATACCGTGCAGCCCTATATTGCCTTGGACACACCCTATTACCTGTTGTTTGGTAGATAGTTGGACTTGCGCGTCGTAGTTGCTTGCTCAAGTGCTGATGTGTGTCGTCATATGCCACAGTTGCTGATGTATTGCCGCATGTTGATGTTAGAGATGATTCTAGTTTTACTTACCGTCACTTTAATTTCTAACAACTAAAATTGAAATAAGCAGAGGCATCAGTGGGTGATAGATAATATTTGGTTTTCCGAACGCCCACTTGTGTCCCGTAAGACCCCGAGTACTTGATACCTGTTCCTTGATTTATCGCGCTATCCACATCCGGGAGGTATATGGGACCCCCCTGAGCCAGAGCTTGATTCAGACTTATTTCTTGGGGCCACAAACTAGTTTGAGGTTTTATTTACGATCCTGTACTTATGCCATGCTACTTTCTGTATTTAAATTGTGCGAGGAGCACACTGTACTGTTTAGGATCGGGACACGATTCCGCGGTGTCGACAAGCCCAGCCACACTTTCGGGTTCCCAGTCGTTCACAAACAGATACCCAAACCTTGAGGCCGTCTCGAGCTTGCTTACTCCGTTGCGGATTCTATTTAAGGGTGGCCCCTGAAATATTTCAATCCTGTGATTGTTCACCGTGAAAGCCTCGTTGGGTTTTGATTTGGTTTTCCGAGGTTGATCGAGCGTGTGTTGCTATTGGTGCACCCGGCCGGTAAAACTTTCTCAAAGCCGTGTCCGCGGATATGGACGACTTGGAGCACAAGATCTCGATCATAGACAAGCATAACTAAAGTTTATCGCTATAAATTTGACTATAATGACTAGTAATCAGCTTCACTATAATGGAATGGCTAATTAATACTGCCCACAATTGCTTGTTTGGTTGTCGCCATGACAATTGTACTGACTAGTAAGTATTGCAACGCAACGGAATTGGCTGAATAAAAGTACCAACAACCTGGGTTTTGGGATTATATCATGCTATCTCAGATTTGATTAGTAATTGCAACTATAACGGAATGGTCAACTAAAAGTGCCCACTGTTTGCTTTATCAGGATGCTTATCTAAACCTGACTAGTAATTGCTGCAACGATCACTGAATAAAGCTGCCAACTGTGTGAGTTCCTCGGTTGACTTCCTCGTTTGGTCTCGAGGGGGAAACACCAGGATGGGTTTGTTTTGGTGTTAGCTTCAGGTTGGATCCGGATAGGTCATTCTTACCCCTCTCGATAACCGCCCGGTTGTATCGAGTCTCTATAGGTTGTTTAGTGCATCTTTGCCGCTGCCGCTTCCACCATACCTATGTAGGCGAGGACGCCAATTCTAGCCTCGCTGTACTGGCCTCGATCGACGCTCCTTCTTTTTCCTTTGCCCTTTGCCGGCACCCCTTTTGTTAAGCAGGTTTTGAGATCGACGTCGTTAGCAGGGTTACCCTTCCGGCTTGGCCTGGGCAAGGTTATGGACGCCATTGGTTATTCTTCAGGGCTCTTAGCCCCACTTGCTTCTTGTCCGTAGTCGGACGCTCTACCGTTTTCAAGGTGATTTGGATCTTTGTATATTATAGCTGTATTCTTGACTCCTTGAGTCGCTGTTATATATATCTGTTCTGTGGGTCCCATCGAGGACTGTTGTGTAATGTTATTACTTCGTTTTCCACCCGCACGAAAGTGCCTGGTGGGCACCTTTGAATCGTTTCTATGCGGGTTTGGCGAGTTTCGCTAAAACTTGCATAGGGCCGATTCTGAGGGTGTTACATATAGGAGCATACCACATAACCTTGGCGGGAACCTTCTTCCTAGGGGCCTCGCCCTCAACATCGCCAGGATCGTCTCGTCTGATCTTATACCGCAGTGCAGTGCATACCAGGCATGCATCCAAATTCTCGTACTTCTCACCGCGGTATAGGATGCATTCATTAATGCAGGCATATATCTTCTGCACGTCTAATCCTAGAGGGCAGACAACATTCTTTGCTTGGTATGTACTGTCGGACAACTCATTATTTCTTGGAAGAAGATTCTTCATTTTTACCAACAACTTCGAAAATGCGCTGTCAGTCACACCATTCTCTGCCTTCCATTGCAGGAAATCCAGTGTGGCACCTAGCTTTTTGTGGCCATATTCGCAAGTTGGATACAACAATGTTTTGTGATCCTTTAATATCTGCTCCAGCTTCTCCTTATCCTTTTTAGTTTCACATTCTTCCTTTGCATCAGTAATGGCCCGACCAAGATCGTCATCAGCGGGCCCATCTGCTCCCTCTTGATCTTCATTATCTACCCCCGTTGCATTATCATCATATTCAGGATACATATTATGATAGTTGTCATCATCCTCTTCTTCTTCGTTGTCTTCCATCACAACCCCTTTTTCTCCGTGCTTGGTCCAACAATTATAGCTGGGCATGAAACCGGATCGAAGCAGGTGGGCGTGAATGGTTCTGGTATTTGAGTATTCTTTCTTGTTCTGACAGTGAACACACAGACATCACATAAAACCATTGTGACCACAGTTTGCATTAGCCACAACGATGAAATTTTGAAGGCCCGTAATGTACTCGGAAGTGCGGCGGTCACCGTACATCCATTGCCGGTTCATCTGCATTAATATGTAGTATATATCAAAAAATAATAGGGAGATGACCATTTATATACATAGTACATCAATGAAACATGAAAGGATAGTTGCCGACCTCGACCGAGACGGAAAGAGCAACAAGAAAACTTATTTTGAGCTCTCGGGCATTTCATCGAACACATCTTGTGCATATGAAAAAAAACTAGCACTCTTCACACCCTCTTGCTAGGCTCCAAAATGTGAAAGAATAGAAGAGTGGGGTGTGTGTGTCGGCTGGGGTGGTGTCTTATATAGCCCCCCCCCTTTAACACCGCTTCATGCCACGAACCGGTGTTAAAGGGGGGGCCTGCGCGGTCCACTGTTGCAGGGTCCTTTAACACCGGTTCGTGGCATGAACCGGTGTTAAAGGGGGGCTCCTTTTTTGCCGCAGGGGCCACGATGGTACGGCTCCCCCATTAACACCGGTTCGTAGAAGAACCGGTGTTAAAGCCCTTTTTCGGGATCAACAAAAGACCTCGTTTCCACTAGTGAGCGCGAGGAAAATTGTGGAAAAGATATGATCAAAAACGAAAGCGGGTGAATACTCAGAATATGAGTGAACCAATCTTAATCTCATGATCATAAATAATTAAAATAATAAATAAATAAAGACTTAGCTGTTTGACGTAGACGATGATTGATTGCAGCGAAGAAGATGAATCTGAACGCGGACCAATACACCAAAGTAGTCGATGACAGAGATGAAGCAGTCTGTCACGACAGAAAGCTTGCTACAGAAAAACGGATCTGGCAAAGTAGCAACTTAGCCTGATTCGGTCCGACATCGAGCACGTCGGTTTCCATGCAATGCTGGCGGGAGATCCATGCTGTTAGCATACTCTCACCGGGAAATCCATGCATGGCCTGCCTCTTCACGTAACTATGCATGTAATTAGCATCGTTGCCGGAAAATCCATGCAAGCAACGTGCTTCTTGACGTGAAGTGCTGATTGCCTCGGAAACAGATACTGATCAGAATCGAAACAGGTCAGCTAGTAGGTGTCGTGACAACCCAGGTCAACGTACTTCTGGCCGATCGATAATCCTGATCTGATCCGCATACGTGCGAGCAAAGTGTTGATGTCGACCTGCGATTACATATGCACTCCAGCTAGATCGAAGAAGAGGTTGACGAAGATTACCGTGATGCTGCCGGTTTAGCCACATGCTCGAGAGGAGAGATGATAAATCCTCTAAAGACTCTCAAGAGCGATGACGAAGCCGGCGCGTCGACGGAGATGTGATTTGACCGTCTTCGCCTTCGAAGACGGCGAGGGATCCCGCCCGGATCCGTGCTGTAAGCGCCTCTTGCCCCACGATGGGCGCCAACTGTCGTGGTTTTGTCGACACGTACGCCATAGGGGTATCCCAACGGCGAGTTTAGATACGTGGGGGGAAGACCGAGAGCGTTCGGGTCGGCGTGACACAGTTTACCCAGGTTCAGATCTCACGACGGTGGCGAGATCCTCCTCCTACTATAAATCACTATAATGGCAATACACCGAGTTACAGGATTGGGAGTTCGCTATGTGCGGGTAGTGCAATGCACTTGTTGTTCTTGTTTAGCTTATGCCCTAAAGGCTCTCGTAGGCCGGCTTATATGAGCGCCAGGACCTAGGGTTACATGGAGAGTCCCAGCCAGATACGGTTACAGAGTCCTAGACTAATACTAACTAGTCTTCGTGTCCTCCAAGGCTCCGGCTTCCATCATAGGCGGTGGCACGCCGCCTTCCTTTATCCCTACTGGACCTCCGTCTTGTCTATCAGCAACTGGGCCGCCCGGTTATGCCATAGGCCTAACCACCAACCGTGGGCCACCCGGGCTTGCCGGTATGAGACTATGCCGTAGGTATACCCATTTGGTATATCCACAACATCTGAAGATCTTCCTGGCACCCTCACCGGAGAGGAGATCATCCCAGAGGCCTTCTTATTCATCATGCCAGCATCCGGTATGAAGCGTGAGTAGTTCCACCTTAGACTACGGGTCCATGTAGTAGCTAGATGCTTGTATCTCCTCCTTGTGCTTTCATGTCTAGATCTTGTGAGCTCCGTTCATGATCAAGATCTCATCTATTTGTAATCATGCATGTTGTGTTTCCGGGGATCGGATGGATATTGGGATTACTATGTCAGATTTATTAATGGTTTTGTCTATTTGATTCTATCATGTCTGTGTTGTTTGTGATCTTGCATGCTCTCCGTTGTTAGTAGCTATCTTGGCCAAGTAGTTGCTAGTGACTCCAAGAGGGGGTATTTATGCTCGGTAGTGGGTTCATGCCTCTACTTAATCAAGGGAAGTAACTGAAATCTTTACGATTGTAGATGTGCTGTTGCCACTAGGGAGAAAACAACAGTCTCTTGTTCATGGAACAAGTGGATTGTTTACCTTATACACTTTGCTTAAAGCAGTTGTCTGTTGTTTGCAACTTAATACTGAAGGGGGTTCGGATGATAACCCAAAGGTGTACTTCTAGTCATAGACGCAGTTGGATGGCGATCTATGTATATTTTTGTATTGCCCAATCGAATCTCATAGGATCTTTTTGTCTAGTATTGCATTGTTATGCCTTGCTCAGTCCTGTGAATTGCCCTGCTGTAATTTGTTTACCCAGCATGCCATGCTTGTTTATCTAAGGAGAACACCTCTAGTGAACTATGGACCCCGGTCCAATCTTTACCATTGACACATCTTTCACTATTACTGTTTACTTGCTGCAAACCATCATCACCTTCAACACCATACAAATAATCCTTTGTTACAGCAACCGGTGAGATTGACAACCTCACTGTTAGTTGGGGCAAAGTCTTGAGTTTGTGTTGTGTCGGTTTCCACGTTGCTTGAAACACCTTTGAGGCGTTTCCTTCCTCTTAATGGTTCGATTACGTTGTTTTCTTCCTGAGGGAAAACTTGCTGCTGTACCGCATCATACCTTCCTCTTGGGGTCTCCCAACAAAGTGTTCTTTGCAACATTTCTTGGCTTTGGTTAGTCTTTGTTTTTTTTTTTTTTTTTTTCTTTTTTTTCTTAAAGTAAATAACCTCACTGCTTTCACTATTTTGTTTCATTGTTTTGGTTGTTTTAAATTTTTTTTTGTGACAAACATGGACTTAAAGGGGTTGATAGGATACTCACTATAACTCTACAAACAAACTTCTTTCAGCTTCTTTCAAAAACTCTAAAAAGTTTGGCCTAGAGCAATTCTAGGATGGGTGACCGACCGGGAAGTGGGTACCGGGTGCACATGAGTGAGGACAAAGTGCATAGAAAAGACTAGTGTTGGTCTTTGGGGCCAGTCTACATATCCTATTAAGCTACCAGGAGTGAAATCCCCCGGGCCCAGTGGACGGGGTGTTACAGAAAAGAGTAGAAAGTTTCATTCTTATAGTGGGAGATTTCAACTCGCGGGGTCCAACTTCCGGTGTGAGTGCAACGCGGGGTCCAAGTTCCATGTAATCGCTGGGTTTCGCAAACTTGGGCTACCAATCACTCAGAAGGCCCATTTCGAGTTGAATTTGTCCCACCCCTGCCAAATACAAACTTTTCGTCAACTACCCGTGAAGGAGACGTTCAGGACCTCCATGTCACTACTCTATCCGTGACGCGAGCGCCAAGTCGGCAACCACGTAGGTAAACCGAGGAACTAGACCCCACGTAGCGTTGACAAAATTCACAAATTCGCTCACTCCTTCACATGAACCCTAGCGCCGCCGCCGGCGAAATCAACCCTCCACCCAGAACGATCCCTTCGGACATTTGCCTTCCGGCTCAAATTTGCTATGCCCTCTCGCTGATCTCGAGCTCTAATGCCGCATGGTGTGCCCACCGTTCCGAGGATTTAGCCCGCCTCCACCCCCGAACGAGCTGAGCAGCACGGAGGATGGCAGATCATCGAACCCTGCAAGATGTGTTGGATACATGAGGGTGAGATACTCTCCTATTTGCTTTTTGCACTAACTATAACTGCAATCTGTGTATTGATCTGAAAGAGATAGATCGAACCTAGAATTGTTTGCTGGCCGAACGCTGACAGACAAGTTCTTATTTTTTCCCAAATTTGTGTCAACTAGGGCCCCCCAGAGGCCCCTTACGTGGTTTTGGTACGCGTCAATGGATACCAACCGCAAATACCAAATGTGAAGGCCAAGTGGAATATGGTACTTATGTCGCGATTAAAGAAGAACCGGCATAGATTTGCACTATCCCTGGAGTGGTTGCTGCTCTGCATAAACATACACTACTAGGAAAACGACTATAGGTAATCAGCACATCCGTGGCTCACATGGTTGAAGTGCCCCACGGTTAAAACAGGCGTGGCTCACCTGTGGGCAGTGCCCTACTAATAACTAGAACATCCGTGGCGCACATGACCCTAGTGCGCCACGATATGTGTGTGGGCCAGGCCTGTTGCCACACGCCAAACTTCTGTAGCGCACCATGCACACGTGCGCCACGGTTGTTAGGGTCATCTAGGCGGCGTGTGCATGGTGCGCCACGACCGAGCGCATGCCCACCTCTGCTCGAGACGGCCACAAACTTCGTGACTCCTCCTAGTGCGCCAGGGACTAGGAGCATCTGTGGCGCACTCTGCCTAGTGCGCCACAGAAGTTTGTACTCCCTGTGGCGCACTGTTGCCGTGTGCGCCACGGATGTGTCGATTTTTTTAGGACAGCACTTTATGTGCACATGTGTGACCACATCCACCATCCCACACTTCACTTTGTCCTTCTTCTTCCTCCTTAGATCTAGTCGGGATCTTCTCCTTCCCACCTCAATTTCTCCACACATTCACCATTTTTAGCATGTAAAACTTGCTTTGGATGTTACATAAGTAATAGAGGAGGTCTCCGGTCTCTCATCTATCCGTCTCCGGTCGACGCGCACACCTCTCCTTTCCATCTTTCTCGCGATCGGTCTCTCATCTCGGTAAGTTGTCCATGTAAGGATGTGTTCATGTGTATATGGATGATGCATGTGCTCATATGTATGTAGATGATCGATGCTCATGTCATGATGTGTGTATGTGTGGAGAGCTAGGATCGATGGTCATATGTGTGTGTATATGGAGAGTATCGATGATGCTCATGCATGTGTGTATGGAGAGGATAATGATATGTTCATGTGTGTATGGATCGGTCTCTCTCTCTCTTGTGTTTGTATGTGAACAAGTTGCCATTTGTTTTGCCAAAATGTTGATTCATTTCCATTTTGGCAAGACTTTGGCATTCATAAAGGTCCTAATTTTAGGATAGGTCATGCGAAATTTTCTATCGACCATTGCATGCATGCATTCATTATGTGGTTCTAATAGACTTCAAAATTGTACCGTGTACATCGTGCAGGCAAAATGGTCCGCATAATGAGCGAAGGCATTGTGGCTAGATTTTTGAAATGTGCGACGGCCGACATGATACGAAATAACAAGATGATATAAGATGTCCGTGCGAAGATGCAAACTCAATCGGGTGATCGACCAGATTCCGGGAATCAGCGCACTCGCTCGCCATGGTTTCATGGATGGATACACTCGTTGGATAAGCGATGGCGTAGATGATGGAGACGGTGATCATCATCACGAGAACGGGCGAGATGATGAAGAGGCCCCGGAGATGGTGAAGGTGCAAGGCATCGGGATGATGATGATCTAGATGCCGGAGGAGCGCATTTACGATGGAACAACGTCGGGTGCGGGACCTTATGTGCAAGAGCTGCTTCTCAAGCGAGTAACGCCAGGCTGCCGCTAGAGAGAAAGCCAAGCTTGCGCAACTTGAGAAAGACGCGTTACTCCATTGTATGAAGGATGCAGCCCGATGATACCCGGTTGAATGTAACGCTCAAGGCTATGGAGATGAAGGCAAAGCACAAATTGAGCGACGCAAGCTTCGACGATATGATGGCATTACGCACGATCGTCTCCCGGAGGGGAACACATGTCCAACTAGTATCGAGGATGCCAAGAAAATCGTCTGTCCTCTCGATCTACCGCACGTTAGATATCACGTATGCATCAACGATTGCATCATTTATCGGGGCGAGGACACGGAGAAAACCACATGTCCGGTGTGCGGCGTGAGTCGATACAAGAAAGGGAAGAAAGCACCTCGAAAAGTGGTATGGTACTTTCCTATCACCCCTCGTCTGCAGCGCTATTTCGCGGACCCTAAGGAAGCTCATGCGATGGCATGCGGAAAGGAAGAAGCCAGGAGATGATGATGACCGAAAGGATGAGCTGCCGACGCACCCTTCGGATGCTAGCGCTGGAAAGCATTGGACCTCAATTCCCGAATCGTGGAGATTCGAGGAACATCGGGCTTGGTGCGAGCACCGATGGACTCAATCCGTTCGTAGCCGAGCAGCACGCACAGCACTTGGCCTGTGTTTGTATGGATGTACAACCTCCCTCCATGGTTGTGCATGAAGAAGAAGTACATACAAATGAGTATGCTAATTCAAGGGCGAAACAACCTGGTACCGACATCAATCAGTATCTCGGCTGTTGAAAGAGGAGCTAGCCACGTTATGGGAATCTGGAGCCAATACTTACGACGTCGCACAAGATTATTTCACTATTAGAGCCGCTGGTCACTACGGCAAGACTATCCAGGTTGCGGGTATATCTCGGGGCAGGTTATCCAAGGATTCCACGCATGCGTTAGGTGCATGGATAACACAAGCTATCTCCAACTAGAGAAAGATCCAGGGTCATCGAAAACCGTGTTCATGGCGCACCGGAGGTGGCTTGGCAAGAATGATCCATGGAGAAAACGTGGAGACCTGTTCGATGGCAAATCAGAGACCCGAGGAATCCCAGAGCGTAGGAGCAACGAAGAAGTGGAAGAGTTGCTGAAAAACTGGAAATATTGTCCTAAGCCTGGAAAGAAGCAAAAGAGGCAGCAACAAGACAAGCCGCTGATGAAGGTATGGAAAACAAGGTCTGTTTTCTGGGAGTTGCCATACTGGAAGTTTCTCCGCACGCCTCATAGCCTCGACATCATGCATATCACGAAAAACGTGTGCGAGTCCGTCGCCACCATAATCAACATGCCGATAGGACGAAGATGGTCCAAAGCAAGGCACGACTGATATGCTTGGGTATCCGGAAGGAGCTTCACGGAGGACGACTACTCCCGATGATCGTGAAGATGACGATGATCATGAGTCGGAGACACACAAGGTCGTCGGAAGGGTAAAAGTTCAAGAAGAACGAATATTACTGCCTCCTTCTTGATTCACTCTAAGCCGTGATGAGATCAAACAGTTTTCAAGTGCCTTCTAGGAGTCAAATTTCACGGCCACGCTGGCAAGATAAGCGATACCTAGACGAGGCGGCAGAGGTTCAGTGGCATGAAGTCTCATGACTGTGCCGTGCTAATGACGCAGGTACTTCCGGTCGCACTAAGAGGGATAATGGACGAGCACGTCCGTGAAACGTTATTTGGCTTATGCAAGTTTTTCGACGTCATCTCTAGGAAGTCGATTGGCTTGAATCATCTCGGAAGGCTACAGGAGGAGATCGTGGTGATACTATGTGAGCTTGAGGTCTACTTCCCACCCGCATTCTTCGACATTATGGTGCATCTGCTGGTCCATGTCGTGGAGGACATCGTACAACTCGGGCCGATGTTTCTCCGCAGCATGATGGCGTTCGAAAGGATGAACGGACACATCAAAGGATACGTCGCAATGTGTCCCGTCCAGATGGAAGCATAGCCAAGGGCTTTCGGCGAAGAGTGCATCTCTTTACGCACGAATTATCTAGACATCGAGAACCACGTGGTCTTCCCGTCAATGCACACCTTGGCAAGCTCGACGGATCTGGTCACCGAGAGGGTCGTCGACACGCATGCAGACTTCGATTTTCGACGCAGACTTTGATCGAGCAAACCTCGCCGCGCTACAGCATTTAGAACTGGTCGATCCTTGGGCAAGCACAAAAGGTTAATCGAGAAGAAGTACGACCGGGGCATACAGAGGACGCAGGAGAAATAATCAAAGAGCGCAACTCAGATTTCATGCGTTGGTTTAGGCGGACGCGCCTGGATAATCCCCCGCGCTCGCATTCTTCTGACACGGAAAAGATCATATTCACCTTGTCGCAGGGACCGATGCAAAACCTGGTGACCTATCAGGCGTATGATATCAACGGCTACACATTCTACACGGAGGAAAAGGACAACAAGTGTGATTATCAGAACTCCGGCGTAACGTCGGAATTCTACACCGATGACAACGTGAAGGAAAGATTCTACGGAAGAATCGAGGAGATCTGGGAGCTCGACTACTGTGGAGAAAAGGTGCCGATGTTCCGTGTCAGATGGGCAAAGAACGTCGAAAGAAGACCGGTATTTCACAACCATGGTTATACCCGGCCAAATCCAAGGCCACGGTGCAAAGCGTGGCGCGAAAAATGAACCGTGGTACCGGCTGCAAAGTGGACCAATGTTTTTCATTACCGACCGACAAAGCCTAGCCGTGTTGTCGTGAGGAGAGAAAAGGAACATCATCGGAATGGATGGAGTCGCCAATGAGCAAGACTTGACCGATGCGGCGATCAAAGATTGAAGATGACGACGACTACGATGCGAGAACATACATCACAAGAAGAAAAGGACAACCCTACCCAAAAAGGTAGCCCGTTCGAAGAAGAAACATTAAAGTGCCGGGCTAAATTATTCAACGCGATAAAGAAGGGAAAAAGATTGTAAAACGCTAGCTCAAAAAATATTGTAAAAGCGTGGTGAAAAAGATTGTAATATTCATGGACAAATTATTATGAAATTTAGTTATACTTTAAATCATATTTTGGGCATTTTGGAATATTATTACTTTTGGGCATTTTGGAATATTTAAAAGTATTTTAAAATCAAAATAAAACTTCTATGGCATATATCACCACTTTTGGGCATTTTTGGAATATTTAAAAGTATTTTAAAAACAAAACAAAATTTGTATGGCATGTATCACCACTTTTGGAACATTTTAAAGTATTTTTGGAACATTTTAAAGTATTTTTAAAGTAAAATAAAAGTGGAGCACCAGGATTCAACACAGGTGCTCATCGTTTAGAATAGAGCTAAGGCGAACCGGGGTAAGTGAGTACTAGTGTTAACTAGTGGGACGACCAAGTACTTATCGATTGTCCAACCCACACACGCCAGAGCACCACGGCTAAGTGCGCTACGGTTATCCGTAGCCACGCGTGTGGGTTGGACTAGTCAATCGCGCATCCCCATCCCATCCCCATCCCCGCATCGACACATCGTCCATCCCCATCCCCATCCCGCATCGAGGCGCCGCCGCCACGCCAGAGGAGGCCGCCACGCCACGCCAGAGGAGGCCGCCACGCCACGCCAAGAGGAGGAGGAGGCCGCCACGCCACGCCAGAGGAGGAGGCGCCACGCACGCCAGGAGGAGGCCGCCGCCGCCACGCCAGGAGGAGGCCGCCACGCATCCGCCAGCCCTCGTCGTCGTCATCTCCCCCTCTCTCCTCGAGCAATCTCAGAGGTGAGCTCTGCCCCTCCCCTCTATCCTTCTCCCCCTCTCTCTCCTCAGAGGGTTAGGGTTAGACAAAGATGTGCTGGAAATGGACTGGATAGGATCGACTAAAGTTCCATTGTTTTATTTTGTTCAGTCCTAGTGTTAACTGTGCCTAGTGTTTGTTCAGTTGTTTTATTTTGTTCCATTGTTTTATTTTGTTCCTAGTTGTTCTAGCCCCCAGAAAAGAAAGAAAGAAAGAAAAACTATGTTCGTGTCCTTGCTGCTTGCCCATTGTTTGTGTTAATGGTTGTTGTCCTGGGAAGTGCATTTGCTACAACTGGGACTTGGAACTAGGCAAACACGTGCTGGATGATTTCCCAGGATAACTGAATCTGGAACTCTTTATCTGGAATGTGATGCGATTTGCCACTGAGTTTAGTACCAAAGAAGCTGTCGAGATCGATGCAGTCCGAGCTGTGCTTTTTCTAATGTGCAGAAGCTCTGAATTTCAGGGAAAAAACCTGAATGATATATATCAAGTCAGGTCAGGCACAAAAAAGGAACATAATATGTAGCCTATTTCAAATCAGACAAACTTGACGAGCTTCCAATTCCTGAGATGATTCCATCTTTGTTGGTGTTGGCTGAACCTGTACACTAACATCATGTCTCGAACCTCGTCGTTGGATCATTAGTGAGCTGTCTGAAGCCCATGACTGTAGAATTCTTCTACACAAAGTAACCTGAACAAATTTCGAGGCCGTTTCACCTCTCGAATTCTAATACACGCGTGTCGACCATACCATGTAAACATTAAGCGGGTATTAGTTGCTGATTAATACCAGGCAAACATCATGTTGCTTTTTGACATGGAACACTTGTATTCCATCAATACAAGGCAAAAGCCGCGATTAACGCACATCATGTTGCATTTCAGTTGATGATAGGAACTCTTCCAGGTGCCAGGTTGTGAGATACCGTTTCAATATTCACACTCCAAACAATGGAACAAAATAAAACAAATGAACTTATTTTGTGCCTAGTGTTTGTTCAGTTGTTTGTGACTAAAGTTCCTTCTCCCCCTCTCTCTCCCCCTTATTTTGTTCAGTCCTAGTGTTAACTAGAATGTTCGATCTGACCTGTAACTCAAGCAAGATTCAAGGTTAGGTTTAGGTTCAGTTCAGGTTAGGTTCGAGTTAGGTTAGGTTCAGGTTAGGTTTAGGTTAGGTTCAGGTTAGGTTCAGTTGAGTTAGGTTCGAGTTAGGTTTAGGTTAGGTTCAGGTTCATGTTAGGTTCAGGTTAGTTTCAGATTCAGGTTAGGTTTAGGTTAGGTTCAGGTTCAGGTTAGGTTCAGAGTAGCAAGATTCAGGTTAGGTTTAGGTTAGGTTCAGAGTAGATGAAAATGCAATAGTAGAACAAAGATATGCACTAGTAAAACTTGTGTTTTTTAATGCATGTCTCCTATGTTTCAGTAGAAATGTTCATCTGAACACATGTAACCTGAATGTTTCAGTACTAGTTGTTGTTCTGCAAGTCATTCTGTGTTTCAGTACTAGTTGTAGCTTGAGCTAGTTGTTGTTCTGCAAGTCAAAAACCTGTGTAACATTGCACTCACTAACTATGAACCTGTGTAACCTGAAGGTTTCATGAAACCAAGTTCCCTTTTTTACTGTTGTATAAGAAAGTGCATTTCCTTTTGTGCATATGGACAATTGTTCTTGTGCTTGTATATGAAGCACTTTATTATGTGTGTATGCAGGTTCTTGTATGAAATGAGTCCCGATTTTTGCCGGAATGTTGATTAACTTCCGTTTGGCGTAAATCGGGCACTCTAGTTTAAGAAAATTAGCAAAGGTCATGCCGGATTTTTCCGCATTTAACCAATTATTTGTTTTTATTAGTGCAAAATGTGTGACAACGACGAGGCTGGATGTTCTAAGCGCATCAGTGAAGGAGAACTCGACCTCCGAATAAACAATTGACATTCTGGGAGGCGGCCCAGCGGCTAGAAAACGATGAAGAATACCATCCTTCAGAGAGCGAGGATGATGAGATGGAAGACGCGGAGGAAGAAGCCGAAGGAACGGCGGACGATGAAACCACTGATGGCGGCGAGGGCACAGGGAGTGGTAGCAACCCTCCTAAGAAGCCGAAGGACCGGAGGCGCTGCAGGCGATGAATATAGGTCATCACCATCTCGGATCTGGTGGATACAGAACCGCGGAGGCCAAATGGAATAAGGAGGACGAAGAGTATAGATCCAAGGGGATAGAAAACCCCTTTGCTAAATTCGAACCCGGGCAGGTTCGAAACTTCATCAGGGCCCGTTACCATGTGGACCCAAAAACCAAACAACTCACCGCGGATCCTGCGGTGAAGGAATTCGAGGAAATTGTGGTAAGTATAATCTAATTACTGGTGATCAACACGATTGCAATCTAATCGATGATCTAAATGATTCATTGTTACTTCTTCTGCAGGAGGAGGAAATTGTTGCTAGTCATGGATCCCAGGGTTCCTCATCCCAGGGGTCGACGGCGGCCACCCGGTGGGATAACCCTTTTAACAGGGCGATGAACCGGGCCAAGAAAATAGAGCGATTCTGAAGAAGCCGTTGCCGGCTGGCCGTCTGCCGCCTCGGGGTAAGAATTGGGTGGATCATTTTGTCCACCGCCGAGGACGCATGTGGCGCCGTCGGGAAGGAGCGAGGAGGAAAGCAGAGAGGTTCAAGAACTTAAGGCACAAGTGGCGCGGATCCCGCAGATCGTCAAGACAACCCGGCAATCACCCTTACGTCCTTCCGCCTACCTTGGTGGAGTCAATAGCGAACTGGAGTGCGGGTGGTCGAGTAGGGCGTGCGATTCCAAGCATGGTTAGCAGCCACTCGAACAACGCGCGCCGACGAATCAGCGAACTACGTGTTCGTGACTCCGCCGCTAGCACCGCGGCGCCGCAAGTGTTGGTGACTCCCTGCCATCACCGGCGCCGAGTATGTTGGTGCCCCCGCCATCGTCGCGCGGCACCGAGCTCAAGCACCCGTCGGTAGGAGAATACACCGCGGCCAGCACCGCGCCATCAAGCAGCCCTTCCGTCTCTTGCACGCCCGTCGCCATGTGCGGTGCGTCGACATTAGCCGATCTCGACGCCATCACGGTAAACAAATTGCTTTAATTACCGCCTTTCATGCCATCTATATATTACTCTTGTGGCATCTCGCTCTGACGACGCCGTACATGTTTTCCGCAGACGGATGTTCCTTGCACTCTCTTATGCTACGTGAACAACGAGCTGAGGGATGTTGCCAAGGGTACCATCGTTCAACCCTTGCAGCGCACGTTCCACTCAAAGCCGATGCCAGATAGCGTGCACAGGGTTAAAATTAGTCGGGTGCTAAGGGGCTGCGACGACCTGGAACCTCCCATTCAACCCCTGTGAGGCGGATGAAGAAGAGTCGTCTCATCTCGGTTGCTTCGATTGTTCATGCTATGGCCAAAGAGCATGATCCGTTTGGGGCGGCGGGGCCATCACGCCACAGAACAAGACCGCCTGTCGTGCAGCGACAAGCGGTGGCAAACCTACCGCCCTCGCCGTCACCTCCACGCGGTGGGTCGGATGATCATGTTGATGATATGCACATGGCGCAGATCCGGCCGAGGACTTCAAGACTGGAATGATCACTTCTTCAAGACTCGGTTTGGCGAAGAAGACCTAGCTGGTGGCCCCACAGAAAGCCACTATCACCAAGCGTCTGCTTGGTTCTCGAGACGCCCGGCTTGCGCCTTCTGAGCCAGTGATACAACCAACCGGCCCTTTATTCTAAGCCCGACACACTACATAGGGCCGGTGCTCGATATGTGCCTGCCCGCTCTCCAAAAGGAAAAAGGCAGGAAAAGAAAATCTAGCAGCTCGAGCCAGCCGGTGGCGTCAACAACCGCGAATCCGATCAGGTTTGGGACGGGCCACCAAGACCCGAGGGTATTATGTGGAGGATTCATGTGGCGGGTGAGCCCATGCTACCTAAGAATTTATGGAAGCTCGCCGATTCGGAACTGCAGAGTGTGCATGAGGCGTGCTGGCGATAGAGAGACGCCTTCTATCGGATAGAGATCCCTCGCACCCGGTAGTCGTGGTTAAGGTGCCACCAGGCTTGGGCTGCGGCGACACTGCCCCCGCGGATCTGTTCTTCCTGCGGTTCGAGGACATCTTCAATATGTTCCACCTATACCGCTGCACTATACCATGGTCCGCTCTTTTCTCTCGGCCACGCAGATCATTAGAGAGAACACCGGGCATCGCTATAGTGGACCCTACTACATGCGTGTGGCTACTTGGGTTCCCCACCGACGACGATCATGGCCTCGTACCTAAAAAAGAATCCTCGTGGCGAACAAGACAAAGGAATACATTCTCGTGCCTTACTTTCCGAGTAAGTCGTTATTCATCGCCACCATCGATTGGCTTTATTAGATCATCATCATTCTTTTTCAACACATTCCATTTGAATTTTTTTGCAGAGATGAACATCGCACGCTCATCTCCTTATCGCCAAGCATTCCCACGCCATATTTCGACTCGGGAGTCTAGAAAAGAAGAAAAACTACGACAAGATCAAGGAAGTTCGATGATGCTCTCACCGGCTTTGCCTCGACGGAAGGCACCAGCTTGTGCGTAAGAAGGTCAAGTTCGGCAGCACGTCTTCAACCACGTAACGAGTTCCCTGCGTGAAGCACCGGAAAACAAGAAGAAGGAAGCCTACACGCACTCCATCACATGAGGGCGTTCCTATGACCAGCAGAATTCTGCTGCGGATCATCTCAAGCAATGGGCGAAGCAAAGGCCAAGATCAATGATTCGGATATTAGACAAGAGATGTATCGCATCCAAAGCAGAGTTTGGGGCAATCATCTTCGTGATGTCATGACTTCGGGGATCTTCTACGGAGGAAATATCCCGAATAACCGTGACATAGAAGATCGCCTAGAGATGTAGGGTGACTATAGGAAGTTCATGACGAGGCAGGGCGTCCTCCCGTTCCCTAAGCCGAGCCAGAAGGCTTGATGTTGGCCTAGTTGTAGTTGCAAACTATAGATGACCTTTGTGTGTGTGGACGACAAGTGTACTTATCTTATTAGGTTTATGAATCACCGCTTACTTATTTTGCTTATTATTATTACATATCAATCAATGCTTGGTTTTTTTGCTTACTCTTTGGTTTTTTTGCTTACTCTTTGGTTCTCGGACGACAAGTGTGAGTTATTTTTGTCTTTTTCGAGAATATGCCGATGATTGAAATGTCGTGGCACAATATATATGTGAATGTGCTATGGGGATTGTCACCTTGTGATATGCACAAGTCCAGGTGTGCATCCTACTTGGTCGGTCCCGTCATAAGCAATTCTGTGTCCAACGACCTAGCTAGTTATATATGAGGCATGCTTTTGAGTTATTTTTGTCTTTTCGAGAATATGCCGATGATTGAAATGTCGTGGCACAATATATATGAATGTGCTATGACGGGATTGTGAGCCTTGTGATATGCACAAGTTCGTGAATTGTGCATCCTACTTGGCTCACAGTCCGTCATAAGCAATTCCCGTGTCCAACGACCTAGCTAGTTATATATGAGGCATGCTTTTCGAGTTATTTTTGTCTTTTTAGAATATGCCGATGATTGAAATGTCGTGGCACAATATATATGTGAATGTGCTATGACGGGATTGTTAGCCTTGTGATATGCACAAGTCCGGAATTGTGCATCCTACTTGGCTAGAAGTCCCGTCATAAATTCTGTGTCCAACGACCTAGCTAGTTATATATGGGGCATGCTTTTCGAGTTATTTTTGTCTTTTTGAGAATATGCCGATGATTGAAATGTCGTGGCACAATATATATGTGAATGCGCTATGGGATTGTGAGCCTTGTGATATGCACAAGTCCAGGGTGTGCATCCTACTTGGCTCAGTCCGTCATAAGCAATTCCTGTGTCCAACGACCTAGCTAGTTATATATGGGGCATGCTTTTCGAGTTATTTTTGTCTTTTTCGAGAATATGCCGATGATTGAAATGTCGTGGCACAATATATATGTGAATGCGCTATGACGGGATTGTGAGCCTTGTGATATGCACAAGTCCAGGAATTGTGCATCCTACTTGGCTCACAGTCCCGTCATAAGCAATTCCTGTGTCCAACGACCTAGCTAGTTATATATGGGGCATGCTTTTCGAGTTATTTTTGTCTTTTTCGAGAATATGCCGATGATTGAAATGTCGTGGCACAATATATATGTGAATGTGCTATGACGGGATTGTCATCCTTGTGATATGCACAAGTCCAGGAATTGTGCATCCTACTTGGCTGACAGTCCCGTCATAAGCAATTCCTGTGTCCAACGACCTAGCTAGTTATATATGAGGCATGCTTTTCGAGTTATTTTTGTCTTTTTAGAGAATATGCCGATGATTGAAATGTCGTGGCACAATATATATGTGAATGTGCTATGACGGGATTGTTAGCCTTGTGATATGCACAAGTCCGTGGTGTGCATCCTACTTGGCTAACAGTCCCGTCATAAGCAATTCCTGTGTCCAACGACCTAGCTAGTTATATATGAGGCATGCTTTTTGAGTTTGCTCTTTTTGATTTAAGAGTACTTTCTATAAGTGTATCTTCATATGCGACTTTAATTATACATGTTTTTCAATCATCGGTTAATTATTATTGCCAACTTGTAGATGACGTGGTACGTCATGTACAAGGGACGGGTTCCCGGAGGCTACGATGAGTGGGGAGACTGCCGGAGATAGGTGTGCCGTTTCAGCGGCAATAGCTACAAAGGGAACAACACTATGGCGGAGGAAGATAGATACACGCGCTATCTAGCGGGAGTTAGGACAAGGAACCGGATGAAGACCTACACCTTCGTCGGCGGTGATCATGCTTATCTTCTTTGGTTATTTATCCGCGTTTGTGTCTAGCTAGCTAGTTTAGATGTCTAGCGGGCTTCCGAGCTCTAACTTGTTCGATCGACACATGTATTCGCATGTCACCAACTACTACTTTGTAACATGATCAAAACAATGTAACTTGGACTATGTATTCATGTATGAGACTTATCTATATGTATTTGTTTCAATCTTGTTTTTCATATCGAGTATTTATATATATAATTGTATATCTTGTATCTGTGTGTGTATATCTGCTGTAATATTGTATATAATCTGTATTGCATATAATCTGGCATGGAAATTAAAAAAAAAAAATACATCTGTGGCGCACATGTTTTTATACGTGGCACTACCCCTAAAGCGCACCATGGATGTTTAGTGGCGCACTGGGTAGTGCGCCACATAAGATACAAGGGGTAGCACACCATGCCAAACTTCTGTGGCGCACTAGCTGGTGCGCTACGCCTATCTCTACACAACCGTGGCGCACTAGGCAGTGCGCCACGGCTGAGAGATAGCCGTAGCGCAAGGCCCGTGGCGCACTACTGGTGCGCCACGGATGGGCCTTTCAGGTGCGCCACAAACGACCATTTTCCTAGTAGTGATATTGAGATGGGGCCGACACAGACTACATGGTTTAGCTTCATGGATGAACAACGCAAAAATGTTACTATAAAGCGTGATAGTCAGATGTCTGGGTTGCTGAAACGGTTTCTGCACATTCGAATGTTTCTCCTAGAATGTAGAATAGTGGATGTGTAAGCAGATTCCACTACTAGTGGCCCTGCTATTCAAGCTCAGGGTGGTCTGACTCGAAGCGCCGGTGATGTTAAGCAAAATGTGGTTCGTCGTCTGCGCCATGCTTCTGCAGCGCAACCTCCTCGAAGGAGTGCCCGTTTTGCCATGGTGCAAGACCCTGTTGTGGATGCAGGTCATTCTTCTCTTGCTAGAACTGTTGTTGTGCAAACTAAGGCTTCGGGAGGTCGCCCCGCTATTGTGGAATCTGCTGGTGTTGTTTCTCAGCCTGCTTCTGAACCAATCCCTGCTGCTATTGTGCAAACTAAGGCTTCAGGAGCCCGCCCCACTATTGCTAGAACTGCTGGTGTTATTGCTCAGCCTTCTACTGACCCAATCCCTGTTGCTGTTGTGCAAACTAAGGCTTTGGAAGGCTGTCCCACTGTTGTGGAATATGCTGGTGTTGTTGCTCAGCCTGCTACTGAACCAATCCCTGCTTCTGTTGTGCAAACTAAGGCTTCGGGAGGCCGCCCCGCTATTGTGGAATCTGCTGGTGTTGTTGCTCAACCTGATACTTAACCAATCCCTGCTGCTATTGTGCAAACTAAGGCTTTGGGAGGCCGCCCCGCTGTTGCCAGAACTGCTGGTGTTGTTGCTCAGCCTACTACTGACCCAATCCATGATTTTGTTGTGCAAACTAAGGATTCGGGAGGCCGCCCTGCTGTTGTGGAATCTACTGGTGTTGTTGCTCAGCCTGCTACTGAACCAATCCCTGCTTCTATTGTGCAAACTAAGGCTTCGTGAGGCCGCCCCGCTGTTGCCAGAACTGCTGGTGTTGTTGCTCAGCCTGCTACTGATCCAATCCCTATTGTTTTTCACAAAACTGTTGTCTTGGGCGCTGGTCCTCCTCGAAACCTTTGTGAAGTTCAGCGTGCTGCTGCTACTTCCGCTGACGAGGCTAATCGAAGACCAGTTGTTGAGGAACAAGCTCATGGTCTGGACTTTGATACTGTCATCGAACCTCTCGGTCGTCTCGGTCCTGAGGAAACTGGTGATGGCAAGGTACACTTTCGTATCGGTGTCAAGAAGTTCACTGCAAAATTAGATGATGGCACAAAAAAAAATCATCAACGACATTGATGTATCCATTGGCACATACGATCCTGAAGTGGTACAGATATCTGAACTGATAGCAGCGTTACATGAGAAGGTGGAGTGGGGGTCCTCCCAGAAAGCACATTTGGCATTTTTTCTTACAACAACAAAAAGTCTATAGAATTAAAAGTTGACAGTGATTTAGCTGTACCGATAAGTAGGATGAGTCGAACTAGACGGGAAGTGTACCTGTTTGCGCGCCTGCTAACGGTTGGACATGAATTTGAGGTCGGCAATGATAAAGACGAACTTGTAGAAAAAACATGATTGACTTGATGGAGGACCTCACTCGACATGGTTCGAGTGATAGTAGCTTCGAACAGAGGAGAGACTTATAGGGTAGCAACATAAAGAGGAGCAGGAAGAGCATCCCTAGAAAGAGCACCCCGAAGAAGGGCATCACCAATCAGACCACGCTAGAGAGGAGGACACCCAAGAGTTGCATGAAAAAAGGCACCACGCCACAGAGTACACCCCTGAGATGCGGTTATAATGCAACACTGAACAGTAGCAGCAAAAAAGATAAGAGGGCCAGACCGGTGGTGAATGAGGTGGTGAACACACTCAGGAGCAGTAGCAAAAAGGCTAAGGTGGCTTGCACGGAGGATACCACACCCAATAGTAGCGGCAAAAAATGCTAGCTTGAAGAGGAACACGCCACAGAGGTCCGGCAATAATGCCATCGCGAAGGAGAACACACCCAATAGTGGCGGAAAAAATGCTAGCTTGATGGGTAAAACACCGCAGAGGTCCGACAATAATGCCGGAGGGAAGGAGAAAACACCTAATAGTGGCAGCAGAATGGCTAATTAGAAGGGGAACACGCCGCAGAGGTCAAGAAATGATGCCGACACGTAGGAGCCAACACCCGTGAGGGGAAACAGGAAGGAGATCACACCGAGGAGTAGCAGGAAAAAGGTTAATTCGATGAGGAATGCAACACAGAGGTCAAGACCTAATGGGGCTACCATCATGAATGATGCCATCAGGAAGGATTCCATCAGGAAGAAGGATGTACACAAGAAGAGCAAGAGGGTTCTGTACAGTCGATATGAAATAGAATCTGATTACTGTTTGTCTGCCGAAGAACATCTGATGCATGATAGTGTAAGACCACCCCCTGTGGTTGCAGCAGCACCAACAGAGCGTCTGGGAGAAAACAGAGTTGACGGGTAGGTAGATTGGGCCAATGTTCTGGTCCATGTAGGTGCATATGATGGTGCAGCCCCACCCCTGGGAGTCAATACGATGTGTGTAGTGCGAGGCATTGGTAGGATGGTGAAGATTCTGAATCAGATATAGAATATGGCACCGTGGAGCATCAAGAATCCTATGCTGATGAGATCGACAGGACACTTATGGATGGGGATGGTATTACAGTTGATGACTTGGGTCCCGATGTAGGCGAGGTGATACATGACCACGAGGATCCTATAATTTTGGTTGGCACCGAGTTCAACAGCATGCATGAGTTCAGGATGTCGTTCTGGCATTTTTGTATCAAGGCGGAGTTCGATGTTCATAAACTGAAGAATACTGCCTAGAGGCATGAGGCGGTTTGCAGGTTAAAGTGGAATAATGGACAGGTGGTGATACCTTGTCCGTGGAGGATCGCAACCAGGGCCCTACCCGCGTCAAAGGCAATTAGGGTATCCTGGCAATGAATGGAGCAAACCATTTCAACTTTATCATTTTCACTCTAGAATATAAGTAAATTGATGTGCAAGATCTATCTGGAAACTCCGCTTATGCTGTAAATTAATCTGTGTTGCAGGTGAACAAATTGGGCCCTCCCCACATGTGTGCGATACGGAGAATGTTGAAATCCTCGATGGATGATATGGAGTGGGTGGCTTTACAAGCTATGTCCATACTAAAGCATAACCCTAGGGAGACCGCGAAGAATATTCAGAATAAACTCGTTTCTCAGTACAACATTGTCCTATCGTATTACACGGTTTGTAAAGGTAAAGAGAAAGCTCTAAAAATCTTGCATGGGGATCGGAATAATAGCTTCAGGATGTTGTACAACTTCAAGGCTGAGGTACAGGCTAGGTGTCCAGGGAGTGTTGTCAAGATCGACACTAAATCGGAAGGTGGTAAAATTTATTTCCACATATTTTTCATAGCGCTTGAACCTTGCAACCAGGGATTAAAGGACGGATGTAGGCCATATCTGAGCATAGACAATATTGTCTTAACTGGCAAATGGAAAGGCTACCTGGCATCTGCTACAGCATTGGATGGTCACAACTGGATGTTCCCAGTGGCATTTGGGCTGTTCGATATAGAGACAGAGGAAAACTGGGTCTGGTTTATGAGGCATCTCAAGAGATCTATAGGAAAAATGGAGGTTATATCCACATATGCATGCAAAGGGCTAATGAATGCAGTGAAGGAGGTGTTCCCGCGAGTTGAGGGTAGAGAATGTCATGCCCACCTGATGCTCAACATGTACAGACACTATGCAGGCAGCGTATTTGGTTACATGTTTGTTGCTGCTAGATCTTACAAAGCTGGGCACTGTGATTATTTCATGAGAAAGATTTTTGGGGAAGCCCTAGATCTTCCCCAGTACTTGGACGCACATCATTCGCAACTATGGAAGAGGAGTCAGTTCAACCCTAACATCAAAGTTGATTACATAAACAACAACCTAGCTGAATGCCTAAATAACTGGGTGAAGGACATAAAAGTCCGTCCTGTTCATATGTTGATGGACGGCATATGGGGTATGATCATGAAGCTGTTAAATATAAGGAGAGAGATTGGTCAGAGACTTAGAGGACATATGCTACCACCTGTTGTATAGCAACTGCATGAGAGAAGCCCAGGGCTTGGTCATCTTAGGGTTCTCCCGTCAAACAACAACAACTGTGAGGTGGTTGATATGTACAAAACGGCCACAAGGATGTTATGAACATCGAGCGGCAGGAACGCACTTGCTTAGATTGTCAGCATACCAGGAAACCATGCGAATACACATTGGTCTTCTTGGTGAAGAACAAAACTCTACCACATTTGGACCAATGTTTGTCTGACTACTTCTCTCTGGAAAAGTTCAGAGCTGTGTATGCTGGTTTTGTCGAGCCCTGTACTGATCCATCTCAGTGGCCTCAAGTCCAACTTAGTTTTGAGCTGTGCCAGCCAGTAACAAAAAGGGGCAGAGGTAGACCATAGGTGAAGATGTTTAAGAATTTTCTAGAGAGGGTTGGTTCATCTTTTAGTGGTAGAAAGAAGGGAAAAAACCAATGCAAAACCTGCCGTCTTATAGGCCATAGAGCAGCGGGGTGTCCTCTTAATGCACCCAAACCTAGGTATGAGATGGTACCTATACAAAAAAAATCGTTCATACTCTGTAGATATTAGGTGCTTAACCGTGTCCTGTTTTTTGACAGGAAGCGCAAGGTAAGAAACATGACTGTGGACTCAGTGATTTTGCTGCGGGAAGAAAATCAAAACGTGTGGAGTGATGAGGCCGAACATGATTCTGATGCTGATTGGCCTGACTTCCCTCGACCCAGAGATGAAGATTATGTGAAGGTAAGAAAGCTGGCACCCAGGAAGAGGAGGAAGGCGGGCAATGAAGAAGACAGAGGACACTAAGGCAAAGAAGTGGCACCAAGGAAGAATAAGAAGGCTGGCACCAAAGAAGCACAGTAATGTGTTGATGTCGAACCTATCTATGTATTCTGTAAAATTCTGGAGCTGTGTTCCTGGGAATTGTCAGGCGAAACAAGCGTGTAGCAGTGTCTTAAGACAATATGAGTTATTTCACGTTCTCGAACTTATCCGTTTATTAACTATGTAATCCCGCTATAGTAGCAACTTGAGATTTGGTAATGCCTGAAGACACTTGTTGAAGCCGAAATTGTGAATGTGTCACTACTATCTATATAACCGCAGCACCGGAGCCGATGGGGATTGCTTCTCCAGTTGATGGATGGTAGTGGAACATACATAATTTACATAAGCTCTTACTGGTTGCGCCAGTCAGATTAAATACCTGTTTTTAGCATTACACTTATTAAAAGGTTCTGAGCTGAAAAACAAGTTCTAAGCTGCTACAATCCCACGAAGCAGCAATTTATTTTAGCTGCTGGAAAACACCATGGCAACATAAACAGCAAAGGAAACAAATAATGCCAAGATAATGAGGAAATTGTTTCCACTTTTCGGCCCAATCTTTAGCTCGTCTATCTCACCAGCTTTCTTCCTCAACTTAGCTTGCATGCCTCCTCCCTGATCCTTCCTCCCTCCATTTGGCGAAGCTCCCGGATCTCTCGTTCCAGTGCACGAATATCCTCCTTCTTGTCCCACACAACATCATGAAGATCCTGAACAAGCTCCTTGTGAAAACCTGTCAGAGGATTTTCGATCAACACAAACTTGTCACATCCCGGTCCCCTCCCTTCCTGCGAAAAATCGAAGCAAACAAACACAAAATTACATAACGGTTCCCGGATCGGGGTTACCAACTGCGCATAACATACAAGGTTCCCGCTCTGATGTCGCAGTTGCTGAATTTTCCTGCAGTATTTTCGTCGGTCCAAGAAATCCATCTCGACATCTTCTCACTGCACAAACACAACATCTCGGGGTAGTAATCGTAGGGCGTCTTCCGGTACCTGATGGGGGCACCCGCCTGGCTGCATTGAGATTGCCCTGATTCCGCCCAAGACGAACTGCATGAGCTGCGAGCCATGGGCTAGGGGAGTGAGGGAAGAAGAAAGAGGGGACGGCAGAGGGGCCTTGGATGTCAGAGTAGGGGAACGGTGAAGCGTGATTTATCCCACCCAGTAACTAGAGGAGAATCCTATCGTCCACTTTGGGATGACAGGTGGCCCTCCTCCAAAGCTCGCGCCTTCGTTGTTCAAAGGCCCTTTCGCGCTCATTGACCGAATTTTTTTGGCCTCATGCCAGCCTACATATCGCTGGGAGGCCTTGCCGAGTAGCCATCACACGCCTGGTCCCATAGTTTTCCACCCTACCCGTACACTCTGTATTAGGAAAAAACTGCCTTCATGGCTCGCGGTGGTAGATCCATCCACTCCAGCGCTCGCAGTTGGGCTCGCCACGGTGGATCCATCCCTAGATACTACCGTTGTAGTATAAAATGGCCATGGTTTCTTGAGCCGAACGGCTGCGCTGCGTCTCTGAGCTCGCCCCCTCCTATCTGTAGACGCACTGCTACAACGTCGAGCACGAGCAGGAGCCACCAGACACGAATGGGCTCAATCATTGCCATCCCCATCCCCTTCATTATTGTTGATTCTGACAAGTATGAGGACGGCGACGAAGCAATCCATAACGACATTGAAGCCTCCTTGGCGAAGGGCAAGCCACGGGGGGGGGGGGGGGGGATGTCGATGGGAAGGGCGTGGAGGGGTCACCAATCGAGGTGGACTCCAACGACAGTGTCGTGATCTGGGTCTAGATGTTGTTAAGGCTGGTTGCAATTTCGGTTCTATTTAATGCGAGTACAATTATTGTAATGGTCTTGGCGGGCTGCAATGGGAATTATTGATAGATGTGTTCAGCGCAATAACAGGTGCTCGTTCTTCCACAATAGAAATTGTGTATGTGCCCTTTGCATGCGGCAGAATCCACGTAGATTCCGCTTCAACAAACCAGCAAAGTTAGATTACCACCATCGGACAAAATGAATAAGGAAAGGCATAAGATAGACAAACAGACGCCCAATTTGTTCCGAGCAGACACTACTAGTTCAGACTTCAGACTACTTGGTCGAAAAATACTATTATATTTTGTTCTGAGCATACCCACACACAACTGAAAATCCATGGACATGCTTTAGCTTGGGCTCCTACTAGTTCAGACTTCAAACCACTTGGTCGACAAATGCTATTACAATTAACAGTAGGGAGGTCAATCTGAACAAACCTAGTTTTCACACATATACATTATCTTCCTAACCTTAGCACGATGCCCTTCATTCTGCCACTCTAGGGTTTGAATCTGCAGCGCCATATTTTCGGCATCCTGCTTGCACTTGGTAAGTTCTTTATCTGCCTTGGTCCTCAGGAAGCTGTGCATATTGGTAGTTGTGACATCGTGGACTTTCTTCTCGTGCAGTTCAATCCTTGATGTAGTCAGGTCTTTCTCCGCTTTAGACTTTAGGGCCATCGCCACGTCCCTCTCCTTCCCTACTTTGCTAACCTTGGCTTCCAACCTACGGATTTCACAGTGAAGGGTTGGTGCATCATCAAGGGCCATTAACTTCATCTCAGCACTCTCAAGAAGTCCGCTGACTAAGGCTTCTTTCATCTCAGCATCTTCTCCCATAGTTTATCTAGCGATTTCTGCATAGACAGTGGCCACTCCGGATCTACCCATTTGACAACGCCGCAACTTTAGTTTGGGCAGGCTTCACCATGCCCACACCCTAAGAACCTCTTGCCTATGTTGCGTCCCTCGAATGCTACAAATTTAGCCGCCACAAGCTCATGTTTTTTACAACGGGGAGGAATCTCTCCCTCTGCTAAACCGTGATAATCGGAGTTGTACAAAGTCACGAAAGCCTAGCACATCAGACGTACATAAGTAATCAGAGTAGATTTAGATCAAAATAAATAAATCGCCATAAAATGTAAGGTATGAGACAACTCGCGTCGTTTTCACCGTCTCTGTGATCTTCACACATTTCCTGGTCATATCCCCGTGAAGCCATGACGAGAAGGAGGTGGAGGAGCGGGGTGACGGCGGGAGAGGTCACTGGTGGGGTGGCACGCCGCCTGCTAGCGGCTAGGGGATGGAGTGGGTACAGTGGCTTCGAGGGGAAGGGGAGAATTAAAGAATGCCAACCCTACCAACAAAATCTAACGGTTGTTATAACATGAACACATCTAACGTCTTATGTGCGCGGCACATGGAAAGCGTGACACTGGCAGGTGGAGCACGCACGATTATTAAGGAATACTCCCTCCGTCCGCTAATAAGTGTACTTCTAGCTTTTTCTTAAGTCAAACTTTATCAAATTTGACCAAATTTTTAGATAAATATAACAACATGTATTACACCAAGGAGTATTATTATAGAACTGCGACTAACATACATTAGTCCGACAAGTATGCTCTCCACACCGGACTAGTATTGATTATGGCTTACATTTAAGCACAGCATAAGTTCTACAACTCCCTGTCGGTCTTCTCGATGCGAATGTAGAAATTGATCTGCTTGGCCTGTCCAGCATCGACAAGGTACTTGGATGGCACACAAAGGACCGAGCTCAGGTCCGTAAACTCCACCTCTCCCGGCGTTGGGCCGCTCGATGACACGGCCATCACATGCACTGCATCAGACGATGGCGGCTGGGCGTGCGACCACATAGTCATAGTGTACATCGGCCATGCGCAGAAGACCGACCTGACGCATACTGCAGACACGAAGGTGGGCCCAGGGACGGTTCCTGGAACGGTTCCCGAAACGCGAGCGGTGATGGACAAGACAAAAAGAGAGCCTTCCGCCTGCAAAACGAGCCGGCAGTGTGCCGGCTCAGGGAATGGCACCTGCTCTTGGAGAAGAATGGCGTAGCCATAGGAGATCCTAATCACTTCGATCAGGTGATCCCTTGCAAGGTCGACCACGAGGTTTTTCCGGTGGGCCGGTGTAGTTGCATCCGGGCTCCGTGCAGCCGCACGCGCCATGCCGGCACGGGAGCTCGTGCCCTGGGAGCACGTGGTAGGGGTAACGGCGAGAGCATCCATGGTGGGAGCACTCGATCCCGTACATCGCCAGGATGTTACACGTGAGGATCTCCTCCAAATTCAAGGTCTGGCGATCTGATTACTCCTTGCTGAGCGTTCCCACATATAAAGATCGTCGAGAAATCAGAGAATAGATGTACATTTAGTTAAGCCGATAGCAGGAATTTGTAAGATAAATTCAAACGCTAGTCGAATGATTTCCTACCTTAAGGTTCAAGTCAGTTGCTGTCGTCGGGGAACGGTGCACGAAAGCCGGTGGCATCGTCTGGCATGGAGAGATGCGGTGGAGAAGGGGTGTGAAAGAGACGTGCTCAGTCACGAGCTCCTATTGATATAGGAAAGAGGGAGGTGCATATAGTAATATATATTTTAATATTGTAAGAGCGGCGAATCATGTCGTAGAACAGCCTACTCGCGGATCGGCCTTACAAAGAAGCATCCTAGCGTCAACGCGGCCTGATCGAACGGTCTGTAACCATCAGCGTGCGCAAACAGCGCCCCGGGAAGGGGGAAGCGGGCCGGGTCTTCTAGAAGAGACAATCTAACGGTCTCCTTTGGCCACTAGGGTTATGATCCGACGGTTGTTATTAGTCGTTAGGGTTATGATACGGGAAACTTTGGATTTCTCCATGGAACCCTGGAATCTCTAGTTGAATAAGTTGCATAGAATGCCGAGAGGGAGCTAGGTGCCGGGTTTGGGCTCAATCCGCGCAGTAGATCCACGTTCTGGGAAGTGAGGGGGAGGTCTAGGGTTGGAAGCCATGTTAACTCCTACTCGATAGCCATCCGGGGGGTGCACCATGTTCCAAAAGTCCTGGTTTGTCTTGCTTATGATTTTATATTGGAAGTGGGTGACACGCAGGGGCTACTCGAGCTGGTTTCGTATTTTTCTTGATTTTTTATGAATTTCCCATGGCCGGGTTTCAGGGGGGTGGGCAAAATCGGCAAACCCGCTGGCGCGCGCAGGCACGCGAGGTCCATTGCAACCTTGAACCTAGGCACTTTTCCAGCCTAGGTACCCCATGTGGCACCCCAAAACATTTTTTCCAGAAAATACAGGGCAATTTCTAGGGTACCTACAGTTAGAAACCGCAATTGTCGGGGCTTGACTCGGGGAAAATACGGTATATGCTTGCACCACGAGATGAGCACCAACCTCCCGGGGATGGCGGTCCGCCACGACGTGGCATGCGCGTAAATTGCCTCGGGCCCTAGGGTGCACTCAATTCTCGCACCTCCTTTGCAAAATCGCCAGTTTTCTGGAGTCGGTAAAATAAAACTCTGGATTTCTCCATGGAACCCTGGAATCTGAGAGGGAGCTAGGTGCTGCGTTTGGGCTCAATCCACGCGGTGGATCCATGTTCTGGGCAGTGAGGGAGAGGTCTAGGGTTGAAAGCCATGTTAAACTCCTACTCAATAGCCAACCGGGGGGTGCGCCGTGTGCCAAAAGTCCCAGTTTCTCTTGCTTATGATTTTGTGTTGGTAGTGGGTGATACACAGGGGATACTCGATCTGGTTTCATATTTTTCTTGATTTTTGATGAATTTCCCATTGTCGGGGTTCGGGGGGTGGGTAAAATCGGCAAACCCGCCGGCGCACGCAGGTGATTGCCTGTTAGAGAGGCCTTTTTTGGGAACCCCAAGAGCAAGGTATGATGAGCATAACAACATGATTTCCCTTAGTAGAGACCAAGGTTATCGAACCAGAAGGAGGAAGGAAACGTCACACAGGTGTTGCAAGCAATGCGGAGACCTGCACAACACAAACTCAAGACTTTGCCCCAACGAATCAGTGAGGTTGTCAAGCTCACCGGTTTTCTGTAACAAAGGATTAAACATATGGTGTGGAAGGTAATGGTTTGCATAAAGTAAACAAGTAATAGTGGAAGATGTATCAATGGTAAAGATTGTAATGGGGTCCATAGTTTACTAGAGGTGCTCTCCTTAGATAAACAACATGGCATGAAGGGTAAACAAATTACAGCAGGGCAATTGACAATAACTAAGCAAGGCATAACAATGCAATTACTAGTCAGAAAGATCCTATGAGATTCGATAGGGAAATACAACAAGATACATAGACCGCCATCCAACTGCATCTATGACTAGAAGTCCACCTTCAGGTTATCATCCGAACCCCCTCCAGTATTAAGTTGCAAGCAACAGACAACTGCTTTAAGCAAAGCGTGTAAGGTAAATAGTCCACATGTTCCATGAACAAGAGACCGTTGTTTTCTCCCTAGTAGCAAAAACACATCTACAACCGAAGAGATTATTGTCACTTCCCTTGGAAACTAGAGGCATGAATCCACTATCGAGCATAAATACCCCCTCTTGGAGTCACTAGCAACTACTTGGCCAAGATAGCTACTAACAATGGAGAGCATGCAAGATCACAAACAACACAGACATGATAGAATCATAAAGACAAAACCATTAGTCAAACCAACATAATAATGTCAATATCCATCGGATCCCCGCAAACACAACATGTATGATTACAAATAGATTAGATCTTGATCATGGAAGGAGCTCACAAGATCTATACATGAAAGCACAAAGGAGGAGATACAACCATCTAGCTACTACATGGACCCATAGTCCAAGGTGGAACTACTCACGCATCATACCAGAGAGAAGGCCTCCGACGTATCAGCAGACACGCGAGGTCCATTACAACCTTGAACCTAGGCACTTGCCTAGCCTAGGTAACCCATGGGGCACCCCAAAACATTTTTTCCAGAGAATGCATGGCAATTTCTAGGGTACCTATAGTTATAAACCGCAATTGTCGGGGCGTGACTCGGAGAAAATATAGTATATGCTTGCACCATGAGATGAGCACCAACCTCCCGGGGATGGCGGTTCGCCATGACGTAGCATGCGTGTAAATTTTCTCGGGCCCTAGGGCGCACTCAATTCTCGCACCTCCTTTCAATATCACCGGTTTTCCGGAGTCGGTAAAAGAAAACTCTGGATTTCTCCATGGAACCCTGGAATATCTTGTTGGAGAAGTTTCTTAGAATGCTGAGAGGGGGCTAGGTGTCGGGTTTGGGCTCAATCCGCGTAGTGGATACATGTTCGGGCAGTGAAGGGGAGGTCTAGGGATGAAAGCCATGTTAACTCCTACTCGATAGACATCCAGGGGTGCGCCCTGTGCCCAAAGTCCAAGTTTGTCTTGCTTATGATTTTGTGTTGGTAGTGAGTGACACTCAGGGGCTACTCGAGCTAGTTTCATATTTTTCTTGAATTTTGATGAATTTCCCATTGCCTGGGTTCGGGGGTTGGGCAAAATCGGCAAACCCGCCAATGCGCGCAGGCATGTGAGGTCCATTGCAACCTTAAAACTAGGCATTTTCCTAGCCTAGGTACCCCATGGGACATCCCAAAACATTTTTTCCAGAAAATACAGGGCAATTTCTAGAATACCTATAGTTAGAAACTGAAATTGCCGGGGCATGACTCGGGAAAAATACAGTATATGCTTGCACCACGAGATGACCACCAACCTCCCGGGGATGGCAGTCCGCCACGACGTAGCATGCGTATAAATTGCCTCGGGCCCTAGGGCGCGCTCAATTCTCGCACCTCCTTTGTAGAATCGCCGGTTTTCCGGAGTCGGTAAAAGAAAACTCAGGTTTTCTCGATGGAACCCTGGAATCTCTAGTTGGAGAAGTTTCTTAGAATGCCGAGAGGGAGCTAGGTGTCGGGTTTGGCTCAATCCACGTAGTGGATCCATGTTCTGGGCAGTGAGGGGGAGGTCTAGGGTTGAAAGCCATGTTAACTCCTACTCGATAGCCATCCGGGGGTGCGCCGTGTGCCAAAAGTCTCGATTTGTCCTGTTTATGATTTTATGTTGGTAGTAGGTGACACACATGGGCTACTCGAGCTGGTTTCATATTTTTTTGATTTTTGATGAATTTCCCATTGTGTGTTTCTGTGTGTGTTATGTCTAGGGTTGATATGAAAATGGTTGTACTCAGTTTCCCCCCTCTCATGATAACTCGTGCTCACTTTGGTTGGTACGCCCTGATTGGTCGAGATGGTTTTCACACGGATCATGCCCACCCAACGTTGATCCTCTATGATCTAACGGGCAAGATAGCCCCCTCCCTCTCTCCTTCTCTCTCTCTCTCTCTCTCTCTCTCTCTAGAGACGGACCTCTCTATCCATGCGAAATAACGAATTTGCCACCGATACTTTACTTCCATAATCTAGAAGGAAAGTGTACAAAGGCGTATAATTTTCGTATATGCGTGTCTATGCATTTTCTTTTATTCTCTGAAAATTATAAACTATTGGGATTTATATACATGAGGGTATATAAAAATATAAAAAACATGTGTATTTTCTAGTCCAGCGAGGGGGAAACACGGCGGCACGCTCGTCTAACCGGTTGCAACGTTTCCACCATGGCACAAGTACGGTGCACTGTAATGTAGTGTCAACGGGGGGTCCAACGATGCATCATCTGCACGCGTCGTACCCTTCACATTAGAGCGTCACAACACACAAGGTATGGCTAGCCATGCTTTAAGAAAGCGTGATGACCAATTTGTGTGAATCAATGGTTCCTCTCGTACTAGGTTTTCCGGAGTCGGTAAAATGAAACTCTGGATTTCTCCATGGAACCTTGGAATCTCTAGTTGGAGAAGTTTCTTAGAATGCCGAGAGGGAGCTAGGTGTCGGGTTTGGTCTCAATCCGTGCAGTGGATCCACGTTTTGGGCAGTGAGGGGGAGGTATAGGGTTGAAAGCCATGTATCCTACTCGATAGCCATCCAGGGGCACGACTAGAGAAAAGCCTATGCGAGGCGCACCAAAAAGCCTATCCGAGGCGCATATCACATGCGCCTCTAGCTTCAAGCCTCGGGTATTTCTTATGCGAGGCGCATATGATATGCGCCTCCTATACTTCACATATGCGAGGCGCATATCGATATGCGCCTGATATGTGAAGTATAGAGGCGCATATCATATCGCCTCATATGTTTCACAATGTGCCTCGGATATTTATAGTATATGCCTCCTATAGTATCCTATATGCCTCGGTAATATTTTCAAATTCAAGTTTTCTGACCACTATAAATAATAATATACAGATATTCAAATATACAATATAGTCCAGAATACAGTATAAAGAGCACAGAATTTTTTAGAAACTTGCAATTTGCCAAAGCATAATAGAACCAACATGAACACAATACATTACACATCAATCATGACATACAAGTTCATACATCAAGTGTTTGTGCCACAAGTTCACACCTCCGAGTACAAGTTCACAATCACATTACACCTTCGAGTACAAGTTCACAATCACATTACAACTCCAACGACGTAGCTCTACCTAGATGAAGTAGAACACATAACCTACAATGAAGAGCAACAAGGTGATGATCACGAGGAAGTTCCTCCACTTCTTCCTTCCATGCCTCCTCCACTTCTCTTCCGCCACCTCTCTACTCTCATAGCCTTGGTAGCTGTTGCCCGAGAAGTTGTTCACTTGCTTCTGGCAGTCTTTCCACTCCTCGTACACACCTGGAACCCGACCGGCGTACACGACATAACACCTCGGCATCTCCTACACATAATAAAGATGATATTACTTATGTCAGTGGAAAGCAATAGCTAGCAGTTCACAAGATATAATCATCCATATATATATATATATATATGGGTGCAACAAAATGTAAGAAATCACGTTCTAATCATCGGCATTTCGAAGAAAGACCAAAAAAAGCAAACCAAGAATGACATGGATTAGTTCCTCATAATTAGATTGGGCACGGAAATAACAATGCTCGCTGTTTGATCTTGTGCGGCAAGTAGAGTATATGCCCAAATTACTAGTCTACTTGGCACACAAGATCGAACAGCGGCATAGTCATACACGTGACACCACAACACGTTCTAATCATCGGCATTTTGAAGAAAGACAAAGAAAGCAAACCACAAGAAAGTAGGGAAGCAATGACAAATGAAAAGCAACAAGCACTTAAAATAGTTCGTAACACAAATAACTAGCTAGTGTCTCTCACAATCAAGTTCAACAGTTGACGAAACATATTCTAGAGGTTTTGCTAGGCAAGTTTAACATAGTGATAAGAGGTTACAACACGAGTTCGGAACTAACAGCTAGCTAGGTACCCAGGCAATGCAATCATGAAGTCTTCTTCGGCTCTTGAGTCGGCTTTGGGGGGCATTGATGAAGCCCGACCGAGTTTTCGCCATTTGCATGAACATCCTGCCGTCACCCTGCTGCGCTAAGCGTTCGTCTATCTCCCTGTTGGACGGTGTATAGCCGCCGTGGAAGGTGCCTCCGGTTTTTATGACTCCCTGGTACACGATTGTTGCGATCTCCTCCTGGATGTTGAAGAAGTGTTGCCTAAGGTTGCGAGCCTGTATGCATGCAAGATTTTCAGCCCACTTCACGAGGTCAGATGGCAGCGTTTTGGTCTCCATGTCATTGAAGAACGCCTTCATGTGGTAAATGCGTAGAAGGCATCCTTCCCACTGCCAGGCGGCTGCTTGACGCAGTCGTAAAACGGAACTCGTGCTTGCCGAACTTTACATGTGGCCTTGCGGTTTGACGCCTCCATTGCGGCGTAGCGGTGAGAGCGCCATCAAGAATTTTCTTGATATTGGTGTAGTTTTTTTGGATCGCACTGTTTGATTCGAGGTACAAGGCTGTTGAGTGTTTCAAATTCAAGCTTATGAGCACACAGCCTGTCCGATCATCCTCCGTGATGGGATGGTAGGGAAGGAGAATCACATCCTTGTCCGAGTATGTTTGCAGGAAGTTTGAGAGGTAGTCGGTCGCCAGATCTATGGCCTCAGCATCTTTCAGGACGGCGTCACGCATGAAGTAGGGATCCACTATCTGGATGCCCGGGATCTTGTCTCTGGTGATCTCCATGGCCATATTGAGGGAGAACAGCCGGACCAGGGTATTGTGCAGTCGAAACCCGTTCAACATGTCAAACAGGTCGGTATGCCGCACGTAGAAGATATCCCCGGGGGGTACAGTGACGAAGCACGGCATATGAGAAGGCACCTTAGCCTTGAAAACGAGGTACGACTGATCGTTGTCGCGAATACGGTACTGCTCAATTGTGATACATCCATAATGAATACTACGCATATGCGAGCCTGCGACCTCGAGCATCGATTTACACATCATCGGTACACCTGCGTCTTGCTGATTCTGGCTTGCCCCAGTAAATCCGGAAAGAGGATTTGGATCCTGGCCCCGATCACCCTTAGGCTTCCTTTTGCGACCCTTCTTGCTCTTACGGCCACTGCGTTCACCTCACCGACCGCCTTATGGAGGGTGCCGGGCTGATCAAAGGAACTCGGCCTTGGAGGCTCGGTGAAGGGGACAGTGGCAGCGTCTCGACTAGTTGGGAAGAGACGACCTTGCAAGGGGTTTCAGGTCTGGTTGGGTCTCGGCAACTTGATGTGTGCTGATGGTCCCGGCTCATACAAATCAGAAAACCTTGTGTTAACAAACTGGTCACCGTAGTTCGGGTCAATTTCTTCATCATCATCGGGATTCTGTGCCATGTTGTCCAAGTCTCCCATCTCGAAGTCTTCATCATGTTCTGGTTGTGCTGCCTCTAGGGTGATGTTGAGCTGGTCCTCTGTCCCCAAACGGATCTGGCTCTTCGGCTATAGGTACAAGTAGCCGAAGCCAGTATTGAGGACCGCTGTCGTGTCCTCATCATCCCATCCTTGAGGTTGAGAGGGAGGTTCCACTTGCTCGTAGCCCGGAAGCATCATACTGTATTTGACCCTCATCATGTCAGGTGGCACTGTGACATTGTGCATTTTGCGGTTCTCTGGTTGAACAATAGTACCCTTGGCAACATCCATCAACTGGCCGCCCACCCAATGCATTAGAGTGCAAGGAGTGTCTCCCTGCGAAAGATCGACATGTAGGCCGAGCGTTAGAAAAATAGAGATCAAGTCATCGGTGTGGTTGAGCCTCCCAACTCTCGCTTTAATTAGTTAGTTACCTTGAGGGTGTCAAACTCGGCCAATGTCGAGGCACCGACGCCGACAGTCTTGTACACGCAAGTGGCGGAGTGGCTGCCTGATGGCACGGTGGTGCGCGGGCGCCGCCGCGATGGGCAAGTTAAGCTCCGGAGCTAGGAGTCTCCACCACCACCGGCGCGCTGGAGGAGTCACCACGCCTCGCGCGCCACATTGTCCGATTAAGGCTGTTGAGGTTGGGAACCGTGGCGGCCCCGTTTACCCTTTCGCCACTTGTTGTACTTTTCCATGTAGACGGGAAGGATGGTGTTGAGCTTCTCGTTCACTTGTGAATGGACTTGTGACTGGACTTGTGTCTGGACTTGTTCTTGGAACTTTGTCTCGGCAGCCGACATAGCCTTGTTCACGGAATCTTGGACTATATTTGGAAAGGCTTCCACCTGTTCCCTTAGGAGTTTTACCTCGGCGCTTTCGGCCTTCTTGCCCTTCCGCTCCGGGGTGCCATAGTACTTTGACCATGATATGTCGCCAAAGCCGACCACACGACCAGCCGACGGGGCCGCCAGGGGATCGACACTCTTGGTCCGGTTCAGTGCCCTATTAAAAGTGGTGTCCCACTTGGCGACAGGCGGTGGCGCTGACCCCTGGGATGAGGAGCTCCTACACTCCTCGTCCTGCGCACAAGGAACGCGAAGCATTTGATCAGAAAACTGGACTTCATTGATTAATCATGAATGCAATTAATCGACTTGCATGCAAACTACTTACATATTTTTGCTTGAAGTCCTTCACCCTCGAGCAAAAGGCGCGGGCTCAAGAATAATCAGAACCCCCTTTCTTCGGCGGGGCAAACCGGGCCCTGACGAAGTTCTTTGCCTGGTCCTCCTTTATGTCGTCAAAGGGACGTGTCAACCCCTTTGCACAAGCGTCGGCGTCCTCCTTATCCCATTTGGGCCTTGCGGCTCCATAACCGCCGGAGCCGAGATGGTGGGTACCAATGTTTCGGGATCTCATATTCTTGCCCTTCTCAGTCCTGGCCTTGCCCAAGGCGGAGTTACATCTGGCCTTGAAAACATTGTAGTCTTCTTCCTTGACCAGAGGCTCCTTCTTGACGAGCTCTGGATAACTTAGCTTCTCCTTGAAAATCAGATTCTTCACCCGAGCCTTCCAATTTGACAAGGCCTTGGTCATCCTCCCGAGGGCATACTTGTTCACCGGATTCCCTTTGAGATTGTCATTATTATACTTGTTTTCCTCATCACCCGGGAACGCGTATCTTGCGTGCAGCTTCCGGAAAAGCTGGATGAGGAAACCCCATTCTCTTGACCTTGAGTTCTCCATGTTGATCGTGGCGGTGTTAGGAGGATTGCCGCGAGCTGGTTAGAGTAACCCCAAAAAT
This sequence comes from Avena longiglumis, assembly GCA_030063025.1. Lineage (NCBI taxonomy): Eukaryota > Viridiplantae > Streptophyta > Magnoliopsida > Poales > Poaceae > Avena > Avena longiglumis. The sequence goes on from CP125978.1 coordinate 76,284,069, forward strand.
TCTTCCGGCTCCAAAGGCGCACCTTTAGGGCTCACGCTTGTGATGATGGACCTTTTGAGGTCGACCACGATCGGGTCCGATCCTTCCGAGACTTCTTCGATCGCTACCACCGTCTGTAGTAGCTTCACCGCCATCGGTGGTAGTGGCGTCGCCATGGTCGCCCCCATCTCCTCATTGCCCGACGGGTATCTCGTCCTCCTCCATCTCGTCCATGGAACAAATTCCGGGGCCTCTAGGGATTCCATCTCCGCCTGCTGCTCCCAAAAGGGCTTCTGGCTAGAAGGGCCCGGATCCGACATTTCTAAACACACAAATAAATGAAACTAATAAGCACAAAAATTCACAGAAAATTTTGCCATGAACTTTGCTAATTTTCTATGTCTAGGAGTGCCAGAAATTCGCCGGAACGGAAATGAATCAACATTCCGGCGAAACATTGGCAACTCAAAAAGAAAAACCTGCACAAAAAGGATCAACTTCCATCATCACAGCCATTTTGCTAGCATACATACACAAACACCATGTATATATATCATGCTCCAGGACATACATACACAGATGCACCAACCCTGTATACACAAATTAACCCTGTATACACAGAGGCACCAACCATACATACTGAAATACTGAAATCAGAACAACAGGTGTATCAGAACAACCCTGTATACACAAATTAGAACAACAGGTGTATCAGAAAAGCATCTCTTCAAATACTGAAATCCTCCAACACCAGGTGCTAAATAATACAGATATATCTTCATGGTTTTACACTCTCTAAGCTAGTAGTACAATAATACAGATGGCAAGAATGACTTCAAAGATGTGAAAGCACTACTGATCACCAAATCAGAGAAAATAGTACAGTTGCCAGGAGCTACTGATATGAAACCATAGCACTACTTATCACCAAACTAGGTTGTTCCAATATTTCTATAAACTAGAATCGACTGAATTATAGCTACAACAATTCATATAGTCCAACCTTGGGCAAGAAAATTAGCTACAACCTGAGCATGAACTACCCATTAATTAGTACTTTTTTGCTTTGTATTACAGAATTTTATTATTATCTTCCTGCGAGATATCTAGAAAGAAGTGTTAAATACATTATGTTAGTGTAGTTATCAAAAGCACTTAGGAAGTCCATAATTTTATATGTCAAGAGTAAAGTAAAAATAGTACAATAACATTTCAATAAGAGTAAAGAGAAATCAGTGCATTAGTATTTAAATACATTATGTTAGTGCATTAGTATTTAAATACATTGCTTGTCAACAACCTGTGCTTAGATAGGGGATTACCAATTTGTTTGCTTGGTAATTTTCTCTAAATTTTGCTGTAGTCAGTTAGATTAGTGGTTTTATATTGTTTAGCCTTAGGTGCCATTGTTGCCTGGTAATTTGATTACCATGACACATGTCATCTTCATTTCTTACTATATCCTTCACGCGGCGGCGTCGGGCTCCTCCTTCACGGGGACGGCGGCGTCGGGCTCCTCCTCCACGGGGAGGCGGCGAGCTCCTCCTTCACGGGGCGGCGGCGAGCTCCTCCTTCACGGGGCGGCGGCGAGCTCCTCCTTCACGGGGCAGCGGGCTCCTCCTCCACGGGGCGGCGTCGGGCTCCTCCACGACGGCGACGGCTTCGATCGATGTGGCGGCGTCGGGCTCTGAGATATGTGAAGTCGTGTATGTACTAGCTGCTAGCGCTGTCTGACTTGATCGATGTGTGCCGGTTATGCGAGGCGCATATCGCAAAGTGCGCCTCGTATAATATTACGCGAGGCGCATCTGGGCTAAATGCGCCTCGCATAATATGCAATCCTAGACAAATAGGGCAGTGCGCAAGTTTCTATCAACTATCACACAACAGCCTAGTGGTAACATGCCTTGTCCTTCACTGCCGGCCACCCAGGTTCGAATCCTAAGGGGGCCAATTTTTTGGAAATTTTTTTAAAGGCCAATTTTCATGTAAAAGCATACAAATATGAACTATAAAATATACTACAAATATTTTAAATATTCAAATATTGCTAAAACAACAAAAGTGAGTATTCTCAATGAATGTGTCTTGTCGATACATAATATTCTCAATGCAATATTATTATAACACACACATGATGAAAATTAAGACTGTTTTGATACATAATAGTAGGCCACACACACGACGGTTCTTGACAATGGTCGGAGCGCGCTAGCGTTTCTTGACAATGGTCGTCTTCTTGCCCTTCTTTGTCGCGGTTGCATAGGTTAGGTCCGGGACGTCTTCACTACTTCTATTGAACGGAAGTCCTTTCTTAGGTAGGGTTGTGGTGTACGGTGTTTGGTTGCCATACCCGTCTTCTATCTTCGGGTCGCCGTTCTGGTCAAAGTCTTGCTCGTTGGCGACTCTGTCCATTCCGATATTGTTCCTTTTGCCTCTCCTGACGACAACCCGGCTAGGCTTTGATGGGTCTTTGATGTACCAGCATTGGTCGACTTTGCTAGCCAAAACCCAAGGCTCATTTCTTGCGGGTGCGTTCGCGCTGGTGGTCTTTGACGGTATAACCATCGTGGTGAAATACGGGTCTTCTTTCTCGACGCTCTTGGCCCACCTGACACGGAACATCGGCACCTTCTCCGTAACATAGTCGAGCTCCCAAATCTCCTCGATCCTTCCGTAGTATCTTTCCGGGATGTCGCCGGTGTAGAATATCCCTGTTACCCCTGAGTTCTGGTAATCGCAATTATTGTCTTTTTCCTCTATGTAGAACGTGTATCCGTTGATATCGTAAGCCTGATAGGTCATGAGGTTGTGCGAGGCGCCCTGTGACAATGAGAATATGAGTTTATCTTCCTCCGAGTACTCGCCCTGCGATGGATTAGCTATGACCTTCTCCCTAAACCACCGCGTGAAACCGGAGTTGTGCTCCTTGATAACATCTTCCTCCCTCGGGACCTGGCTCCCCTGATCAGCGTAATTCTTCTTGATAAACTCTTTGTGCTCATGTATGTATGGATCAACCACCTGCAGGTGTTGCAGCGCGACCAGGTTTGCTCTTTCAAAGTCCTTGGTCCGGACCTCCATGTCGACATGCTTTGCACGTCGACCCTCGCGGTGACCCCATCCAGCGAGCCTCCCGAGGTGCTTGTTGAATGGCATACCAAGAGGGGTCTTGGTTTGTAGAAAGTTCGAGCAGAAAGAGATGCACTCTTCGGCCAGGAAGCCGTTTGCTATGCTTCCATCTGGACGGGACTTGTTCTTAACGTATCCCTTGATGTGTCCATTGAGCCTTTCGAACGGCATCATGCTTCGCAGAAACGCAGGACCGAGCTAGACGATATCCTCCACGACATGGAGAAGCAGATGAAGCATGATGTCGAAGAAAGCGGGGGGGGGATAGATCTCGAGCTCGCACATTATCACCACAATCTCGTCCTGTAGCCTCGTGAGCTGCTTAATGCCTATTGACTTCCAAGAGATGACGTCAAAAAAGTTGCAGAGGCCAAACAGTGTTTCACGGATGTGCTTGTCCATTATACCTCGGATCGCGACCGGGAGTACCTACGTCATTAGCACGGCGACGTCGTGAGACTTCATCCCGCTGAACCGCTGCTTCGCCTCGTCTAGCCATCTGCTTATCTTCCCCGCGTAGCCGTTCGGAAATTTGACTCCGAGGAGGAACTTCATAAACTGTATGGCCTCCTTCTTACTCAGAGTGAAGCATGAGGCCTTGAGCTTGACCTCTCCCTTCTTAACCTTTTTCCCCTTGCGACGACGGCTATTCTGTGTTTCTGTCTCCTCCACCTCGTCCTCCTCCCCATCATCGCTAGGTGGTGGTTGAAGTTCATCCCTGATGCCCATATGCTTCAAGTCGTTCCTTGCCTTCGGCCCATCTTTGGTCTTGTCGGTGTTAAGGAGGGTGGCAAGCAGACTCTCGCCCACGTTCTTCATGATATGCATGAGATCAAGGCTATGAGGCACACGGAGGATCTTCCAGTATGGCAAGTCCCAGAAAACAAACCTCGCCTTCCATACCTTCAGCAACGGCTCTGGCTTCTTCTGGGTCTTTCCTGGCGCAGGGCACTCCTTCCAGTTATTCAACAGCTTGTAGATTTCCACGCCACTCTTCTGGTGTGGGATTCCTCGGAGCTCGATCGTCCCAACGAACAGATGTCCTAGCTTTCTCCAGGCGTGATTCTTGGGAAGCCACCTCCGAGCCCCAAGGAACACGGTTTTCCCGGACCCGGGATCTTTCTGTAGCTGGCGGTACGTTGTATTATCCTTGCACCTAACACACCCATAGAATCCTTGGACCACCTGCCCCGAGAAGTATCCGTAACCAGGATAGTCTTGCACCGTCGTGATCACCGCTGCTCTCATGTCAAAGTACTCTTGTCTCGAGGCGTCCCATGTACGGGCTCCTTCTTCCCATAACGTGGCCAACTCTTCTTTCAACAACGTGAGATACAAATTGATGTCTGTACCAGGTTGTTTTGGCCCTTGAACGAGCATACTCATGGTTACGTACTTCTTCATGCACAACCAGGGAGGGAGGTTGTAGATCCATACAAACACGGGCCAGGTGCTGTGTGTGCTGCTCTGGCTTCCAAGCGGATTGAGTCCGTCAGTGCTCACGCCCAGCCTGAGGTTCCTTGACTCTTTCCCAAAATGTTGGTAATATTGTAGGTCCAACGCCTTCCACTGGCAAGCATCCGAAGGGTGCCTCAACATTTCATCCTTCTCCGGATCATCGTCTTCCGGCCTCTTTCTTTCCGCGTGCCAGCGCATGAGCTGTGCTTCCTTAGGGTCTGCGAAATACCGCTGCAAACGAGGAGTTAGAGGAAAGTACCACACCACCTTCCTAGGATCTTTCTTGGTCCCTCTCTTGTATCGAGAGGTCTTGCACACCGGACACGTGGTCTTCTCCGCGTCCTTAGGGTAGATGATGCAATCATTTATGCAGACGTGGTATTTCACGTGCGGTAGATTGAGAGGGCACACGACTTTCTTCGCCTCAGCGATACTAGTCGGACATGTGTTCCCCTTCTTGGGAAGAATATCGTGCCAGAATACAATGTTGTCGTCGAAACATTAAATCGGTCATTTTGTGTTTCGCCTTCATCTCCGTGAGCCCTAAGCGTTACATTTAGACGGTATCCCGTCGTTGCATCCATCAAACAATGGAGTGACCGTCTTTCTCCATTTGCTCCAGTTTATCCTTCTCTCTCTACGGCGGCTCTAGCGTTACTCGTCTCCTTGAGAAGCAGATCTTGGACATGAGGGTCTCGCAACCAGCTCGAATCATGGTCGGCACCACCTTGATCATCTTCGTGTCCATGCCCGACGCCACCTTGATCATCTTCGTGTCCATGTCCAGTGCCACCACCCTGATCTTCGTGATCGTGACTGGCGTCTTGATCTTCGTGATCATCACTGGCATCTTGATCTTCGTGATCATCACGTATCCATCGAGTGGAGCCATCCATGAAACTACGTCGAAGCAGGTGCGACTACAGCATTCCGGAATCATGCCTTATCAGATACATCATCTTGCAGTCCCGACATGGACATCTTATCTCTGTCTTGTTTGCACGTTCCATGTCGGCCCTCGCGCATGTCATCCACCTATCCACGCGAGCTTTGTTGATCAGTGGTCGGACCATGGCCGCCTGCGTGGTACAAAGAGCAATAGAATAATTAGAGCATATATGGACGTGGATCGCCGGAAAAATTCGGCATGACCTCCCCTAAAAAGAGGACATCCGCGAGTGCCAGAAATTCGCCGGAAAAGAAATAAATCGACATTCCGGCATTGGCATCTCAAATGAAATCCCTGCACAAAAAGTAGCACCACAACACAATCATATAGTCGGTGTCTCCGACAACGCGCATACATGCAAGCAACGCCTTCACGCTTCCTCCAACAACGACTTGTGCAAGAGAGCCGGAGGAGAAGTAAATGGACATGTTGTAGATCTAGAGGAGAAAGAGACTTCACTTACATATGGGTGTCAACCAATGGATGTTGAGCAAGCTTCTATGGTGAATCAATGGGGGAAATGAGGTGGGGAGGAGGAGGGGGGCGACCAGATTTGTCTTGGTGGAGGAGGAAGAAGTGGCACAAGTGAGTGGGGTGGTAGTTTCCTCCATGTGCAAAAAGCTGGAAAAAAGTGGTGCCAGCTTATGCGAGGCGCATATTGCACATATGCGCCTCCTATAATTCAAACTATAGGAATATGCAGCCACCTACCAGCGCCCGGGCCCGCATGAGTTACTTGAGGCGCATATGGCCATATGCGCCTCGCATATTATCAAATATAGGAGGCACATATAGCCATATGCGCCTCGCATATTCGTGCACCTACCAACACGCGGGCCCACACAGGAGGCGCATTCTGGCCATATGCGCCTCGCCTATCTGATATATAGGAGGCGCATATTACTAGAATGCGCCTCGCATAATATGAGGCTGCTAGATTCTGTCCGTACAGGGATTATAGGAGGCGCATTCTTATCATATGCGCCTCGCCTATTTTTATATTAGAGGCGCATATCGCAAAGTGCGTCTCGCCTATTTTTATAGGAGGCGCATATGCTAAATGTGCCTCGCATAAGCATGTATCCTATAGCCTTTTCTCTAGTAGTGGGGGTGCGCTGTATGCCAAAAGTCCCGGTTTGTATTTCTTATGATTTTATGTTGGTAGTGGGTGACTCGTAGGGATATTGCAGCTGGTTTCGTATTTTTCTTGATTTTTGATGAATTTACCATTGCCGGGGTTCATTGGGTGGGCAAATTCGGCAAACCCGCCTGCGCGCGCAGGCACGCGAGGACCATTGCAACCTTGAACCTAGGCACTTGTCTAGCCTAGGTACCCCATGGGGAACCCCAAAACATTTTTTCCGGAAAATACAGGGCAATTTCTAGGGTACCTACAGTTGGAAACCGCAATTGTTGGGGCGTGACTCGGGGAAAATACAGTATATGCTTGCACCACGAGATGAGCACCAACCTACCGGGGATGGCGGTCCGCCACGATGTAGCATGCGTGTACATTGCCTCGGGCCCTAGGGCACGCTCAATTCTCGCACCTCCTTTGCAGAATCGTCGGTTTTCTAGAGTCGGTAAAAGAAAACTCTGGATTTCTCCATGGAACCCTAGAATCTCTAGTTGGAGAAGTTTCTTAGAATGCCAGGAGGGAGCTACGTGCCGGGTTTGGGCTCGATCCGTGCAGTGGATCCATGTTCTGGGTAGTGAGGGGGAGGTCTAGGGTTAAAAGCCATGTTAACTCCTACTCGATAGCCATCCCGGGTGTGCGCCGTGTACCAAAAGTCTCGGTTTGTATTGCTTATGATTTTATGTTGGTAGTGGGTGACACATAGGGGCTACTCGAGCTGGTTTTGTATTTTTCTTGATTTTTGATGAATTTCTCATTGCCGGGGTTCAAGGGTGGGCAAAATCAGCAAACCCGCCGGCGCGTGCAGGCACGAGAGGTCCATTGCAACCTTGAACCTAGGCACTTGCCCAGCCTAGGTACCCCATGGGGCACTCCAAAACATTTTTTCTAGAAAATACAGGGCAATTTCTAGGGTACCTACAGTTAGAAACCGCAATTGTCGAGGCGTGACTCAGTGAAAATATATTATATTCTTGCACCACGAGATGATCACCAACCTCGGGGGATGGCGGTCCGCCACGATGTAGAATGCGTGTAAATTGCCTCGGGCCCTAGGCCACGCTCCATTCTCGCACCTCCTTTGCAGAATTGCCGGTTTTCCGGAGTTAGTAAAAGAATACTCTCGATTTCTCCATGGAACCCTGGAATCCCTAGTTGGAGAAGTTGCTTAGAATGCCGAGAGGGAGCTAGATGCCGGGTTTGGGTTCAATCCATGCAGTGGATCCACGTTCTGGGCAGTGAGGGGGAGGTCTAGGGTTGAAAGCCATTTTAACTCCGACTCGATAGCCATCCGGGGGGTGCGCCGTGTGCCAAAAGTTCCGGTTTGTCCCACTTATGATTTTATGTTGGTAGTGTGTGACACGCAAGGGCTACTCGAGCTGGTTTTGTATTTTTCTTGATTTTTGATGAATTTCCCATTGTCGGGGTTCGGGGGGTGGGCAAAATCGGCAAACACGCCGGCGCGCGCAGGCACGCGGGTCCATTGCAACCTTGAACCTAAGCACTTTCCTAGCCTAGATACCCCATGGGGCACCCCAATACATTTTTTCCAAAAAATAAAGGGCAATTTCTAGGGTACCTACAGTTATAAACCGCAATTTCCGGGGCGTGACTTGTGGAAAATACAGTATATGCTTGCACCAAGAGATGAGCACCAACCTCCCAGGGATGGCGGTCCGCCACGACATAGCATGCGTGTAAATTGCCTCGGGCCCTAGGGCGCGCTCAATTATCGCACCTCCTTTGTAGAATTGCTGGTTTTCCAGAGTCGGTAAAAGAAAACTCTGGATTTCTCCATGGAACCCTGGAATATCTAGTTTGAGAAGTTCCTCAGAATGCCAAGAGGGAGCTAGGTGTCGGGTTTCGGCTCAATCCGTGCAGTGGATCTATGTTCTGGGCAGTGAGGGGGAGGTCTAGGGTTGAAAGCCATGTTAACTCCTACTCGATAGCCATCCGGGGAGTGTGTCGTGTGCCAAAAGTCCCGGTTTGTCTTGCTTATGATTTTATGTTGGTAGTGGGTGACACTCAGGGGCTACTCAAAATGGTTTCATATTTTCTTGATTTTTGATGAATTTCCCATTGCCGGGGTTCGGTGGGTGGGCAAAATCGGCAAACCCGCCGTCGCGCGCAGGCACGCGAGGTCCATTGCAACCTTGAACCTAGGCACTTTCCTAGCCTAGGTACCCCATGGGGCACCCCAATACATTTTTTCCAAAAAATACAGCGCAATTTCTAGGGTACCTACAGTTAGAAACCGCAATTTCCGGGGCGTGACTAGAGGAAAATACAGTATATGCTTGCACCACGAGATGAGCACCAACCTCCCGGGGATGGCGGTCCGCCACAACGTAGCATACGTGTAAATTGCCTCGGTCCCTAGGGCGCGCTCAATTCTTGCACCTCCTTTGCAGAATCGCCGGTTTTCCGGAGTTGGTAAAAGGAAACTCTGGATTTCTCCATGGAACCCTGGAATCTCTAGTTGGAGAAGTTGCTTAGAATGCCGAGAGGGATCTAGGTGCCGGGTTATGGCTCATTCCACGTAGTGGATCCACGTTCTGGGCAATGAGGGGGAGGTCTAGGGTTGAAAGCCATGTTAACTCCTACTCGACAGACATATGGAGGGTGCGCCGTGTGACAAAAGTACCGATTTGTCTTGATTATGATTTTATGTTGGTAGTGGGTGACATGCAGGGGCTAGTAGAGTTGGTTTCTTATTTTTCTTGACATTTGATGAACTTCCCATTACCGGGGTTCGGGGGTGGGCAAAATCAGCAAACCCGCCGGCGTGCGCAGGCATGCGAGGTCGATTGCATCCTTGAACCTCGGCACTTTCCCAGCCTAGGTACCCCATGGGGCACCCCAAAACTTTTTTTTCCAGAAAATACAGGGCAATTTCTATGGTACCTACAGTTAGAAACCGCAATTGCCGGGGCGGTGAAAATACAGTATATGCTTGCACCACAAGATGAGCACCAACCTCTCGGGGATGGCGGTCCACCACGACGTAGAATGCGTTGATGACCCACAAGTATAGGGGATCGCAATAGTCTTCGTGGGTAGTATTACCCAATTTATTGATTCGACACAAGGGGAGCCAAAGAATACTTGCAAGCCTTAACAACTGAGTTGTCAAATCAGCTGCACCTGGAAATAGTTCTTGCTCACAAAAGTTTATCAGTAGCAACAATTTGTATTAGCAACAGCAAAGCAACATCAGCAGTAAAACATGAGCAATAGTAATAGTAGCAGCAAACAGTAGGATATGAGCGCGTTATGCATTAGGATGGATGGACGGGAGTTGCATGGATGAGTCTAAACATGTAACTTCAACATCTAGGGCATTGCAGATAAATAAGAACAAGCATCCAAGTACTAAACAATCATAGGCATGTGCTCCATATATAGTCATGCGTGCTCGCAATGAGAACTTGCACAACATCTTTTGTCCTGCCAGCCCGTGGCAACGGGGCCTCTAGGGAACTAATGGCAATTAAGGTGCTCCTTTTAATAGAGCACCGGAGCAAAGCATTAACACTCCATGAACACATGTGATCCTCACACCACAGCCATCCCCTCCGGTTGTCCCAATTTCTGTCACTTCGTGGCCTTTGGATCCGGACAATGATATGTGTACACAACTTGCAGATAATATCACAAACAATACTATCATAATGATTAAATAATAAGTTCAGATCTGAGATCATGGCACTCGGGCCCTAGTGACAAGCATTAAGGACAACAAGTTGCAACAAATTCAAATAGCACTAATAGAGATACTAGGCACTATGCCCTAACAATCTTATTCGATTACATGATAGAAGTCATCCAATACCTACCATCCCCATAGCCTACAGCGGGGGATTACTCACTCATGGATGAGGGAAACATTGATGGTTGATGGAGAGACATTGGTGATGATGATGGCGATGATCCTTCCCAAATTCCCCGTCCGAGCAGGGTGCCAGAACGGAGTTTCTGGATCCGAATCTTGGCTTCTGGTGGTGGCGGTATAGAGGAACTCTTTCTGGAAAAATGACGAACCCCCCTCGTTTTTTAGGTCAATAGGTAACTTATAGGCAAAGAGGGAGCCCGAGGGAGTGCCTGGGGTGGCCGCACCCCCCCTAGGCGCCGCCAGGCCTAGCTCGCGCCTGGCAGGGGTGTGGCCCCCCAGGCCTCCACTCCGTCTCGTACTCTGGCTCCGTGGATCTTCTGGTGAAATAGAATTTTTGGCATATTTTCCGGGATTTTTCCTGATAGTTGATTTTCTGCACAAAAACTAGACACCAAGGTAATTCTGCTGAAAACAGCGTCAGTCCGTGTTAGTTGTATCCAAATCACACAAGTTTAGAGGAGAAACAATAACAAAAGTGTTCGGGAAAGTAGATACGTTTTGGACGTATCAACTCCCCCCAAGCTTAGCTTATTGCTTGTCCTCAAGCAATTCAGTTGAAAACTAAGTGTGATAAAAGAACTTTCATGAACACATTTGCTTCATATGATGTATATATTCTCAGCACATGAGTAGATACTTAAACTATTCATAATAAGAAGTATACAACTAAGTCTACTCAATAGTCATTGCAAGCTATGAAGAGAAACCAACTCAATAATAATAAGTAGCATGAAACATAAACATAAGCAACATTGCAATGCTCATAATAAGGTATGATAGAGTGGTATCTCGCTTGCCTTTGTTTGTAGAGCACAATATAAATGCCAAGGCACCTCTGAAGTTCAAGTGAAGACTATAAGTAAAAATATCAGAGATACAAGCATCAAGGTCATAACATAATTAACCATGTTTTGAGACCAATACAAGAATGACAACTATGCTCTCAAGAAGGTGCTCATAGAATAAGTGGTGACTCAACAAGGAAGTGAAAAGGTTTTGAAAAGTTTGGAAGGCTTCCTAATGCTGACAGGAAGGTACTCATTAGCTGTGAGCTCTCATTGCCCCTATCATAGGCATCTTCATATGGTTAAGGTGAACGTGAGGTCCAATATGAGTTATATGTTTGACAGACCATAAACAGGAAATCCCATGTCCCTTGAGTACGAGGGCCGCTCCGCATGCTACTCAACTTTGGTTACCTGCAAGTTCTTGTCATTGTACATACATGCATATCACAGAGAACCGCCAACGGGGTACCCCTTACACATGATACATGATCTATCCCGTGATCAAAATGACAAGGCAAGAAGACAATGAGCATCTCAACGATCTGTTTATTTACTATGTGAATAGCTTTTTATTGAGGATGCTTCACAGGATGCTCATTATGGTGATGCTGCAAGTTTCCACCATGATTAGGCATGGCTTAGGCTAGCGGCCCAGGTGTTTCTCTAACAAATATATATACTCCATGAACTCACAAGCTCCCCTTTTATTTTACACCGATGACATCTGCACACAAAAGTGCAAGGTATCAACTGGATATGCACCCGTAAGTGTTGAAAGCATTCCCCGTGACAGCACGGTTCTGCTAACTCCGAGCCTATAATTTGCAAGCATATAACTTTCATGGACAAGTCATAATGGTTCAGGCTTATTAAGTGCAAGAAATAAAGTGTGCCATCAAGTTCGTGAGAGCTTTACTAACTAACTTTCTCAAAACAGACAAACATTTTATTTGGAAGAAAACAAGGCATATAGAATATGCACTGAAATAGCAAATGATGCTAATAGGTAGGTATGGTGGACATTATTGGCAATATTGGTTTTGGGGAGTTGGAAGCACAAGTAGAGCTCATACTCGGTGCAAGTGAAGGATAGCAATAGAGAGGGAGCGACAAACAAGAGAGAAATAACTGTCATAATCATGCTTGCAACAAAAAAGAACTAATTATGGCATGAAAGTGATACAAGAACTCTGAGGCAAAATAAGTCATCGAGGCTTACTGACTATTGTTTAGTCTTATGCATGCGTGGGAATGTGCCAAGTCGATTCACATGAAACATTTAGAGGAGGATACCACAATATCATACCGAGCTATGAATAAAACAATGCAAGGAAACATTCATATGACATGCTACAAACTATTAGAAAGCTGGAGCTAATCACAAGCAAGAACTACTAAGCATCCATCAGTAACATACTCCTTACATGAACAGACTAAGCATGCTCACCATGATGAGTATATGTACAAAAATAAAAACAAATAGAGTTCGTTACCATCCTCTTACCACACCTCAAGTTGTCTTAATCTTCATTATTGTCGTTCACTTGTGTGACTTGAATAATAACATGAAACCAAATCCACTGAAGACGGCTGAACCCTGCAAAGAACTCACAAAACCAAAGAAGAACAACAAATATTTTTGGTGTTTTCAATTTTTTTAAAGCAAGCAAACAAAGCAAAATCAAACAAAGAAAAATCTTTTTGGATTTTTCTTTAAGGCAAACCAAAGATAAAAATCAAAGAAACAAACCAAGAGAAACAACGAAAATATTTTTGGTATTTTTGTGTTTTGGGAAAGCAGAAACAAGAACCAAAAAGAAAGTGAAACAATGGATATACAAATAACCGACCAACATGATATATAGATGAGTGTGATGTCGGTATACCTCCCCCAAGATTAGGCTTTTGGCCTAAGTGGGGATCAATAACACAGGTAGTAACCCCAATGTCACATCCCAAGATTTTCCAAATCTTGTAATGTGAAAATGAATAAAAAAAAACTTTGTTTGATTTTCAGAGTGAGAAGAAACTTTTTGAATCCATTTGGAAAGCTTCAAACCAATTTGGATCAAATAAAAAAATCCTAAAGGGGTTTAAAAAGATAAACCTTTAATAAAGGAAAATAAAATATTTAAAAATTACTATTTTGGATCTTTTAATAAAAGGATTTGGTTTTCAAAAGAAAAGGTGGATTTATAAATAAAGATTATTTTATAAGGCCAAATTAAACCTTGGCCAATGTTTTTGAAATAAAATGTTTTGTTTTGATAAAAAAATAGTAAAGGTTTATTTAAATAAAATAATAAGGATTTAATATCCAATTTTATTTAAAAAAAAGGTTTTATCATTTTAATTAAAACATCAAAACTTATTAAATTATTTTAAATAAGTTTTCCAAGTATTTTATATTCTCAAATAAAACCTACTGAAGTGTTTTGGTTTTATTTTAAATTTCAAAATAAAGATTTTAATAAAACAAATCCTATTTGAGTTAAATGAATAAGGTCTATTCATTTAATTGTTATTGGACCCTAAAATAAAATGTTATTTTATTTTAAAACAAGTTTTCCATTTCCAAATAAAACCTACTGATTTGGTTTTGAAAATATTTGGATTTCAAATGGAGATTTTATTAAAATCAAAACCTATTTGATTAAATAACTAAAGGTCCATTTTATTTAATTAATGAATGGATCCTAAAAAGAATAAAAATATTATTTTGGTTTTGGAATTTGGTTTATGTTACTGAACAAAACCAAATTCAAAGTTACAAAGTTTGGTGATTATTTGAATTGAATTGAGTATTGTTTGTTTGTTTGAATTTCAAAACATAAATTAGTTTTGGAAAAATAAAAAGGTTTCAGGAAGAAAAAAATGGAATCTGGACACAACCCAGTTGCCAAGCCCAAGAAGACCAGAACCAGCCCAGCTCCCCCTCCCCGAAGAAAACGTTTCGCACTCAGTATCTAACCCGAACAGACGCTAACTGGTGGCCCTCTTCTCCCCTCTCATTCCTCGCTGACAGCAGGGACCCACGCAGCCAGCACATCTTCTTCCTCCTCGCGCTGACGACGCCCTGCCGTTGCTGCCAATTATGCCGGCGTTGAATACGCATTGATGCCGCGCCTTAACCTCGTCGTGACTGCACGCTATTAAACGCCAGCGTCTCCTCCTCCTTTCCCCTCACACGCCACTCCCTCTCTGCCCCGAGGCTGCCTCAATTTGAGCTCGCAACTCCACAGCTCCGACCACCGTCTCCCCTCGATTCCGGCCGAGCCTCTCCACCCCGTGCCCCCCAAGTACACAGACACACTCCCCAAACCTAGGCGCACCTGCCCGTGTGCTCCACTCGCCCGCGCGCGTCCCCTGGCGTCGACAAGCACGACACAGAGCGTCGCCGCCGTCTATCTCGTCTCCGTCGAGCTCCTCCGGTAATCCTCGACCGCCCCTAGCCTTCCTATTGAAGCTCACATCATCTCCAGTTCAGTCCGCGTCTAACCGTGTCGTCCTTTTTCCTTGGGGTGAACTACAGCATCTCCCCGTCGTCAACCAGAGCCGCCAGACGCCGTTGCAAACTCCGGCGAGGAATTACTGCAGACCCCGAGCGCCCCTTGCCACGCCGACCACACGCCTAGCATCACCACGTCCCCGCAATTCTGGTGAGCATCTCCCCTACTCCTCTCGCTTCCTGTTCTCGCCGTTACGCCGTAGCCAGGGCACCGCCGCCGCGCGCCACCGTCGTCGCGCCGCCAGTTCTTGGCCAGACATTAGCAGCCGTTCGATCCAGATCCGAGGCACGCGAATTATTGACTTATCGAAAGGGTAAGATAGATCCTGTGCCACACGATTCCCTTTTGATCTAACGGCCTATAGCACGCGATCCACCCGAACCGGTACCGTCCAATAAGAAAGCGACGCGTGGCCAGTTTTGTTTAAAAACAGAAATTTGAAAACAGATTTGTTTGAAGATTTGAAACTCATGTAACTTTTGATCCACACGTCCAAAAGTTACAAACTTTATATCGTTGTAATCAGTGTAACAAGCCCTAGCCAACCATGGAATTTGTTTAGCAAATAGTATCTGTTAGTTTTTTTTTGTAGAAACTTTTGTATGCTTGTTTAGATTAGAAAAATGATTCAAAAATGTTTATGAATTTCAAACCTTGGAAAATTAGTTTGTGGTGAACTTACTGACCCTAGGAACCAACCCATGGAGTTAAAAATTAATTTGGTGAAATTTAGGATGGATTAATTGATTTAGCCCATTTCTAGCCAAATAAAAAGAATGATTTTGATATGAAAATGTTTTTGGAGTAAAAACTTTGGGAAAATGTTTTGGACCAAACCTACTGACCCTAAACACCAAGTTTTGAGAAACAACAACTTATTTTGTAAACAACTTAAAATTGTTGCTTTGATAAAAATGACTTCCACCACATAAAATGATGATTGGATTTAAAAATGGTTTATGGACAAAAAACCTTTTGCAAATGACTTTGCCACTTTGGGAAAATGACCACCTTGAACCTTACAAAGTTAGAAACCTAGTGGAGACCACCTTTGCAAATAGAACCATCTCTTGCATGCTTACATGCATGACTTAGATTCCATTGTCTTATGTGTGTGAAATTGTTTGGTTAATTATTGGTTTGGAATGCTAGTTGATATTGTGTTTGCTTGATTGATTATAGTGAGGCTAGAAAAGTGTGAAACTAGCAAGATCAAGGAGTGAACCAACTTTCCCTACCAAAAGAAAGGCAAGTTACACTATCATCTAAAGTCCTACTATTTTCATTATACTTAGTGGATTTTGAAAACATGCATGAAAAGAATTTCTGTACTTATGCTATGCTTAATCCTAATAGGATTCCCTATACACTCCTTAGTGAAAATATTGTAGTTGTTATATTCTTAGCCATGCTTTATTTTGAAAAGAGATACATGTTGAGATTTTATGAAGTTGAGAAAAGGACTTGTGTTTTACATAATAAAACAAGGACTCAATGAACCACCTGGGTGGCCAAGGATACTTTGAGTTTTGTAGAAGGTGGCAACAAAAGGAACCATGTCTATGGCAATCTCTTTGTGTTGTGCTCCAAAGGAATCCACCCAGGAAACTTAGAGATTGAACATGTTTATCCAATTGTGGCTTTCGTGTGCAACCACATGCTATTATGGCTCTGGCTTAGTCAACTACATTGGGAATACCCATGCATTGTCTCCAGGCTACTGGACATGAGGACCTGGAATCCTACATGGGTACTTGAAGACAAGCTAGCAATGGTGTATGGGAGGACCCTTTGGAAAGACTGCGTCACATTCTCAATCTGCCGGTACTCCATCTTGGTGAGCACTAATCCAGTGGCCACTGGTGGCAATAAGATGGGATTGTGACATGTGGGTAAAGTGTGCAACTTCTGCAGAAGATAATAAAATCTAAGTACTTAGCCGTGTCCCCGGTTATGGACAATACTGAGCAACTAAAGTTTGAATCTATGGGAAATCTCGACATTCTAATTTCTAAAAGAAAACTTTTAAAGACTTGATGCACTTGGGGGTACCAAGGAGCTCAAGAGATTTTGACAAAACTTGATGCACTTGGGGTTACCAAGGAGCTCAAGAGATTTTGATAAAGATTGATGCACTTGGGGTTACCAAGGAGCTCAAGGGATTTTTGACAAGGACTTGAACACTTGAGTTTTTACCAAGGAGTTCGAGGAATTTGAAAAGGAGATTTGACAAAGGACCAAAACCATTTTGAAAAGATAGGATAAATTTTGCTTTATGCAAATGAGCCCAAAAACTCTACTTAGCCAAATATGCATGTAATGATAGGATCCACTCATATTCTACATAATAGTGAAACTTGCCAATACAATTCAAATGTATTGACCCTTGTGGCTGTAACTTGTAATGTTGCAGGTATGATTGATTTAGAGAAGATTGATTGATTGATTAGGATTACAAAGTCTACAACCAACATGTTTGCATGTGGCACTTTGAAGATGAAGGACCCATACTTATAGTTATTCTGCTGCAATGTAATGTAATAGCCAAATGAGCTATGTAAGATGTAATAAAATTATGTTATTCCTGGTTATAAGTTGTATTATGACCTTTGTTTCTTGATATTACATATTAACTGTGGATGCTAGCTATTGATCCAGGGACTAGCATTGTAAACACAGGGGACTCCACCTTATATTGTATAAAGGTTGGGACACTCCCTCTACACCCAAGCTGGTGGGTCATCATAGGAATGATCATAGTCCAGCCTTGCGATGAAGAAGAAGACGCACCCCAATCAAAGGAGGGTTGCTGGTATGAAGTCTCTCCCAAGTTGGAGGGCTGAACTAAATCATCTTCGGCATCCTCTCCAACATTCTCCTCTTGCTGGGAGATCTCGACCACATATGTGTCAAACTCCTCCTCCGTGAGCGACCATCCTTGCCTATTATCAAAATTAAACAAAGCAGGTGCAGGCAAATAAACTATTTTCTCAGTCCTACCCCCTCTCCAATCACGCTTGGCAAAAGATAGTTCATACGGTAAACTTCTCATAGTAGCCCCCAAGGAAACAAAACCATGTTGAATCATGGATTCAAGATCAAGACTCTCTATGGGGAACCGATAATCTGAATGGTGAGGCTCTAAACCATGGAAAGCTAGCAACCTAGAAGCAATGAGACCTCCACAAATTCCACCCTTCTCGCGGTTAGTGGTGAGACGGTAAGCTATCAAAGCACCCAGGTTATAAGATCTATTCCTATTCAAAGCAGCTGCGATAAAAGCTATATCAAAAGAAGATAACTTTCTAGCAAGAATACACTTGGTAATTAAGTAGCAAAATATCTAATGGCTGGGAACTGAATGTTCCGAATTTTACCACTTTCCTTTGAGAAGTCAAAACCTTGGCAAATCTCAGCATATAAATCCATGAGTGACTTGGGTCTCTCCTTGATCTTCTCACAAGATCCCCACTGAGGTACTCTAATTGCTACACATAAATCAGCAAAAGGCAGGTCGACAGCTATATTGTATATTTTATAATGGACCATGGGGTTAGATGAATACCAAGTAAACCGAAAGTCCTCCACAACAACCATGGTTAGCTTAACATATTGAAGTGATTCCCCTTCAACAAAGTGTTCCAACCCTGCATTGGTAATCTTAGTTTGGAAATCTTGGAAGATCCCCATGGCTCTCATAAATTCAGGGCATGGATATATGGAAGGAAATACTCCTTTCTCACGATGAACTTTCATTGGCTCAGGCACCATCAAGTCATATTGATTCAGTGGGCATGCACTCATCTTCTTTTCTGAAATTTTTAAATAAAGATTAAACCAAGTGTTTTCCAAGTTGATAAATCATGAGAAAATACTATAGGAACTTGCTAGAGGGCTACACATGAATCAAAATGAAATATCTAAGCATATAACAAGCATGCAAGCTCACACAACCTATCACCTATAGCAGCAAAATACTCAAGATACAATCTACCAATCACAAATCTAATTGGACAAGCGGAGGAGGCACATACCAGGGAGAAATCCCTCCAAAAATCAACAACAAAGATGGGATGAGCAAGGAGATAGAAAATCGCGAGCAAGAACAACAGGAACTCGAGCTTGAGAAAGTTTTTCGGTATTTTTGGGAGAGAGAAAGAAGATGGCTGGGAGGAGGCACCTTGGAGGGGCCCAGGTGGGCCACACCACAGCCAGGCGACACCTGGGGGCTGGCCATGTCCACCAGGGGTGTGCTGGCCTAGGGTGGCCCCCTGGATCACTCCAGGTGTCCCTCTGCCCCTTTTTTCGAGAAAACATTTATTTTGAATTTTTCTGAGATTTTTTGGGAAACTTTATTTTTGGCCAATTTTCAGGGTATGAAAATTGATTTTCTCGCAGAAATAGTTTTTTTAGAAGAAGCAAAAGCAAACCAAAAACCAAACTACAGAAGTTCTAAGACACTCTAACAAGAAAACAACTAGCAAAACCAAAGCTAGCAAAAGAAAGGGCAAAGACTAGGAAGGATAAAAGTAAAAGAAAGCAAGAATAACCATAGTGAAAACATTATTTTGTTCATTAAAATCATTTTGTTAACAAGGTTGATCAAGTCTTGTTACCAAAACAATACTATATGAAACAAAACTTTGAATTCCACAAGGTGATTATATTACCTCATACTTGATAGAAATGGTCCCAATCATGATAGTATCAAAATTTCCTTGTGGAATGGGACAATATATTTCTCCAACCTTGATGCTCTCAATATTTTCAATGGAACTCAGGCAATAGCTTTTAGCAACCTTCTTGGGGAAATAAACAGTATGCTCTTTGTCATTAATATTGAATGTTACTTTTCCTTGATTACAATTAATGACAGCAACTGCAGTATTAAGAAAATGTCTCGCAAGAATAATAGACATATTATCATCTTCAGGCATTTCAAGCACAACAAAATCAGTCAAAACCAAGCAATTACGAGCTACTTGAATAGGAACATCCTCACATATACCAACAGGAATAGTAGTTGACTTATCAGCCATTTGCAAAGATATATCAGTTGGTATCAACTTTTCTAACTGGAGTCTCTTGCAGAGAGAAAAAGGCATAACACTAACTCCAGCTCCCAAATCACATAAAGCAGTTCTAACATAATTGTTTTTAATAGAGCATGGAATAATTGGTATAACTGGATCACCAAGTTCCTTTGGAACTTTACCATTGAAGGAATAATTAGCAAGCAAAGTAAAAATCTCCTCATTAGGAATCTTCCTTTTATTAGAGAAAATATCCTTCATATACTTTGAATAAGAAGGCAACTTAATAGCATCAGTCAAAGGAATTTGCAAAAATAAAGGTTTCGTCCACTCACAAAACTTGTTGTAGTGTTCTTCCTCCTTTGACTTGTGTTTCTTACCTGGAAAAGGCATAGGTTTCTGCACCCAAGGTTCTCTCTCACTACCATGTTTCTTAGAAATAAAATATTCCTTAGTGTACCTAGTGTTCTTAGTGTGCTTCTCAGGTTCTTCCTCAACTTCCTCCTTATCAGGAGCATCATTATTACCAATACCACTCTCAGTTTCATCATCAGAGACAGATATACTATTAGGATCTATAGTAGGTTCAAGTGGTTCCTCAACTATTTTATGTTTCTTTTTCTTTCTCTTACAAGGACTACCACTACTTTTACCTTGTTGAGAATCCTACTCAATTATTTTAGGGTGTCCTTTAGGATATAAAGGATCTTGAGTAGCTATACCACTCCTAGTTCTAATTCCATAAGCATGTTTAACTCCTGAGGCATTAACTAGCATATCCTTTTGTACCTTAGCAAGTTGATCAAGTTGAGTTTGAACCAATTGAAAGTGTTTGCAAAGCATTTTAATATCATTAGAAGTTCTTTACACAATATCTTTCAACTCTTTAATAGCTCTAGAGTTTTCCAATAAATGATTCTGAACTTGTTTATTAAAATTACCTTGTTTAACAATAAATGTGTCAAGTTCCTCTAAGCATTGATCCGGAGGCTTACCATAGGGAATATCACCTTCATTAAAGTGGAGAGAGTGTACCTCAATAGTAGATGAGTGGGAAATTGGCTTACATTATTCTTCTATAGGAGGTAGATTCTTCACATCTTCAGCTCTAATACCTTTCTCTCTTAGACACTTCTTAGCTTCCTTCATCACTTCATAATTTAATGCAATAACTCCCCTCTTCTTTGGTGTTGGTGTTGGATATGGTTAAGGCACAACTGATTCAGGAGTAATAGGCTCAGGTGTATTCAGCTCAGTAGAAGTCCAATCATCATAATTCTTGCTTATTTTAGCAATTAATTCTTCAACATCTGTAGGAGTTCTTTTCCTGAAAACACAATCAACAAAGCTATATAGTTATGTACTAGAATCATCAGTTAGTCCATTATAATAAATATCAAGAAGCTCATTCTTAGACAATGGACATCCAGGATGTGCATGAATCAAGGCACATAACCTTGTCCATGACTCAGGAAATTTCTCTTCTTCTCCCTGTTTAAAATCAAAAAGTCTGCAAAGCAACATGTCTAGCACTGGGAGGAAAATATTTCTGGAAGAAAGAAGCAATCAAGCAATCAGTACTATCAATGGAACCAGGAGGTAATCTATTAAACCAAGCCCTAGCTTCTGTGAAAAAGGGAAGATCTTTGTAACAAAGTACTTGCGCATCTTAAAATCATCAGAGAACAAAGCACTCATAGTAGAAAGCTCATTCATATGAGCCACAACACTCTCATTTTTAGTCCCACAAAAAAGTTCTTTCTCAACAATGTCTAAATAGGATAAATCAAGAGAGAAATCATAATCTTTATCTTTAATATCTATGGGAGAGGTGGCAAACTTAGGATCAGAGGACAGTTTAGGAATAATGGTATGTCTAGCAAGGAGACTCTTAATAGCACTAGCACCATGTGTGTTTCGGCACTCTTCAACAAATTCATAAGTGAACTCAATGTAACCATCATTAATATCAGAACTCTCTCTGGACTCAGGTGAGTTAACAGGTGTAATAGTGTCTTCACTAGGAGTTTTAGTATTTCCTAGACTAGCCATAGTAGCATCTAGGAAAGGACCTAATGAACCACTCGCATCAAGCACAGTAGAAGTAACATCATGAGTATCAAAAGCAGTTTCAGATTTAGCAGTAGTAGCAGTGTGTGTAGCATGAGTATGTGGTGGTGGTGTGACAAGCTTACTTATAATAGACAGTGAATCAAGAGCAGTAGAGGTATTTAGGACTGTACCTCATCTTGTAGTGGATGGTAAAATAGGAAACTTTCCATCACGAGACTTACCCATGATGAACGGAGTAGCAGTGAACAATAGTAGATCCAAGTGAACTTACAAATAAAGCTATGCTCCCCGGAAATGGCTCCAGAAAATAGTCTTGATGACCCACAAGTATAGGGGATCGCAACAGTCTTCGCGGGTAGTATTACCAAATTTATTGATTCGACACAAGGGGAGCCAAAGAATACTTGCAAGCCTTAACAACTAAGTTGTCAATTCAGCTGCACCTGGAAATATTTCTTGCTCACAGAAGTTTATCAATAGCAACAGTTTGTAGTAGCAACAACAGCAATAAAATAGTAGCAATAGTAACAGTAGCAGCAAACAGTAGGATATGAGCGCGGTAGGCATAGGGATGGATGGACGGGCGTTGCATGGACAAGTCTAAACATGTAACTTCAACATCTAGGGCATTGCAGATAAATAAGAACAAGCATCCAAGTACTAAACAATCATAGGCATGTGCTCCATATATAGCCATGCGTGCTCGCAATGAGAACTTGCACAACATCTTTTGTCCTGCCAGCCCGTGGCAACGGGGCTCTAGGTAACTAATGGCAATTAAGTTGATCCTTTTAATAGAGAACCAGAGCAAAGCATTAACACTCCGTGAACACATGTGATCCTCACACCATAGCCATCCCCTCCGGTTGTCCCAATTTCTGTCACTTCGGGGCCTTTGGATCCGGACAATGATATGTGTACACAACTTGCAGATAAGATCACAAACAATACTATCATAATGATTCAATAATAAGTTCAGATTTGAGATCATGGCACTCGGGCCCTAGTGACAAGCATTAAGCACAACAAGTTGCAACAAAGTCAAATAGCACTAATAGAGATACTAGGCAATATGCCCTAATAATCTTATTCGATTACATGATAGAACTCATCTAATCTCTACCATCCCCATAGCCTATAGCGGGGGATTACTCACTCATGGATGAGGGAAACATTGATGGTTGATGGAGAGGTGTTGGTGATGACGATGGCGATGATCCTCCCCAAATTCCCCGTCCCAGCAGGGTGCCAGAATGGAGTTTCTGGATCTGAATCTTGGTTTCTAGTGGTGGTGGCGCAGCGTAACTCTTTTTGGAAAAACAGCGAACCCCCCCTCGGTTTTAGGTCAAGAGGTAACTTATAGGCGAAGAGGGAGCCCGAGGTTGTGCCTGGGGTGGCCGCACCCCCCCTAGGCGCTGTCAGGCCTGGCCTGCGCCTGGCAATGGTGTGGCCCCCCAGGCCTCCACTCCGTATCATACTCTGGCTCTATGGATCTTCTAGTGAAATAGAATTTTTGGCATATTTTCCGGGATTTTTCTTAATAGTTCATTTTCTGCACAAAAACTAGACACTAAGGTAATTATGCTGAAAACAGCGTCAGTCCGTGTTAGTTGTATCCAAATCACACAAGTTTATAGGAGAAACAATAACAAAAGTGTCCGGGAAAGTAGATATGTTTTGGACATATCATGCGTGTAAATTGCCTCGGGCCCTAGGGCGCGCTCAATTCTCGCACCTCCTTTGCAGAATCGCCGGTTTTCCAGAATCGGTTAAGATAACTCTTGATTTCTCCATGGAACCCTAGAATATCTAGTTGGAGAAGTTGCTTAGAATGCCGAGAGGGATCTAGATGTCGGGTTTGGTCTCAATCCACGCCGTGGATCCATGTTCTAGGCAGTGAGGGGGAGGTCTAGGGTTGAAAGCCAAGTTAACTCCTACTCGATAGCCATCCGGGGGTGCGCCGTGTGTCAAAAGTCCCGGTTTGTCTCGCTTATGATTTTATGTTGGTATTGGGTGACACGCAGGGGCTACTCGATCTGGTTTCGTATTTTTCTTGATTTTTGATGAATTTCCAATTGCCGAGGTTCGAGGGGGTGGGAAAATCGGTAAACCCGCTGGCGCGCACACGCACGCGAGGTCCATTGCAACCTTGAACCTAGGCACTTGACTAGCCTAGGTACCCCATGGGGCACTCCAAAACATTTTTTCCGGAAAATACAGGGCAATTTCAAGGGTACCTACAGTTAGAAACCTCAATTGTCGGGGCGTGACTCGGGGAAAATACAGTATATGCTTGCTCCACGAGATGAGCACCAACCTCCCGGGGATGGCGGTCCGCCACTACGTAGAATGCATGTAAATTTCCTCGGGCCCTAGGGCGTGCTCAATTCATGCACCTCCTTTGCAGAATCGCCGATTTTCCAGAGTCGGTAAAAGAAAACTCTGGATTTCTCCATGGAACCCTGGAATATCTAGTTTGAGAAGTTCCTTAGAATGCCAAGAGGGAGCTAGGTGTCGGGTTTGGGCTCAATCCGTGCAGTGGATCTATGTTCTGGGCAGTGAGGGGGAGGTCTAGAGTTGAAAGCCATGTTAACTCCTACTCGATAGCCATCCGGGGGGTGTGTCGTGTGCCAAAAGTCCCGGTTTGTCTTGATTATGATTTTGTGTTGGTAGTGGGTGACACGCAGGGACTACTCGAGCTGGTTACGTATTTTTCTTGATTTTTGATGAATTTCCCATTCCCGGGGTTCCGGGGTGGGCAAAATCGGCAAACCCGTCAGCGCACGCAGGCATGCGAGGTCCATTGCAACCTTGAACCTAGGCACTTGCCCAGCCTAGGTACCCCATGGGGCACTCCAAAACATTTTTTCCGGAAAATACAGGGCAATTTATAGGGTACCTATAGTTAGAAACCTTAATTGTCGGGGCGTGACTCGGGGAAAATACAATATATGCTTGCTCCACGAGATGAGCAGCAAACTCCCGGGGATGGCGGTCTGCCACGACGTAGCATGTGTGTAAATTTCCTCGGGCCCTAGGGCGTGCTCAATTCGCGCACCTCCTTTGCAGAATCGCCGGTTTTCCAGAGTCGGTAAAAGAAAACTCTGGATTTCTCCATGGAACCCTGGATTCTCAAGTTGGATAAGTTGCTTAGAATGCCGATAGGGAGCTAGGTGCCCGTTTTGGGCTCAATCTGCGCAGTGGATCCACATTCTAGGCCATGAGGGGGAGGTCTAGGGTTGAAAGCCATGTTAACTCCTACTCGATAGACATCCGGGGGGTGCGCCGTGTTACAAAAGTCCCAGTTTTTCTTGATTATGATTTTGTGTTGTTAGTGGGTGACACGCAGGGGATACTCAAGCTGGTTTCATATTTTTCTTGATTTTTGATGAATCTCCCATTCCCGGGGTTCGGGGCTGGGAAAAATCGGCAAACCCACTGACGCGCGCAGGAACGCGAGGTCCATTGCAACCTTGAACCTGGGCACTTGCCCAGCCTAGGTACCCCACGGGGCACCCCAAAACATTTTTTCCAGAAAATACAGGGCAATTTCAAGGGTACCTACAATTTTTTTGGGAAATGGGCGCATATATTAACAAAAATGTTTATTGTTTACACCTGGCCTCTGCATAACTAGGATGCACACAGCCACACAAACGACAGAGCTAGAGAAAAAAAGAGTAGGCATGCATTACACAAAGCGGCTAATGAAAAAAGTCCAAAATCTAAGGCAGATCAATCCTCAAGTCACGCGCCATCCATGTCGGGAGAAAATATCCCTCGCCGTATCCTCCAATCCCGTACATCCCTCCACAAATAAATCATGAAACTCCATACGTTGGAGAATAGTCCATGATCAAAGAAAAGTCGTTGCTCTATAAATAACCTGCATAGGTGAAGACATAATATTATTAAAAATCTTGTCAGTTCTACCCAGCCATAGCGACCATATAATGGCCAATCGATACTTTTTTTCTCACTATCCTCTTGCCAAAAAAATCTTGATCGGAAATAATCCACTTTGTTCAAGACACCTTTTGGTAATGGAAAAAACAAGATCATATACAATACAATGTTAGTAATTACTGATTTAATGAGTACTGGTCTTCCACCAAGGGATAACAATTTGCCCTTCCAACTATTCTAACGCTTTTGTAGCCTTTCCTCAACAAGTTTCCATTCAGTTATCGTGAGCCGCCAATAATGAATCAATATTCCCAGATACTTGATTGGAAATTGCCCCTGGCCACAGCCGAAAAGTTCAGCATAAAGATGGGCCTCTTGTTGGGCCTCGCCAAAACAATACAAATCACTCTTATGGAAGTTAATTTTAAGTCCAGATAGAAGTTCGAATGTTGATAAGATTAATTTCAGATTATTAGCCTTTTCCAGATCGTGTTCCATAAAAAGAATTGTATCGTCAGCATATTGAAGAATAGAAAGACCACAGTCAATAAGATGAGTAACTAAACCTTCAATCTGACCATCAGCCTTTGCTCTCTTAATAAGGATAGCCAATATATCAGCCACTATATTAAATAGTAAAGGCGATAATGGATCACCTTGTCTCAGTCCTTTCTTTGTCTGGAAGTATTTGCTAGTGTCCTCATTCACTTTAATGGCAACACTACCCCCAGACACAAATGACTGAATAAGAGCACGCCACTCCTCAGAAAAAACTTTCATGCGGAGTGTTTGCTGAACAAAAGACCAATTAACTTTGTCATATGCCTTCTCAAAATCAATCTTGAACAGTACACCATTTAATTTTTTTGAGTGTAATTCATGGATTGTTTCATGCAGAATTACTAGACCATCAAGGATGTTTCTTCCTTGCATGAATGCAGTTTGAGAAGGGCTAACAACATGATCAACAACTGAGTATATGCAATTGTCGAGGCGTGACTCGTGGAAAATACAGTATATGCTTGCACCACGAGATGAGCACCAACCTCCCGGGGATGACGGTCCGCCACGACGTAGCATACGTGTAAATTGCCTTGGGCCCTAGGGCGCGCTCAATTCTCGCACCTCCTTTGCATAATCGCCGGTTTTCCGGAGTCGGTAAATGGAAACTCTGGATTTCTCCATGGAACCCTGGAATCTCTAGTTGGAGAAGTTGCTTAGAATGCCAAGATGGAGCTAGGTGTCGAGTTTGGGCTCAATCCGTGCAGTGGATCCATGTTCTGGGCAGTGAGGGGGAGGTCTAGGGTTGAAAGCCATGTTAACTCCTACTTGATAGACATCCGGGGGTGCGCCGTGTGCCAAAAGTCCCGGTTTGTCCTGTTTATGATTTTATGTTGGTAGTGGGTGACACGCAGGGGAAACTCGATCTGGTTTCATATTTTTTTTATTTTTGATGAATTTCCCTTTATGTGTTTGTGTGTGTGTTATGTCTAGGGTTGATATGAAAATGGTTGTACTCAGTTTTCCCCATCTCATGATAACTCGTCCTCACTTTGGTTGGTACGCCCTAATTGGTCGAGACGGTTGTCACGCAGATCATGCCCACCCAACGTTTATCCTCTATGATCTAATGGGAAAGGTAGCCCTAATTGGTCGAGACGGACCTCTCTATCCACGCGAAATAACGAGTTTGCCACTGATACTTTACTTCCATAATCTAGAAGGAAAGTGTACAAAGGCATATATTTTTCGTATATGCGTGTCTATGCATTTCCTTTTATTCTCTGGAAATTATAAACTATTTGGATTTATATACACGAGGGTATATAAAAATATAAAAAAATGTGTGTATTTTCTAGTGCAGCGGGGGGGAAACGTGGAGGCAGGCTCGTCTAACCGGTTGCAATGCGTCCACCATGGCACAAGTACGGTGCACTGTAATGTCGTGTCAGCGGGGTTCCAACGATGCATCCTCTGTACGCGTCGTACCCTTCACATTAGAGCGTGACAACGCACGGGGTCTGGCTAGCCATGCTTTAACCAAGCGTGATGACCAATTGTGTGAATCAACAGTTCCTCTCGTACTAGGTTTTCCGGAGTCGGTAAAAGGAAACTATGGATTTCTCCATGGAACCCTGGAATCTCTAGTTGGAGGAGTTTCTTAGAATGACGAGAGGGAGCTAGGTGCCGGGTTTGGGCTCAATCCGTGCAGTGGATCCATGTTCTGGGCAGTGAGGGGGAGGTTTAGGGTTGAAAGCCATGTTAACTCTTACTCGATAGCCATCGGGGGGTGCGTCGTGTGCCAAAAGTCTCGGTTTGTCTTTCTTATAATTTTGTGCTGGTAGTGGGTGGCACGCAGGGGCTACTCGAGCTGGTTTCGTATTTTTCTTGATTTTTGATGAATTTCCCATTGCCGGGGTTTGGGGGTGGGCAAAATCGGCAAACCCGCCGGCGCGCGCAGGCACGTGAGGTCAATTGCAACCTTGAACCTAGGCACTTGCCCAACCTAGGTACCTCATCGGGCACCCCAAAACATTTTTCTAGAAAATACAGGGCAATTTCTAGGGTACCTACAGTTAGAAACCTCAATTGTAGGGGAGTGACTCGGGAAAAATACAGTATATGCTTGCACCACGAGATGAGCACCAACCTCCCGGGGATGGCGCTCCGCCACAACGTAGCATGCGTGTAAATTTCCTTGGGCCCTAGGGCGCGCTCAATCTCGCACCTCCTTTATAGAATCGCCGGTTTTCCGGAGTCGGTAAAGGGAAACTCTGGATTCCTCCATGGAACCCTGGAATCTCTAGTTGGAGAAGTTGCTTACAATGCCGAGAGGGAGCTAGGTGCCGAGTTTGGGCTCAATCCGCGCAAAGGATCCATGTTCTAGGCAGTGAGGGGGAGGTCTAGGGTTGAAAGCCATGTTAACTCCTACTCGATAGCCATCCGGGGGGTGCGATGTGTGCCAAAAGTCCCGGTTTGTGATGTTTATGATTTTATGTTGGTAGTGGGTGACACGCAGGGGCTACTCGAGCTGGTTTCATATTTTTTTGATTTTTGATGAATTTCCCATTGTGCGTTTGTGTGTGTTATTTCTAGGGTTGATATGAAAATGGTTGTACTCAGTTTTCCCCCTCTCATGATAACTCGTCCTCACTTTGGTTGGTACACCCTGATTGGTCGAGACGGTTGTCACGCGGATCATGCCCACCCAACGTTGATCCTCTATGATCTAACGGGAAAGATAGTCGTCGTCCCCTCTCTCTCTCTCTCTCTCTCTCTAGAGACGGACCTCTCTATCCATGCGAAATAACGAGTTTGCCACTGATACTTTATTTCCATAATCTAGAAGGAAAGTGTACAAAGGCGTATAATTTTCGTATATGTGTGTCTATGCATTTCCTTTTATTCACTGAAAATTATAAACTATTTCGATTTATATACACGAGGGTATATAAAAATATAAAAAATGTGTGTATTTTCTAGTGCAGCAAGGGGGAAACGCAGCGGCACGCTCGTCTAACCGGTTGCAACGCGTCCACCATGGCACAAGTATGGTGCACTGTAATGTCGTGTCTGCGGGCGTCCAATGATGCATCCTCTGCACACTTTTAGTACCCTTCACATTAGAGCGTGACAACGCACGGGGTTTGGCTAGCCATGCTTTAACCAAGCGCGATGACCAATTGTGTGAATCAACGGTTCCTCTCGTACTACGTTTTCCGGAGTCGATAAAAGGAAACTCTAGATTTCTCCATGGAACCCTGGAATATCTAGTTGGAGAATTTTCTTAGAATGCTCAGAGGGATCTAGGTGTCGGGTTTGGGCTCAACCCGCGCAGTGGATCCATGTTCTGGGTAGTGAGGGGGAGGTCTAGGGTTGAAAGCCATGTTAACTCCTACTCGATAGCCATCCGGGGGTGCGTCGTGTGCCAAAAGTCCCAGTTTGTCTTGCTTATGATTTTATGTTGGTAGTGGGTGACACGCAGGGGCCACTCGAGCTAATTTCATTTTTTTCTTGACTTTTGATGAATTTCCCATTGTCGGGGTTTTGGGGGTGGGCAAAATCGGCAAACCCGTCGGCACGCGCAGGCACGCGAGGTCCATTGCAACCTTAAACCTAGGCACTTTTCCAGCCTAGGTACCCCATGAGCCACCCCAAAACATGTTTTCTAGAAAATACCGGCCAATTTCTAGGGTACCAACAGTTAGAAACCGCAATTGCCGGGGCGTGACTCGGGAAAAATAGTATATGCTTGCACCACGACATGAGCACCAACCTCCCGGGGATGGAGGTCCTCCATGACGTAGCATGGGTGTAAATTGCCTCGAGCCCTAGGGTGCGCTCAACTCTCGCACCTCCTTTGCAGAATCGCTGGTTTTCCGGAGTCGGTAAAAGAAAACTCTGGATTTCTCCATGTAACCCTGGAATCTCTAGCTGGACCAGTTGCTTAGAATGCCGAGAGGGAGCTAGGTGCCGGGTTTGGGCTCAATCCCCTTAGTGGATCCACGTTCTGGGCAGTGAGGAGGAGGTCTAGGGTTGAAAGCCATGTTAACTCCTACTCGATAGCCATCCGGGGGGTGCGTCGTGTGCCAAAAGTCCCGGTTTATCTTGCTTATTATTTTGTGTTGGTAGTGGGTGACAGGAAGGGACTACTCGAGCTAGTTTCGTATTTTTCTTGATTTTTGATGAATTTCCCATTCCCGGGGTTCGAGGGATGGGCAAAATCGGCAAAGCCGCCGGCGCGCACAAGCACGCGAGGTCCATTGCAATCTTGAACCTAGGAACTTTCCCAGCCTAGGTACCCCATGAGGCACCCCAAAACATTTTTTCCAGAAAATACAGGGCAATTTCTAGGGTACCTATAGTTAGAAATCGCAATTGCCGGGGCGTGACTCGGGGAAAATTACAGTTTATGCTTGCACCACGAGATGAGCACCAATCTCCCTAGGACGACGGTCCGCCACTACGTAGCATGCGTGTAAATTGCCTCGGGCCCTAGGGCACACTCAATTCTCGCACCTCCTTTGCAGAATCGCCGGTTTTCCGGAGTCGGTAAAAGAAAACTCTGGATTTTTATATGGAACCCTGGAATCTCTAGTTGGATAAGTTGCTTAGACAGCCAAGAGAGATCTAGGTGCCGGGTTTGGGCTCAATCCGCGCAGTGGATCCATGTGCTGGGCAGTGAGGGGGAGGTCTACGGTTGAAAGCCATGTTAACTGTAACATCCCAGCATTTGAGCTTAGAAATAAGCTGAACCAGATGTGTGCATTGCATTCATGCATAGAAAATCCGAATAATTTTCACGCTCTTGAACAATACTTGTCAAAGTGATTGAAGCTTCTCTCAACTTGATGGAACTGAAGTAGATCATCAAGTTGATTGCGATAAGTTTCAATATGACCTTTGCTAAAACCTTATATGGGTAAACATAACTTGATCTAAGGGTAGATCAAATATAATAAAATTTAAACCATAATGCATTGTTTAATGATTGATATATGATCCTTAAGGGATCATATCATAATATTCATCACAAAAACTCATGAATACCAAGTTAAGACTACAACTCAAGTAATAAGAATGTAATAACTAATCCTGACCTTTCTTTTTCTTATTTATTCTTACTATGAGTATCATGGTAATACCTAACCTTAACTCTTTAGTGAGATTAAGTAGGAAAGAAGCCAAGTCAAGATCATCCACCATATACCTTTCTTTCCATATCAATCCTTATGGAAACCTATCTCAATATATGTTGTTCATCAATGTTGATTAATCAACCATTGATTCACCAATTCTTAACCTATCAATTCTTGATCTATTAACTCTTGTTCTTATCATAGCATTCACTTAAAATCCATTGGAGAAGGAATAGAGGAAAGGTAAGTGGTAATGTTAGTCCTGAATATCATCTATAGGATGGGAGTGATTGAAGAGAATTAAAACAATAGGATTATTGATGGAGTTAACTCACTCCTGAAATGATACAAGATTAACTAGGGTAAAGACTACAAGGATGAATATTGAAGATAGTAATAGGAGTAATCCTATGGGATCAAGTATCTATAGTCAAAGAATAATATCTCTTAACACAATAGAGATATTAAGAAGATGATTCCAATACAACTGTAATGTTGTATTGATGAGGCCTTGACTAGCTCATTAGAAACCTAAACCATAAAGGATCAAAGTATTATAATGATCATGTTTTATTCATCAAGGTTGAATGCTTATATCGTGTATAAGTGACATTGGTGGATAAGACATGATTGAACTTTAATATAAGATACTGAAGTGAAGTAGATATAAGATAGTATGACTAAGTTAAAACTAGAGTGGCATGGAGTTATTGAAGTAGTATTATTCCTCTTAAAAAGATGGTAAACTTTTTAGGAAAGTAGGATTTGATATATATCTAATTATAAATGAATCTATTAGAGTAAATATTAGTAAGGGATGATTATGGAAGAATAGGAATGGAGTTAGAAGTAGCTACTTGTTGGATTGGAGGTTATTAGCAGAAGAGTAGTTGATATAACCAAGTCTGGATAGGTGAAGATCATGAAAAGCTTAAGTGTCAAACTCTTTTGAAGTAAAACTCATCATGTTAGCACATGATGATGGATATGAAGGAGTAGAATATCTAGGAAAGGAATTCCTTAATTAGAAGTCCAGAATTTTGAATTATGGAAGATAGGAATTCTTGGTAAACACAAAACCCTAAATCTATGATCAAGCTTAACATCCATCTCATCTATTGGATAAATCATTTTATTTTCACAATGCTTTATAGGAATATTTTCCTATAGCAAATCACTTAAGCACGCCTCTGTCATTCCCAATAATCATAACCATATGTGCTTAGGAGTTATTTTTATCAATTATTTTCCATCAGACATTCCAGTTAATAATTTATATTTTAAAAGGTGCTATCATTAAAGATCACAAACAAAAAGACAATACACTTAGCCATGAACTTTTATCAACAAAAGAAAATAAGCATATTAAGAACCCTAAACTCTAGGGTAAGCACTTATAATTCAAACCCTAGCTTCTATGTTAATTATAAATAGAATATTTATATTGCTACTTCCTAAATAGATGGGAGTAATATTAACCAAATAATTTCCTTTGTATATCATGCATCAAATAATGATATAGGATCATTATATAAAAATTTCCATCCAAACTATGAACTAACTAGAATTAAGTTTTATAAACAAATAAGGAAATATCATTTAATAAAGCCATGGTTTAGTATAGCAAGAAAATTAATAACAAAGACTTTTACAAAATATTATAAGGGATTCATATAAAGAAAATAAAGAAATATAAAAATATTTATCATAAAGGTTTACAAAATGAATCTCAATTAATAGAAATTGTTGCTACAAGTATTCAGAAAATAAACTTTGTTAGAAAAGTTCAAATTATAGATTAAAATACAAATCTGAAAAGCAAAACAAAAAACAGAAAAGAAAAACAAATAAAAAATAGTTTCTGGCCGTGGCCCAGTTCTTCAACCCTCTATCTACCGCTCACTTTGCAAAGGCCCAGAAGCCAGCCCAGCTTGTCCTCTTCTCTGGCTGACGGGTGGGACTAAAGAGGGACCGTGGCTTTGTTTCGAATAAGATCTGGGGGTTTTCTGCAAAATGATCATTGTCGTCATCCTCACACAAGCACATGCGTGCGTACCGTCAATGCCGTCCGCCGTCATCATCAAAATTCGACTGCCGTGATGCTCGCCGCTGACCCTGAGGGGTGTAGATAAGACCTTCGCGTCCTCCTCTATCCTCTCATACCTATCTCATCTCCTCTCGCTCTCTCTATCTCTCTCTCTCGCATAGGACTCGAAACCCTAGCTCGCCGGAGTCGCTTGCCGTCACTGTTTGAGACCACCCCAAGACAAATTGGTGACATCAGAAGCTCCACCGTGGTGGACTTTGTCTGCTCAAAGAAGAAATCGAGCCGGGGAGGCCGTAATCATGTGCATCGAACACGTCTGTCCGCCGATCGCCGTTGACCATGGCGACGCCATCTAAGCTTGCCTATCTTCGCCATCCTCACTACAAGCATCCTGGTGATCCACCGGTTCTCCCAGTACCTTTAATTCTCTGTATTTCGCTCTAGATCGCTTCCACCACAAGCACCTGATACCGCCGCCGTTGTCCACCGTCGTTGACCATCCTCTGACGACCATTTTCTAGCGGCGCCACCACTTCTAGGCTCCTTGCGTCGTCCTCTTTCCAACAAGCCTAACCTCATCCCCGCGTGTGCACAAAATCAGCAGATTGATCATCGATATGTGATGTTCATCATCTGATGACATCACGATGACGTCATGCTCATATCATCCTCTGCCTAGTCAGCCAGTTTGACCAAGTCTTTGCACACGTGGTTGATGATGTGGCCACTGGCCCACCAGTCAGTGACTTTGGGTAGGCTTAGCCTTGGTACAAAAAGTTATTTTCTGTTTAGGAAATAAATAAGTGATATAAACCCAAATTTAAATATTCGAGAAACAAAATAAAATCATTAAATCTTATAAAATCAATAACTTTTGTTTCATAATTCAGAAAAATATGTTTAATATATGAATTTTTTTAGAAAAATAAAATCTACAACTTAAAACTAATATCAAATATTAATTTGGTAATTATCTAAATCATTATTAAATAATAAAGGTTTTATAAGTAATAATACCTTGATAATTCATATTTCAATATTGGTAAGTATTAAAAATATAAATAAAATACTAAAAATATTAGAAAAATAAGAACTATGATTTAAAACTATAATCATGCAATATTACTTCACTTAATGAAATATTAATTATTATTATTTATTTATTGTTTATAAAGTAATAAATCTTATAAAAATCATATCTTATTATTTATAAATCATAAAAATAAATGTAATATACCAAAATGATCACAAAAATAATACCTACATGTTAAAAATATAATATTCCACTATTTAGGTAAATAAAAATTAAACACTTTAACAACTTGAATTTAAACCTATTTCCTTACCTAATTAATAATTCATATAAAGGTAAATAAAAATTTATTAATATTTCTAAATATAGCCAATTAAGTCTAATAAATAGTTTTAGTCTTAAATACTAATATTATAAAGTCAAAATGATTTAACACCATTTAAATACAAATTTATTGAATTATCCTCCAACTATATATATATGTAATTTATTTTCTAAAAAGGTCTTTATTAAATATAAAATCTTCAAGAATAATTGGAATAAAATAAAACCTCTTTACTTACTTCAACCACAAGTTTTTAAACAAATTAAAACACTATAGTGAGTCTAGAAATAGTTAAGTAATGTTACTTCCTTGATTACAAATAATAACAACATCTTTATAAAAAGATAAATGATTTTATTCCATTATACAATTAAGACACCATTGTTCCAATAGAAGTAATGCCATTCTTAAGTAACTTTAAGGAAACATTACAAGGTACTCAAGGTACAAATATCATAAGCATTACACTTTCATACCATCCATGTTTTTTTAAAGTTAACTTTAGTCCACAATACTTTCAATATAAAACTAAAGACTTTGTTTGTAGGTTTTATAATTAACTTTGGTCTGTTATAATTAAGTTATAAAGCATCTCAATTCCAAGCTATTCAAGCAAGCACAAACAACCTCGACCACATTTGATTAACCACAAAGATTGTTTAGACCTTCGTAAAGGAATCTTTTCTTCAAAATTTATTCGTTTTTCCACTTCAATCAACAAACCTTATAATATTTCCAACTCTTAACAGATTAAAATTCAAGGAATTTCATCATAATCAACAGATGAAAATTAACCACAATCACATTGCTTCAAACTTTACTTGTAAACTTAGGATGATAAACACTTAAGATCCTTATTAAGGATAGTACTTGTAAGGTAAAATTTAAAGATAAACCATTATAATGTAATCAATCTTGAGTAACATTTCACGTTGGTGTGTATCTCATTATCTTATGTTATTATAATTTTGTGTTGTTTCACACACTCACAAACCTTAACAAGAAGCATAAGTGTGAAACTTAACTAAAAGTTCAACACATTCCAAGGAAACCTTTTCCAGTATCCAAACCCTAGAACAACATTATCCCCGGGATTCACGTTTATAAAGTGCATCACATTACTTATGCATAAGAACATCCTACTTATTTAAATATTAGTCCTTACCGGACCAATGATGTTGATTTCAGATATTGGATCTTATATTGTCTTGAAGACCGTGAGTGCATAATCTTGCAATCACAAAAGGCAAGTTCACACTTGCTCATGTCCTTTGATTATTTTCTGTAAAGTATTTTGCAAATCAAGTGTTGTCATCACCTGCATTTCAAAAAGGTCGGAAAACACTATTTTCCTAATAATATGATTATAGGTTAATTACCATGAGGTAATAACCTATTATGAAAGTTCCGATGGTAAAGGAATATATTATCTAGGACTTAAGAACCAATGTCGCCAGTGATTCTTGCGCCGTATATCACGCGTTAACCATGAGATTTGGAATGGGACGGAGAAGTCAGTTGTATCCTTTTCCTCTCGTATGGAGGCAAGACGACCTTAACGTGATGTTGTGATTCCTTGTGCGGATACAACATATGGGTGGGCACCCTTACGCCCTACACTTTTGGTGTCTAGATTATCTATGAATGGTGTTTAGGGATATAGTCCAATTAAATGGTACTCGTCCTGGCATCACCAGGTCATAGAGTCTTCGGGAACTCATCAGGGTTTTAGACTGCTCTAAAGGGGGCTTAACGGAGGTGAGCCGTCCCGGAAGGATCATGCAGACATATGAGGTCGCGGAGAGGGCAGTGATTGGCTTGGACCAACTACTGGGCCCCACAACATGGAATTGTGGATGGGTAAGCTGCCCGGTTGTGCAACAAGGAGTTGATCTCTCATGGGTAAAGTAACGCACCTCTGCAGAGTGTAAGAACTATAACTTGTTACTCCCTGTTAGGAAGGGCTGCGACGCGGGAAAGGAACTCCATGAAAGTTCTGGTAAACCCATGAAGGCTGGCGGACATAGCTTTTCAGAATAAAAGCAACCTTTGAAGAAATGTTTATGAAAACATGCATTGCCTACGACCTATGGTCTGTGGCTGTAGATATAGTGCATCAACCACTCCTTTTTAGTGAACTTGCTGAGTACGCTTGTACTCAACGTATCTTCTTAACCCTTGCGAGATTCTGAAGCCAGTGTAGACAACATCTACATCAAGTTATGCTCCAGGAACCATCATCCAAAGCTAAAGCTCTTCAACGAAGATAAGAAAGTCAACATATACATCAAATCAAGTGAAGACGAAGTTACTGATTAGATAGGAATATACTCTCTAACCAAATAACCTATTGCTGTAGTGCATTGCAATAGCAGCAATGTCAACCCCTTAGTTAAAATACTAGTCTTAATAGTATCATTGTTTTTGCAATGTTTATCTTTGATTCTTCTTTGTAAGAAGTTCTTTCTCTCTCTTTAACCTAGAGTGTTCTCTGGATCATGTGTATATGGTGAATTGAAACCTTTAGCCATGTTTTGGACCCGTTGTGTTTCTGTTGTACCACTCTGAGGGATGTAATACTAGTGAACAGGTGTTTCATTGGTGTTATGTCAACGACTATAGTGTACTACATCATGCGGTGGTATGCTGGGTCACCGCATTAACTCATACTCAATAGCCATCCGGGGGGTGCGCCGTGTGCCAAAAGTCCCGATTTGTCTTTCTTATGATTTTGTGTTGGTAGTGGGTGACACGCAGGGATACTGCAGCTGATTTCATATTTTTCTTGATTTTTGATGAATTTCCCATTGCCGGGGTTCGGGGGGTGGGAAAAATCGGCAAACCCACTGACGCGTGCAGGCACGCGAGGTCCATTGCAACCTTGAACCTAGGAACTTTCCCAGCCTAGGTATCCCATGGGTCACCCCAAAACATTGTTTCTAGAAAATACAGAGCAATTTTTAGGGTACCTACAGTTAGAAACCGCAATTTCCAGGGCATGACTCGGGGAAAATACAGTATATGCTTCCACCACGAGATGAGCACCAACCTCCCGGGGATGGCAGTGCGCCACGACGTAACATGCGTGTAAATTTCCTAGGGCGCGCTCAATTCTCGCACCTCCTTGGTAGAATCGCCGATTTTCCGAAGTCGGTAAAATAAAACTCTGGATTTCTCAATGGAACCCTGGAATCTCTAGTTGGAGAAGTTGCTTAGAATGCCGAGAGGGAGCTAGGTGTTGGTTTTGGGCTCAATCCGCACAGTGGATTCACGTTCTAGGTAGTGAGGGGGTCTATGGTTGAAAGCCATGTTAACTCCTACTCGATAGCCATCCGAGGGTGTGCCGTGTGCCAAAAGTCCCAGTTTGTCTTGCTTATTATTTTGTGTTGGTAGTGGGTGACACGCAGGGGCTACTCGAGCTGGTTTCGTATTTTTCATGATTTTTTATGAATTTCCCATTGTTGGGGTTCGGGGTTGGGCAAAATCAGCAAAGCCGCCGGCGCGCGTAGGCACACGAGGTCCATTGCAACCTTGAACCTAGGCTCTTTCCTAGCCTAGGTACCCCATGGGGCTCGCCAAATTTTTTTTTGAGAAAATACAGGGCAATTCCTAGGGTACCTAAAGTTATAAACCGCAATTTCCGGGGCGTGACTCGGGGAAAAATACAGTATATGCTTGCACCACGAGATGAGCACCAACCTCCCAGGGATGGCGGTCCGCCACGACATAGAATGCGTGTAAATTGCCTCAGGCCCTAGGGCGCACTCAATTCTCGCACCTCTTTTGCAGAATCGCCGGTTTTCCGGAGTCGGCAAATGGAAACTCTGGATTTCTCCATGGAACCCTGGAATCTCTAGTTGGAGAAGTTGCTTAGAATGCTAAGAGGGAGCTAGGTGATGGGTTTGGGCTCAAACCGCGCAGTGGATCCACTTTCTAGGCTGTGAGGGGGAGGTCTAGGGTTGAAAGCCATGTTAAATCCTACTCGGTAGCCATCTGGGGGGTGCGCCATGTGCCAAACGTCCCGGTTTGTCCTGATTATGATTTTATGTTGGTAGTGGGTGACAGGCAGGGGATACTCGAGCTGGTTTTTTATTTCTTTGATTTTTTATGAATTTCTCATTTTGTGTTTGTGTGTGTGTTATGTCTAGGATTGATATGAAAATGGTTGTACTCAATTTTTCCCTTTCATGATAACTCATCCTCACTTTGGTTGGTACGCCCTGATTGGTCAAAACAGTTGTCACGCGGATCGTTCCCATCCAACGTTGATCCTCTGTGATCTAACGGGGAAGATAGCCCCCCTCGCCCTCCCGCTCTCCCTCTCTCTCACTCGAGTGACAAACTTCACTGCCCATGGCAATACAGAGATACATGTCGTCTACACCAACAAGGAGGATATAGTTGTGCGAGTCCTGAGGATGTACGAGGAATGGCTTGATAAGGATGAGGACAAGTTTGTCGGATTGGACCTCGAGTATACTAAGGAGGAGGAATACTATGAAAACCAGGTCGCCATCGTTCAACTGGCAATGAGGCAACACGTCCTCGTCTACCACTACTCCTAGTTTGTAGATCTGATCTCTCTAGTTTACCACTTTTAGGGTTTTCTTACTTTTAATGGTCACTTGTATGATTTTAATAAGTTGATATTGCCTTTACTAAACCGTCTTAGTCCTAAATTTGCTCAAATGTTGTTCTCGCAAATACTGCAATCTTTCCATATGCTCATATTGCATTTACTGGATTCTATTAGTACCAAATGAATTATGACTATATAAATTTCAGAGTGTTCACCTTGGATTTACTAAATTTTTGTAGTTTCAATTTTTATTCAGGATGTGGTATTTCATTGTCTAAATAGTCGTAGTCCCAAATTTTATTATAGTGGGGATCTTGCAAGTACTGCATTTTTGCAACTAGTGAATTTTATTGTGTATGGAATCTATCCACTTGGTCATGTTGCAACTACTGAATTTTATTAGGACCAAAAAAATTATGACAAGCAATAAAATTCATTTTGTCATTATTTGGGTCATGCATTTTATGATGACAAACTATATACTTCTAAGACTGACAAGAAGTGTCCGGCACTGCGCCAATTCCTTGTACATAAAGGAATTGTTTTTCTACACTGTCGATAAAACATCTAATTCTGTCAAGTTTTCTCATGTGGGAATCAAAATTCTTGAGCACAAGTGGATCGATATTCAATATCTTGTCAAGATAAAAGGGGACTGGAAGAGGGATGGAATGGCTAGTCTCGCGGCTAGAATCATCGATCCGTCATACACCAAAATGAAGGAAGTTTTCCCTAAAGATAGGCACGGTTTTTGGGAGGAGACGCCGTTGTCTGATATAAACCTGAAGTATGCAGCCATAGATGCTTACGTAACCTACCGGCTGTATGTTCAGATCCATTTCTTTCAAACTTTCCTCGTGTTTTTCCCAGTAGCAAGAGGGAAGACAAGCAAAGGGAGGGACTTTGTCGAAAATGCAGAATAGCTGAGCGTGATGCTGAAACTGCAAATAGAGAGGCTTTAGATGATGCCGCAAATAGAGAGGCTGCAGCTGAAGATAGGGAAGCCAAGTCCCCTTCCAGGTGGGATGAGCTTTTATATCGTCAGCGGTGGAAGGCTAATAACATAAGAAACAAATGGAATGATGGACGTTGGTCTCCTAGGAAAGATGGCAAGCGCATCAAGTGGTCTGATGAGCAGTGAATTAAATTTTACTACTTTCAGTTATGTTTCTGTATATGTCTAGTAGCTTGTCAAGAACTTCTGTTGGTCATGTGGAATTATTAGTGTATGAAACATGTTTAATATGTATGGGAATGATCGTGACTTATTGCGTAATTATATACATGTGTTTGCGCCATGGTACTTAATGATGATAAGCATGCATTCTATCTTGCCATGTTGTTTTGAAAATTTTAAAAATTTCACCCTCAAACTCAAAAAAAAGATTTAATTTATGAAGCAAGTACAGACACTACAATTTGAATCCTTCTAGATGCATGCTTGTGTGGTCGTACATCACATTTGGACCCTGTTTTGACCAAACCTTGTAAATTTCATAATAAAATTAGAAATTCTCAAATTCTTGTGACACCTTGAAATTTGGTCACTGCGTGGCAAATACTTTGCAAGAAAAATGTCAAACATGGAAAAATTCCCCCTAGCAGTCCACTATCAAATGTGGGCTAGTTAGCTCAACGAGCATGTCCGACTACTCGATACGACTACTTGTATACCATTTTTTCATCTACCTTTCTTCAAATGGACCCAAATTTGGCACAAGGTTGTATCACCATGTCCCTAATGATGCTAGCATTCTATCTAGCAATTATGGTTTCAAAATTTTAAAAAATCACCCTCAAACTCATAAACAAGGTTTCATTTGTCAAGCAAGTACCAAAACTAAAATTTGTAACCTTCAGATGCTTGTGTGGTTGTACATCACATTAGGACCACATAACATCACTTGTACTTTTGCGATGCTTTAACAATCTCTCGAAGGACTCTGGTCAACCCTAGGTTGACCAAGCCTTGTAAATTTCATAATAAATTGATAAATTCTCCTGGAAACCTTCAAATTTGTTCATTGTGTGGCAAATATATTGAATAAAAATGACAAACCTTTGAAAGAATATCCCCTAGCAGTCCACTCTATAATGTGGGGGTAGTTAGGTCAACGATCATGTCCGATTACTCGAAAGAGCAACTTGTGTACCATGTTTTCAACTACCGTTCTTCAAATGGACTCAAATTTGGAACAAGGGGGTATCACTACATTCCTAATGATGGTAGCATTGTATCTAGCCATTTTGGTTTGAAAATTTCAAAATTTCACCCTCAAACTCAAAAGGGCTTTTATTTGTGAAGCAAGTACCAAAACTACAATTTGAAACCTTCTAGTTGCATGCTTGTGTGGTTTTACATCACATTGCAATCACAGAAGATCAAATGTAATTTCCATATGATTTTACCAAATCAAAATGATCCACATGACCACACACACTCAAGTGGATGTTGTGATGCATATTATGTCCTACTAGTGCATCATTCCATA
The DNA here is from genome assembly GCA_030063025.1 of Avena longiglumis. Lineage (NCBI taxonomy): Eukaryota > Viridiplantae > Streptophyta > Magnoliopsida > Poales > Poaceae > Avena > Avena longiglumis. Next base: position 76,326,038 of record CP125978.1, read on the forward strand.
TGTGTCAGCTGCATCACAGTGGCTTTCCGGCGATTCATGACCATGGTTTGACACATGGAGTCCCTAGAGTCATTTGCATATGTTCTTTTCAAACCACAATGATCCACACGACCACACACACTACAATGGATGTGGTGCTGCAACTTCTATCACACCAGTGCATCATTCCATGTGGCAACTGCATTTAAGTGGCTTTCTTGGGATTTATGACCATGGTTTGACACATGGACTCCATAGATTCATTGCATATGTTTTTTACCAAACCACAATGATCCACATGACCACACACACTCAAGTGGATGTGGTGATGCAACTTCTATCACACTGGTGCATCATTCCATATTTCCATGTGGCAGTTGCATTGCAAGTGATGCTCTTTACATGGAGAGGCGACCCAAGCGCTAGATGAAATTGGTTCCGCGCCACTTTCATGCAGTGGAATCGAGGTCTGCCATGCACGATCCAATTCAAAGCGTACTCACGTTTTCACGTGCCGACCTTCCCTCGTCGATTTATTTTTGCACCCCCTTTAGATGGTCCCCATGCCCACCCTCACTAATTACACCCACCACACACCAGCCCCCTCCTTGTATTCCATGCGGACGAGACCAGCGGTGACGGTTCCTCACTCCCTACTCAAACACTGCTTCCCTCCTTGATTCCATCCCCTCACGAATCCATCCGCCTCCGAATCACACTGCCTCCATTAATCTGCCTGATTCCAGCCTCCATTTGCCGCCATGGGTAAACCATGGGGCTGGCATCGCCGCACGCCGAAGCGTAAGGAAGACGACGACGATGCGGCTGGCCATGGCGACCGCCACCGCGAGGATTGGGGATGGCCTAACCTCGGACATGCGAATGTGTATAGGGTCGCCAAGGAGTTGGACATCGTCACCGCCGGTCGCCTCTGTCGCTGTATCCCTGGCTTCCGCCCGCCGATCTGGGAAATGGAAGAACAACCGTTCGGCACGCCAGGCCTTCTTTACCCCGATACCAGCATATGGCCAAACGACCGGGATGGCCACGTAAGTTCTAGTATCTTACTTGTTGACTCAGTCATACGTTGATTTAGATGTGCTGAACTTTCGTCGGAATCCTATGTTCCTTCCATCGAACGTGTTGTGTGCACGCGCAGTTTGAACAAATTGAACCATTTAATACTATTTCGTACAGAGGAAGCTCTGGTTGCACTTGATATTCTGGTATTTTTGTAGTGATATAGTATTAATTTAGGTGATAGCTGAGGTGTCAATTTGGATTTGCAATGGAATGCCCGCTAGGTGATATTCTGTTTTCTAAAAAAATAAACAAACTAGACGATTTAAAACTATTATGTCCCTAGTTATTTATGATCACCATCAGGAGTTTGTTCGGGAGAAGCTCTGCTCCTACTTGATATATTGGGTATTTTCGTAGTGACACAGGCACAATTTAGGCGAGAGCTGATGAGACAGTCATATATAATACTTTAATCCGAGCGCACTAGTGTCAAATTGTATTTGCAATGGAATCCATGTTAGGTGATTCTACCAACTGACAACAAACTTTTGCAGAATGTTAATGCAAAACTGATGCTGTTGGATAAGTGGTCACAATAAATAGTGGTGAATATCAAGGAGATAGAGGAGGCAGAAATGGATGATGAGCAGAACTGGGTGGGTGGCAACATCAAGTGGCTGGTCCTTTTATCCCAAGACGGGAGTACTTCGACTCTAAAAAATGTCTATAGATCGTTGAGACTTACACCGCCATCTGTAGTGGGTGTCGGCATTACTGCATTCAACAATGGGTGGACGCCGCCAAAATCTGAATTCGATTATAGGTTCAACATGGCAGAACTTGACCTCCTGAAGGTACATCTCCCACAGAAGCCTCTCCTGATGTGGAAGACTTGGCACTACAATCTCTTAGCGGTGTTCGACAAGGAAATCACATTCATTAGATGCCTAGATAATAATGAATGGACAGTCTTGCGCAACAACCATCTGCGGCTGGAGAAGTATGTGTTGGAGATATGCCCTAGAGGCAATAATAAATGTGGTTATTATTATATCTTTGTGTTTATGATAAATGTTTACATTCATGCTATAATAGTATTAACAAGGAAACATTAATACTTGTGTGATTTGTAAACTTAATTTGAAGTCCCTAGTATAGCCTCTATACTTCACTAGCTTGTTGGTTGATTAATGATTGTGGTTTCCATATCATGAACATTGAGATGTTATCAACAACAAGATCATATCGTTAGGAGAATGATATGGTGGACATACTCCTATAGATAAGCGTAGCATAAAGATCAAGTCATTTCAGTAGTTCAATTGCTATATGCTTTCTGATACATAGTAACCTAATTCCTTCGACCATGAGATCATGCATATCACCTTTACCGGATGGATGCTTTGATGACATCAAACACCACACCATAACTGGGTGTCTATAAAGGTGGCATTGAGTATTCGGAAAGTATTGGTTGAGACACATGGATCAAGAGTGGGATTTGTCCATCCATATGACGGATAGATATACTCTGGGCCCTCTCGGTGGAATGTCATCCAATTAGCTTGCAAGCATGTGACTGGCTCACAAGGGATCACATATCACGGGAACGAGAAAAAAGTACTTATCGGTAACGAGGTTGAACTAGGTATGCAGAGATACCGACGATCATAACCTCGGATAAGTAAACTATCGTGAGACAAAGGGAAATTGGTATCGTATGTAAGTGGTTCATTCGATCGCAAAGTAATCATAGAAATATGTGGGAGCCATATGAATTTCCAGATTCCTCTATTGGTTATTGTTCGGAGAAGTGTCTCAATCATGTCCGCATAATTCACGAACCGTAGGGAGACACACTTAAGGATTCGACGTTGTTTGAGTAGTTATGGTATTATGAGAAAGAGACCGAATTTTGTACTTATGCTCGAATGGGATCCGGGATATCACGAGGTGATCCGGAATGGTCCGGAGAATAAGATTCATATAAGGAAAGTCCCGTTTCGGAGTTCGGAAATGATTCCGGTGTTTTCATCGGGAATGTTCTAGAAGGTTCCGGAATGTCCGGCACTCCGGGGGGGAAGGGGTACATGAATGTGTCATTACATATTGGAATTATTGCATCATGTACTAAGTGTTCTTGCTGTTCCAAATAAAGGATTAAATTGAATCCTAAAACAGAAAAGTCAAATGGCCAGTTTGAAAGTCAAACGGCTAAAACAGGAAACTGTGGGAAACAAGCAAGAGGAGGCAAAACCGACTTGGGGGAGGAGTCCCTCCTCTCCAAGCCGGCGCGCCACCCAAGGCCGACTTGGGGAGGGACTCCCTCCCCTTGGCCGCCCCTCCCACCTATAAAAGGAGGGGCAGGGCCTCCTCCTCTAGACACACAAGTTCCTATCCTCTAATCTCCGGTTTAGAGCCGTTTTGGTTTAGAGCTTCTAATTGCACTAGCCTTCGGTTTAGAGCCTTCTAATTGGTGTGTCTAAACTCTAGACCACTAATAGCTCTCTCTCATACTCCACCATACTCGCTCCGGCTTAAGGCGAAGCCCTGCGGGATCTCCCCTCTACTACCGGTACCACGCTGTTGTACTGCCGGAATCGCGAGGAGAGTGCTACAACCTCCGCTGCCTGCTGGAACAAGGGAGAGGAAGGTCTTCGTCGAAATCGAACGATGTGACCCGGCTGAGCGCTGCCGGAGCCTTGTAGGAAGGATCGTCTACACGATCTTGAGATCGGGAAGAGTACGACTACATCACCCATGAGAATCCGCTCGTTAAACACTTTGGAATCTTGAGGGTAAGTTATTCCATCGACTCGTTGCTACAATCTAGTAGATAGATCTTGGCTTGTTTGTTTGTATGCGATAGAAAATTTTTGTTTTCCATGCTACGAAACCCTCTGAGGGTATCGAGCCGTGTCTATATGTAGATCTGTTGCCTGAGTAGAACACAATGGTCATTGTGGGCGTTGATGCTTTTATTGTCGATTGCTTTTGTGTACTTTGCATCTTGCGGTATGTTGGGATGAAGCGGCCGGGCTAACCTTACATGACATCATTCATGAGACTTGCTCCACGCTTGACATGCAACTTGTATTGCATAAGTGGCTTTATGGTGCTGTTTCTCCTAGCATAGTTAAGATCCAATTTACAACGGGTGATCAACAATGCTAGTATCAATGTTGTGGTTCTTGTTCGTAAGTTAGAACGACACTTATTGAAAGCCCCAAACCACGTAAAATATGCAAAGAAAGTAGAGGCGTCTAACTTTGTTTTGCGGGGGTGTCTGATGATGTGATATGGCCATGATTGTGATTATATTTGATGTATGCAATGTTCCTTATTGTAAGTTGGCAACCGGCTGGAGCCATATGGTTGTCTTTAATTTATGTTAAGACCCGCGTGTCTATTCAAAGTAGTTGTAATAGTTGAAGCCGGTGGACGACAACCATGGAGAAGCGTCATTGACCTTGATGCAATGCCGGTGATGATGGAGATCATGTTCGTGCTTAAAGATGGAGATCGGAAGCACAAAGAAGAAAGGCCATATCATATCACATATTATTGAATTGCATGTGATGTTAATCCTTTATGCATCTTGTATTGCTTAGTAGACGACGGTAGCATTATAAGATGATCCCTCATGCACATGAATTTCAAATCATAAAGTGTTCACCCTTAGTTAGCACCGTTGCTAAAGCTTGTTGTTTCGAAGCACCACGTGATGATCGGGTGTGTTAGATTCTGCAAGTGTATACAACGTGAGCAAGCCAGATTTGCTCATGCGGAAACTAAGGTTTGATCTTGACGAGCCTAGCATGTACAGACATGGTCTCGGAACACGGATCACCGAAAGGTAAAGCATGAATCATATAGTAGATATGATGAACATGACGATTGTTCGCCATTGAAACTATATCAACTCTCGTGATGATCGGTGTTGATGTAGTGGATTTGGTTCGTGTGATCACTAAAACAATGTGAGGGATGTTGTTTTGAGTGGGAGTTCACCTAGTTTAATTTCATTAATTAATTTGAACTCAATTTGTCATAAACTTAGTCTAAACTATTGCAAATATGTTGTAGATCAATGGCAGCCCCTACCATCAATTTTAATGCGTTCCTAGAGAAAGAAAAGTTGAAAAACAATGGAAGCAACCCATGGATTGGTTCCGCAATTTGAGGATTGTCCTCACAAATGGTAATTTGACCTATGTCTTTGGATGCATTGGGTGACCCACTGCGGTGATGCTCGATGAAGTAAAGAATGTTTACCTCGCTCGGAATCAAGACTCCATAGTTCAGTGTGCTATCTTGTATGGTTTGGAATCGGAGCTTGAGAAAAGGTTTGAAGATTCGCACCCATATGATATTGTCGAGGATCTCAAATTGATTTTTCAGACTCATGCGGCAATTGAAAGCTATGAGGCTTCGAAAAGTTCTTTAAGCGCAAGATGGAAGAAGGCAGTCCGTCGGTGAGCATGTGCTTAAAATGTCAGGCATAAACAAACTTCAAAGCTTGGGTATAGTGATTCCTAATGCTTTGGGGATTTACCGTGTCCTCCAATCACTACCACCAAGTTACAAGAACTTTGTGATGAACTACAACATGCAGAACATGAACAAGACGTTACCATAACTCTTTGCCATGTTGAAATCTGCAGAAGTGGAGATAAAGAAAGAGCACCAAGTGTTGTTGGTCAATAAGACCGCCAAATTCAAGAAAGGCAAGTCTAAGCAGAATGGACACTTCAAGAAGGGTGGTAAGAAAGTTACCACACCGGCGAAGAAGACCAAGGCTGGACCCAAGCCTGATACTGAGTGCTTTTACTGCAAGGGAGAAGGTCACTGGAAGCGGAATTGCCCAAAGTACTTGGCGGATCTGAAGAACGGCAACATCAAGAAGAAAGGTATATCTGATATACATGTTATTGATGTGTATCTCACTAGTACTCGTAGTAGTGCACAGGTATTTGATCTTGGTTGGTTGCTCATATTTGTAACTCGAAGCAGTGTCTTTGAAATAAACGGAAGCTAGCGAAGAACGAGGTGACGATGCGCGTGGGAAACGGATCAAAGGTTGATGTGATCGCGGTCGGCACGCCATCCCTTCATCTACCATCGGGATTAGTTTTATACTTAAATAATTGTTATTTAGTTCCTACGTTGAGCATGAACATTATATCGGGATCTTGTTTATTGCGATACGGTTACTTGTTTAAGTCACAGAATAATGGTTGTTCGATTTATATGAGTAATATGTTTTATGCACATGCACCTTTGATAGATGGTCTATTCTTATTTAATCTCGATAGTGGAAATACACATATCAACAACATTGAGGCTAAACGTTTGAAATCAAGCGATAATTTGACCTATATGTGGCCTTTGCGTCTTGGTCACATTGGAGTGAACGTGTGAAGAAACTCCATTCAATGGACTTCTTGAATCACTTGATTTTGAATCACTTGAAAGATGCGAAGCATGTCGATGGAAAAAATGACTAAGACTCCATTTTACGGTATGATGGAGCGAGCTACGGACTTATTGGAAATCATACATACCGATGTGTGTGGTCCAATGAGTGTAGCATCATGTGATGGTTATCGTTATGTTCTTACCTTCACGGATGACTTGAGTAGATATGGGTATATCTATTTCATGAAACATAAATCCGAAACTTTCGAGAAGTTTAAGGAGTTTCAAAGTGAGGTAGAGAATCAACGTAACAAGAAGATTAAATTTCTACGATTGTGGAGGTGAATATCTAAGTTACGAGTTTGGCGAGCATTTGAAGAAATGCGGAATACTTTCGCAGTTGACACCGCCGGGAACACCACAGCGTAATGGTGTGTCCGAACATCGTAATCGAACTCTCTTAGATATGGTTCGTTCTATGATGTCACTTACAGATTTACTGCTATCATTTTGGGGTTATGCATTAGAAACAACCGCATTCACTTTAAATAGGGCACCGTCTAAATCCGTTGAATCGACACCGTATGAATTATGGTTTGGGAAGAAACCTAGATTGTCGTTCCTTAAAGTTTGGGGGTGTGAAGCCTATGTAAAGAAGTTACAGCCGGACAAGCTTGAACCCAAAGCGGAAAAATGCGTCTTCATAGGATACCCGAAGGAAACTATTGGGTATACCTTCTATCATAGATCCGAAGGCAAAATCTTCGTTGCCAAGAATGGATCCTTTCTATAGAAGGAATTTCTCTCGAAAGAAGTGACTGGAAGGAAAGTAGAACTCGACGAGGTTGTCGAACCTTCTCTCGAAATTGCGAGTAGCGCAGCACCGGAAGAAGTTCCTGTGGTGCCTGCACCAATAAGAGAGGAAGCTAATGATGGTGATCATGAAACTTCGGTTGAAGTTACTACAGAGCCTCGGAGGTCAACAAGAACTCGTACCACTCCAGATTGGTATGATCCCATTATGAGTGTCATGTTGGTGGACAACACCGATGACCCCGAGACATATGAGGAAGCGATGATGAGCCCAAATTCCAATAAATGGCAAGAAGCCATGAAATCCGAGATTGGATCCATGTACGAAAACCAAGTATGGACTTTGGTGGACTTACCAGATGGCCGAAAGGCTGTCGAGAACAAATGGATTTTCAAGAAGAAAACAGATGCTGATGGTAATGTTACTGTCTATAAAGCTCGACTTGTCGCAAAAGGGTTTCGACAAAAATTCAAAGAGTTGACTACGATGAGACTTTCTCACCAGTAGCGAAGCTAAAGTCTGTGAGGATTATGTTAGCAATCGCTGCATATTATGATTATGAGATATGGCAGATGGATGTCAAAACAGCATTCCTCAATGGAGATATTGATGAAGAGTTGTATATGATGCAACCCAAAGGTTTTGTCGATCCTAAAGATGCTAACAAGGTATGCAAACTTCAACGGTCCATCTATGGATTAAAGCAAGCATCCCGAAGTTGGAATCAACGTTTTGATAAGGTGATCAAAAGTTTTGGTTTTATACAAACTTATGGAGAAGCTTGTATTTACAAGAAAGTGAGTGGGAGCTCTGTAGCATTCTTAATACTATATGTGGATGACATATTGTTGATTGGGAATGATGTAGACCTTCTTAATAGTGTCAAGGAATATTTGAATAATAGTTTTTCAATGAAGGATCTTGGCGAAGCAGCTTACATATTAGGCATAAAGATTTATAGAGATAGATCGAAACGCCAAATATCATTGTCACAGAGTACATATTTGGACAAAGTTCTAAAGAGGTTTGGAATGGAAGAAATCAAGAAAGGGTTCTTGCCCATGTTGCCCAATACGACCTTGAGTAAAACTCAAAGTCCGACATCGGCAGAAGATAGAGAAAGGATGAGTAAGACTCCCTATGCCTCAGCCATAGGATCTCTAATGTATGCCATGCTATGTACTAGACCCGACATTGCATATGTTGTTAGTTTAACTAGCAGATATCAAAGTGATCCAGGAGTGGATCATTGGACAGCGGTCAAAAACATCCTTAAGTACTTGAGAAGAACAAAGGATATGGTTCTTTCTTATGGAGGTGATGAACAGCTCGTTGTTAACGGTTACACCGATGCTAGTTGGAACACCGATCCGGATGATTCTAAATCACAATCAGGATACGTATTTATTTTGAATGGTGCAGCAGTTAGCTGGAGGATTGCAAAGCAAAGCGTTGTGGCGAGATCTTCAACTGAATCGGAATACATGGCTGCTTCGAAGGCTTCACAAGAAGCGATATGGATGAAAGAGTTCATTACAGAGCTGGGTGTGGTTCCTAGTGCGCTGGACCCAATGTCTATCTACTGTGATAAGATGGGCGCCATAGCCAATGCGCAAGAACCAAGGTCACACAAGAAGCTGAATCATATCAAGCTGCGTTTTCACGCTATTCGAGAACATATCCAGGATGGGGATATAAAGATTTGCAAAGTACACACAGATCTGAATGTGGCGGATCCGTTGACTAAACCTCTCCCGAGGGCAAAACATGACCAACACCAAACTGCCATGGGTGTTCGGTATATTACCATGTAATCTAGATTAGATGACTCTAGTGCAAGTGGGAGACTGTTGGACATATGCCCTAGAGGCAATAATAAATGTGGTTATTATTATATCTTTGTGTTTATGATAAATGTTTACATTCATGCTATAATAGTATTAACAAGGAAACATTAATACTTGTGTGATTTGTAAACTTAATTTGAAGTCCCTAGTATAGCCTCTATACTTCACTAGCTTGTTGGTTTATTAATGATTGTGGTTTCCATATCATGAACATTGAGATGTTATCAACAACAAGATCATATCGTTAGGAGAATGATATGGTGGACATACTCCTATAGATAAGCGTAGCATAAAGATCAAGTCATTTCAGTAGTTCAATTGCTATATGCTTTCTCATACATAGTAACCTAATTCCTTCGACCATGAGATCATGCATATCACCTTTACCGGATGGATGCTTTGATGACATCAAACACCACACCGTAACTGGGTGGCTATAAAGGTGGCATTGAGTGTTCGGAAAGTATTGGTTGAGACACATGGATCAAGAGTGGGATTTGTCCATCCATATGACGGATAGATATACTATGGGCCCTCTCGGTGGAATGTCATCCAATTAGCTTGCAAGCATGTGACTGGCTCACAAGGGATCACATATCACAGGAACGAGAAAAGAGTACTTATCGGTAACGAGGTTGAACTAGGTATGCAGAGATACCGACGATCATAACCTCGGATAAGTAAACTATTGTGAGACAAAGGGAAATTGGTATCGTATGTAAGTGGTTCATTCGATCGCAAAGTAATCGTAGAAATATGTGGGAGCCATATGAATTTCCAGATTCCTCTATTGGTTATTGTTTGGAGAAGTGTCTCGATCATGTCCGCATAATTCACGAACCGTAGGGAGACACACTTAACGATTCGACGTTGTTTGAGTAGTTATGGTATTATGAGAAAGAGACCGAATGTTGTTCGGAGTCTCGGATGGGATCCGGGATATCACGAGGTGATCCGGAATGGTCCGGAGAATAAGATTCATATAAGGAAAGTCCCGTTTCGGAGTTCGGAAATGATTCCGGTGTTTTCATCGGGAATGTTCTAGAAGGTTCCGGAATGTCCGGCACTCCGGGGGGGGGGGGAAGGGGTACATGAATGTGTCATTACATATTGGAATGATTGCATCATGTACTAAGTGTTCTTGCTGTTCCAAATAAAGGATTAAATTGAATCCTAAAACAGAAAAGTCAAATGGCCAGTTTGAAAGTCAAACGGCTAAAACAGGAAACTGTGGGAAACAAGCAAGAGGAGGCAAAACCGACTTGGGGGAGGAGTCCCTCCTCTCCAAGCCGGGGTGCCACCCAAGGCCTACTTGGGGAGGGACTCCCTCCCCTTGGCCGCCCCTCCCACCTATAAAAGGAGGGGCAGGGCCTCCTCCTCTAGACACACAAGTTCCTATCCTCTAATCTCTGGTTTAGAGCCGTTTTGGTTTAGAGCTTCTAATTGCACTAGCCTTCGGTTTAGAGCCTTCTAATTGGTGTGTCTAAACTCTAGACCACTAATAGCTCTCTCTCATACTCCACCATACTCGCTCCGGCTTAAGGCGAAGCCCTGCGGGATCTCCCCTCTATTTCCGGTACCACGCCGTTGTCTTTGGAATCGCGAGGAGAGTGCTACAACCTCCATTTTCTTTGGAACAAGGGAGAGGAAGGTCTTCGTCAATCAACGTGTGACCGATTGCGGAGCTTGCCGAATGCTTGGCGGAAGGATCGTCTACACGATCTTGAGATCGGGAAGAGTATGACTACATCACCCACGAGAATCCGCTCTCGTTAAACACTTTGGAATCTTCAAGGGTAAGTTATTCCATCGACTCGTTGCTACAATCTAGTAGATATATCTTAGCTTGTTTGTTTGTATGCGATAGAAAATTTTTGTTTTCCATGCTACGAAACCCTACAGTATGTTGACACCGTCGTCACCTCTAGCATGTATGACGACACACCGCAACGCATTTACGCGGTCACTGAACCTAGCGGAGACGTGGGTATTTGGGAGTTCACCTAGGGTGAGTCATGGTGTCATATAGCATGTAAATTCCCATTCAAAATTCTGCTTACTGACTGAAGGTAACACGTAGGTACACACCCATCCCCACGCGTCATTCCAGCTCCGGTGATCGAAGATGCAGTAGTAGATGCCGATCCTGTATCACGGCGCTGGTTCCTTGCACCTCTCAGAGACGATGTCAACCAGGGTGCTGAACTCATGTGTATTCATATAAGGGGAGCACTAAACAGCGTTGGTGATACAATAGAACATATGGAGACACACAATTCTTCATACCCATCGCTGCGCTGTCATGTTTTCTCGAGGTCCGCGTGTCCATCAAAAGACCCAGTAGAACAGGTATGGAGCGGAGTCGACAATCTGAAGGGACAATCTCTGTTTCTTGGGATCAACCACCCTTTCTTCCTCGGAGCCCCTGAAGCTATTGAACCTGTAATTGTTGAGGAAGCCATGGCTCCTGATGATGCTACTGCTGTTGGTGGAGCTGACGAAGAACTAGCTGCTGCTCCTGGTGAAGCTGACGAAATACTCGCTGATGCTGCTGCTGGTGAAGCTGACGAAATACTTGATGATGCTGCTGATGGTGAAGCTAACGAGATACCGGCTGAGGCTGCTGCAGGAGTTCAGGGAGAACATGGTGATGTTGTTGCTGAGATGCCAGCACTTCCAGTGTTGATAGCTCCGGTGACCCAGAATACCACTGCATCATGTAGTACACTATAGTCGTTGACATAATGTGGCATCCCGCAAAACCACTACTAGAAAATCGCGTTGTTTTTGTGCATTGCATCGTCATCATCATGCATTGTTTGCTTAAAACTATTTTTCACAAAGACCGTTTTGTTTTCTAAAACGCCCCACCTCTATTCAAATATCAAAACCGGGTCGCCGGAATATTTTACTTTGTCTGCTAATAGTTTGCAAAAGGCTTGTTGGAATTAAATAAAACATTTAATTATTTTTGTGGGGCAGTCGAACGGGCCGATTGACCCGGACGACCACCCCCAGGATTTTAAATCGGTCCACCTGAACACCCCAACAAATCCTACAGCTACCCAGAAAACCTACCCACCCCTATCTCCACCTCACTCCCTCCAATCAACTCTCGCCACATCAGCACACCCCAAACCCCCCACCAACCACCCTCTGCCAACTCACCCCTCCTCTCTCACCCCTCTCACCCTGCCCCCACCACACACCCCACGCACACACAGCACACCACACAAAACCCACCCACACCGATCCCCACCTCCCTGGCTGGCCCACCTGTCCCCCCTCATCCTCTTCCTCCATCTCTCTCACCAACCCCATGAGCCCCCAAGCCCCTTGACGCCCGACCCACCTCCTCCTTCCGCGCCTCGGCTGCCCGCCTCCGGCCACCCTCCGCCGCCGCTACGCCCTTCTCCGGCTCCCCTCCTCAGGCCGCCGGTCTCTCCCGACCCCACCCCCGTCCTCCTCCCTCGTGAGCTCCGCCCGCCTCCAGACCGTGGCCGCCGCCACCGGTGGCCTCGTCGCCTCGTGTCCCGAGCCTCCCCAGCAGGCCCCACCGGCCCAAGCTCCGCCCCTCGGCGGCTCCCCCGCGCGTTCCCCCGTGCCTCGCTCGGCCCGGCGGCGCCAGGCTCGCCTCCGCGCCCAGTGCCGCCAGAGCCGCCTCAGCGTCGAGCTCGCCCGGGCCCCCTCTGCGCCGGCCCGCAAGGCCTCCGGCCGGCGCCTCCGCAGCTTCCGTCTCCGCCACCAGCTCCACCTCCGTCGGTCCTCTCTCTGCGGGCGCCGCTGCGGCTGCACTGCGCCCGCTCCTCCTCACCCCTCCCTGCGGCGCATCCCCGTCGCCCTAACCTCCATCCCCGCGGCTCCGTCCTCGTGCCCCGAGCCGCCCCGCCGTCCCCGTCACCGCATGGCGCCTCTCCGGCGCGAGGCCGCGCCCCGTCGTCCCTCTGTTGCCCGCTCGGCCCCGCCATGTTCGTCCTCGCATGCGTGCAAGTGCCCTCGCAGCTATCTTCCAAGAGCCATCTCGTCAAGATCGACAGTGCCCAACGCCAACTCGAGTAACCACCAGCGCCGAACCTAAGTCTGGCACTGGCACTCAAGTACCTCGACAAGGCCGCCAAGATCTCCGCCGTGAAAAAACAGACGCCATGACCCGACGCCCCCGGATGCCACAAGATCTTCTTCCCAGGATGCGACGTCGAGGCCCCGAACGCCAAGACCGATAAGATCTACCCCGATCCGAAGACCCTAACCCCGGACGCCGAGAACCCCAACCCAAAGAGGACCGGAAACCGCAAGACCTCCTTCCCGAACCCGAGGGTATTCTACATGGAAGACAAGAACATCTACCGGACCCGGTGAAGCGGGCGCATCAAGATCTACTTCACGGACTCGAGTACCCCGGAACCCGATCCACTCAAGTTCGCCATCGACGACAAGAACGACAGCAACCAGGGCGAGTCCGATGCCCGACGCTATGCCAAGTTCGCCGAGACCCCGAACCCGAGGGTCCCTCGACAAGACCGTCTCGTCACAAGAGCCCCGATGACCTTTTGTCGCCAAGATCTGCATCGCTACGTGTTTCGTCGACCAATGAGCGAGGTGGAACCCGATGGAGCCGGTACCAACAAGATCGGCCGCCGGACGCCAAGCACTTCACCCCGACATCGAGACCCTGGACGACAAGTTCTCCATCTTGTATCCGAACCTCGCCAATTCCGGAGTCCGAGAACGTTTCCGTCGAACCCTGTACCCCGAGGCCGACCCCGGACCCCGAACCCTCAGAACCTCAAGATCGTCGAGACCCTCAATGTGTGAACCCCTTCCCGGAACCCTATTTTATAACATAATAACAACTTGTTGCATATTGAATTGTCATACTCGCATGCATATCTGTGGTTTGGGGGCCTTATGCCGATTCACCTAATAATTAAATATGGGGCCCATATGCGGGCAAATCTAGTCTCATATTGGCCTCATTTAAACTTGTGTAGCGAACCGGTGCCAACTTTTGTCTTGCTAATGCAACATTTAAATTGCGGGGTTTCCAAATAACTTGAACCGTCTAATTAAATTGTCGGGACCCCGGTTCCGTTTAATACTGTCTAATTGCATTGCACCTTTGCCATGTCATGCATCATACATGCATCATGCCGATCTTCTGCCGTTGTATTAAATATTGCATCCGGTGTTTCTTCTAGTGTTTTGCTTCTTCGCGGATAAGGCCGTTGAGTTGATGCGAGTATCGACCCGATCTTCGGTTGAACCTTCGGCAATGTTTTCAGGCGAGCATCTCCCCCTTTCTACCTATCTTGCTTTTATAGTATTTATTCCCTCCTGTTGATCTATTGCTATCTGTGTTGCGATGCTTTAGTTTCCGTACCTGTGTTATACCGTGCAGCCCTATATTGCCTTGGACACATCCTATTACCTGTTGTTTGGTAGATAGTTGGACTTGCGCATCGTAGTCGCTTGCTCAAGTGCTGTTGCGTGTCGTCCAGTGCCACAGTTGTTGATGTATTGCCGCATGTTGTTGTTGGAGATGATCATAGTTTTACTTATCGTTCACTTTAATTCCTGTTAACAACTAAAATTGAAGTAAGCAGAGGCATCGGTGGGTGATAGAAAATATTTGGTTTCCGAATGCCCACTTGTGTCCCGTAGGACCCCGAGTACTTGGTACCTGTTCCTTGTTTTATCGCGCTATCCACATCCGGGAGGTATATGGGACCCCCCTGAGCCAGAGCTTGATTCAGTCTTATTTCTTGGGGCCACAAACTAGTTTGAGGTTTTATTTACGATCCTGAACTTATGCCATGCTACTTATGTATTTACGATTGTGCGAGGCACCTTTGTCTTGTTTAGGAATTGTGACCCGTTTTGTGTATCGACAAGCCCAGCCACACTTCGGGTTCCCGATCGTTTCTGACCCGGCCCCAAACCTTAAGTCCGTCTCGAAGTCAGCTAACCTTCGCTATGGTTCTACTTTAAGGGTGGCCCCTGAAATATTCTAAATCCTGTGATTGCTCAGTCGTGAAAGCCTCGTTGGGTTTTGATTTGGTTTTTCCGAGGTTGATCGAGCGTGTGTTTCTATTGGTGCACCCCGGCCGGGTAAAACTTTCTGAAAGCCGTGTCCGCGGATATGGACGACTTGGAGCACAGTATCTCGACCATAGACAAGCATAACTAAAGTTTATTGCTATAAATTTGACTTATAATGAATAGTAATCAGCTTCACTATAATGGAATGGCTAAATAATACTGCCCACAATTGCTTGTTTGGAGTGTCGCTTGCGACCATGGTACCTGACTAGTAAGTATTGCAACTACAACGGAATGGCTAAATGAAAGTACCAACAACTGCTGGGTTTTGGGTTTATCTCATGCTATCTGTATCTGATTAGTAAGTGCTGTAACTATAACGGAATGGTTAACTAAAAGTGCCCACTGCTTACTTTATCAGGATGATTATCTAAACCTGACTAGTAAAGTGCCGCAACTATAACTGAATGAGTAAAACTGCCAACTGTGTGAGTTCCTCGGTTGACTTCCTCGTTTGGTCTCGAGGGGGAAACGCCAAGATGGGTTTGTTTGATGATAGCATCAGGTTGGTTCCGGATAGGTCCTTCTTACCCCTCTCTGATTGACGCCAATGTATCGAGTCTCTATAGGTTGTTTAGTGCATGCTGCCTTTCGATCCACCATACCTATGTAGGCGAGGACCGCCAAATTCTAGCCTCGCTGTCTTGGCCTCAAGATCTTGACTCCTCTTTTCCTTTGCCCTTTGTCGGCACCCCTTTTGTTTAAGCAGGTTTTGAGATCGACGTCGTTAGCAGGGTTACCCTTCCGACTTGGCCTGGGCAGGGTTATGGACGCCATTGGTTATTCTTCAGGGATCTTAGCCCCATTTGCATCTTGTCCGTAGTCGGATGCTCGATCATTTTCAAGGTGATTTGGATCTTTGTATATTATATCTGTATTCTTGACTCAAGGAGTCGCTGTTATCTATGTATCTGTTCTGTGGGTCCCATCGAGGACTGTTGTGTAATGTTATTACTTCGTTTCCACCCGCACGAAAGTGCCTGGTGGGCACCTTTGAATCGTTTCTATGCGGGTTTGGCGGGTTTCGCTCAAACTTGCATAGGGTCGATTCTGAGGGTGTTACACATAACACCAATGAAATACCTGCTTACTAGTATTACATCCCTCAGAGTGGTACAACAGAAACACAGCGGGTCCAATACATGGCTAAAGGTTACAATTCACCCTATGCACAAGATCCAGAGAACACTCTAGGTTAAAGAGAGATAAAGAACTTCTTACAAAGAAGAATCAAAGATAAAAATTGCAAAAACTATTATACTATTAAGACTAGTATTTTAACTAAGGGGTTGACATTGCTGCTATTGCAATGCACTACAGCAATAGGTTCTTCGGTTAGAGAGTATATTCCTATCTAATCAGTAACTTCGTCTTCACTTGAGTTGATGTATATGTTGACTTCCTTATCTTTGTTGAAGAGCTTTAGCTTTGGATGATGGTTCCTAGAGCATAACTTGATGTAGCTGTTGTCTGCACTGGCTTCATAATCTAGCAAGGGTTGAGAAGATATGTTGAGTACGAGCGTACTCATCAAGTTCACTAAAAAGGAGTGTTTGATGCACTATATCTACAGCCACAGACCATAGGTCATAGGCAATGCAGGTTTTTGTAAACATTTCAATGGTTGCTTTTATTCTGAAAAGCTATGTCTGTCAGCCTTCACGGGTTTACCAGAACTTTCATGGAGTTCCTTTCCGTCCGCGTTCGCAGCTTCTTCTTGGAACAGGGAGTAACAAGTTACAGTTCTTACACTCTGCAGAGGTGTGTTACTTTACCCATGAGATATCAACTCCTTGTTGCACAACCGGGCAGCTTACCCGTCCACAATTCCATGTTGTGGGGCCTAGTAGTTGGTCCAAGCCAATCACTGCCCTCTCTGTGATCTCATATGTCTACACGATCCTTCGGGGCCGGCTCACCTCCATTAAGCCCCCTTTCGGGAAGGCTAAAACCCTGATGAGTTCCCGAAGACTCTATGACCTGGTGATGCCCGGACGAGTACCATTTATTTGGACTATATCCCTAAACACCATTCGTAGATAATCTAGACACCAAAAGTGTGGGGCGTAAGGGTTCCCACCCATATGTTGGATCCGCACAAGGAATCACAACGTCACGTTAAGGTCGTCTTGCCTCCATGCGAGAGGAAAAGGATACAGCTGACTTCTCTGTCCCATTCCAAATCTCATGGTTAACGTGTATTATACGGCGCAAGAATCACTGGCGACATTGGTTGTTAAGTCCTAGATAATATGTTCCTTTACCACCGGAACATTCATAGTAGGTTATTACCTCATGGTAATTAACCTATAATCATATTATTAGGAAAATAGTGTTTTCTGACCTTTTTGAAATGTAGGTGATGACAACACTTGATTTGCAAAATACTTTACATAAAATAATCAAAGGACATGAGCAAGTGTGAACTTGCCTTTTGTGATTGCAAGATTATGCACTCATAGTCTTCAAGACAATATAAGATCCAATATTTAAAATCAGCATCATTGGTCCGGTAAGGACTAATGTTTAAAGAAGCAGGATGTTCTTATGCATAAGTAATGTGATGCACTTTATAAACATGAATCCCTGGGATAATGTTGTTATAGGGTTTGGATACTGGAAAAGGTTTCCTTGGAATGTGTTGAACTTTTAGTTAAGTTTCACACTTATGCTTCTTGTTAAGGTATGTGAGTGTGTGAAACAACACGAAATTATAATAACATAAAACAATGAGATACACACCAACGTGAAATGTTACTCAAGATTGCTTACATTATAATGGTTTATCTTTAAATTTTACCTTACAAGTACTGGCCTTAATAAGGATCTTAAGTGTTTATAATCCTAAGTTTACAAGTAAGGTTTGAAGCAATGTGATTGTGGTTAATTGTCATCTGTTGATTATGATGAAATTCCTTGAATTTTAATCTGTTAAGAGTTGGAAATATTATAAGGTTTGTTGATTGAAGTGGCAAAACGAATAACTTTTGAAGAAAAGATTCCTTTACTAAGGTCTAAACAATCTTTGTGGTTAATAAAATGTGTTCGAGGTTGTTTGTGCTTGCTTGAATAGCTTGGACTTGAGATGCTTTATAACTTAATTATAATAGACCAAAGTTAACTATAAAACATATAACAAAGTCTTTAGTTTTATATTGAAAGTCTTGTGGACTAAATTTAACTTTAAAAAAACATGGATGGTTTGAAAGTGTAATGCTTATGATATTTGTACCTTGTGTACCTTGTAATGTTTCCTTAAAGTTACTTAAGAATGGCATTACTTCTATTGGAGTAGTGGTTTCTTAATTGTATAATGGAATAGAATCATTTATCTTTTTATAAAGATGTGGTTATGATTTTTAATCAAGGAAGTAACATTACTTAACTATTTCTGGACTCACTATAGTGTTTTAATTTGTTTACAAACTTGTGGTTGAAGTAAGTAAAGAAGTTTTATTTAATTCCAATTATTCTTGAAGATTTTATATTTAATAAAGACCTTTTTAGAAAATAAATTACATATATATAGTTGGAGGATAATTCAATAAATTTGTATTTAAATGGTGTTAAATCATTTTTACTTTATAATATTAGTATTTAAGACTAATACTATTTATTAGACTTAATTGGCTATATTTAGAAATATTAATAAATTTTTATTTACCTTTATATGAATTATTAATTAAGTAATGAAATAGGTTTAAATTCAAGTTGTTACAGTGTTTAAATTTTTATTTACCTAAATAGTGGAATATTATATTTTTAACATGTTGGTATATGATTTATAAATAATAAGATATGATTTTTATAAGATTTATTACTTTATAAACACTTAATAAATAATAATCATAAATATTTAATTAAGTGAAGTAATATTGCATGATTATAGTTTTAAATCATAGTTCTTATTTTTCTAAGATTTTTAGTTTTTCATATATAATTTTAATACTTACCAATATTAAAATATGAATTATCAAGGTATTATTAATTATAAAACCATTATTATTTAATAATGATTTAGATAATTACCAAATTAATATTTGATATTAGTTTTAAGTTGTAGATTTTATTTTTATGAAAAAATTTCATATATTAAACATATTTTTCGGAATTATGAAACAAAAGTTGTTGATTTTATAAGATTTAATGATTTTATTTTATTTCTGGAATATTTAAATTTGGGTTTATATCACTTATTTATTTCCTAAACAGAAAAATACTTTTGGTACCAAGGCTAAGCCTACCCAAGATCACTAACTGGTGGGCCAGTGGCCACATCATTAGCCACGCGTGCAAAGACTAGGTCAAACTGGCTGACTAGGCAGAGGATGATGTGAGCATGACGCCATCATGATGTCATCAGAAGATGAACATCATACTGATTTAGTGCACACGCGGGGGCTGCGGTTAGGCTTGTTGGAAAGAGGACAACGCAAGGAGCCTAGGAGTGGTGGCGCCGCTAGCAAATGGTCGTCGGAGGATGGTCAACGACGGTGGAAAACGGCGGCGGTATCGGGTGCTCGTGGTGGAAGCGATCTAGAGTGAAATACAAAGAAATAAAGGTACTAGGAGAACCGGTGGCTCACCAGGATGCTTGTAGTGACGATGGCAAAGAGAGGCGAGCTTAGACGGTGTCGCCATGGTCAACAGCGAGCGGCGGAGAGACGTGTTCGATGCACACGATTACGGCCTCCCCGGCTCGATTCCTCCTCTGAGCAGACGAAGTCCACCATGGTGGAGCTTGTGATGTCACCAGTTGGTCTTGGGGTGGTCTCAAACGGCGACGGCAAGCGACTCCGGCGAGCTAGGGTTTCGGGTCCTATGCGAGAGAGATAGAGATAGAGAGAGAGGAGATGAGATAGGTATGAGAGGATAGAGGAGGACGCGGAGGTCTTATCTACACCCCTCAGGGTCGGCGGCGAGCATCACGGCGGTCGAATTTTGATGACGACGGCGGACGACATCGACAGTACGCACGCAGGTGCTTGTGTGCGTGAGGATGACGATGATTATCATTTTCCAGAAAACCCCCTAAGCTTCTTCGAAACAAACCCGTGGTCCTCTTGATCCCACCGTCGGCTAGAAGAGGAGGAAATTTCATTCTTTGGGACTTTGCAAACTGAGCGATAGATAGAGGGTTGAAGAACTGGGCCACGGCCAGAAACTATTTTTTATTTGTTTTTCTTTTCTGTTTTCTGTTTTGCTTTTCAGATTTGTATTTTAATCTATAATTTGAACTTTTCTAACAAATTTTATTTGCTGAATACTTGCAGCAACAATTTCTATTAATTGAGATTCATTTTGTAAACCTTTATGATAAATATTTTTATATTTCTTTATTTTCTTTATATGAATCCCTTATAATATTTTGTAGAAGTCTTTGTTATTAATTTTCTTTCTATACTAAACCATGGCTTTATTAAATGATATTTCCTTATTTGTTTATAAAACTTAATTCTAGTTAGCTCATAGTTTGGATGGAAATTTTTATATAATGATCCTATATCATTATTTGATGCATGATATACAAAGGAAATTATTTGGTTAATATTAATCCCATAAATTTAGGAAGTAGCAATATAATATTATATTTATAATTAACATAGAAGTTAGGGTTTGAATTATAAGTGCTTACCCTAGAGTTTAGGGTTCTTAATATACTTATTTTCTTTTGTTGATAAAAGTTCATGGCTAAGCGTATTGTATTTTTGTTTGTGATCTTTAACGATAGCACCTTTTAAAATAGAAAGTTATTAACTGGAATGTCTGATGGAAAAGAATTGATAAAAAAAACTCCTAAGCACATATGGTTATGATTATTGGGAATGACAGAGACGTGCTTAAGTGATTTGTTGTAGGAAAATATTCCTATAAAGAATTGTGAAAATAAAATGATTTATCCAACAGATGAGATGGATGTTAAGCTTGATCATAGATCTAGGGTTTAGTGTTTACCAAGAATTCCTATCTTCCGTAATTTATAATTCTGGACTTCTAATTAAGGAATTCCTTTCCTAGATATTCTAGTACTTCATATCCATCATCATGTGCTAACATGATGAGTTTTACTTCACAAGAATATTCTTATCCATTTTTTATTGTTCTAAACCCATTGATAAACCCAATGAGTTTGACACTTAAGATTTTCATGATTTTCACCTATCCAGACCTGGTTATATCAACTACTCTTCTGCTGATAACCTCCAATCCAACAAGTAGATACTTCTAACTCCATTCCTATTCTTCCATAATCATCCCTTACCAATATTTACTCTAATAGATTCATTTATAATTAGATATATATCAAATCTTACTTTCCTCAAAAGTTTACCATCTTTTTAAGAGGAATAAAACTACTTCAGTAACTCCATTCTACTCTAGTTTTAACTTAGTCATACTATCTTATATCTACTTCACTTCAGTATCTTATATTAAAGTTCAATCATGTCTTATCCACCAATGTCACTTATACATGATATAAGGATTCAACCTTGATGACTAAAACATGATCATTATAATACTTTGATCCTTTATGGTTTAGGTTTCTAATGAGCTAGTCAAGGCTTCATCAATACAACATTACAGTTGTATTGGAATCATCTTCTTAATATCTCTATTGTGTTAAGAGATATTATTCTTTGACTATACATACTTGATCCCATAGGATTACTCCTATTAATATCTTCAATATTCATCCTTGTAGTCTTTACCCTAGTTACTCTTCTATCATTTCAGGAGTGAGTTAACTCCATCAATAATCCTATTGATTTAATTCTCTTCAATCACTCCCATCCTATAGATGATATTCAGAACTAACATTACCACTTACCTTTCCTCTCTTCCTTCTCCAAATGATTTTAAGTGAATTCTATGATAAGAACAAGAGTTAATAGATCAAGAATTGATAGGTTATGAATTGGTGAATCAATGGTTGATTACTCAACATTGATGAACAACATATATTGATATAGGATTCCATAAGGATTAATATGGAAAGGAAGTTATATGGTGGATGATCTTGACTTGGCTTCTTTCCTACTCAATCTCACTAAATAGTTAAGGTTAGGTATTACCATGATACTCATAGTAACTGTAGAGGTCCCAACCTAATAAGGTAGATTCCTCCTGTGTTTTACAATGCTAGTCCCTGGATCATTACCTAGCATCCACAGTTAAGATGTAATATCAAGATACAAAGGTCATAATATAAATTTATAACCAGGAATAACATAAGTTTATTACATCAAACATAGCTCATTTGGCTATTACATTACATTGCAGCGGAATAACTATAGTCATGGGTCCTTCATCTTCAAAGTGCCACAGGCAGATGTTGGTTGTAGACTTGGTAGTCCTAGTCAATCAAACAATCTTCATTTAAAACAATCAACCTGCAACATTACAAGTTACAGCCACAAGGGTCAATACATTTTGAATTGTATTGGCAAGCTTCACTTCTATGTATAATAAGAGTGGATCCTATCAATACATGCATATTTGGCTAAGTAGAGTTGAAGGCTTATTTGCTCAAAGCAATATTTTATCCTATCTTTTCAAAAATGGTTTTTAAGTCCTTTGTCAAATCTCTTTTCCAAGAATCCCTTGAACTCCTTGGTAGAAACTCAAGTGTTCAAGTCCTTGTCAAAATCTCTTGAGCCACTTGGTAACCCCAAGTGCAACAAGTTTTTCTAAAATCCCATGAGTTCCTTGGTAACCCCAAGTACATCATGCCCTTGAGCACCTTGGTAACCCCAAGTGCAACAAGCATTAACAAAATCTCTTTTGAATTCCTTGGTACCCCCAAGTGCATCAAGTTTTTATATTAGAAGTTGGAATGTCGAGATCTCCCATAGTTCAAACTTTAGTTGTTCAGTTTTGTCCATAACCGGGGACACGGCTAAGTACTTAGATTTTATTATCTTCTGCAGAAGGAGCACACTTTACCCACATGACACAATCCCATCTTGTTGCCACCAGTGGCCTACTGGATTAGTGCTCACCAAGATAGAGTACCGGCAGACTGAGAGTGTGACGAAGTCTTTCCAAAAGGTCCTCCCATACATCATTGCTAGCTTGTTTTCAGCCCCCATGAAGCATTCCAGATCCCCATGTCCGGTAACTAAAGACAATGTATGGGTCTTCCTAATGTAGTTGACTAAGCCAGAGCCATAATAGCATGTGGTTGCACACGAAAGCCACAATTGGAGAAACATGTTCAATCTCTAAGTTTCCTAGGTGGTTTTCTTTTGGAGCACAACACAAAGTGAATCCCATAGACATGGTTCCTTTTGTTGCCACCCTCTCAAAAACTTAAAGTGTCCACCACCTAGGTGGTTCATTGAGTCCTTGTTTTATTATGTAAAACATAAGTCCTTTTCTCAACCTTTGTAAAATCTCAACATGTATCCCTCTTCAAAATAAAGTATGGCTAAGCATGTACAACTACAATATTTTCACTAAGGAGTGTATAGGGAATCCTATTAGGATTCAGCATAGCATAAGTATAAAGAAATATTTTTCATGCATGTTTTCACAATCCACTAAGTATAATGAAAATAGTAGGACATTTGTATGATAGTGTAACTTGCCTTTTTGGTAGGGAATGAGGGTTCACTCCTTGATATTGCTAGTATCACACTTTGCTAATTTCACTACAAGTCAATCAAGCAAACACCAAATCAACTAACATTCCAAACCAATATTCAAACAACATTTCACACACACAAGCACTGGATTCTAAGTTATGCATGGGAACATGCCTAAGATGGTTTTATTCACAAGGAAGGTCTCCACTAGGTTTCTAAACTTTGTAAGGTCCAAATTGGTCATTTACCAAAATGGCAAAGTCATTAGTTAGAGGGTTTTTGCCCAAAAACTATTTTAAAATTCCATTCAATATTTTATATGGTGGAAAATGGTTTTATCAAATCAAAAATCTTTAAGTTTCTCACCAAAAAGTTTCTAACTCTCAAGTCTTGGTGTTTTGGTGCAGTAGCTTTGAATCAAAATATTTTCCCAAGGTTTTTATTCCAAAATCCTTTTTCATAATAAAACCATTATCTTTATTTAGCTAGAAATAGATTAATTCAATTAATCCATTCTAAATTTTTCCATTTTCATTTTCAAAACCATGGGTTGGTTCCTAGGGTCAGTAAGGTCACAACAAACCGTTTTGCAAAAGTTTTAACTCTAAAATCAATTTTAAATAATTTTTATACTCTAAACAAGCTCACAAAAGAATCTGCAAAAACAAGCAACCTAACAGATACTATTTGCTAAACTAATTCCACAGTCGGCTAGGGCTTGCTCTCCTGAATCCAACGACACAAAATTTGCAATTTTTGGACGTGTAGATCTCAAGTTATAAGGGTTTGAAGTTTGCAATTAAATCAGATTCAAATTTCTTTTAAAACGAAATAGGTGACACGCGGCACTTCCTAACTGGGCGATACCGGTTCGGCCGGATCACGCGTGGTAGCCCTTGGATCTAGTTAGATCGGGCGGTGCTGAGCGCATACCTCTTCGCGACTAAATGATCTAATCCTGCCCGTTCAAACTAAATCCTACGGTACCAGTTCTCTGGACCAAAAGTGAGCGGCGCCGACGGCGACTAGCGGCGCAACGGACGTGGCGCTGGCGGCTGAGGAAGCAAAAGGGGAGAAAAGTGCTCACCAGAATCGCAGGCGGTGGTGGCCTCGGCGTCTGTTGGCTTGACAGGGGAGCTCGGGTCTGGCAATTGCTCACGGAGTTCCTGCTGGCGTTAGTTGCGGCGTGGTCGTGGTCAAGTCGACTCGTGGTTCACCCGATGCAAAAGCGAGTACGGTTAGGAGCGTAAGATCAAGGCGAGCTGTGTGCGTGAACGAGGCGGCGGGCGGTGAATCTACCGTGGGGCTCGTCGGAGAAGAACCGATACGGCGGTGCTTGAAGTTTGACAAAGGCACGCGTTGGGACGCCCATGGTCGAACGAAAGGCACGTGGAGGATTGTCTGTGAGTGGGGAGTCTGCTAGTGCTCGGGAGGCTCGGGCGGTGTTGAATTGCGAAATCGGCACGAACCTCGTCGGAGACGGCAGCGGTATGAATTGGCGGCACCTAGGCGAGAGAGGAGGAGTGATGGGGAAAAGGAGGAGGAGGCTGGGGTTTTAACGAGCATGGTTAAGGTGAGGTAAAGGCGGCGTTATGGCGAATTGAGCATGCGGAATCACAGCAGTAACGGTGGTCGAGGAGGAAGAAGGGGTCAGCGGGTGTGAGAAGAACAGAGCGGTGGGGTCTACATCGTGGAAAAAGAAACGAGGGAGGTCCACTGTCATACTCTGCTGGTCTCATTAGTGGGTGTGAACCGTTTTCTTGAGGAAAGAATAGCTGGGCTGGTTGGGCCTTAGTGGGCTGGGTTGGGTCGATCCAATTCCATTTTTTTATTCTATCCTTTTCTTTTCTATTTTCTGCTTTACATTTTGAATTTCAAACAAACAATTCACACTCAAATCTATTCAAACAATCAACAAACTTTGCAGCTATGAATTTGGTTCTGTTTATCAACATAAACCACATTCCAAAATAAAATAAAAAATTTATTATTTTTAGGATCCATCCTTTAGTTAAATAAAATGGATCTTTTTGTTATTTAATAAAATAGGGTTTGTTTTAATTAATAAAATCTTCATTTAAAACCCAAATATTTTCAAAACCAGTTCAGTAGGTTTTATTTGTGAATATCAAATATTTGGAAATCTTATTTTAATTAATTTAATAAGTTTTGATGTTTCAATATAAATTGATAAAATCTTTTATTTAAATAAAGTTTGGATATTAATTCCTTATTATTTTATTTAAATAAACCTTTGCTAATTTTTATTAATAATAAAATGTTTTAATTCCCAAAGTTTGGCCAAGGTTTAATTTGGCTTTATAAAATATTCTTTATTTATAAACTTCTATTTTATTTGAAAATAATTCTTTTCACTTAAGAGTTTCCAAAATAATATTTTCCAATGCTTTTATTTTTCCTTTTATTAAATGTTTATCCTTTTAGGTTTTATTCAATTCAAATGGGTTTGAAATTCCAATTGTATTCAAAAAGTTTCTTCTGCTCTAAAATTTAAACAAAGTTTTATTTTATTCATTTATTTTCACATTACAAGATTTGGAAAATCTTGGGATGTGACAGGCTACCACCCTTAAAATAAATCTCGTCCCGAGATTTGGGAAGGTTAGGGTTACAAGCAAGTTCAAACAACTAGGGTACTACCACCCTTAAAAATTTTCAAACAAAAATTACATATTGTCCTTCTTGGGATCCTGGGGAAAATCTCTCTAAGCAAACATCTGCATTGTTTCCTTGGTTTCCATACTTGACTCATGGGCCAAGGTTGAGCTTTTCCATAGGTTTGTTCAACTTGTTCTTCATCTTTTCTGGACAGTTGCTTGCATAGTGTCCTAAATTCTTGCAGTTGAAGCAATGAATGTCCTTGAGTTCTTTACGTGGCTCTTGTGGACAAGTTGCCACATAGTGGCCCATCTCTTTGCAGTTGTTGCACCACACTTGGTCTATCTCTTTATTCTTCTTGTTCTCTGGGCATCCACTGGAGTAGTGTCCCATTTCCTTACATTTACGACATTGTGCAAGTCTCATGTCTTGCTTGGGTTTCTTGGTTTTCTTTGATCCTTTGAATTGGGTTGTCTTGTTTGGAGGTATGAGTGGTCCTTTTCCTTTGGTGGACTTGGATCCTTCTTGTTTCCTTTGTTCTACCATGGCATAGATGGGACATTGGTCAGGAGTATGATCATTTCCTTCACACAGGTAACAAGTAGCTTGAGAGGTGGGACATTGTCCAACAGGATGTTCTTCTTCACAATTGGGGCATTGTCCCTCATGCTCCTTGGAAGTATGATCCTTGTCTCCACAAATAATGCAAGCTGGGGCTCCATCTAGAATAACATTCTTGTCATCCTTGTTATCATAAACTCTTTTAGGATAGCTTTCTTCCATGCTAATCATTTGATTAGTCACCTTAAGCATCAGTTGGGATTGTTCCTCCAAAAACTTTTGTAGTGCTGGATCTTTATCACTATTGTTGGCTAGGAACTGAGCTGTCAGTTGGTTCAACTGATGTTGGGTTGCTATGAGCTCTTTCATGCTGTCAGCTTGGTTGGTGTTGGTGTCATCAACCTTGATGTTGGAGTCCTTTAGAGTAGTCATCTGTTTGGGTTGAAGGAAGATTAGAATAGGCAAGATATTTCTAAGGGCTTAATTCAAATCACACACATCACAATTCACACAAACAATGTGCATGCCATCACAAACCTTTCACTCAAACAAGGTTCAAGCACATACTTAGTTAACAAAATATTTTTGCTACACCACATAGGTTGGTGTGTTTTTGACTTATCTAAATAGGGTAGTCCATCTATATGGTTCACTTGTGATCTTTCCTTCCTTTATCATTCTTCTTGTATGAGATCATGGTTTCCTTGAGAAAACTCCTTGGTCACAAAACTTCAAAGTTGTTGATGGCTCCTTCTTATTTTGCATTCCCTCAGTCTCTAACTTTTGAGTAAGATTTCCCTTGTTTCACTTGTGGTCCTTAGTGATATCCAAGTTGGAAGTCTTTGGGAAATATGCTGAAGATGTTGAAGTCATTAGAGTTGAAGAAGTTGAAGTCATCCTTTGCACATGGTGTAGTCCTTGTCCATGGGTAGGTTTTTCCATCAAGTTGAAGTAGAAGAGGTGTAGAGTTGAAACCAAAAGGGTTGAGGAAAGAATTACAAGTTTTTGTAAATAAGTTTTGGATCAAATCATAACTCCTATTTTTCTAAGGGTTTTGTCCAATCCTAGGGTTACAAATCCTACAGGCAACACAATGCTCTGATACCATCTGTAGAGGTCCCAACCTAATAAGGTAGATTCCTCCTGTGTTTTACAATGCTAGTCCCTGGATCATTAGCTAGCATCCACAGTTAAGATGTAATATCAAGATACAAAGGTCATAATATAAATTTATAACCAGGAATAACATAAGTTTATTACATCAAACATAGCTCATTTGGCTATTACATTACATTGCAGCGGAATAACTATATTCATGGGTCCTTCATCTTCAAAGTGCCACAGGAAGATGTTGGTTGTAGACTTGGTAGTCCTAGTCAATCAAACAATCTTCATTTAAAACAATCAACCTGCAACATTACAAGTTACAGCCACAAGGGTCAATACATTTTGAATTGTATTGGCAAGCTTCACTTCTATGTATAATAAGAGTGGATCCTATCAATACATGCATATTTGGCTAAGTAGAGTTGAAGGCTTATTTGCTCAAAGCAATATTTTATCCTATCTTTTCAAAAATGGTTTTTAAGTCCTTTGTCAAATCTCTTTTCCAAGAATCCCTTGAACTCCTTGGTAGAAACTCAAGTGTTCAAGTCCTTGTCAAAATCTCTTGAGCCACTTGGTAACCCCAAGTGCAACAAGTTTTTCTGAAATCCCATGAGTTCCTTGGTAACCCCAAGTACATCATGCCCTTGAGCACCTTGGTAACCCCAAGTGCAACAAGCATTAACAAAATC
This sequence comes from Avena longiglumis, assembly GCA_030063025.1. Taxonomy (NCBI): domain Eukaryota; kingdom Viridiplantae; phylum Streptophyta; class Magnoliopsida; order Poales; family Poaceae; genus Avena; species Avena longiglumis. Next base: position 76,354,779 of record CP125978.1, read on the forward strand.
TCTTTTGAATTCCTTGGTAACCCCAAGTGCATCAAGTTTTTATATTAGAAGTTGGAATGTCGAGATCTCCCATAGTTCAAACTTTAGTTGCTCAGTTTTGTCCATAACCGGGGACACGGCTAAGTACTTAGATTTTATTATCTTCTGCAGAAGGAGCACAATTTACCCACATGACACAATCCCATCTTGTTGCCACCAGTGGCCTACTGGATTAGTGCTCACCAAGATGGAGTACCGGCAGACTGAGAGTGTGACGAAGTCTTTCCAAAAGGTCCTCCCATACATCATTGCTAGCTTGTTTTCAGCCCCCATGAAGCATTCCAGATCCCCATGTCCGGTAACTAAAGACAATGTATGGGTCTTCCTAATGTAGTTGACTAAGCCAGAGCCATAATAGCATGTGGTTGCACACGAAAGCCACAATTGGAGAAACATGTTCAATCTCTAAGTTTCCTAGGTGGTTTTCTTTTGGAGCACAACACAAAGTGAATCCCATAAACATGGTTCCTTTTGTTGCCACCCTCTCAAAAACTTAAAGTGTCCACCACCTAGGTGGTTCATTGAGTCCTTGTTTTATTATGTAAAACATAAGTCCTTTTCTCAACCTTTGTAAAATCTCAACATGTATCCCTCTTCAAAATAAAGTATGGCTAAGCATGTACAACTACAATATTTTCACTAAGGAGTGTATAGGGAATCCTATTAGGATTTAGCATAGCATAAGTATAAAGAAATCTTTTTCATGCATGTTTTCACAATCCACTAAGTATAATGAAAATAGTAGGACATTTGTATGATAGTGTAACTTGCCTTTTTGGTAGGGAATGAGGGTTCACTCCTTGATCTTGCTAGTCTCACACTTTGCTAATTTCACTACAAGTCAATCAAGCAAACACCAAATCAACTAACATTCCAAACCAATATTCAAACAACATTTCACACACACAAGCAATGGATTCTAAGTTATGCATGGGAACATGCCTAAGATGGTTTTATTCACAAGGAAGGTCTCCACTAGGTTTCTAAACTTTGTAAGGTCCAAATTGGTCATTTACCAAAATGGCAAAGTCATTAGTTAGAGGGTTTTTGCCCAAAAACCATTTTGAAATTCCATTCAATATTTTATATGGTGGAAAATGGTTTTATCAAATCAAAAATCTTTAAGTTTCTCACCAAAAAGTTTCTAACTCTCAAGTCTTGGTGTTTTGGTTCAGTAGCTTTGAATAAAAATATTTTCCCAAGGTTTTTATTCCAAAATCCTTTTTCATAATAAAACCATTATCTTTATTTAGCTAGAAATAGATTAATTCAATTAATCCATTCTAAATTTTTCCATTTTCATTTTCAAAACCATGGGTTGGTTCCTAGGGTCAGTAAGGTCACAACAAACCGTTTTGCAAAAGTTTTAACTCTAAAATCAATTTTAAATAATTTTTATACTCTAAACAAGCTCACAAAAGAATCTGCAAAAACAAGCAACCTAACAGATACTATTTGCTAAACTAATTCCACAGTCGGCTAGGGCATGCTCTCCTGAATCCAACGACACAAAATTTGCAATTTTTGGACGTGTAGATCTCAAGTTATAAGGGTTTGAAGTTTGCAATTAAATCAGATTCAAATTTCTTTTAAAACGAAATAGGTGACACGCGGCACTTCCTAACTGGGCGATACCGGTTCGGCCGGATCACGCGCGGTAGCCCTTGGATCTAGTTAGATCGGGCGGTGCTGAGCGCATACCTCTTCGCGACTAAATGATCTAATCCTGCCCGTTCAAACTAAATACTACGGTACCAGTTCTCTGGACCAAAAGTGAGCGGCGCCGACGGCGACTAGCGGCGGCGCACGGCCAGACTGTGGCGCTACGGCGGCTACAGGAAGCAAAAAGGGGAGGAAAAGTGCTCACCAGAATCGCAGGGCGGTGGTGACGCTCGACGTGCTGTTGGCTTGACAGGGGGAGCTCGGGTACTGCGGCAATTGCTCGCCGGAGTTCCTGCTGGCGTTGGTTGCGCGTGGTCGTGGTCGAAGTCGACTCTGTGGTTCACCCCGATGCAAAACGAGGGTACGGTTAGGAGCGTAAGATCAAGGCAGAGCTGTGTGCGTGAACGAGAGGGCGCGGGGCGGTCGGAATCTACCTGTGGGGCTCGTCGGAGAAGAACCAGATACGGCGGTGCTTGAAGTTTGACAAAGGTGATGTTCAGGGACGCCCGCGGTCGAACGAAAGGCACAGGGAGGATTGTCTATGAGTGGGGAGTCTGCTAGTGTGCTCAGGGAGGCTCGGGGCGGTGTTGAATTGCCGGAATCGGCACCGAACCTCGTCGGAGACGGAGGCGGTGCAGAAGGAATTGGCGACAGCCTAGGGGCAGAGAGGAGGAGTGATCTGGGGGAAAAGGAGGAGGAGGCGCTGGGGTTTTAACGAGCATGGTTAAGGCGAGGTAAAGGCGCGGCGTTATGGAGAATTGAACGCGCGGAATCACAGCAGGTAACGGTGGTCGAGGGAGGAAGAAGGGGTCGCGCGGGTGTGAGAGAAGAACAGGAGCGGTGGGGTCTACCTGTCAGTGGAAAAAGAAACGAGGGGAGGTCCACCTGTCATACTCTGCGCGGGTCTGTTAGTGGGTGTGAACCGTTTTTCTTCGGGGAAAGAATAGCTGGGCTGGTTCTGGGCCTTAGTGGGCTGCTGGGTTGGGTCGATCCAATTCCATTTTTTTTATTCTGTATCCTTTTCTTTTTCTATTTCTGTTTTCTGTTTTGAATTTCAAACAAACAATTCACACTCAAATCTATTCAAACAATCAACAAACTTTGCAGCTATGAATTTGGTTCTGTTTATCAACATAAACCACATTCCAAAATAAAATAAAAATTTTATTATTTTTAGGATCCATCCTTTAGTTAAATAAAATGGATCTTTTTGTTATTTAATAAAATAGGGTTTGTTTTAATTAATAAAATCTTCATTTAAAACCCAAATATTTTCAAAACCAGTTCAGTAGGTTTTATTTGTGAATATCAAATATTTGGAAATCTTATTTTAATTAATTTAATAAGTTTTGATGTTTCAATTTAAATTGATAAAATCTTTTATTTAAATAAAGTTTGGATATTAATTCCTTATTATTTTATTTAAATAAACCTTTGCTAATTTTTATTAATAATAAAATGTTTTAATTCCCAAAGTTTGGCCAAGGTTTAATTTGGCTTTATAAAATATTCTTTATTTATAAACTTCTATTTTATTTGAAAATAATTCTTTTCACTTAAGAGTTTCCAAAATAATATTTTCCAATGCTTTTATTTTTCCTTTTATTAAATGTTTATCCTTTTAGGTTTTATTCAATTCAAATGGGTTTGAAATTCCAATTGTATTCAAAAAGTTTCTTCTGGCTCTAAAATTTAAACAAAGTTTTATTTTATTCATTTATTTTCACATTACAAGATTTGGAAAATCTTGGGATGTGACAGTAACAATAGATAAGAATAAGATAGGTCAGGATTAGTTATTACATTCTTATTACTTGAGTTGTAGTCTTAACTTGGTATTCATGAGTTGTTGTGATGCATATTATGATATGATCCCTTAAGGATAAGATATCAATCATTAAACAATGCATTATGGTTTAAATTTTATTATATTTGATCTACCCTTAGATCAAGTTATGTTTACCCATATAAGGTTTTAGCAAAGGTCATATTGAAACTTATCACAGTTAACTTGATGATCTACTTCAATTCCATCAAGTTGAGAGAAGCTTTAATCACTTTGACAAGTTTTGTTCAAAAGCGCGAAAATTATTCGGATTTTCTATGCATGAATGCAATGCACACATCTGGTTCAGCTTATTTCTAAGCTCAAATGCTGGGATGTTACAATAGTAGATTGTGTGTTTGCTGTGCACTCACGCATTTATTATGTTGACACTCTAGATCCGACCTAGAGCCAAATCCACGTCGGGGGAGGGGGCCTGCCATTGGCTCATTAGTAGGGTCGTACAATTTGATAGAGAATGAGAGATAGCCAAACCCAGCACTTTGGTTTGTTTCCGCGATGCCACCAGCTCCAGAGGCCAGTTCGTCGGTTGGCTCGCCGGAAGTTCCGGCGGTGTAAGACTTCTTTGCTTATTTGTGTAAGAACAATTTAAGACTATGTGTGTAAGACTAAGTTATGCCAAACTGCGTAATATTCAGTGAAGCCCAAATTTTCTTTCCATGCCCACAACAGCCGAATTGCAGCATAGAACATACAAGGGTCATGTGTATACCAGACATTTTAATCGGGATAACAACCACTTCAAGTTAATTGCAGTTTCAAGTTGTCAATACTACCGACAGTGTTATTGTTATGAATGTGTACGTATTTGAATGCATCATTAGAATGTGTCACCTATTGATGATTGATGACATGGATCTAGCTTCTCTTCGCGTATTTTGCATTCAATTGCTCATGGATCAAAATTACTACACGTACATAGAAAAATAGTGAAATTGAAAGAGGTACAACACATGACCCTTGTATGTTCAATTTGAAACAAGTTCATATGTTGTATTACAGGCACACCATACAACTTGCACTTTCATATAATTCACAGACAGATAATACAACAGGACCAGACCCACATGATCCATCAATCAAATCTGACGGGTAGCCTTCATAGTAATCGTAGTGGGTGGTGCCATATTCGCCATAAGGAGGCACCATCTGCAGCTCAAAAAGCTCGACGGTACTGCAATACACCGCCAGCAATCAATCGAGTTCGAAAGGACATTCATTATGCCATAATCCTCCTGCTCCATACCCATGTGAAAGAACATGTTGGGCCCTCATGTGTGGTTTTGGTAATTAATGACAATATTTATGGACTAATGTGTGTATTAAGTTGTACTTGTAGGAATTTTCCATTGGCATTGCTTGGAGCATGTGTTGACTTCAAGATAAATGAAATGAGAAGAAGATGTGTTGTGCAAGCTCAAAATGCGCCATCTATAGAAGATCTCATGTTTGATGCTTGCCATCCTCGGTGATCATGGATCGATGATGAGGAATCAAGAAAGGTGTCCATCTTGAGAAGGACAAGATCATCTACATTGATCTCAAGTGGATTGCTCAAGGCAAAGGTATAATATTGATAGGTTATCCCTTTTGCCGGTCTCATGTTTGTTGGGAGACCGGGTTAGGATATATAACCGTACTATCAAGAGGGGCTCTCGAATGAGTAACTCGGTCACATCGTTCGGAGAGAGATCAAACCTTTGCATACTTGCATCATCATATTTGGTTGTTATTTGTTCTTATCCATGTGAGGATATAGAGCTTGTGGTAATATCCATAACAAGCTCTAGTTCATCAAAAACGGATTTCCCTTTTATATCTTATTGCGTTTTGATCTTGGAGGTTTTACCGGTTTGTATTTTAGAGATAGGTAAAACCTTCCATTATTTGGTTCTTACTCATGTGAGGATTTATAGCTTGTGTTAATCTCCATGACAAGCTCTCGTTCATCAAAAACGGATTTCATATGCATTTTCTATTACATTTTTGATGTTGGAGGTTTTATCGGTTCATCTTTTTGATAGAGGTTAAACCTTTCGTCATTTGGATCTATCCTCCCTTGCTGAACTATAATGTTTCTTTGCATGATCTTTTAGAGCTTGTTGTCCTCTTCGAAACGATCCCAAGATCATCAAAATCGGAGTCCGGATGCAAAAGTTATGGCCGTTTTCGTTCAGCGATGACCGGTAGTACCGGACCAGGGTCCGGTAGTACCGCCCCGTAATACCGGTCGGTACTGAATAAGGTGCGTTTGGCGACCTGGGATCCCCAGGGAATGTCCGGTAGTACCGGGAATGTCCGGTAGTACCGGGATTCGTGTTTTTTTGGCTTCAACGATTGGATTTTCGGGGAACCTATTTAAGGGGCCTTCTTCCCCAATGGTTTCCCAACCATTCTTGCAAGTTTTCCCCTCCATTGTTGACCTTCTTGAGCTTGCTTTCTCTCAATCCCTCCAATGATTCTTGCATATTCTTGAGGGATTTGAAAGAGGAGATCTAGATCTATAATCCCACCAATTAATCTCTCCTCTAAGTGAGGGGAACATATTGGGATCTAGATCTTGGAGTCTTGTGTGGATTTCCTCCATTGTTCTTCCTCTCTTATTTCCCCATAAGCTTTTGTAGTTTTGGTGGAATTTGGGAGAGGGGTATTTGAGCACCTTTGTGGTGTTCTTGCCATTTGCATTTGGTGCATCGGTTTGAGTTCTCTTTGGAGGATTTATTTTGAGTTACTCATTGGAGCTTGTCCCTCTTGGGTTCTTGGAACCCTAGACGGTTTGTGTCCTTGGTGTCATTGTGGCCTTGGTGAAGTTTTTTGGGAGCCTCCAATTAAGTTGTGGAGAAGTGCCCCAACCTTGTGAGAGGTTCCGGTTGCCACCGACAAGTGCACCGATAGTGGAAGCGTGGATCGATCCCGTTGGGGTGAGATTCACCGGAGAATAAGGGAGGCCTTTTGTGGCGTTGGTGGTTTGATACCACCCCCTCTCCAAACGAGACGTACTCCATGTTGGGAGGAACTCGGTAAAATATCGGTCTCCCCGTGTGCCTCGGTTATCTCTATACCCGAGCTCTTTACTTATGCACTTTACATTGTGATAGCCTTCGTGCTTGAAGTATTATATATCTTGCTATCACTTTGTTGCTTGTATTGCATAGCATAAGTTGTTGGTGCACATAGGTGAACCTTAGTTGTTCTAGCTTGTGCTTAAAAAAGTAAACACTAGTTTTATTCCGCCTTTGTTGAGCCACTCTAGGAAAAGTTTTAATCGCCTATTCACCCGCCCCCCCTCTAGGCGACATTCGTATCCTTTCAATTGGTATCAGAGCCCCGTTTCTCATTTTAGGCTTCACCGCCTTGAGAGTAAAGATGTCGGCTAGGGGATTAGTGCACAAGGACACACTCACATTCGATGGCACAAATTATGATGTTTGCAAAATTCGCATGCTTAATTTATTTCGGGAAATTCACCCAATTATCGAGGGCTATCTATATGTGGGTTTCTCTTCTCCTATGGATACCCAAAACAAATCTTTAGAGGAGAAGTTGAACTCTCATATAGATGCTCTAGCTACTAAAATTCTTTTGCATGTTGTGAGAAATGTAGTTCTTTCGTCTATCATGCCTTATTCAAGCGCTCATGAGATATGGACCAAGCTTCAAGATAAATATAGCAAGTCCAACATTATTGAGGATGATTGTGTTGCTTCCACTTCCGGTCGAGATGAGTTCTCATCGTCTACCACTTCACCAACATGTGATTTTTCACAAGGTAATGATATGGCGAGTGGTGATAGAAATTGCAATTTGGATAGTGTGCTTACTATTTGTAATCCCTCATCCCTATCGAGTTGCAATGATCTATCTTTGGACTTTAACACCACTAGCACTACAAACTCCTTACATGCTTGTGTTAATAGTCCTTGCATATCATGTAGAAATGACTTGAATAAATCTTATGATGATATGCTTGTGTTGTCTTGTTGCCATGATAAAAATGCTTCCATTTCCTCTAGTGCTTGTGTTTCTAACCATGTAGAGGAAACCGAAGATTCTATGGGCCAAGACATGGTTTTTAATGAAGCCACAAATGCAATCTCATCTTCAACTTCTTCTGGTACCCACCTATGCCTTATGGCTAGGGCTTCTAAGGTAACTCCTACTTTGGAACCCATTACCTCTTGTGATGAGGAGGATGTGGATAATGTGGAAGAAGAGCTTGATATTGATGATTTATATGAGAAGGGTGAGATTGTTTATCGTGCCCTTGTTAAAAAGGATATTGCTTGTTCTAACTTTGTTGAAGTCTTGGACTTTGCTATTAAGAGCAAAGAACATATTGATAAGTTAGAAACACAAATTGAGGTGCATGATAACAACGTTGATAAAATGTGTAGTCTTGAGCGTGAGTATGCTAATATAATTGCAAACCTAAATAAAGCTCTTGAAGAGGAACAAACCACTAAGGAATCTCTTTAGGAGACCTTTGCTTTAGAGCTATCTAGAGTAAAGGAATCTCATGGTAGAGATCTTGAGGTGGTAAGTGATCTCAAAAGTAAAAATGATGAGACTCAAGTTGCTTATTCTAAACTCCTTGAGGATTTTTAGAACCTCAAAAATGGCTCTCGGGTCGTTAAGAGGGAGCTCATCGAACTCACAGAGTCGCATGAGCAACTTAAAGCCTCATATTCAAAAGAGCTTGACAAGTTGCCCTCACCTCTTGCTAATAATAATGATGCTTGTGCTACTAACTCTATTTCTTATGAAGCATCTATTTTGGAGGAGAATGTTGAGCTAAAGGCTCAACTTGCGTTGCTAACTAGCAACTATGGGAAATTAGAAGAAAGTCATGTTAAGCTCTCAAGCTCGCATGAGGATCTTCTAGTCTCCCATGGTAGGCTAAAGTTATCTCATGAGGCCATCATGTCAAAGGTAACATCTAGTGGGCCTCATGTGGACATTAGCACTACATCTACTCCAAATGTTATATTGTCATGTGCTAGTCCTTGTAATTCATCCTATCACAACCATGCTATATCTCATGATGAATTACACTCCATGCCTTGTTGCTCTAACAATGTAGCATCTACTTCCTCTAGCACTTGTATTGAAACTAACCATGTAGAGGAAATCAAAGAGCTCAAGGCTCAAGTCACTTCTTTGAAGAATGACTTGAAAAAGGGTCATCAAGGGAAGGCCGCACTCAACAAAATCTTGAGTGTGAAAAAATCCCCCAATGACAAGAGTGGTCTTGGATTCAACTCGAATGTCAAGAACAAGTCCACTATCATGTTGAAGCACAAGGACAACAAGAAGAATGGCCAACATCAAGTCAAGAATCCGGCCAACATTGTTTGCTTCAAGTGCAAGGAAGAAGGGAATCATGTTAGATCTTGCCCATTGAAGAAGAAGTCTCCTAGTGTGAAGCAACAAGGGAAGCGGCCTCAAGCTTCACCTCAAGTCATGAATGGGCCTCTTCCTAAGAGGACTACTAGAGCTCTTCCTCTAGTTGTGGCTTCACCTAAGAAGAAAGATGGCAAGAGTAGAACTTGCTACATATGTCGTGAGAAGGGGCACATTTCTTCTGCATGCACTATTGGTATCTCCTCATCCAATCCTATCTTAATTGATGATGCTTATTCACTTCGTAAGGATGAGGTTGGCAATGTGGTTGCCAAATTTGTTGGTGCTCAATGTGGTGTCAAGAAAAGAACCATTTGGGTTGCCAAGCCTATTGTGACTAACTTCTTAGGACCCAACTTGGTTGGGGACCAACAAGCAAAAACTTGATCAATATGTGTGTTTTGGAGGGCATTGGAGACTTGGCTACATCATGAATATTTAAGGGATCTTCATTATTATTTTTGTCAAGCCAAGTCATGTGGATTATATTGCTCCTATTATATTTCCAATGTTCCTCCTTGCGGTAACATATGCTAAACTCTTTACATTGAAAGTTACTCGCCCCCTTGTGCATGTTTCGGTTTTGTATCTTCCATGCTTTTGTACATGTTGTGCTTTACACTTAATTATCTTGAGATATCAAGTATATTTTTGTATGATTAGGTGGCACTCCATGTATGTGTGTTTCTTGTATTGGAGCCTTACTTGGTTATATTTGGTATCTTACTTGGCTCTTGTGAGAGATTAATGGATTATCCCATTTTGGGGGAGTGTTATGCTTGGGCATTCCATAATCCTAAAAATATGTGTACATGAGGAATTCCACCTAGTATTTATATTGGATTATTGTCTAGTCTCTATGTGGTACAATTCTCATGAGAAATTTAAGTTTTATAATGTCCATTAATTATCTCTATTTGTATCCTTTTGCCTCGTGTTGGATTTATGGTAGTATCACATTATGGGGGAGTCTTATGCTTAGTGCATATTACAATCCTAGAAAATGTGAATATTTGAGGTTGTGTCACTTAGACTTGATATTGATAATTATCTAGCGCCTATGTGACACATTGGCTCATACAAGTTCCAATTTGCATGAATGGCTTTATTGATCTTATTTTGGATCTTGTATATGAGAGTGTTTCTTGGTATGTGTTTCCTCATATTTAGATATATATATCCTCATGCAAACCATTTGCTTCAAGTTACTCTATTCACTAGTGATTGTGTGACTTGGGGAAGCTACCAAGAATCTTGTTCGAAGTATCATGCTCAGTTTCTTATATTTAGTAATATGCTTCTTGTTGTGACTATGATCTTGGATATCCATGCAAGCTACCTTGGGAAAATTATTCTATTTCTTGTCCTTGGACAATGAGTACCCAACTTATGGTAGAATTTATTGATCATATTCACTTTGGCCCTTGCTTAATTTTATCCTATCTTTGGCCAAGAAAATGTTTTGTGTTGTCTCCCAAGCCTTCCTTGCTTCTTGTGGATATTCTTATTTTATTGATATCCTCTTGTGTTTTACTTATTATAGGTACTAGTGATGATCCCATTTGTGTGCATTTTGCATTTAAAAGGAAAATCCTACAAAATGCACTATCCATGGGGGAGCTATCCTATATTATTTAGAACACTCATATTTATGCTTCTTTGTTTTGATCCATATCATGTTTTATGTGCTTGGAACCTCAATCTTTTCATTTTGTTACTTGTGCCATCATGTGAAGTTTAGGGAGTTTGGTTTCTTGTTGGAACCTTGCTCTTTTTGGGAGTTGGTTTTGTCTCATTCCTTGTTTCTTGATTTGACCATTTTAGAATGAGATAAATCCTTGAGCATTTTTATTTCTATCTATCTTTTGCTCCTTGGATTATGCCCAGTTCATTTGTTGAACTTGTGATCTTTCATGTGTTGAAATTGGTTCGTTGATACAATTTGGACATCGTTTGTCAGGTCACACTCTTGTGTGTGCAATCTCGATTTACTTGGTGTTTTGTTCAAATTGTATCCCCTTTTTGGTTCTTGAAAGCTTCATGTATGCATATTTACTATATGTTTATATTATGGAATGCTTTCTTTCTTTGATCCAATATATAGGGGAAACTCCACCAATTCCCATCGGCTAAGTTGTGCATGAAATTCAATTTCATATCAATATGCACATAATTATGTGGAGTCTCTCCTATGTATTGTAGTTGCACTAACTACTTTGGACCCAATATGTTTGGGGACCATCTTGTACTTAATTGTGTTTTAGGTACATTGGAGATATATTGGATGCTTGTCTCTCAATTTTGAAGAAGTGTTTTATTCATGCAAACTTGAGACAAGATATAGGATGATCAATGAATTCATATCCTCTACATCCTACCAATTATATCTCGGTAACAAGTATCTCTTTCTCATGCTCATATATCTTGATTCCAACCATTTGTCGGTTGCCTTCTGGCATGAATTCATGTATTTGTAATTGTTGTATCTCTAGCCATGGTTTTAATAGAACTCTCTATTGTAAATATGTATAAGTTGAGATGAGTACATATAGTTGGGACTATACAAAATCATGCATATGATCCTCCAATCCCAAATATGTCAATCTAGCAATTTTGTTGCCTATCATTTCATCAACTTCTCCCATATGCAATAGTGAGATTTTTGCTAGTCTATTTTATCTTATGATACTTGTTGCCTTTCTCCATATATTCCAACTTTCTCCTTTTCCCTTGGTGATAGTTGTAATATATGTAGTGTGTTGGTATTTGAAGCTCATTAATGTACAATAAGATATATGTGAGCCTTTGGCCATGCTTTGAAGCTAAAATCTTATTGATATATGTTATGACATCATTTTTGCCTTTCATGTGCTTTCTTGTATTATCTTCCTTGTATGTGCTTGTTTCTTTATGGGCATATGTCTTTGTGATGTCATCCACTTAGAGACATATACACATATGAGAAGATAATTTTAGTTGATTTTTAAATCCTTGGAGACCACCTTTCTATTCCTTTTGATTCTTCGGTGGCTTCCAAATTTAATTGCCTATGAGTGCTTGTTCCTCTTGTTTGCATCTTTGGGCACTCATAGTTATTCTCTCATGCCTTGTATTGTTAAATGAACTTGGATGAGTGAGGATTCCATGATTATGCACCTTGATCCCAAATGCAATTATCATAATTGGTGCATTATCTTTGGGGAGCTCATCTAATTCATTTAATAATCCTCATTTGTCTTCTTTCTCATTAGTTGTGCCTTAAATGTTTATGGAGGAGTGAGGATTCCATATTTGTGCATTTTTGTATTGAAATACAATGATTCTAAAGTGTGCACAAATCTTGGGGAGCTTCTCTATTTTTATTTAAGCATTTATTTGATCTTTCATTTGTTGTGTTTTAAATGCTTATGGGGGAGCAAGGATTCCATATTTGTGCATTATGCATTCCAATGCATTTATTTTAAAATTGTGCACAAATCTTGGGGAGCTTCTCTATTTGTTATTTAAAACACGCGTTTGCTCATATCATAATATCTTGTAGTTTCCATTTGGACTCATTTGTTGTTTTCAAATTGGTTTGTCGGACTTGTAGTTGCTTGCATAATTTGACTTTATTTTGGCAATTCTCGGATCCTCAATATAGTTCTACTCCCTCCCAAGTATTCATCATTGGATATCTGCGAAGGCACACCTTTGGAGGAATTATTACTATATTTTCCTTCTAGAACTTGTCACCCATTTCGGCAATCGATGCCAATGGGGGAGAAGTTTTAGAGGGTTTAAGGGAAGTAGGTTTACGCATTAAGTTTGTTCTTGTGCATTTTCCTCTCATGCTCTTGCATCTTTGTTGTTGCTTAGCATGTGGTATATATAGAGGAAAATCCACCAATGATAATGATTGGCAATATATGCAATGAAATTCAAGTTCATCACACATGCATAGATTGTGGGGGAGTTTGCTCTATATATGGTGGTGGTACCAATTTCACATTCTTTTGTAGTATTTGATATTGGTATTACCATTTTATTCATTATTATTCCTTATATAAACCCTCTTAAAGGGATTGTCATTAATTACCAAAATGGGGGAGATTGAAAGAACATGTTGGGCCATCATGTGTGGTTTTGGTAATTAATGACAATCTTTATGGACTAATGTGTGTATTAAGTTGTACTTGTAGGAATTTTCCATTGGCATTGCTTGGAGCATGTGTTGACTTCAATATAGATGAAATGAGAAGAAGATGTGTTGTGCAAGATCAAAATGCGCCATCTATAGAAGATCTCATGTTTGATGCTTGCCATCCTCGGTGATCATGGATCGATGATGAGGAATCAAGAAAGGTGTCCATATTGAGAAGGACAAGATCATCTACATCGATCTCAAGTGGATTGCTCAAGGCAAAGGTATAATATTGATAGGTTTTCCCTTTTGCCAGTCTCATGTTTGTTGGGAGACCGGGTTTAGGATAGATAACCGTACTATCAAGAGGGGCTCTCGAATGAGTAACTCGGTCACATCGTTCGGAGAGAGATCAAACCTATGCATACTTGCATCATCATATTTGGTTGTTATTTGGTCTTATCCATGTGAGGATATAGAGCTTGTGGTAATATCCATAACAAGCTCTAGTTCATCAAAAATGGATTTCCCTTTTATATCTTATTGCGTTTTGATCTTGGAGGTTTTACCGGTTTGTATTTTAGAGATAGGTAAAACCTTCCATTATTTGGTTCTTACTCATGTGAGGATTTAGAGCTTGTGTTAATCTCCATGACAAGCTCTCGTTCATCGAAAACGGATTTCATATGCATTTTCTATTACGTTTTTGATGTTGGAGGTTTTATCGGTTCATCTTTTTGATAGAGGTTAAAACTTTCGCCATTTGGATCTATCCTCCCTTGCTGGACTATAATGTTTCTTCGCATGATCTTTTAGAGCTTGTTGTCCTCTTCGAAACGAGCCCAAGATCATCAAAATCGGAGTCCGGATGCAAAAGTTATGGCCGTTTTCGTTCAGGGATGACCGGTAGTACCGGACCAGGGTCCGGTAGTACCGGAGGTCCGGTAGTACCGCCCCGTATTACCGGTCGGTACTGAATAAGGTGCGTTTGGCAACCTGGGATCCCCAGGGAATGTCCGGTAGTACCGGGAATGTCCGGTAGTACCGGGATTCGCGTTTTTTTTTTGCTTCAACGGTTGGATTTTCGGGGAACCTATTTAAGGGGCCTTCTTCCCCAATGGTTCCCCAACCATTCTTGCAAGTTTTCCCCTCCATTTTTGACCTTCTTGAGCTTTCTTTCTCTCAATCCCTCCAATGATTCTTGCATATTCTTGAGGGATTTGAAAGAGGAGATCTAGATCTACAATCCCACCAATCAATCTCTCCTCTAAGTGAGGGGAACATATTGGGATCTAGATCTTGGAGTCGTTTGTGGATTTCCTCCATTGTTCTTCCTCTCTTATTCCCCCATAAGCTTTTGTAGCTTTGGTGGAATTTGGGAGAGAGGGATTTGAGCACCTTTGTGGTGTTCTTGCCATTTGCATTTGGTGCATCGGTTTGAGTTCTCTTTGGAGGATTTAATTTGAGTTACTCATTGGAGCTTGTACCTCTTGGGTTCTTGGAACCCTAGACGGTTTGTGGCCTTGGTGGCATTGTGGCCTTAGTGAAATTTGTTGGGAGCCTCCAATTAAGTTGTGGAGAAGTGCCCCAACCTTGTGAGAGGTTCCGGTTGCCACCGACAAGTGCACCGATAGTGGAAGCGTGGATCGATCCCGTTGGGGTGAGATTCACCGGAGAATAAGGGAGGCCTTTTGTGGCGTTGGTGGTTTCATACCACCCCCTCTCCAAACGAGACGTACTCCATGTTGGGAGGAACTCGGTAAAATATCGGTGTCCCCGTGTGCCTCGGTTATCTCTATACCCGAGCTCTTTACTTATGCACTTTACATTGTGATAGCCTTCGTGCTTGAAGTATTATATATCTTGCTATCACTTTGTTGCTTGTATTGCTTAGCATAAGTTGTTGGTGCACATAGGTGAACCTTAGTTGTTCTAGCTTGTGCTTAAAAAAGTAAACACTAGTTTTATTCCGCCTTTGTTGAGCCACTCTAGGAAAAGTTTTAATCGCCTATTCACCCCCCCCCCTCTAGGCGACATCCGTATCCTTTCACCATGGACAACGCTTGGCTCCTCTTCCCACACAAGAGCCTCAAAGTTGTAAGATATAATCTGGTATAGGTCCAGATAGTAGATGTTGTCGGCCTGCACTGTGGGTACCCTGGCACTGTCTACGCAGATGCACCGATTGTTAGCAACGAAGAGAGCACGACTACCGATGCCTCTGGCCAGCTAAAGGACACGGTTCTATGTATCAACCCGGTAAACAACGGGACTATCGTCGTAGAACGGTCCACTCACAACGAACAACAACTCCCCATTGGACTCAACGAGGTAAAAACTATTCTCCGGGTACTGGTAGCCCGGAACAGGGCCTTCGACGGTGGCATGCATCTTCAGGGTCCGTGAGGAGCGCTGCATCTGGACATCTCCATGAGCAGCACCAGGCATAGTCGAGAGGACAGGCCCATATCTGTCTGCAACAAAAACATCACCGACGTAAGAAATCATGCTCCGGAGTTCCGCGAAGTCATTCGGCGTGTACCACCCTTCACCAAAGACCGGTCGATTGCCTTCCTACGTGCCCTCATCCGCCCACCGAATGATGGTGTTCTGAAGATTTGATGTAAACACCATCAATGACGGGAACATCGTCACAACGACAGAAGCCACCTTCTCGGTCAGTATCTCCACCCTTAGGCGCTTGATAGAGCTCGAGAAGGGGTTGTACAACCATGTATTGTATGGCTACACCCTCTGTCCAAGCACAAGGAGGCCGCCGGTTGTGCTACCAACATAAAAGTACCTTCCAGAGACACAGAGAGGGAGAGAGAGAGATGAGAAGCAGAGATTCAGTTAAGGTAAATAGACAGAGATTCAATCAAGGAAAAACAAGTAGATGGAGAAACAAAACTTGAAAAACATATCGTATAGGAGGTGAGCGCAAAAAAAGGATTGCACATATACAGATGAATATCAAGAAAGCACCTGCGAGTAACCCGACTAATCTTCTTCTCAAGGTAGCGGTCGGTTCTCATGTCCAGCAACATGATGGCGGTGCCGTCTACCCCATACTCCGGCGACAACTTCTGTTCTAGAACAATCCAGTTGGACGGTATAAAGCGCTCCTCCGTGAAGCCGCACCAGGCACTGCAAACTGCTCGGAAGGCGCCGTAGTAGTCGAAGTCCTCCATCGATAGGAAGATGTCACATATCTTCTTCATGACTCCCTCAGGGAGATCAGCCCACAACGAATCCTGCTGCTTGTTTCTGGCCATGGATGATGGTGTTCGTGTGATCTCAGTCCCGTCGAATGGCAGAGGAAGCGGTTCCAGAGACAGACATTTATTAAAGAAGGACTGGGAATGCCAAGGGAAGCGTGTGGAAATAAGACGACCACATGCACACACCCAACCGACAACAATCCCGCATGCAATCTCTCTCGTCGGTTCGGTTCCTATCAAGTAAATGTGGGGGGTTGCTACACGGGCAAGTTAATTCGGAGTCTTGCAGTTTCAAGTTTACTAGTATCCAGGAAAGTAAGGTGCCACGATCATATAAAATGAATAGCTCATACAAACAACTAGCAACACCGCCCCCATAAGTTATTGTTATGAATGAGTACATATTTGACCACATCACTATAATGTTCCACCTATTGATGATTGATGACACGGATCTAGCTTCTCTTCGCGTATTTGCATTCAATCTCTCATGGATTTTTTACCATAATTTTTGGCAATGGCTGATGAACTCCACTCTCTTGGTAACATGCTTCGTCAACGAGCCCTTGTTGATGCAATGCAAAGTACATACTATGGTCTTCATTGTTATCCCATTTAGGTTCTATGTTTTTCTTCATCATGGAGCTACTAATTTCAAATGAGAATCTAGTAAACAACATATCGGTACATGTCTTATACTACCACAATCACAAGAAGAAAACTGGATGGAATTTCACCTTGTTAGCATTGTGCCAAACATATTAGATGTGGCCTTGGGGTTCGGAGAGTAAGGCGCCCTGGCTGGTGCGGGTGCGCCCATGGTGACATCGAACTCAGATTTTGGAGAAGGACAACGGGACCAAAATCTTGTCCCGGTGCCGTGCCATGGGTCGAGCTCTGGTTTGGGAGGAGGAGCCGGGTGCCGGATCTCGCCACTGAAGGAATTCCCTCCCAGCTCCACGCCATGGCGGTAACCACAGATCACCCCTTTGGGGAAGAAGAAGGACGGATCAAAAAGACCGTTTGAACACGAGGGCGCTAGCGCTGCAAGTCTACATGGAAGCCAGGATGGTAGCGACTTAACGGTCAAAAGTGACAGGCGGGCCCAATTTGACACGCGTTAGCGAGTTTTCCCGTGTTCAAACGGCTTGTTGAATTCGTGCCGAAAAAAGACCCTTTGAGCATTTGGCACGCCAACTCGGGGTATCGCGATCCAATACCGATAAAGTCGGACCCCATGTTGCCTTGGCGCTTCAACTTTCAGGCCGCAAGTTAAAAATCTCCTTATAGTGATACAAAAGGTGTTGGAATTATGCCCTAGAGGCAATAATAAAGATGTTATTATTATAATTCTTGTTCATGATAAAGTTTATATTCCATGCTAGAATTGTATTAAGCGGAAACATTAATACTTGTGTGGTTTATGAACAACACCGTGTCCCTGGTACGCCTCTAAGGACTAGCTCATTGATCAATGATGGTTAAGGTTTCCTAACCATAGACATGAGTTGTCAATTGATAATGAGATCATATCATTGGGACAATGATATGATGGACAGACCCAAACTAAGCGAAGCAATTAGATCGTTTCATCGTGTTCATCTTTGCGAAGCTTTTCCTATGTCAAATATTTTATTCCTTAGACCATGAGATAATGCAACTCCCTGGTACCGGAAGAAAGCTTTGAGGTCATCAAACGTCATCCTATGAGAGGGTGATCATAAAGGTGTCTCTCAGGTGATCGGAAAGTATCTATTGGGTTGTATGTATCGAGATGGAATTTGTCCCTCCCAAGTCAGAGAGATATACTTCGGGCCCACTCGGTAATCGATATCAACACCGCTTGCAAGCATGTGGTTAAGGAGTTAAGTCGGATTACGGAACGAGTAAAGTACTTGCTGTGAACGAGATTGAACTAGGTATGACGGTACCGACGATCGAATCTCGGGCAAGTAAAATATTGCGAGACGAAGGGAATATATATATATGGGATTAATTGAATCCTGGCATCGTGGTTCATCCGATATGATCATCGATGAATGTGTGGGAGTCAATATGGGTTCCCAGACCCCGCTGTTGATTATTGATAGAAGATCATGTCTGCATATTATCGAACCCGCAGGGTCACACACTTAACGTGTCTCGACGCTAGGATAGATTGGATAATTGGTTTATGAATTTTTGTTCGGAGTCTCGGATGGGATCCGGGACATCACGAGAGGTTCCGGAGTGGTCCGGAGAATAAGATTCATATAAGGCGAGGCAGTTTTGGAGTTCGGAATTGTTCCGGGTTAATCGGTATTGTACCGGAAGCTTCTAGAACCTTCCGGAAGGGGACCAACGTGGCCCCACCTTCTGGGAGGGGGCATGGGCCTATGAGGGAGTGTCCTGGCCACATTGGTCCAGGGGCACAAGGCCCCATAGGGCCCAGCCGATCCTAGAGAGTTTAAATCGTTTAAACTAGAGATAGGGTTTCTAGAAGAGGGGAGAGTCCATGCCCCCCACTCCTTATCCTTTGGGCTTGGGGGAGGGGATAGGGCTGCGCCCCCCTCTATATAAAGAGGGGTGGGGGCGCACCAACCCCACACACCTCTCCTCCAAACCCTAGCCGCCTTGCTAGCTTTCCTCTCTCCCTCCCGACTGTTTGTAGGCGAAGCCCTGCTGCAGAAATTCTCCACCATATACACCACGCCGTCGTGTTGTAGATCCAATCTATCTCTCCACCATACGTGTTGGTCCGAGGAAGGAGGAGACGTCGAGGTGCTGCACGTGTGCATCTCACGGAGGCACCGCCACTTGTGGTGCTAGATCGGATCGGATAGCGAGGAGGAGAAGCGAGTACGACTACATCACCCATGTTCCGACGAACGCTCACTGCGTAATCTTCAAGGGTATAAAGATCTAATCCAATCTCTCTCGTTTATTGCATCTCCTAGATTAGATCTTGGCTTTCCCTCTGTTCGCATCCGTAGAAAATTTTGATTTACTATGTCGCGAAACCCTTCAGTGGTATCAGAGCTAGATATCTGCGTAGATGTGATTCACGAGTAGAACGCAACATGGTTGTTGGGCGCTGATGTTTTCTGCAAGCCTCTTGTTTGTGTTCTTCTTATGACGCGATAGTGAGATTGAAGCGTCCAGGCCAACCTTACGCGACATCGCTCATGAGACCGCTCCGCACTTGACGTGTGGCTTGTTCCACACATGCGCCGGTGGATGCCGGCTCTCACTATAGTTGTCATGGGATTAACACCGGAGTTTGGCAACCATAATATCACCGTTGTGGCTTTCCGTAGGTAAGAATCGTTCTTAGCATCTACTCCCATAAGCCACGTAAAACATGCAACAACAAAGTAGAGGCGTCTAACTTGTTTTTGTAGGGAGTGTTTTCTGTGATATGGTATGGCCCAATATGTGATGTGTATATTGTATGTGATGATCATGTTTTGTAATGTTTCACGACTTGCATGTCGATGAGTACACAACCGGCAGGAGCCATATGGTTGTCTTTATAATTGTGTATGACCTGCGAGTCAACTTCTTATACGCCATGTAATAGCTTTACTTTATCGCTAAGTAGTTAGCAATAGTTGTAGTTTCTATTCGTGGTGGAGGCAATCATGGTGGAGTGATGGAGATCATGCCGGAACGCACAAGATGGAGATCATTGCGCGAGGATTGGCTATACCATGTCACATAAAGTTATATGCATGTGATGTTTATCCCTTTATGTATCTTATTATGCTTAGATCGCGACGGTAGCATTATAAGATGATTCCTCACTTAAAGATCAAGATAAAAACTGTGTTCTCCCCAAGTATGCACCTTTGCGAAAGTTCATCGTGTCCAAGCATCACGTGATGATCGGGTGCTATAGACTCTACGCTCACATACAACGGGTGCAAGCCAGTTTTGCACACGCAGAAATACTTGGGTCTAGCTTGACGAGCCTAGCATGTACAGACATGGCCTTGGAACACAAGAACCGAAAGGTTAAGCATGAGTCATATGAGTGATATGATCGACACTTTGTTGTCCACCATTGAAACCACATCTCTTCTCGTGATGATCGGATTATGTGTGGTGAATTTGGATCGTGTTCACTAAACAACTTGAGGGATGTTGAATTTAGTGGGAGTTCATCTAGTAATTTGATTAAATTGAACTATTTATCATTAACATAGTCTAAATTATACTTGCAAATACTATAGATCACATGGCCAAGTCCAACTTCAACTTCAACGTTTTTGCTGAGAAGGAAAAGCTTAGAAACAATGGGTCTAACTTCACCAATTGGTTCCGCAATCTAAGAATCATTCTGTCCATGGACAAAAGGACTATGTCCTCGAAAGCGTTAGGTGACCCCTGCAATCGCTACTACCGATGAGAAAGCTGTCTATCGGGCAAGAAAGATGATTATGGTGTGATTAAGAGCACCATGTTGTTTGCTATGGAACCGAGCTTCAAAATCGTTTTGAAGAGTATCCCGGCCCTTCGAGATTCTCGAGGAGCTGAAACCATGTTTCGTGACTCAGCCCGCTCGAGAGATATGAGATCTCCGAGAAGTTCTTTAACTGCAAGATGGAGGAAGGGAGTTCCGTTAGTGAGCACGCCATAAAGATGTCGGGCTACACTCAACGCCTTGAGCAACTGGAATGCATGATTCTAGAGGAGCTCAAGATTGACAGGGTTCTACAATCACTCCCTCCCAGCTACAAAAGTTTTGTAGTGACTCATAATCAGATTGATTCCACTGATACGATCATCGAGCTCTTCGCAAAGCTGAAGGCTGCAGAGGTGGACATCAAGAAGGATAATCATGTGTTGTTGGTCAACAAGCCCTCCTTTAAGAAAGGTAAGGGAGCAAAGAAACCCTTCAAGAAGGGCGGCGGCAAGCGCAATGCCCCTGCTGAGAAGAAGCTCAAGTCTGGTCCTAAGCCGGACACTGAGTGCTTCTATTGCAAGGACAAGGGTCACTGGAAGCGCAACTGTCCGAAGTACTTAGCGGACAAGAAGGCTGGCACCATCAAAGGTATATTTGATATACATGTTATTGATGTTTTCCTTACTAGCCCTCGCTAGTGCCAGGTATTTGATACCGGTTCGCTTGCTAATATTTGTAACTCAAACAGAGCTACTAATAGACGACTTGCGAGGGATGAGGTGACGATGCGCGTTGGCAACGGATCAAGAGTTGATGTGATGGCCATCGGCACACTCTCCTTAGTTTTACCTTCGGGATTAGTTTTAAACCTTAATAAGTGTTATTATGTGCCTGCGTTGAGCATGAACATTATTTCTGGATCGTGTTTATTGCAAGACGGTTATTCATTTAAATCAGAGAATAATGGTTGTTCTATTTATATGAGTAACATATTTTATGGTCATGCACCTCTTGTGAATGGTTTATTTCTTCTAAATCTCGAAAGAGATGAAACACACATCCATAACATTGAGGCTAAGAGATGCAAAGTAGATAGTGATAATACTACTTATTTGTGGCACCTGCCTAGGTCATATTGGTGTAAAGCGATGAAGAAACTCCATTCGATGGACTTTTGGAGTCTCTTGATTTTGAATCATTTGACACATGCGAACCATGCCTCATGGGCAAGATGATCAAAACCCCGTTCTCCCAGATGATGGAGCGAGCAACGGACTTGTTGGAAATCATACATACCGATGTATGCGGGCCGATGAGTGTTTCGACGCGCAGTGGATATCGCTATTTTCTCACTTTTACCGATGACGTAAGTAGATATGGGTATATCTATTTAATGAAACATAAATCTGAAACATTTGAAAAGTTCAAGGAATTTCAGAATGAAGTGGAGAACCATCGTAATGTAAAGATTAAGTTTCTACGATCCGATCGTGGAGGTGAATATTTGAGTTATGATTTTCACGCATCTTAAAGCAAGTGGAATCGCTTTCACAACTCACGCCACCCGAACACCACAAGCAATGGTGTGTCTCGACGCAGAATCGAACCCTATTAGATATGGTCCGATCAATGATGTCTCTTACTGATTTGCTATCATTTTGGGTTATGCATTAGAAACCGCTGCATTCACTTTAAATAGGGCTCCATCTAAATCCGTTGAGACGACACCGTATGAACTGTGTTTTGGTGCTAAACCTAAGTTGTCGTTTCTTAAAGTTTGGGGATGTGAAGCTTACGTCAAGAAGTTGATGCCGGACAAGCTCGAACCCAAAGCGAGAAATGCGCTTCATAGGATACCCTAAGGAAACTATTGGGTATACCTTCTATCACGTAACCAAGGCAAAGTGTTTGTCGAAGAACGGTTCCTTTCTTGAGAAGGAGTTTCTCTCGAAAGAAGTGAGTGGGAGGAAAGTAGATCTAGACGAGGTTATTGAACCTTCTCTTGAATTGGAGAGTAGCGCAACACCTGAAATTGTTCCAAAGGTCACCGCTAACAATAGAGGAAGCTAATGACAAGGATCATGAAGCTTGGACGATGTCACATCGAACGTCAGCAGTCGACAAGGTCGCGTGCCCTCCCCGAGTGGTACAGAACCTGCCTTGACTGTCTTGTTGGTAGAAGACAGTGAACCTACGAACTATGAGGAAGCGATGATGAGCCCAGACTCTGAGAAATGGCTGGAAGCCATGAAATCCGAATTGGGATCCATGAGCGAAAACCAAGTATGGACTTTGGTGGACCCTCCTAGCAACCGAAAGTCCGTTGCGTGCAAATGGATCTTCAAGAAGAAAACGGACGTGGATGGTAATGTTACCGTCTATAAAGCACGGCTTGTCGCAAAAGGTTTTCGACAAGTTCAAGGTGTTGACTACGATGAGACTTTCTCTCCCGTAGCGATGTTTAAGTCCATTCGGATTTTTTTAGCAATTGCTGTGTTTCATGATTATGAAATATGGCAGATGGATGTGAAGACTGCGTTCCTCAATGGCAACATTGATGAAGAGTTGTATATGATGCAACCCGAAGGTTTTGTCGATCCTAAGGATGCTAGTAAAGTATGCAAACTTCAGCGTTCCATTTATGGACTGAAGCAAGCATCTCGGAGTTGGAACCTTCGTTTTGATCAAGTGACCAAGAGTTTTGGATTTGTTCCAAATTGCTACGAAGCTTGTATCTACAAGAAAGTGAGTGGGAGCTCGTGACGCTTCGCATCGTATGTGGATGAAATATTGATTATCAGAAATGACATCAACATGCTTAACGATGTGAAGAGTTATTTGAACAAGTGTTTTTCAATGAAAGACCTAGGTGAAGCTGCTTATATATTGGGCATCAAAATCTATAGAGATAGACAAAGACTCGATAGCTTTAAGCGAGTACATACCTAGACAAAGTTCGAAAAGGTTCGTAATGGATAAGGCAAAGAAAGGTTCAAAGGCCTATGTTGTCGTGTAAGATATTGAGCAAGACTCAAAGGTCCGATTACGGTAAATGATAGGGAAGCTATGAGCAAAGTGCCTTATGCCTCGCCATAGGTTCCATCATGTATGCCATGCGTGTACTAGACCGGATGTGTCCAATGCTCTTAGTTTGACGAGCAGATATCAAAGTGATCCAGAGTGGAACATCGGAGCCGTGAAGAACATCCTAAAGTACCTAAATAGAACTAAAGAAATGTTCTTAGTCTATGGGGTGATGAACAGCTTGTCGTAAAGGTTACGTCGATGCTAGTTTCGACACCGACAAGGATGATTCCAAATCTCGCATGTGATACGCTTATATTTTGAATGGAGGAGCTCAGAGTCGGAGAAGCTGCAAGCAAAGCGTGATCGCGGGATCTATAGTGGAAGCGGAATACATGGCTGCTGCAGGCGCCAAGTGAAGGAGTTTGGATCGAAACTTCATCATCGAAGCTTGGCGTGGTTCCAAGTGCATTGGACCCACTAGAGATATTGTGACAACATCGGCGCCATAGCACTCGCTAAGGAACCAAGATATCATCCAAAGACCAAGCATATCAACATAAGTTTCATATAATCCGAGATTATATAGCGTATGGAGATCGAAGATTAGCAAAGTACATACGGATCTGAATGTCGATATCCATTGACTAAACCTCTTCCACGTGTAAAACATAATCAACACCTCGCCATGGGTGTGAGATTGTTGCGGATGTAAACTAGATTATTGACTCTAGTGCAAGTGGGAGACTGTTGGAATTATGCCCTAGAGGCAATAATAAAGATGTTATTATTATAATTCTTGTTCATGATAAAGTTTATATTCCATGCTAGAATTGTATTAGCGGAAACATTAATACTTGTGTGGTTTGTGAACAACACCGTGTCCCTGATGCGCCTCTAAGGACTAGCTCATTGATCAATGATGGTTAAGGTTTCCTAACCATAGACATGAGTTGTCAATTGATAATGAGATCATATCATTGGGAGAATGATATGATGGATGACCAAACTAAGCGAAGCAATTAGATCGTTTCATCGTGTTCATCTTTGCGAAGCTTTTCCTATGTCAAATATTGTATTCCTTAGACCATGAGATAATGCAACTCCACGGTACGAAGAAAGCTTTGAGGTCATCAAACGTCATCCTATGAGAGGGTGATCATAAAGGTGTCTCTCGGTGATCGGAAAGTATCTCATTGGGTTGTATGTATCGAGATGGAATTTGTCCCTCCCAAGTCGGAGATATACTTGCCCCACTCGTGTCGATATCAACACCGCTTGCAAGCATGTGGTTAATGAGTTAATCACAAAGTGATATCGGATTACGGAACGAGTAAAGTACTTGCTGTGAACGAGATTGAACTAGGTATGACGGTACCGACGATCGAATCTCGGGCAAGTAAAATATCGCGAGACGAAGGGAATATATATATATGGGATTAATTGAATCCTGGCATCGTGGTTCATCCGATATGATCATCGATGAATGTGTGGGAGTCAATATGGGTGCCCAGACCCCGCTGTTGATTATTGATAGAAGATCATGTCTGCATATTCTCGAACCCGCAGGGTCACACATTTAACGTGTCTCGACGCTAGGATAGATTGGATAATTGGTTTATGAGTTTTTGTTCGGAGTCTCGGATGGGATCCGGGACATCACGAGAGGTTCCGGAGTGGTCCAGAGAATAAGATTCATATAAGGCAGTGCAGTTTTTGGAGTTCGGAATTGTTCCGGGTTAATCGGTATTGTACCGGAAGCTTCTAGAACCTTCCGGAAGGGGACCAACGTGGCCCCACCTTCCGGGAGGGGTCATGGGCCTATGAGGGAGTGTCCTGGCCGCATTGGTCCAGGGGCACAAGGCCCCATAGGGCCCAACCGATCCTAGAGAGTTTAAATCGTTTAAACTAGAGATAGGGTTTCTAGAAGAGGGGAGAGTCCATGCCCCCCACTCCTTATCCTTTGGGCTTGGGGGAGGGGCTAGGGCTGCGCCCCCCCCTCTATATAAAGAGGGGTGGGGGCGCACCAACCCCACACACCTATCCTCCAAACCCTAGCCGCCTTGCTAGCTTTCCTCTCTCCCTCCCGACTGTTTGTAGGCGAAGCCCTGCTGCAGAAATTCTCCACCATATACACCACGCCGTCGTGTTGTAGATCCAATCTATCTCTCCACCATACTTGCTGGTCCGAGGAAGGAGGAGACGTCGAGGTGCTGCCCGTGTGCATCTCACGGAGGCACCGCCACTTGTGGTGCTAGATCGGATCGGATCGCGAGGAGGAGAAGCGAGTACGACTACATCACCCACGTTAAACGAACGTTCATTGTCGCGAATCTTCAAAGGTATGAAGATCTAATCCAATCTCTCTCGTTGATTGCATCTCCTAGATTAGATCTTGGCTTTCCCTCTGTTCGCATCCATAGAAAATTTTGATTTACTATGCCGCGAAACCCTTCAAAAGGGAGCTTGTTTTGACTATGGCCTAGAATTTATCATGTCATGCTAGATGTTGTTTTGACCTAATGCTTAGTGATTATTGTTGTAGCATGACTTGTTTCAAACAATTGAGATTGCTTAATGTGCCTTGCAAAAATCATGCGTTATTTTAGCATACAAAAGCATAGTATTGTGGTATTCTCCTTTGATGCTTTGTTTGGGTTGACTTGGAACATGCTCACACCATGTTATGACTATGAACCAGTCACCTTAGCCTCTATGATCGTTTAGTTTTTGACTTGTGATACAACTTTATGCTTTAGTTGATAATGTTTTATCGCTCTGCATGATTATCGCCATTATTGCTCTCTTAGTTGGTCGCTCCCAGTCTTTTGCTAGCCTCTACTTGTATTGAGTAAGCTCTACTCATGCATACAACTCCCAAGAAACCAAGTAATTCCAAAGAGTCCACTATAAATTCCTATGCATGTTGTGTTACACCATTCCAAGTATATTCTTGTTTTATCTATCTTTCAAATTAAACTTGTTATGTGAAAATTAGTGATTAAAGATCTCAGAAACTTAATGGCACACTTTATTTTTCTTGCCCCTAATAAAATTGAACCATTGTGTCATCTATGTTGTATATGCTTGCACTTATAAGTTGGGAATTAGCAGAACAGTGTTTTCACGGGGAATGCTTTCAACACCTGTAAATATCTACCCAGTTGATATCATGCTCTTATGGATGTCGGTGGTGTGAAATAAAAGGGGAGCTTGAAAGTCCATGGAGTTATATATATGTGCTAGAGAAACGCCTAGGCCGCTAGCCTAAGCCATTCCTAATCATGGTGGAAACTTGCAGCATAACCATAGTGAGAAATCTATGAAGCATCCTCAATAAAAAACTACGCAAATAGCAAATAAAAATATCGCTGAGATGCTCATTGTCTGTTGCCTTGTCATTTTGATATGGGATAGCTCCAGTATCATGGGGCAAGGGGCACCCCATTGGCGGTTCTCTATGATACACATATACTTACTATGAGAAGAACTTACCAGTGAGTAAAGTTGACTAGCATGAGGAACGGCCCTCGTACTCAAGGGACATGAGATTGCCAACTTATATTTTGTCAAGCATATAATCCATATACTGTTCACCTTAACCTTAATCACTTCAAGATGCTTATGTTAGGGGCAATGAGAGCTGAAAGCTAACAAGTACCGTAACTTTTGGAAGCTCTTTAAGAAACTTGAAATCCCTTCTTCCCTTTGAAGGGACTTTCTTCCACTTTTATATTGAGTATCCACCTTCTATACTTATGCACCAATTAAGAGAGCATAGTTGTCATTCTTAGTTCTATGTGCATTGTCCCAAAACTAATTGATTGATTCATAATGTTGATATTGCTTGTTCTTGAACTATTTGTATCTAGTCACCCTTATGAACTTTGAAGGTGTCCTATGCATTTATGTTTTGCTACTCCATAAGGGACAAGCTGAATGCCACTATGCTATGTTTTCTGTATCTGAAACAAACAAACGTCTTTCAATGCATTGTTATTCATGATCTTTGTTTGTATCCTTTCATGTTGCAACATAGCATAGTATTTGGCCACTGGAAGAGGAACTGCAACAAGTATTTGGCCGACAAAGCCAAGAGTAGAGGTATGACTTTCGACTCAGGTACACTTGTTTGCAATGTTATAGACATATATCTTGCTGATACACCTAATAGTTCTTGGGTATATGATACCGGATCAGTTATTCACATCTGCAACTCGTTACAGGGACTGGTAAGAACTAGGAGCGTAGCAAGAGGCGAGGTTGATATTCGAGTCGGCAACAAAGCAAGAGTTGCTGTGTTGGATGTCAGCATGATGCAACTTCATTTACCTTCTGGATTCATTATGGAACTGAATAATTGTTATTATGTTCCAGTGCTCAGTCGAAACATTATTTCTGCTTTGTCGTGGGAATGGCCACGGCAGACGCTGCAATCGGCAGCGAGTAGTAGAACGAGGGGCAAGGGCGGCCAGCCATCTGCGGTGCGAGATGAGGGCAAAGACACAGGGTTTTACCCAGGTTCGGCCCCCCGGAGGGTAAAGACCTACTCCTGCTAGATTGTATTATGGAGGTGTTTACAATGGGCGAGCTCGGCGGCTAGGCGAGTCGCTTGTGTATGAGGAACGTGTCTACTCACCCTATAGGGAGGTTTATATAGGCTCACCTCCCTAGGGTTTACATATCTCAATCGATTCGGTTACTTGTAATCGTTTAACCTAGTCCGACCGGGCCTATCTACTACCTTGGGCCTTCACTTCAATCGCTTGGTACCTCTGGGCTTTGATCCACTCGGCTTCTGCAGGCCCACTGACCCTTGGGCGTCGGAAGCGTCGCTGATTATACCCGGAGGCGTATCCCCATCAAAGTCCCGAGGCCGTCGTTGATTAGGCGTAAGTGGCTGTGGCGATCGAGTATCTGGCTTCAAAGTAGGCATCCAATGAATCGCCGGCGGCTCCTATGAAGGAGAAAATCCGTGAACCGAGTCGCGTTTTGGGCGAGTCGAGCCAACGGACGCGTCGGGCGAGTGACCTAGCGAGCCGAGTGGCTGGAGTTGGACCGTCAGGCGTGGTCAAACTAGCCGTTAAGGTAACTCAACGGTAACTTTTGGCGTAATCATCGCGCGGTAACGGCCCCCCTGATTTGGCGGGCAACTCCCGCTATATAAGAGGAATGGTAGGCTATCGCAGAGCCAACCGCCCACCATTTCTTCCGAGTGCGCGCATCTTCCTTCCTTTGCTCCGTGATCCAATCGACCCGAAATCCTCCGATCTCCAACCAACCTCTCGGCCATGGCCCTCTCCACCGAACCTTGGGGCAGATCCAAGTGCACAAGGGCGCAGCTGGCCTCCTTCGAGGAGGCCGGAATCCTGCGAACCGGCTGTTGGCGTATCCCCGCAGCCGGAGAAACGACCCCAAACCCGCGAGAGAGGGAGTTCGTCTGTTTCACCAGTCATCTCGAGCGGGGGTTAGGGTTTCCCACGTCTTTGTTCTTCCGGCGTTTTTGCGCCTACTACGGGATCCAGCCCTCAGATCTGGGTCCCCACAGCATCGAGCAGCTCGCCATCTTCGTGGCGTTCTGCGAGTGCTACTTGGGCTGCCGGCCCTACTTTCCCTTGTGGCAAGATCTTCCATGGACGGATCAGGCGAGGAGGCGGCGGCCCAATGCTAGCCGCGCGGCCCGACGCTCCAGCTCAAGTCCAAAGCTTCCTTCGATCCGATGCTTGCCAAAGCAGCGGTGGAAGAAGTCATGGTTCTACGTGACCGAGGCGACTTCGAGGGCGAGACGGCGATCCGCGGTACTCGGCCAACCGTTCGAGCCATGCCATCTCCAGTCGGCAAGCTTCCGACGACCAGCGGATGGTCGTCGACGAGATGCTCCAGCCATCCGTGGTCGAAGAAGAAGGGCTCAGACGATAAACTTGTACAATTGTTGGCTTGGCGGCGGCTCGTTCGCCGCCCAACGCGACCATTACATGTATCAAGACATCGGGCGGGAGACTCGACGAAAGCCTGCCTCGACGAGTGGAAGCTGGAGTACTATCTCCCAGCGTTGAAGAAGATCACCCAGGCGGTGTATGCGGATGCGCAGGCCAGGGTCCCCCCCTACACCGCGAAGTGTCCGGCTCCGACGGTAATATTTCTATCTTGTTCGCAGTCGCAGTGTATGCAGTCGCGGTAATTCTAACTCTGTTTCGTATTCATCGCAGCTGTTCCAAGTGGTGGAAGGGTGGCTCCCACCCGCCGATGACGTGAGCCCGGGGTCATCCGCCCAGGACACAAGCGAATCGCCACCCGCGAAGGGCAACGAGGACGACGAGGACGAGTCCGAAGAGGAAATTGCCCCGCTGGTCCGAAAGACCCGCGGGCAACGTCAGCGCGAAATCGAAGCGAGCAGGAGCCTCGAGCGTCATGATGATGACGACGAGCTCCCAGAGACCACCTCGCGCCGTCAGGCCACTCCTTCGAAGAAGAAGAAGGAAAAGGAGGCGAGGGTCCCCCCGAGGAGGAAAACGAAGCCACCGAAGATGGCCTCGCCGCCGCACTCGACGAGCAGCTCTGATGGCCACAGCTCGGCTGGTGACGGCGCGGCCTCGGCGACAACCGCGCCAGATGCGCCATCTGTGGAAGTGCCGCTGGCCTCGATGCCCCCGCCATTCGCGCCGGTCTCTGGGCTAGGGAAGGCTCCGGCTGTGGCGACTTCGCCTCGCAAGGAGGTCCCGAGCGTGGTGGTCTCGCCCCGCAAGGAGGCTCCGCCACACGGCTCCAATTCGAGGATGCCCCGCGAAGGTGTCCCAGGCGCCAGCTGCCTCAACGACGAAGAAGCCGTCGTGTCTTGGGCCCACGACGCCCTGAACTGGGCTTAGTCGCCCGCCGGGCCCGAGCTGGAAAAACCGGCCGCCTTCGTGGCTACGTTTCATTCGGCCGCCAAGTGAGTGCGTCATTCTTTCCTACCTTTCATAGATACTTGATTGTCTTTATTGATTTGAATGATATGCGGGACCGGAGTGAAAAGATGGGCCACCCGACGTGGCTCAGTACCCTCCGCTAGCGAGGAGGATCCTTCCCGTAACAGGAAAGCGGACGAGGTCGTCGCCTCAGCGGAAGGCAGCAAGATGGCCAAGGGCGATGACATCGTCACTGTCTCTGACGACACGGCGGCCGCACCGGCCGGACCTGCAGTGGAAGCAACCGCGTCACTGAAGGCGCTTCCTTGCCTGAGGAGGCGACTTCCTTTGAGCGGTGCCTTGATCGCTACCTTCCCCGCGCTTCGTGACCAAGGCAGCCCACGGCGGCTGCGCGCCAAGCCCGCTCGAGGGACCGCCGACGCTGAAGTCGACCAACGTCCGCGGCACACGCTGGCGGCGCTGCGGACGCAATACAACTCCATGGCATGCTCGGTGCAGCCATCCGGTACCTCCAGTCCCGAGGATCAGTCGGTGCTTAGCGGCTTGATTCTTATAATTCTCGTTTTACTTTCGCATCCAGTCCCGAGTGCGTCGCGCTAAATTTTAGCGGGTGTGTCCGAGAATTTTCGTGATCGCTAGGCCCCGAAAGTGCGCGCGCTAAATTTTAGCGGTGAGCACCGAGTAATTTTCGTGATCGCCGGTCCCCGAAAGTGCGCCGCTAAATTTTAGCGGGTGGGCACTGAGTAATTTTCGTTTTTGCTGACTTTGATGATACGCAGGGTCTGCAGCTGGAGTCGGCGGAGCGATTGGCTGCGAAACAGCGTGCTGAGAAGGAGCTGGCCACCATCCAAGAAGCGAACAAGGAGCTTCAGTCGTTGTTGCGAGAGGGAGCTCGCCAGAGCTTGTCCCCGCTGGTGAGTTGGTGGCGGTGCGATCTGCGTTGAGTGCTGCTGAGCAGCAGGTCGCCGACCTCGGCCTTGTGCGGGAGGCGAGAAGAAGCAAGCTCGCGACGGGCGAGCTAAGGCCGCCATTGCGGCCGCGGAGGAAGACCGCAAGGTGTCGGAAGCCCTCATTACTGGGCTTCAGGACGACCACGCGTCGCTTCAGTGCTTCATCACGGGACTTGCCCGCCCGTTGCTTGGTGAGTGCGTCTTCCCTTTCTGTCAGTTGTAGTGTTTGAGGTGTCCGTGGTACTCATCATTGTCTCCTTCTCGCAGGTCGTGTTATTGGTAGCCAAGAAGAAGCGAGCTCGCTTGACGCGAGGGAGTGCGTAAGCATGCTCGTCGACTTCGGGCGACTGTCGACGTGCATCCGCGCCTACCTTCAAGAAATGTCTCCCACGGAGGTTATTCCCAGTGACCTCGTTGAGGTGTGGGAGTATTTGGAGAAGGCGCCCGCGGTCGTTGAGTTCATGACGCGGTCGGCGTTTCGGCGTGGAGCGTCGACAGCGCTGAGCCTTGGACTCGCCCACTTCCCCGAGGATTTCGACCTCGACGATGTGACGAGTGGGTATCCTTTGTCGACTGGCGCGGTGGACCTGTCCGAGGTTCTCAAATTGCAGGAACGTGCCGCCGCGTACTCGGAGCGTGTCTGGGCGATGGGCGACCTCCTTCCCTACCAGGAAACGGTCGTCGCGCCGAACGACCCCGAGCCGCCGCATCGTGACTTCAAGGTCGAGCAACCTTTTCGCTCGGCGATGGCGGGTGAGCTGACGACGTATCCGTCAAACCCGTACACCGCGTTCATCCGTAGGCGCCGGGATTCTGGCGAGTCGTCGTCGAAGCCTGCAGAATAGGGTAGTTTTGCCTGGATGTGTTAGCAGCAGTTCTGCCACGCGGGCATAATTTGTAATATAAGACAATGCAATATGCGATTGAATGGGACGTCGTGTCCGTTTTGCTATTTGTTTGTGTGTTTTGGATTGATTTTGGACGAGTCCCCGAGCGCGTCCGCCCTTTTGTGGGGTTCACCTCGTATATGATGTTTGTTGTTATCATGTGTTTTGTTAGTTTAGTCGACTACTTGCTCGGAGAGCCGATGCAAGGCGACTCCCTTGAGTGCTCAGATTTACCGTTTTCCGTCTGTGAACGGGTCGGTGTGGAGTCCCCGGCGTGGTACTTGGTAGTTCAAGCGCGACTCGAGGGTGGTTGAGGACTTAGCGTTGGTGTGGCGCGTCACTCCCCTGGCCCGGAGGGTCACCGCGGCGAGTCTGCATGCTCTCTTACTTGGCGTTTTCACGACGCTCGCGAACTGGTATTCAGTCCCCGAGCGTGGTACTTAGCCGTTCGAGTCGCTATGCCGAGGATGCGGAGGACCAAGGTAGCTGTGAGAAGCGAGGGCAGTTGTCTTGGTTCGAAAAACCAGTCGAGCTGGGCGACTCCAATGGGGCTCCGGATTGGCGTTTTTCGTGGATGCAAGACTGAAATGACTCGGTTTTACATCGCACTACTTAGCCGTGCGATCGCTGTACCAAAGGTTGACTTGCATTTTAGCATGACGCTGTTATTACGAAAGTAGTGGCACAAGGCATGGAGAGTAGACGCAATTTTGATGTAACCGCTTCTTTTATTTCATAGCGATGGAGAGTACATGTGGGGTTCTAGGAGTAGAACTTCCGGAGATTTACATTCCATGGCCGCTGACGTCGAGCTCGCCGTCCCGCGACGTCGATGAGGTAGTAGGCGTCGTTGCACGCTACCGATAGCGAATGGGCCTCCCATGGGGGAGAGCTTGTGCATGCCCTTCTTGTCCTGGATGAGGCGTAACACCGGTCGCCTTCTGGAAGGTGCGGGTTTTCACCCGTCGGCTATGGTAGCGCGGAGTCCTTGTTGATAGATGGCGGTGCGTGACGAAGCGAGGTCGCGTGCTTCGTCGAGCTGGTCGAGCCCATCTTGGCGGGCCAGCTGCTTTGCGCCTCCGATAGTGGACGACCAGCGGCGAGTCGTGTTCGAGGTCGGTGGGCATGACTGCTTCGGTAGTAGACCATGAAGAAGGAGTGAATCCGTCGACATGTTAACCGAGGTGCGGATTCCCCGGATGACGGAGGGCAGCTCTTGACCTAGCATCCAGTGCGCTCGAGTGGTACTTGTCGCGGCTTCGTGCCGTGGAGGATGCTTTGGTTGGCTCGTTCCGCTGGCCGTTGGATTCGGGTGTGATCGACGCGAGATCGAGCGGATGTGGTGCTCTTCGCAAAATTCGCCATTTCTCCCTTGGCGAAGTTTGTGCCGTTGTCCGTGATGATGCTGTTGGGGAACCCGTGGCGGTATATGAGCTCGTAGGAACTTAGTGGCGGTCTTCCGTCGCATTTCGGATTGGCTTGGCCTCCACCCACTTCGTGAATTTGTCGATGGCGACTAGCAAGTGGGTGTAGCGAGGGGCCTTCTTGAAGGGCCTACCATGTCCATGCCCCACACAGAATGTCGGTGATGGGGATTGTTTTGAGCGCCGAGCTCGATGCGTCGCGTCGATTGGCATACCGGCACCCGGCGCATCGCTGGACGATGTCGACAGCGTCGGCGTGTCGTGGGCCAGAGAAGCCGTGTCGCATAGCCTTGGCGACCGAGGCGGCGGCGTGGTGGCGATCGCTGAGTGGATGTCGTGGAGGATTTTGCGTCCTTCACCGGTTGGGCCAACGTTGGAACACGCCCGGTGACGCTGCGCTTGTGTAGCTCGCCGTCGATGATGGTGTAAGACTTGCATCGGCGATCATTCGAGCGTCTGCTCGCCTGGCAAGGTGCGGCTTCGTAGGCGATGTAGGGCTTGGTCCATCGTCGGCTCGGCGATGAGTACGACCAAGGCTGCCTCTGGTTGAGTGGGACTCGATGTCGATCTCCCTGAGAGGCGATGGTTTGGAGATTGTGTCGAGGAACACGCCGGCGGGTGGTGCAAGTCGGGCCGACCCGATGCGGGAGAGGGCGTCGGCCTCCTCGTTTTTTCGCCTGTCGATCCACTCGACAGAGTAGCCGGTGAAGTGGCCGCCCAGCTTGTCCACCTCTTGGCGGTACGCCGCCATGGTAGGGGAGATGGCGTCGCAGGTGCCGGCGACTTGCCCTGCGACGAGGTCGGAATCTCCGTAGCATCGAAGGCGATTGACGTTCATCTCCTTGGCGGCTCGCATGCCGTGGAGTAGGGCCTCGTATTAAGCCATGTTGTTGGTGCAGGGCGTGAATTCGAGGCGGAGGATGTAGCGAAGCTTGTCGCCCTTTGGTGAAGTCAACACTATCCCTTCTCCTGCACCGTCCGCGTTCTTGGATCCGTCGAAGTGTAGGCTCCAATAATGGAGGTACGGCAGCTTCTCTGGCTGCTGGGCCTCCTCCCAGTCGGCGATGAAGTCTGCCAGTGCCTGTGACTTAATCGCCCTGCGTGGCTCGTATTTAATGTTGTGGACGCCGATCTCGACGGCCCACTTGGCGACCCGCCCGGTCGCCTCGCGATTGCGGATGATGTCTTGTAGTGGCGGCTGAGAGGACCGTGATCGGGTGCTCTGGAAGTAGTGCGGCAGCCCTGAGCCTCAAGACCGCGTATACTAGCTTTTGGTATCAGGTATTGGGTAGCGACTCGGTGAGGACCTCGCTGATGTAGTATACCGGCCTGGACGGCGCCTTTCCTTCCTCTCGTCGTTCAACAACCATTAC
Source organism: Avena longiglumis (assembly GCA_030063025.1). Classification (NCBI taxonomy): domain Eukaryota; kingdom Viridiplantae; phylum Streptophyta; class Magnoliopsida; order Poales; family Poaceae; genus Avena; species Avena longiglumis. The sequence goes on from CP125978.1 coordinate 76,390,020, forward strand.
GGCATCGACGACGCTCGGACGCCGCGACGTAAACCAGCATAGGCTCTTTGTCAAGGGTGCGGCGAGTAGTGGTGCGGCGAGTAGCACCTTTTAAGGTCGCGAGCGCGTCGTCCGCCTCCTTGTCCCACCGAAGGTGGGGTTCTTGTCAGCGGTATAGGGCATCGCCTTTTCGCCAGCGGGGATGAAGCGATCGAGAGCCGCTACACGCCCGGCCAGCGACGCCACGCAGCACTCGGGTTTGCCGAGCCGCGATCGTGTCGATCTTCGTTGGGTTCGCCTCGATCCCTCGCTTGGAGACGACGTACCCGATGGTTGTCCGGCGGTACACCGAAGGTGCACTTACTGGGTTGAGCTTTATCTTGTACCTCCGCAGATTGGCGAAGGTCTCCGCTAGGTCGGCGAGTAGGTCGCCTTGGCGGATTTCACGACCACGCCGTCGATGTAGACGTGGATGTTGCGCCAATTTGGCTTGCGAGGCATTCTTGCATGCACCGCTGGTAGGTTGCCCGGCGCTTTTGAGGCGAAGGTCATGGCGGTGTAGCGAAGGCTCGAATGGCGTGATGAACGCCGTCTTCTCCTCATCCTCGACAGCCATTTTGATCTGGTTGTACCCGGAGTAGGCGTCGAGGAAACATAGCGACTCAAACCCGCGGTTGAATCGATTATCGATCGATCCGCGGGACGAATCTCCTTTGGGCAGGCGCTGCTCAGGTTGTGTAGTCGATACACATTCTCCAGTCCCGTTTTCTTCTCGACTAGGACTGGGTTTGCCACCACTTGAGTATTTGATTGGCGGATGAAGCCGGCAGCGGTAGACGCTGCACTTCCTCGGCGATTGCTCGGCGTTCTTCATTGAAGGGCCGTAGCGCGATTGACGTGTCGCACTTTGGGGTCGGCGTTTAGTTTGTGCTCGCCGAGCTCCCTAGGGACACCTGGCATGTCGAGGGTTTCCATGCGAAGATGTCCCTGTTCTCACGGAGGAACTCGATGAGCGCCTTCCTATGCTGGGCTCATGCTCCCGATCGTCCGCGTCTGGAGTCTCTGGGACCAGCTCCAGTGCGAAGTGTGCGTCGTGGCCTCAAAGGTTGAGGTGTTTGCCCTCGAGTTGGGCTTCTTTAGTATTGTGGGATCGTCATTGTTGACCCTCGCGTATTTGGCGAGCTCGTCGGCGTGATTAGTCTGCGCGATGACGGCGTCGGCGTTCGGCTCCTTTGGCCTCGCATTCGGCGGCCATGTCGGGTCGCCATTGATGGTGATGACGCCCGCACGGCCGGAGCTTCATCGCGTTATGCAGCGTGGTGGCGCTGCCATAAATTTAGCGAACGGCGCCCGGACGCGATGGTAAGGGGCTGTCGAAGGGCACCAGCTCGAAGACGATCCGCCGGTGCGGAAGTTTGCCGGAGTATCAAAGTGACGGGCAGCGTGACTTTGCCGATCGGGTACGCCTTCCGACCGGGGGCGATGCCGGGCGTGGTGTGGGTTGTTCGATCATCGATCGCGCAGCCGCCTGAAGGTGTCGAGGTAGAGGATGTTGATGGAGCTGCCGCCGTCCATCAGTGTCTTGGGGAGCCAGTAGTCGCCGACCTTGGGCTTGACCACCAAGGCGACTCGTCCTGGGTACTCGATGCGTGGCGAGTGGTCTTGCCGGCTCCAGGTGATGGGCTGCTCCGACCAGTTCAGGAACTGGGGGACGTCTGTTTGGGCCACCGCGTTGACGGCGATGGCGCGGGCGATGACCTTCTTCTCGCGCTTCGTGTTGAAGCCCGTGAAGGTGTGGAGCGAGCCGGCTACTTTGCCGAATTTTCCTCCATTTGGCGGGTCGTTGTCGGTGTCCTCCCGCGCGTGCCGTGCCTTCTCGATTTCCCTGAGGGTGTGGCAGTCGGTGGTGGTGTGCGTTGCGGTCTTTCCTTCCCTGCTGTGGAACGCACATGGTTGGTTAAGGAGGGCCGCGGGATCGAACCTTGGCTTGTTCTTGTAATTGTCGCCATCGCGCCGTTGCCCTCCGTCGCGGCGGTAGCTCTTGGGCTCGCGTTGTGCGTGCCCAGCGTTAGCGACGAAGTCGACTCGCCCGTCGCTGCGGCGCTTGCCTGTGAGGCGGGTGCCGCTGTAGCGTAGGTCGGGTCGGCGTCGGCCGTCGTTGCCGCCCGTGCGGCGTTGCCCTCCTGACTCGTTGTCGATTTCCTGGTTTGGATCCTCCTCGGCGTATCGTTTGGCGATCTCGAGGAGGTCGGGGATGTTGTCGAGTGTGCGGGCGTGTCGCTTGAGCTTGGCGACTAGAGGCTCGTAGCGGCACGAGGTCTTGAAGCAATGGATCGCGGTGTCCGGGTGGATGCCGACCGCGTTGTACCAGAGCTCTTGCCACCGTTGGACCCGATTCGGGTCGACTCGGGTCCCTGGACGCATCGTTCAGACCTCGATGGTGGTGGCGCGGGTGTAGGAGCACTCGAAGTGCTGACGGCGTCTCGCATTTCCTCCCGTGAGTCGATCGTCACGGGGGCGTGTTGATCCATCGCCACGTCCCTCCATCATCGTGGGAGGTAACGGCGGCGGTAGGTCATGTGACCGCGATCCCCATTGCCATGAGGTATGTGTCAAGCCGCACGGCGGTCGTGCGAGAGTCGTATTTTTCTATCTCCTTTGGCGCCTTGAAGTTTGGCGGGTACTTCTACCTCGGATCATTGGTCCGCAATTAGGCCCAAGTCGATCGAGCGACCCATGGGCTCGCCATCGCGCGATTAGTTAGGTGTGCCGCAGTCGTCGGGCTGGCGTGGCGCGCTTTTGGTTGTTGATGATGTGAGTGCGGGCGTCGATGGGTTGTCCGTTAGCGGCGACGAAGTTGGTCGCCGGCCTAGGATCGTTGGTGGAGAGTGCCGCGTTCGCGGGTCGGTGTTGGAGCTGCAGTGGCTCTGGTGGCGGGCAATTGAGGGTGTTTGCCGCCGCTGGGCGGCCGCTTGAGGCCGCCCTGCTTCCCGAGGAACGCGAGTATACTCGCCCTTGCGAGTCAGCACCCGCTTTTTGCTGCTCCACGGCCTTCGCAAGCAGGGCTTTGACGTACTGGATCTGTAGGGCGCCGTCGCCAGTGGCCGTGATGCTATCGGCTGCTGCTCGGCCTGCCACGAGGTTGTCCATTGGGGTGGAGAACAGTGGGAGGCCGTTTGCGTCTCGCTCCCGTGAGGAGACAACTATCCGCGGTTGGTCCCTGGGAGGGGTGCGGTTGTGTGGTGGTGGGGCACCCATCGCCGTCGATCCTGGCGGGGGCCGGGCGCTTCCTCCTGGTGGCGCGTTCTCGCAGATCGCGCGCTCGGCTATCTTGGCCGGGTCGTTTTCGTCGAAGTTCGTGGCACGCCCTTGAACGGTGGGGTTCAAACGTGACCTGATCCGCTGCTGGTGGTAGCGTGACAGCTCCTGTGCCGTCACCTGCTCGAGGCGGAATTTTTCGCGCTCGGCCTGCTCCTTGCGTACCGCCTCCGCCAGTTTCAAGCGGAGTTCCTCGACCTCCGTTGCCGTGGCGTTAGGAGGGATTGGGGTGGAGAAAGGGTCCTCCGGCGGATCGGTGCCGGTGGCCATGTAAGCCGCGGCGTGGCGACTGGCTCCTTCGCGGAGGTCGGCGGAATTCTCCGACCCGGAGTCGAATTCGAAGATTCCGAGGATGGAGGGGTCCTCGAAGTCTTCCGCGTTGGAGACCTGGGCGATGGAGCCCGCGGATGAGGCCGCGGTGATGGATCCGGCGAGTGACGCCGGGGTCGCCGAATCGGCGTCATCGGTGAGGGACGCATCTTCTGCGGCCGCTGAGTTCCCGGCCACATTGCTGTGGGCCGAGTTGTACTCGGAGGCGAGGCGGTGGATCGTGCGAACCTGGCTCTCGGAGAGCCGATCGCGTGGTGGCGACTCGCGGATGCGAGCCGAGTCCTCCGAGACGATGACGTCGGTGAGGCCGACGAAGAGGCTGATCGTGCCGATTGGCAGGATTACGCTGTGCGTGACGGGTCGCGCCGCCGGGACGTAGCTACTCGGCAAGATCTGGAGCATCTCGCCGATCGCTATCATGCGGCCGGTGGCGACCGTCTCGTTGATGGGCAGATTGGATCTCGCCGCAGAACACCGGCCAGGCCCCACGGTGGGCGCCACTGTCGTGGGAATGGTCACGGCAGATGCTGCAATCGGCAGCGAGTAGTAGAACGAGGGCAAGGGCGGCCAGCCATCTGCGGTGCGAGATGAGGGCAAAGACATAGGGTTTTACCCAGGTTCGGCCCCCCCGGAGGGTAAAGACCTACTCTGCTAGATTGTATTATGGAGGTGTTTACAATGGGCGAGCTCGGCGTAGGAGTCGCTTGGGTGTATGAGGGCGTGTCTCTACTCACCCTATAGGGAGGTTTATATAGGCTCACCTCCCTAGGGTTTACATATCTCAACCGATTGATTCTGACTTGGTCGTTTAACCTAGTCCGACCGGCCTATCTACTACTGGGCCTTGACTTCGATCGCTTGGTACCTTGCTGGGCTTTGATCCACTCGCCGTTCTGCAGGCCCACTCGCCAGCCCTTGGGCCAGTCGGAAACGTCCCGCTGAGTATACCCCAGTAGGCGTATCCCCATCATGCTTCATGTTTGATGAGGCAAGGCTATGAGTCGAATATCAAGAATAATGGTTGTTCTTTGTATTTGAATGATATGTTTCACGGCTTTGCACCCGTCCAGGACGGGTTATTTATTTTGAATCTTGATGGTGAGTGGGTTTATAACATAAATGTTAAAAGGTTGAAACCAAATGATCTGAATATGACTTACTTTTGGCATTGTCGGGTTGGTCATATTAGTTAGAAACGCATGAAGAAGTTCCATGATGATGGACTCCTAACTATGTTCGACTTGGAGTCGTTCGAGACGTGCGAATCCTGCCTACTCGGCAAAATGGCCAAGACACCTTTTGCAAAGTGTTGCGAAAGGGCGTCCGACTTGTTGGGACTAGTACATAGTGATGTATGTGGACCAATGAGCATGACCGCCAGGGGTGGTTATGAGTACTTTATTACCTTCACTGTTAATTTGAGTAGGTATGGATATATCTAATTGACGAAACATAAGTCGGAAGCCTTTGAAAAGTTCAAAGAATTCCAGAATGAAGCACAGAATCAACTCGGCAAGAAAATAAAGTTTCTTCGGTCGGACCGAGGAGGTGAGTACATGAGCCATGAGTTTGATGACCATCTGAAAAGTTGTGGAATAGTTCCTCAACTTACTCCGCCAGGAACGCCACAAAGGAATGGTGTTTCGGAAAGGCGGAATCGAACCTTGTTAGACATGGTACGATCAATGATGAGTCGGATAGATCTACCTTTATCATTTTGGGGTTATTGTCTAGAAACAGCAGCGTTCACACTAAACAAAGTACCATCAAAGTCGGTAGACAAGACACCGCATGAGATGTGGACAGGCAAAAGGCCGAGTTTGTATTTTCTTAAGATTTGGGGTTGTGAAGCATTTGTCAAGCGACTTCAGTCGGAAAAGCTTACGGCCAAGTTGGATAAGTGTATTTTCCTGGGGTATCCAAGGGAAAACTTGGGATACTACTTCTACAACCGAGAAGAGGGCAAAGTGTTTGTCGCTCGGAATGGTGTCTTCCTTGAGAAAGAGTTTCTCAGTCGGGGAGTAAGTGGGAGCACGGTGCAGCTCGAAGAAATTCGAGAGGAACCGGCTAGTAGTGAGTCGGCAAAAACCTTGGAGGTTGAGCTGGTCGTTGTAGCTGAGCCGGCAACAGCACCTGTACTACGAAGATCGCTGAGATTACAAAGTATTCATGATGTGTTACTGTTAGACAGTGATGAGCCGGTAAATTATTTGGAAGCAATGGTGGGATCTGATTCTGAGTCATGGCTTGGAGCCATGAGATCCGAGTTAAAGTCCATGGATGAAAATCAAGTTTGGAACTTGGTTGATCTGCCAGACAGTGCAAGACCCGTCGAGTGCAAATGGGTCTTTAAGAAGAAAACTGATATGGATGGAAATGTTTCCGTCTATAAAGCACGTCTTGTCGCGAAGGGGTTCCGACAAGTTCAAGGAGTTGATTACGACGAGACTTACTTGCCCGTAGCGATGCTTAAATCAGTTCGGATCATTTTAGCTATAGTGGCTTATTTCGACTATGAGATATGGCAGATGGATGTCAAAACGGCTTTCCTTAACGGAAATTTAACCGAGGACGTGTATATGATACAGCCCAAGGGTTTTGTCAATACGGATAATTCTTACAAGGTATGTAAACTTCAAAAATCCATTTATGGGTTGAAGCAAGCATCTCGGAGTTGGAATATTCGCTTTGATGAGGTAGTCAAATCATTTGGCTTCATCAAGAGTGATCATGATTCTTGTTTGTACAAGAAGTTTAGTGGGAACAAAGTAAATTTTCTAATCTTATATGTGGATGACATATTACTGATTCGAAATGATGTCCAGATGTTGCAACAAACCAAGGAATCATTGGAAAGGAGTTTCTCAATGAAAGACTTGGGTGAGGCAACATACATCCTTGTAATCCGGATCTATAGAGATAGATCAAGGAGGCTCATTGGATTGAGTCAGAGTACTTATTTGGACAACGTGTTGAAGAAGTTCAACATGGAATCGTCTAAGAAGGGGTTCTTACCGATGTCCCATGGTGTAAAACTTAGCAAGACTCAGTGTCCTTCGACAACTGATGAGCGAAGTCGGATGAGTGCGATTCCATATGCTTCTGCAGTCGGATCCATCATGTATGCCATGATTTGTACTAGGCCGGATGTTTCCTATGCTCTAAGTGTTGTGAGCAGATACTAGGCTGATCCTGGAGAGATCCACTGGACAACGGCTAAAAATATCCTAAAGTACTTGAAAAGGACTAAGGATATGTTCTTGGTTTATGGTGGTGAAGATGAACTCAGTGTAAAGGGTTACACGGATGCGAGTTATCTTATCGACTCTAATGATTCTCGTTCGCAATCCGGATACGTGTTTATTTTAAACGGAGGTGATGTGAGCTAGAAGAGTTCCAAGCAAGAGACTGTGTCTGCGTTTACAACAGAGGCTGAGTATATTGCCGCCTCGGAGGAAGCAAAGGAAGCTGTTTGGATGAGGAATTTCCTCATGGATCTTGGTGTGGTTCAGGGCTCGTCTAATCCGTTGGACGTGTATTGTGACAACAATGGTGCTATTGCACAAGCCAAGGAACCTAGACAGCACCAGAAGAACAAGCACATACTCATGCGGTACCACCTGATTCGCCAGTTCATGGATCAGGGTGATATCAAGTTATGCAAGGTACACACGGATGCAAATATTGCGGATCCGTTAACAAAGCCGTTACCACAGCCGAAGCATGAGGCGCACCTGAGAGCCATGGGCATTAGATGTTTATACATGTGATGTCGGAAGATTGACTCTAGTGCAAGTGGGAGACTGTTGGGAATATGCCCTAGAGGCAATCATGTGTGATGATATTTCCCATTGTATTCATAAAGATATTAAGTAGTCCTTGTATAAACATCTAATGTGTATCATTGAATATGTGATTCGGTTGTGTAACTATGCATTCATGTTGTTTGTACTAAATATCCTTGGTCATCGAAGTTGTGCTGGGCACACAACTTAGACCACTGTGAAAGTTGGCTTGATGACTAGGTTCCACTTGTCATGAGCATGGAGATGCTATTCCAACTTACACAGATTCGGCTAAAGAGTTTAGCGAGTCGGATTGACCCATATTGAGGTACAACGAACAAGTTGTCATTTGTATATCTCAATCAATGTAATACTTAGACCTGAGGTTGTTGCATAGTCCGAGTTGAGGATCACCGACTTAGGTTCATCAACGCTGATCCGTGAATCGGGCTTATAAAGGCAGGGTTCGGGTCGACTGAGAATCAAGCTGCGTGATGTGAATAACCAAGATGGGATTTTGCCCCTCCACTCGGAGAGATATTCTCTGGGCCCTCTCGTGAGATATGATTCGGAAAGCATGGCCATGCACGACTCGGTTAAGTGTTAACCGAGGCGATCGACTAAGAGTTAGTCGGGTGAATCACTTATCTCGGATCGAGAAGAGAGTCGGACTATTTAAGGGATGACAAATATTCGCCTATATTCTAACAAGGTATATCGTGAGGCAAAAGGGACTCGGACGTAAGTCGCATTGGAAAGGCAAGTTGTCATGACTCTTTGGTATTTGGGAGTCGGCACGTTCTACTAGGAGCCGCTACCGACTGATCAATTGAGAGTCGGACTCCAATCGTGTCCAAGTAGCCATGAGCCTGCGGGGTCACACACTTAAGAGCGGGAGCAATTTCAGGTTGGATCTGAACATGTAATCTGGTTGGGTTGGACCTAAACCGGATTAGGACTGAGTTAGTGAGTTGGACTCACGGTGACTAGTGTTATATGGGCTTTAGTGAATGGGTCGCGCGAGCAGAGCCCATGTCCACTCCCTATATATAGTGGAGCACCGTAACCCATAAAGGTTAATCGTTGTTCGGTTAGGTCATTCCATGTGTTGGAAACCCTATCTCCACAGCAGTCCTACCGTCGATACGAACCTAGTAGTTCGCCGCCGGCACTCCTCCTTGTACGTGTGGATACCAGCAGAGGTGTTGTGCGATCAGCACCAGGACGATCGGATTGTGAGGACTGCACTGCATCAACTGACGCGCTTCATCAGTAATCCGCAACTGCGCGTCTAGTGGTAAACCTCGTGGACTTCTACCTCGTCTAGATCTTGGGATGACCACGTTAGAGGAAAAGTTTTGTTTTATCTCTGCGTGGCCCAACACGATCAATAACCAATAGAGGAATCTGGAAATTCATATGGCTCCCACATATTTCTACGATTACTTTGCGATCGAATGAACCACTTACATACGATACCAATTTCCCTTTGTCTCACGATAGTTTACTTATCCGAGGTTTTGATCGTCGGTATCTCTGCATACCTATTTCAACCTTGTTACCAATAAATACTCTTTTCTCGTTCCTGTGGTATGTGATCCCTTGTGATCCAGTCACATGCTTGCAAGCTAATTGGATGACATTCCACCGAGAGGGCCCAGAGTATATCTATCCGTCATATGGATGGAAAAATCCCCCTCTTGATCCATGTGCCTCAACCCATACTTTCCGAACACTCAATGCCACCTTTATAGCCACCCAGTTACGGTGTGGTGTTTGATGTCATCAAAGCATCCTTCCGGTGATGGTGATTAGCATGATCTCATGGTCGAAGGAATTAGGTTACTATGTATCAGAAAGCTTATAGCAATTGAACTATTAAAATGACTTGATCTTTATGATACGCTTATCTATAGGAGTATGTCCATCATACCATTCTCCTAATGATATGATCTTGTTGTTAACAACTTGTCAATGTTCATGATCGGGAAACCACGATCATCTATTAACCAACAAGCTAGTATTATGAAGAGGCTTTACTAGGGACTCTAATTTAGTTTACAAATCACACAAGTATTAATGTTTCCGGTTAATACTATTATAGCATGAATGTAAACATTTATCATAAACACAAAGATATAATAATAACTACATTTATTATTGCCTCTAGGGCATATCTCCAACAGTCTCCCACTTGCACTAGAGTCAACTAATCTAGATTACATGGTAATATACCGAACACCCATGGCAGATTGGTGCTAGTCATGTTTTGCCCTCGGAAGAGGTTTAGTCAACGGATCCGCCACATTCAGATGTGTGTGTACTTTGCAAATCTTTATGTCACCATCTTGGACATGTTCTCGAATAGCGTGAAAACGTAGATTGATATGCTTCAGCTTCTTGTGTGACCTTGGTTCTTGTGCATTGGCTATGGCGCCCATGTTATCACAGTAGATAGACATTGGGTCCAGCGCACTTGGAACCACACCGAGCTCTGTAATGAACTCCTTCATCCATATCGCTTCTTGTGAAGCCTCCGAAGCAGCTATGTATTCCGATTCAGTTGAAGATCTCGCCACAACGCTTTGCTTTGCACCCTCTAGCTAACTGTTGCACCATTCAAAGTAAATACGTATCCAGATTGAGATTTGGAATCATCTGGATCGGTGTTCCAACTAGCATCGGTGTAACCATTAACAACGAGTTGTTCATCACCTCCATAAGAAAGAACCATATCCTTAGTTCTTCTCAAGTACTTAAGGATGTTTTTGACCATTGTCCAATGGTCCACTCCTAGATCACTTTGATATCTGCTAGTTAAACTAACAGCATATGCAATGTCGGGTCTAGTACATAGCATGGCATACATAAGAGATCCTATGGCTGTGGCATAGGGAGTCTTACTCATCCTTTCTCTATTTTTTGCCATTGCAGGACTTTGAGTTTTACTCAAGGTCGTATTGGGAAACATGGACAAGAACCCTTTCTTGCTATCTTCCATTCCAAACCTCTTCAGAACTTTGTCCAAATATGTACTTTGTGACAATGATATTAGGCGTCTCGATCTATCTCTATAAATCTTTATGCCTAATATGTAAGCTGCTTCGCCAAGATCTTTCATTGAAAAACTATTATTCAAATGACACTATTAAGAAGGTCTACATCATTCCCAATCAACAATATGTCATCCACATATAGTATAAAGAACAGAGCTCCCACTCACTTTCTTGTAAATACAAGCTTCTCCATAAGTTTGAATAAAACCAAAACTTTTGATTACCTTATCAAAACGTTGATTCCAACTTCGGGATGCTTGCTTCAATCCATATATGGACCGTTGAAGTTTGCATACCTTGTTAGCATATTTAGGATCGACAAAACCTTTGGGTTGCATCATATACAACTCTTCATCAATGTCTCCATTGAGGAACGCTGTTTTGACATCCATCTGCCATATCTCATAATCATAATATGCAGCGATTGCTAACATAATCCTCACAGACTTTCGCTTCTCTACCGGTGAGAAAGTATCATCGTAGTTAACTCCTTGAATTTGTCGAATCCCTTTTGCGACAAGTCGAGCTTTATAGACAGTAATATTACCATCATCATCTGTTTTGTTCTTGAAAATCCATTTGTTCTCGACAACCTTTCGGCCATCCGGTAAGTCCACCAAAGTCCATACTTGGTTTTCGTACATGGATCCAATCTCGGATTTCATGGCTTCTTGCCATTTATTGGAATATGGGCTCATCATCGCTTCCTCATATGTCGCAGGGTCATCGGTGTTGTCCACCAACATGACACTCATAACGGGATCATACCAATCAGGAGTGGTACGAGTTCTCATTGACCTGCGAGGTTCCGTAGTAACTTCAACCGAAGTTTCATGATCAACATCATTAGCTTCCTCTCTTATTGGTGTAGGCGCCATAGGAACTACTTCCGGTGTTGCACTACTCGCAAGTTCAAGCGAAGGTTCAACAACCTCGTCGAGTTCTACTTTCCTTCCAGTCACTTCTTTCGAGAGAAATTCCTTCTCTAGAAAGGATCCATTCTTGGCAACGAAGATTTTTCCCTCGGATCTATGATAGAAGGTATACCCAATAGTTTCCTTTGTGTATCCTATGAAGACGCATTTTTCCGCTTTGGGTTCAAGCTTGTCCGGCTTTAACTTCTTTACATAAGCTTCGCAACCCCAAACTTTAAGGAACGACAATTTAGGTTTCTTCCCAAACCATAATTCATACGGTGTCATTTCAACGGATCTAGATGGTGCCCTATTTAAAGTGAATGCGGCTGTTTCTAATGCATAACCCCAAAATGATAGCGGTAAATCTGTAAGTGACATCATAGAACAAACCATATCTAAGAGAGTTCGATTACGATGTTCGGACACACCATTACGTTGTGGTGTTCCCGGCGGTGTCAATTGTGAAAGTATTCCGCATTTCTTCAAATGCTCGCTAAACTCGTAACTCAGATATTCACCTCCACGATCAGATCGTAGAAATTTAATCTTCTTGTTACGTTGATTCTCTACCTCACTTTGAAATTCCTTAAACTTCTCAAAAGTTTCGGACTTATGTTTCATGAAATAGATATACCCATATCTACTCAAGTCATCCATGAAGGTAAGAACATAACGATAACCACCGCGCGATGCTACACTCATTAGACCACACGCATCGGTATGTATGATTTCCAATAAGTCCGTAGCTCGCTCCATCATACCAGAAAATGGAGTCTTAGTCATTTTACCCATCAGACATGCTTCACATCTTTCAAGTGATTCGAAATCAAGTGATTCAATAAGTCCATCGGAACGGAGTTTCTTCATACGCTTCACTCCAATGTGACCAAGACGACAGTGCCACATATAGGTCGAGTTATCGCTCAATTTCAAACGTTTAGCCTCAATGTTATTAATGTGTGTATTACTATAATCGAGATTCAGTAAGAATAGACCATCTATCAAAGGTGCATGTGCATAAAACATATTACTCATATAAATCGAACAACCATTATTCTCTGACTTATACAAGTCACCGTCTCACAATAAACATGATCCAGATATAATGTTCATTCTCAACGCAGGCACCAAATAACAATTATTTAAGTATAAAACTAATCCCAATGGTAGATGAAGAGGTAGCGTGCCGACCGTGATCACATCAACCTTTGATCCATTTCCAATGCGCATCGTCACCTCGTTCTTCGCTAGCTTCCGTTTATTCTGCAGCACATGTTTCGAGTTACAAATATGAGCAACCGAACCAGTATCAAATACCCAGGCACTACTACGAGTACTAGTGAGATACACATCAATAACATGTATATCGGATATACCTTTCTTCTTGATGTTGCTGTTCTTCAAATCCGCCAAGTACTTTGGGCAATTCCGCCTCTAGTGACCCTCTTGCTTGTAGTAAAAGCACTCAGTATCAGGCTTAGGCCCAGCCTTGGTCTTCTTCGTTGGCGCAGCAACTTTCTTACCGCCCTTCTTGAAGTTTCCCTTTTGCTTAGACTTGCCTTGCTTCTTGAATTTGGTGGTCTTATTGACCAACAACACTTGGTGCTCTTTCTTGATCTCCACTTCTGCAGATTTCAACATGGAGAAGAGTTCTGGCAATGTCTTGTCCATGTTTTGCATATTGTAGTTCATCACAAAGTTCTTGTAACTTGGTGGTAGTGATTGGAGGACACGGTGAATCCCTATAGAATTAGGAATCACTATACCTAAATGTAAGATCCCTCCTTTGTAAGGAAAGGATCCCTGTGATTGCAATGCTAGTCCCTGGATCAATGCTAGCATCCACATTTTAAGATGAAGTACACAGAAACAAAGGTCATTATTTAAAGTCATTCCAGAGACAAACATAGTCTTTTACAACTCCATGGCCATAGGACTAGTACAAGAGTTCAAATATGTAATAAGATAAATAAGTCTTCATCTTCATGTGCCACAGGCAAGCATGTTGAGTGTAGACTCATAACCCCTAATCATCATCAGAATAACCTGCAACATCACAAGTTACAGCCACAGTGGGTCAATACATTGGAATAGTATTGGAAAGTGATACCTTAGTAGAATATTGGTAGACTAGATACTATATGCATTTTGGCTAGGTGTAGCTTAGGCTTGCTTTGCTCAAAATAGGTTTTACCTATTAGATGAAAACACTAAGTTTTTCTTTGACAAAAACTTTCCCAAGGAACCACCAATAGAAATTGGGGAACCTTCACCCTTGTTCAACCACAAGTTTTTACTTAGAAATTGGGATGAGGAGATTCTTGATAGCTTCCATGTCTTGATGCTCAAGTTGTCCAATACCAGGAACATGGCTAAGTACTTAGATTCTTCCATCTGCAGAGGTTGTGCACTTTCCCCACAAGACTTGATTTTCACCAAGACAGTACCTTTCAGAAGCCTTCCCTTAGACCAAATGGACGCGTTCCAACCTATCATCCCACTACCACCAACTGTCCAAATGGCTAAGTTATTGCCACCTATATGATCCAGGTAGAGCCCATATTGCCAAGTGGCTGCACTAGAAGCTTCTTAACATATGGCATCTCAAATCCCTTTGTTCCTGGGTGGCTTTCCACAAGTGAGATACACAAGGTAAACCATAGAAATGGGCCTTGTGTAACCACTCAACATGACCCATTCCTTCCATTCCACCCAGGTGTTTCATTCACTTAGTTGTTTTATTAAACAAAACACAAGTCCAAAGACATAGAAATATTTTCTCATAGCATGAATATATAACCACCCTTGGTTGCTACTAGCTAGGCTAAGCATGGCATTGATAAGACTTAGAAATATTTCTAGAAATTCTACAACTACTAGGATTTCCCAAGTATAGCATATAGATCAAAAAAATATCCATGCAAGACTAGCAAAACATTTCTAATGCATAGTTGAAAAACATAGGAATAAATCATGAAGCACCACTTGCCTTGGTAGTTTGGAGAGTAGCTACAATCCTCACAATCACAATCACTATTTTCACCAAAATCTACACATAAGATAATGGCACAAATCACATACACAATTAATACAAGCAAAAATACATGAATGTATGCAATATGCCATGTGATGATTTTCTACACCAAACAATAAAAGTGCACTGTACTAAATCATAAAAAAGTACAAAAAAATCCAAAATAAGCTTTATTTTGATTAGCAAAAACTTTTCCTAATAATTAATATACACAAAATAGGCCTACACATGTTTCTGTAAAAACAACCATTTTAACAGAGGCAAAAATTTAACACATTGCATAAATGGAAAGTATTTTCTCTCCTGATTCCATTGATATAAAATTTGTCAAATTTGGACGTGGGAATCAAAAGTTATGAATTAAACAAGTTTAACCATCTAATTGATCTAATTCAAATTTTTAAAACAAAACCCATGCCACGCGGTAGCTTCTGGTTGCTTGGTACCGCTTCGCGCTGGATCGCGCTTGCGAGCCGTTAAATCTAACTAAAACGCGCGGCCAGATCTTCTCCTTACCTCTTCATCACAGATCTAATCTTATACGTTGGATCTAGATCCTGCGGCTACAGACCTATCGACCATAGACGGGCGGCGCTAGCGGCGTCGACTGGCGGCGGCGGCTCTGTCAGAGTCATTGCCGACGTTCTAGGTCGCGCGGGAGAGGGAGAAGGGGCTTATTATGCTCGCCGTGTGCTGCTGATGCTCGAGGTGGGCTTCGTTGGCGAAGGGGCGCGCAGAGGTGGTCGTTGGAGCTCGTCGGAGTCGTGCGCAGCGTCGAGTGGTTGCAGACGTCAATCTTGCAGAGGATCTACACCGTCCGTGCACGAATAAAACCCATCAGGGGGTGCGCAAAGTCACAGTGAGCAAGATGGTTTCAAGGAGAGATCAAGGGGCGCTCGATTCGTACAGTGATTTCTCACCGGAGTTGAGGAAAGCATCGAGCACTTGCGGTGGTTGTCGAATTCGTCGATCTAGGCCACGAGCAGACAAGAAAAACGCATGATGTGAGTCGCGTGGTCGAAGGAAGCATGCTAGCATGAACGAGACCGAGTGGGGTGGACGGAGCTTACCGGAATCGTCCGCCGGAGTGGCTCGGCATGCAGCGGTCACGAGCAAAATTGCGGGCAGCCTGGTGGCGCTTCTGGCTAGCTCTGTTGGGGGAAATGGTCGCGAGGGGGAGGGGTTTATGTAGCCAGAGCAGGGGCGGAAATCACTCGCCTAATCAATGCAATTAAGTGCATCACCAGTGGGGGAAACGGCAGCGGCGAGGTGGTCGTCGGCGTTGATTGAGGACGAAGGGGTGACATGGCAGTGAGGGCCCAGTTGTCAGCGAGTGGGTACGCGTGTGCGGGGTAGGAAACGAGGGGAGAGGGGGGAACGGCCCGGGTGGGCTTTTGGGATGATTCTGGTTTTGGGCTTGATTAGAGGCGCTGGATTTTTTCTAATTCTTTCTCCTTTTCTATTTTCTGTTTGATTTTCCAGGAATCAAAATCAAATGAAACCAAAAGTATTTGAATTCAAATCTTATCTGGGTTTTTGTAGAGTGTAACCTTCATATTTTTTGGCATAAAACCATGTGGTCACTCTGCATTTGCTTGGTCCCTTTGAATAAAACAAAATAAACAGTGACATAGCACTTGATTTGAATAAGTTTTGAAAATGGTTTTAAAACCATATTTGTTTTGTAAATTTTGGTCCAAGCACTAACATTCAAACAAAACAATCTGAGAGCAACAAAGCTTGGTTTTAAAACAATTATACTCTCATTTGAGAGTGGCATTTGATTAGTGTTTGCTCACATAAAATAATGGCACCAAGTGCTACTGTTTTCTTGAAATGAGTTGGAAATTTGATCCCTAAATGATATGCATGCATGGATGATATGTAATCTTTGAAAACATGATTTTAGGGATGTTACAAATCTAACCCCCTTAAGGTGAATCTCGCCCTCGAGATTCGGGTTGGCTAGAAAATAGGTGAGGGTGGTCTTTCCGAAGATCATCTTCTCTTTCCCATGTTGCTTCTTCTTTGGAATGATGGTTCCATTGAACTTTGCAGAATTTGATAGTCTTAGTCCGAGTAACTCTTTCTGCAGTCTCAAGAATCTTTATAGGTTTCTCCTCATAGGTGAGATCACTTTCCAACTGGACCTCTTCCAAAGGTATAGTATCCTTCAAAGAAGTCTCCTCCATTTCTGGATGGCATTTCTTAAGCTGACTCACATGAAACACATTGTGAACAGCAGACAAAGACTATGGCAATTCAATCTCATAAGCTACTTCTCCTTTACGACTCAGAATCTTGAATGGTCCAACATATCTTGGGGCCAGATTACCTTTGACACCAAACCTCTTCACTCCACGAAGTGGTCACACTCTAAGATAAGCTCTATCACATACTTCATAGGTGACTTCTCTACGCTTAGGATCTGCGTAGCTCTTTTGTCGGGATTGTGCTATCTTTAGTCTGTCCTTAACTAGCTTGACTTTCTCTTCAGCCTCTTTGATTAGTTCCAGTCCGAACAAACTTCTTTCTCCCACACCATTCCATAGCAATGGGGTGGTACACTTTCTCCCATAGAGAAACTCAAATGGTGCCATCTCAATACTGGCTTGATAGTTGTTATTGTAAGAGAATTTTGCGTAAGGCAGACTTTCATCCCAACTGGCTCCATAGTCTAGGGCACATGACTTCAACATATCTTCAAGAATCTGATTAGTCCTTTCTGTCTGCCCATCAGTTTGAGGGTGAAAAGCAGTGCTGAATTCCAACCTTGTTCCCAATGACTCATGTAGTTGCCTCCAAAAATGAGAAGTGAATTGAGTTCCCCTATCAGACACAATACTCTTGGGTACTCCATGTAGACATACAATTCTACTCATATAGATCTTGGCTAACTTAGCACTTGTGTAAGTTGTCTTCACAGGTATGAAATGAGCCACTTTAGTTAGGCGATCCACTACTACCCAAATAGAATCATATCCTAACCTGGTCCTTGCTAATCCGGTGATGAAATCCATACCAATCTTGTCCCACTTCCAATCAGGAATAGGTAGTGGTTGTAACAATCCTGCTGGTTTCTGATGTTCCGCTTTCACTCTACTACATACATCACACAAAGCAATATGTTCGGCGATGTCCTTCTTGAGATTATTCCACCAAAATCTTTCCTTCATATCCATGTACATTTTGGTGTTACCCGGATTAATGGAATATGGTGAGTTGTGCGCTTCTTATAAAATTAGTTTCCGAAGCTCCGGATCTTGTGGAAGACAGATACGTTTTCCATGCCATAAAGTACCCTGTTTGTCTTCATGGAATCCTTTGGATTTTCCCTTGCCAATCTTTTCCTTAATCTCTTCAATTTCCTTATCTGTCTTTTGGGCTTCTTTGATCTTGTCCAACAAAGTGGGTTGAACATCCAAAGACATGAGATGTCCCTCAGGCACAATATCTAATCTGAGATCTCTGAATTGGGCACACAGATCATCTGGCAATTCTCCCTTAGTAAGGCCATTCACAAAAACTTTACGGCTTAGAGCATCCGCTACAACATTTGATTTTCCGGGGTGGTATTGCAAACTCAAGTCATAGTCCTTGATGAGTTCTAGCCATCTTCTTTGTCTCATGTTAATTTCTTTCTCGGTGAAGATATACTTCAAACTCTTGTGATCTGTGAACACTTCACAACGTTTTCCCAAAAGATAATGTCTCCATGTTTTGAGTGCATGGACAACAGAGGCTAACTCTAAATCATGAGTAGGGTAGTTTACTTCATGAGTTTTGAGTTGTCTCGAGGCATAAGCCACAACTTTCCCTTGTTGCATAAGTACTGCACCTAATCCATGATGAGATGCATCACAATATACTTGGAAATCTTTCTCCAAATCTGGCAAACATAAGACTGGTGTTGTCACTAGTCTCTTCTTCAATTCTTGAAAACTGAGTTCACATCCTTCAGACCAAGCAAATTTCTTGTCTTTCTTTAGCAATTCTGTCATAGGCTTAGCTACCTTGGAGAAATTCTCGATAAATCTTCTATAGTATCCTGCCAAGCCAAGGAAACTACGAACCTCTTTTACTGACTTAGGTGATTCCCATTCAGTTACGGCTGAAACTTTAGCAGGATCAACTGCTACACCATCTCCTGACACAACGTGTCCAAGAAATCCAACTTCATTTAACCAAAATTCACACTTGCTGAATTTGGCATACAGCTAATGCTCTCTAAGCTTCTCAAGTATCAAACGTAGATGTCCTTCATGATCTTCTTTGCTCTTGGAGTAGATTAGATTGTCATCGATGAATACGACAACAAACTTGTCAAGGAACTCCATGAATACTTTGTTCGTCATGTTCATGAAATAAGCTGGTGCATTAGTCCAACCAAATGGCATCACGGTATACTCATACAAACCATACTTTGTGGTGAAAGCTGTCTTAGGTATGTCTTGTTCCCTTATCTTGAGCTGGAAATAACCTGACCGGAGATCAATCTTTGAGAACACACAAGCTCCTTCTAACTTATCAAATATGTCATTGATTCTAGGCAAAGGGTATTTGTTCTTGATAGTCACCTCATTGAGTGAACGGGAATCTATGCATAACCTTTGACTTCTATCTTTCTTCTCCACAAACAAAACTGGTGCTCCCCAAGATGAAGAACTTGGTTGGATAAAACCTTTCTACAACTGTTCTCCAAGTTGCTTCTTGAGTTCTTTCAACTCATCAACTGACATCTTGTACGGTCTCTTTGCTATTGGTCCAGATCCTGGTAGCAAATCAATAAGAAATTCCACATCTCTATCTGGTGGCATTCCCGGCAATTCTTCCGGAAACACATCAGGATATTCACTCACAATTGGCACACTATCCATGCTAACCCTTAAGAGAATTAAGCTTACTCCTTTTTGCTTCAAAGTTGGTCTTGAATCTGATCCTTTTGTTTTCTGGAGTTGTGAGTGAGTCAGTATGATTGGCACAATCTATCACTCCCTTGTTCTTAGTCATCTAGTCCATTCCCAAAATAACATCCAATCCTTGGGAGTTTAGGATTATCAAGTTAACGGTAAACTTATACTTCCCAAACTCTATGACTAGATCATGACATCCTGAATTCACTATCATTTCTCCGCCAGGAGAACTTACTTTTATAGGACACCCAATAGTTTCTACCAGTAGTTCATTTCTTTCAACAAATGCTCTTGATATGAATGAATGAGATGCACCAGTATCAAAGAGAACAAATGCTGGAACAGAATTGAGTTTGAACTTACCAAAGAACATCGAGTTCCTCATAGATTTCTTCCACATTGATGTGGTTCACTTGTCCCTTTTGAAAAGGGTTGGGCTTGTTGGGTCCTTCAACTTTCTTTTCTGGGCATTCATTTGCATAATGCCCCATCTTCTTGCACTTGAAACATTCAACCTGACTAAGATCCTTCTTGACAGGCTGGCTTCCACTGCCACTTCCACTTCCACTCTGGTGGCTCTTATATCCACCCTTGTGATTCTTGTACTTATCGTTGTCATGACTACGGTGGTGCTTGTTGTCATGATAACGGTTGTGGTTGTGGTGCTTGTTGAACTTCCCATGCTTGTGGGATCCATAACTCCCACTATCATCATAATGGGAACGCTTGTGAGACGATCCCGAGCTGTGCTTGTCAGACTGCTTCATCTTCCTGCTTTCTACTTGTTTCATCTTGCTCTCCAAAATTGCAGCCTTGTCACAAAGAGACTGGTATGTGGGAACATAGGACATAGCTAACTGCAGATTCAATTCATCATTCAACCCTTCAAGGAACTTTTCCTTCCTCTTAGCATCAGTGTCAACTTCATCTGGTGCATAACGCGCCAGATTGTTGAACTCCTTAATATACTCTACCACGCTACGGTGGCGGTGCTTCAACTTATGAAATTCCTTTTTCTTCAGACTCATCACTCTGGATGAGATGTGATCAGTACGGAAACCATCTTCAAAGATATCCCTTGTCACATCCGCAATGGGAGTGGTGATCTGGAAGTTATCCCACCAAGTGGTTGCTGGTCCTTCCAACAAGTGTGCTGCAAATCTGACCTTCTCTTCATCAGTACAACCATGGTTACCAAGTCCTTGTTCATAGAGCGTAGCCAATCATTGGCCACCATAGGATCAGTAGTTCCTGAGAACTTTGCTGGCCTCAGTCTTAAGAACCTGGTAAGCATGTCAAAACCCGGTGGGTTGTTCTGATTGTTGTTGTTGTTATTATTATTATTGTTGTTGTTGTTCTGATTCTGGATGAAAGTAGTCATCATTTGCATCAGCTGAGTCTGAGCTGTCATCATTTGCTGCATCTCAGGGGTGATGTTGTTGTTGTTGGGGTTGGGATTGGAATGTCGGGGAGGCATCTGTGGTTTTCAATAAGGATAAGAATGAGATACCCATAGATGCTAACATGCACAATACATCACATAACAAACCACAATCATGCATCATAGTAGTAAAAGTTTAACAACATAGACAACAAGTTCTGAAAAGTAAACACACCAATAGCAATCCATCCACATGTTGGATGGTCATTGCGACTCAATAATCAAAGGCATGATAAATAAAGGTAAATGAGTAGTCATCACTACTCCTCTGCATCAACCTCCTCATCAACAAGTGTAAGACCTGCATTCTCCATAGCGGTCTTGTATTCCTCGACATTGGTGGTCAAGGTCTCTACTTTGGCTTTGAGAGCCCTCTTCTGTGCACGAAGCCTCTCAATCACACCTTGCTGATGCTCGAGCTCGAAGTCCTTGGCCTCTAGTTCTGTAGTCATGTCTTGAATCCTCTTGTTCCTATCTTGGACTCGCTTCTCTTGACTCTTGAACTTTCTATCCTGACTCTCAAACTTGGCCTCCATCTCCTTGACTATCTCATCTTGCTCCGCGAAGAGCTTGTCCTTCTCACGAAGCTGCACCTGGAGCTCGTCATTGCTAAGCATGACGTTGGTCCTATCAGTGTCTAGGTGCCTAAGAAGAACCTCTAAGTCCTGGAGGTATAGACGAATCGTCTCTACCGTATCTCTCGAAGTATCCTCAAAGTCAATGGCCTCACCATCCTCATCACGTCTACCAAAGGCGTGGAAGTGAGTACCTCTAACCTCTCGAGAGTGTCTCCCTAGTAAACGTCCAAGCAAATCCTGCATGACTACATCTAGGCCTCTCTCCTTGTCATCATGCATGAGCTTGAAGATGATTGCCTCCGTGGTAGGCTTAGTCTGGCGTCCTGGCTGATTAACCTTGAAGCCCCAAAGGTCTTTCCTCTCAAAATTGGTGAGGGGAGAATCATGATGGTAGGAAGTGGGAGATTGAGCAAACTAGTGAGCTCAATAATACGAGTGACAAAACGAGTTCCCTTGAACTCTTCAGCCGTGCTGATAGTAACATTAGTGTAACACCCTCAGAATCGGACCTATGCAAGTTTGAGCAAAATTCGCCAAACCCGCATAGAAACGATTCAAAGGTGCCCACCAGGCACTTTCGTGCGGGTGGAAAACGAAGTAATAACATTACACAACAGTCCTCGATGGGACCCACAGGTATATATAAATGACTCCAAGAGTCAAGAATACGATATATCGTATACAAAGATCCAAATCACCTTGAAAATGATAGGCGTCCGACTACGGACAAGATGCAAATGGGGCTAAGAGCCCGAAGAATAACCAATGGCGTCCATAACCTGCCCGGCCAAGCTTGGAAGGGTAACCACCTTCTACGTCGATCTCAAACCTGCTTAAACAAAAAGGAGGTGCCGGCAAAGGGCAAAGGAAAAAGAAGGAGCGTCAGTACTGAGGCCAGTACACGGCGAGGCTAGAATTCGGCGGTCCTCGCCTACATAGGTATGGTGGACTGAAGCGGCAGCGACAGCATGCACTAAACAACCTATAGAGACTCGATACAACTGGCGGCAATCAGAGAGGGGTAAGAAAGACCTATTCGGATCCAACCTGATACTATCGTCAAACAAACCCCTCCTGGCGTTTCCCCCTCGAGACCGTCGAGGAAGTCAACCGAGGAACTCACACCGTTGGCAGTTTTACTTATTCAATTATAGTTGTGGCACTTTACTAGTCAGATTTAGATAATCGTCCTGATAAAGGAAGCAGTGGGCACTTTTAGTTAACCATTCTGTTATAGTTGCGGCAATTACTAATCAAATACAGATAGCATGATATAATCCCAAAACCCAGCAGTTGTTGGTACTTTTATTCAGCCAATTCCGTTGTAGTTGCCATACTTACTAGTCAGGTACAATGGTCGCAAGCGACAATCCAAACAAGCAATTGTGGGCAGTATTATTAGCCATTCCGTTATAGTGAAGCTGATTACTAGTCATTATAAGTCAAATTTATAACAATAAACTTTAGTTATGCTTGTCTATGATCGAGATACTGTGCTCCAAGTCGTCCATATCCGCGGACACGGCTTTCAGAAAGTTTTTACCCGGCCGGGGTGCACCAATAGCAACACGCCGATCAACCTCGGAAAAACCAAATCAAAACCCAACGAGGCTTTCACGGGAACAATCAGGATTCAGAAATATTTGGGGCCACCCTTTGAGTAGAATCCATAGCAGAGTAAGCAAGCTCCGGCGGCCTCAAGGTTGCGACAATGGTACATGGCTGGGAACCGAAAGTGTGGCTGGGCTTGTCGATACAGCGTAAACATTCGAACCTAAGATAAGCAGTGTGCTCCTCGCACAATAAATAAAGCGATAAAACATGGCATAAGTACAGGATCGTAAATAAAACCTCAAACTAGTTGTGGCCCCAAGAAATAAGATGAATCAAGCTCTCGCTCAGGGGTCCCATATACCTCCGGATGTGGATAGCGCAAAATCAAGGAACAGGTATCAAGTACTGGGTCTTCTGGGACACAAGTGGGCGTTCGAAACCAAATATTTTCTATCACCCACCGATGCCTCTGCTTATTTCAATTTTAGTTGTTAAACAGAAATTAAAGTGACGATAAATAAAACTAGAATCATCTCCAACATCAACATGCGGCAATACATCAGCAACTGTGGCATATGACGTCACACATCAAGACTTGAGCAAGCAACTACGACGCATAAGTCCAACTATCTACCAAACAATGTAATAGGATGTGTCCAAGGCAATATAAGGCTGCGAGGGATATTACGTCGAAAACTAGAGCATCGCAACACGTATAGCAATAGATCAACAGGAGGGAATAAAGACTATAAAAGTAAGATAGGTAGAAAGAGGGAGATGCTCTCCTGAAAACATTGCCGAAGGTTCAACCGAAGATCGGGGCGAAGCTCACATCAACTCAACGGCCTTATCCGCGAAGAAGCAAAACACTAGAAGAAACACGGATGCAATATTTAATACAATGAAGATCGGCATGATGCATGTACGATGTATGACATGGCAAAGGTGCAATGCAATTAGGTCATATTAAGCGGAACCGGGGTCCCGACAATTAATTAGATGGTTCAAGTTATTTAGAACCCCCGCAATTTATATGTTGTTTAGCAATGCAACAGATGGAACCGGTTCGCTACACATGTTTAAATGAGGCCAATATAAGGCTAGATTTGCCCGCATATGGGCCCCATATTTAATTATTAGGTGAATCGGCATAAGGCCCCCAAACCAATGCTATGCATGCGGAATGACAATTTAATGTGCAACAAATTGATATATTATAAAATAGGGTTCGAGGAAAAGGGGTCACACATTTAGGGTTCGGCGATCTTGGGGGTTCCGGGGTTCGGGGTCGGGGTCCAGGGTCCGGTCTCGGGGTCCAGGGTTCGACGGGTTCGTTCTCGGACTCAGGGGTAGGTCTTGGCGCATCCGGGGTCTTCGGGTCATGGCGACGATCCTGGCGTCCTAGATGGAGAACTCAGGGTTCCGGTTCGCGGTTTCTTGTCGACGGTCTTGTGGGGCCATCTTAGATGCCGGTGTCGAGCTCGGGTGCCGTTGATGATCTTGGGGTTTCAGCGGAACGGTCTTCGGGGCACTTGGCGTTCTATGATGAAGAGCTCCGGATCTTCGGCTCCGGTGGAAGTTCTCGGCGTTCTCGATGAAGACCTTGGCGAGGTGGACTTGGGGTTCCGGTTTTGGAGACCTTGGCGGCAAGGCAGAACGGATCTTGCGGCTTCCATGACGGAGGTCTTGGCGTCCGGTGGGATCGGGCTTGGCGAGGTCGAGGACTTGACATCCGGAAGGAGACCTTGTCGATCTGGTGCCATCACCTCGGGCCTCTGTTGGGGTTCTTGTCGTCCCTCTTTTTAGACAGGCGAACTTGGATCCACGCTGCCTACACGCCCAATGAGCACGCCGGAACAGGGGTTCACAGAGGAGAGCTTGGCGTGGCGTAAGCCTCCAGGCGGCAGCGGTGGTTCCGCAGATTCTTGGCGGCCGAGGACGGAGGCGTTGAGGGCGAGCGAGGCGGACGGGAGACTCGGGCGGAGCGGTCGAGGCCGGGTCGGATGGCCTTTCGCTGCTGGGAAGTCGCGGGGCAGGAGAGCGGCGAGCGTAGCGGCTCGAGGTGGCTCGGGCAGGCGCTGGCCTTCAGAACTGCGGGCGAGGCGGCGTCGGCGGCAGTGGCGCGGCGCTGAGAAGAAGGGCTGGCGGGCGCTGGCTCGCTGTCGAGGACCGACGCAGGGGCGCGGCGTGCTACGGCAGCAGCGACTTGGGGAGGACCACGGGGAGGCGGGCGCCCGGCTAAGCGGCGGGAGGGACACCGGGCGGGCGGGCGCGAGGCGGAGCCTGGCGCCGCCGATGGCGCGCGCCAGCGCTCACACGACGGCGTGGGCGGCGGAGGGCAAGAGGAGGAGCGGCGGCGGCGTCGAGGTGGCACCGCCGGCCAGCGTGGATAAGGGCGAGAGGAGGCGGGTCGCTGGGGCTGAGGCGGGCGGGCACGCCATGCAGCGCAGGCGGCGACGGGCGAGGCGAGGGCGAGGCGGACGCCAGGCTTGGGGAGCGGCGTGGCGGCAGGTGCGTGGGAGACGCGTGCGGTTCGAGGACCGAGGTGGGGCCCACGTGGGGTCGCGTGGGGCTAGGGGAAGGTTCGGCCTGGGGGAGGTTTTTCTGGG
Organism: Avena longiglumis; assembly: GCA_030063025.1. NCBI lineage: Eukaryota > Viridiplantae > Streptophyta > Magnoliopsida > Poales > Poaceae > Avena > Avena longiglumis. Next base: position 76,415,534 of record CP125978.1, read on the forward strand.
GAGGGCTGGCGCGTGGGACCCAGGGGCAGGGTGGGGCTGTGGTTGGCGTGTGTGGCATGTGGGGTGGCTGGGTGAGGTCCATGTGGCGTGCTCTGGTTGGTTGGGGAGAGAGGGGAGCTGAGTTGGCGGGCAGGGATTGGAGGGGGTGATGTGGCTGGGAGGGATGGGTAGAATTGTAGGTGAGACAAAGGATTTAGGTGGGCTGGATGGTTGAGGTGGCAAGTGGGTAGAAAAAGGGTGAGAGGGTTAGGTGGCGGCTTGAGAGTGGTGGGTAGGGTAGGATTTGGTGGGACTAGGATTAGAAGGGCGGGCAGGGATTGGACCGATTATTTTCTGGGGCGGTCGTTCGGGTCAATCGGCCCGTTCGACTGCCCCGCTAAAATTAATTATAATTTTTATTTATTGCAAACAAGGTTTTGCAAACCGATTTGAAAAACAAAATATTCCGGGACCCGGTTTGGCGTTGAGCAGAAGGCGGCATTTTAGAAAACAAAAACGGGCTTTGCAAACATAGTTTTGGCAAACGATGCATGATGATGACGATGCAATGCACAAATTCAACGCGATTTTCTGGTAGTGGTTTTGCGGGATGCCACAATTCGACACCACTAACAAGGGATCTCGCCCTCGAGATCCGCCTCATGGTACCGGAAGGAAGGTCGGCGTACTCCGTCTTCTCGCTTTGTGTAGATCCCCGCGACACCACTAACAAGAGCTCGTTGTCCGTGATCGTCGAGGGAACACTCCGGAAACAAAAGGTCAAAGGTAGGGGTATCGACGAATAAGCCACCCCTAACTTCCGATGGGTGGAGTAAAACTGCTGGATCTACTGATTCGATGTACAAGAGTGAATGATAAAAGTAGTCGGATGGTGATCAGTCCATCGCGCACCCAAACCATTACTCTGCACACGAATAGGCGGATTATGCAACCAACTCTCGGAATCAGACTGAAGATCTCGACAAGCGAGGTTCGGAACAAAGGAGTGATGCAGAATCTGCATCGGATCTGGCGTAGAGGACGTCGTCGCGTCGGAAACACCGGAAAGCACAAACAAGGATCAAAGGACGGCAACAGTGGCGGATTCATCCGCAGCTTGAACCGGATGGTAGAGCACCGTTATCAAAGGAGGAAGCGAAACCCTAAAGGTACGACGGAAACCCAACCACGAGAAATCCTGGACTCGAAGAGAGAGAAGAGAGCGGATTCAAAACACGTAGAGGTAAGAGGCGAACAGCAGAGGGGTAAGTAGTAAAATCAGACCTAACCAGAACTATCCAACCGATTTTCAAAAATAGTTTTGACACTCTACTTGGCGATTAGCTAGGTTATCCTACAATTTGGACTTGTGGGGTATCGCAACCGCTGAGCTCGATACCACTCAGAACACCCTCAGAATCGGACCTATGCAAGTTTGAGCAAAATTCGCCAAACCCGCATAGAAACGATTCAAAGGTGCCCACCAGGCACTTTCGTGCGGGTGGAAAACGAAGTAATAACATTACACAACAGTCCTCGATGGGACCCACAGAACAGGTATATATAACAGCGACTCCAAGAGTCAAGAATACAGATATCGTATACAAAGATCCAAATCACCTTGAAAATGATAGAGCGTCCGACTACGGACAAGATGCAAATGGGGCTAAGAGCCCTGAAGAATAACCAATGGCGTCCATAACCCTGCCCAGGCCAAGCCGGAAGGGTAACCCTGCTAACGGCGTCGATCTCAAACCTGCTTAAACAAAAAGGAGGTGCCGGCAAAGGGCAAAGGAAAAAGAAGGAGCGTCAGTACTGAGGCCAGTACACGGCGAGGCTAGAATTCGGCGGTCCTCGCCTACATAGGTATGGTGGATCAAGCGGCAGCACAAAGATGCACTAAACAACCTATAGAGACTACATAACCGGCGGCAATCGAGAGGTAAGAAAGACCTATTCGATCCAACCCGATACTATCGTCAAACAAACCCCTCTGGCGTTTCCTCGAGACCGTCGAGGAAGTCAACCGAGGAACTCACACCGCTGGCGCTTTACTTATTCAATTATATTTGTGGCACTTTACTAGTCGATTTAGATAATCGCACGATAAAGGAAGCAAGGCACTTTTAGTTAACCATTCTATAGTTGCGGCAATTACTAATCAAATACGATAGCATGATATAATCCCAAAACCCAGCAGTTGTTGGTACTTTTATTCAGCCAATTCCGCTAGAAGTTGCCATACTTACTAGTCAGTACAATGGTCGCAAGCGACAATCCAAACAAGCAATTGTGGGCGATTATTAGCCATTCCGTTATAGTGAAGCTGATTACTAGTCATTATAAGTCAAATTTATAACAATAAACTTTAGTTATGCTTGTCTATGATCGAGATACTGTGCTCCAAGTCGTCCATATCCGCGGACACGGCTTTCAGAAAGTTTTACCCGCCGGGTGCACCAATAGCAACACACGCCGATCAACCTCGAAAACCAAATCAAAACCCAACGAGGCTTTCACGATCGAACAATCACAGGATTCAAATATTTGGGGCCACCTTTGAGTAGAATCCAACGGAGTAAGCAAGCTCGAGGCGGCCTCAAGGTTGCGACAATGGTCAGAAGCGATCGGGAACCCGAAAGTGTGGCTGGGCTTGTCGATACCGTAAACATTCGAACCTAAACAAGACAAAGGTGCTCCTCGCACAATCGTAAATAAAGCAAGAAACATGGCATAAGTACAGGATCGTAAATAAAACCTCAAACTAGTTGTGGCCCCAAGAAATAAGACCGAATCAAGCTCGCCTGGGGGTCCCATATACCTCCCGGATGTGGATAGCGCAAAATCAAGGAACAGTATCAAGTACTCGGGGTCTTACGGACACAAGTGGGCGTTCGAAACCAAATATTTTCTATCACCCACCGATGCCTCGCTTATTTCAATTTTAGTTGTTAAACAGAAATTAAAGTGACGATAAATAAAACTAGAATCATCTCCAACATCAACATGCGGCAATACATCAAGAATCGTGGCATATGACGTCACACATCAAGACTTGAGCAAGCAACTACGACGCCATAAGTCCAACTATCTACCAAACAACAGGTAATAGGATGTGTCCAAGGCAATATAAGGCTGCAGGGGATATTACGGGTACGAAAACTAGAGCATCGCAACACAGATAGCAATAGATCAACAGGAGGGAATAAAGACTATAAAAGTAAGATAGGTAGAAAGAGGGAGATGCTCGCCTGAAAACATTGCCGAAGGGTTCAACCGAAGATCGGGGCGAAGCTCACATCAACTCAACGGCCTTATCCGCGAAGAAGCAAAACACTAGAAGAAACACCGGATGCAATATTTAATAATACGGCAGAAGATCGGCATGATGCATGTACGATGTATGACATGGCAAAGGTGCAATGCAATTAGGTCATATTAAGCGGAACCGGGGTCCCGACAATTAATTAGATGGTTCAAGTTATTTAGAACCCCCGCAATTTATATGTTGTTTAGCAATGCAACAGATGGAACCGGTTCGCTACACATGTTTAAATGAGGCCAATATAAGGCTAGATTTGCCCGCATATGGGCCCCATATTTAATTATTAGGTGAATCGGCATAAGGCCCCCAAACCAATGCTATGCATGCGGAATGACAATTTAATGTGCAACAAATTGATATATTATAAAATAGGGTTCGAGGAAAAGGGTCACACATTTAGGGTTCGACGATCTTGTTAGGGTTCCGGTGTTCGGGGCCGGTCTCGAGGTCCGTCTCGGGTCCGTGGTTCGACGGGTTCGTTCTCGGACTGTGGGTAGGTCTTGGCGCATCCGGGTCTTGGTCATGGCGACGATCTGGCCCTAGATGGGGAACTCAGGGTTCCGGTTCGCGGTTTCTTGTCGACGGTCTTGTGGGGCCATCTTAGATGCCGGTGTCGAGCTCGGGTGCCGTTGATGATCTTGGGGTTTCAGCGGAACGGTCTTCGGGGCACTTGGCGTTCTATGATGAAGAGCTCCGGATCTTCGGCTCCGGTGGAAGTTCTCGGCGTTCTCGATGAAGACCTTGGCGAGGTGGACTTGGGGGTTCCGGGGTTTTTGGAGACCTTGGCGCGGCACCGGGAACGGATCTTGCGGCTTCCATGACGGAGGTCTTGGCGTCCGGTGGGATCGGGCTTCGGGTGCGAGGTCAGAGGACTTGACATCCAGGAAGGAGACCTTGTCGATCTGGTGCCATCACCTCCGGGCCTCCTGTTGGGGTTCTTGTCGTCCCTCTTTTAGACAGCGGCGAACTTGGATCCACGCTGCCTACACGCACGCCCAACAGAGCACGCCGGGAACAGGGTTCACAGAGGAGAGCTTGGCGTGGCAGAAGCCTCCCGCGGCGACAGCGGTGGTTCCGCAGGGTACTGGCGACGGCCGAGGACGGAGGGCGTTGAGGGCGAGCGCGAGGCGGACGGGGAGACTCGGGCCGGAGCGGGTGGGGCGGGTCATGCGGCGCGGCTGCTGGGGGAAGTCGCGGGCTGTGGAGAGCGGTGGGAGCGAGCTGGCCGAGGTGGCTGGGTGACGGCGGCGCTCGCCGGAGCGTAGGCGGGCGGCGTCGGCGGCGGCGGGCTTGGCGCAGGCGCGCTGGGAAGAGGGCCGGGCGAGCCGCCGCTGGGTCGGGGACCGACGCGACTGGCGTGCTTCGCCGCGACGGGCGCTGACTTGGGAGGACCACGGGAGGCGAGGCGGGCGCCTGCCAGGGCGCGGGCGGCGGGAGGACACCGGCGGGCGGGTCGCGGGCGAGGCGAGCTGGCGCGGGCGGGGCGCCATGACGGGACGTGGAGCGCGGAGGACGGCAAGAGGAGGAGCGGCGCGCCGGGGTCGAGGTGGCTGCAAGGCCGGGCGGAGAAGGGCGAGGAGGCGGGTCGCTGGGGCTGAGGTGGCGGCACGCCAAGGCGAGGACGGCGGGCGATGGCGCGGGGCGACGGCTGAGCGAGGACGGGCGAGGGCTTGTGGGAGCGGCGGGACGGAAGGCGCGGCCGGGCGAGGGCGCTGGGTGCGTGGGAGAGACGCGTGCGGTTCCAGGGACCGAGGCGGTGGGGCCCGCGTGGGGTCGCGTGGGGCTAGGGGAAGGTTCGGCCTGGGGGAGGTTTTTCTGGGGAGGGCTGGCGCGTGGGACCCAGGGGCAGGGTGGGGCTGTGGTTGGCGTGTGTGGCATGTGGGGTGGCTGGGTGAGGTCCATGTGGCGTGCTCTGGTTGGTTGGGGAGAGAGGGGAGCTGAGTTGGCGGGCAGGGATTGGAGGGGGTGATGTGGCTGGGAGGGATGGGTAGAATTGTAGGTGAGAAAAAGGATTTAGGTGGGCTGGATGGTTGAGGTGGCAAGTGGGTAGAAAAAGGGTGAGAGGGTTAGGTGGCGGCTTGAGAGTGGTGGGTAGGGTAGGATTTGGTGGGACTAGGATTAGAAGGGCGGGCAGGGATTGGACCGATTATTTTCTGGGGCGGTCGTTCGGGTCAATCGGCCCGTTCGACTGCCCCGCTAAAATTAATTATAATTTTTATTTATTGCAAACAAGGTTTTTGCAAACCGATTTCGGGCAAAACAAAATATTTCGGGGACCCGGTTTTGGCGTTTGAACAGAAGACGGGGCGTTTTAGAAAACAAAAACGGGCTTTGCAAACATAGTTTTGGCAAACGATGCATGATGATGACGATGCAATGCACAAATTCAACGCGATTTTCTGGTAGTGGTTTTGCGGGATGCCACAATTAGGCATCTATTTAATAAGATAGAAAAAGTTAGAATCACACAACTTAAGATAAATCACAAGACAAGGCATCACATGCATAACTTTGGAAATCAAAACACACAAGTCATGGCATACATGGATCCATTACAAACAACCAAGGTTCAACTTATTTTAAACAACATTTGGGAAATAAAATGATAAGTGTGCTGGTCCAACTAACTTAGTATGTTACAATACCATCTCACTTCCCAAGTTGGCTAACAGGGCATCCCTAGAGGCAATATGTCTATCTAGATCACATGACCCCATTGCTAAGTCTATGATGTCCTTCCTTAAACTTTGGTTGGTAGCCTCTAACTCTTGGGTATGCTTTTTTTCTTCCCTAAGATCATTCTGGGTGTTAAGCATTCTGCACTTGATTCTATCACCAAGTTCTTTGATGGCCTTCCAAGCTGCATCCCTTGCTGAATCAAAGAATGTAGTGTGCATCACTGAATTGGTGACCATGCAGAATCCTGATTCCTGGTGGTTGTCTTCCTTGTTTTTATACAAGTGAAGTTTCACCCACCAGTACTCAACTCCTTCATCCATCACAGGAAAACCTTTGTACACAGCTGCACCATGTATTCCCATGGCAACCATGAGGTCCTTGAGAGCCTTGGGGAATTTTGTCTCACATTCCAAAGTCATAGTCATGAGTGGTCCCTTCTTCACGGCTTCGTTGATGGAGTTCATCTACAAATAGAGATGATAAAGAAGATTAGAAAAGTTTACGAGAAGAAAAGACAAGTGTGGAGTTGTTGAAAAAAATCCTTAGTGGTTTCCAATCCTAGGGTCATAATCCTACATGCAACACAGTTCTATGATACCATCTGTAATATCCCTCCTTTGTAAGGAAAGGATCCCTGTGATTGCAATGCTAGTCCCTGGATCAATGCTAGCATCCACAGTTTAAGATGAAGTACACAGAAACAAAGGTCATTATTACAAGTCATTCTAGAGACAAACATAGTCTTTTACAACTCCATGGCCATAGGCCTAGTACAAGAGTTCAAATATGTAATAATATAAATAAGTCTTCATCTTCATGTGCCACAGGCAAGCATGTTGAGTGTAGACTCATAACCCCTAATCATCATCAGAATAACCTGCAACATCACAAGTTACAGCCACAGTGGGTTAATACATTGGAATAGTGTTGGCAAGTGATACCTTAGTAGAATATTGGTAGACTAGATACTATATGCATTTTGGCTAGGTGTAGCTTAGGCTTGCTTTGCTCAAAATATGTTTTACCTATTAGTTGAAAACACTAAGTTTTTCTTTGACAAAAACTTTCCCAAGGAACCACCAATAGAAATTGGGGAATCTTCACCCTTGTTCAACCACAAGTTTTTACTTAGAAATTGGGATGAGGAGATTCTTGATAGCTTCCATGTCTTGATGCTCAAGTTGTCCAATACCAGGAACATGGCTAAGTACTTAGATTCTTCCATCTGCAGAGGTTGTGCACTTTCCCCACAAGACTTGATTTTCACCAAGACAGGACCTTTCAGAAGCCTTCCCTTAGACCAAATGGACGCGTTCCAACCTATCATCCCACTACCACCAACTGTACAAATGGCTAAGTTATTGCCACCTATATGATCCAGGTAGAGCCCATATTGCCAAGTGGCTGCACTAGAAGCTTCTTAACATATGGCATCTCAAATCCCTTTGTTCCTGGGTGGCTTTCCACAAGTGAGATACACAAGGTAAACCATAGAAATGGGCCTTGTGTAACCACTCAACATGACCCATTCCTTCCATTCCACCCAGGTGTTTCATTCACTTATTTGTTTTATTAAACAAAAAACAAGTCCAAAGACTTAGAAATATTTTCTAATAGCATGAATATATAACCACCCTTGGTTGCTACTAGCTAGGTGTAAGATCCCTCCTTTATAAAGGAAAAAGGATCCCTGTGACTGCAATGCTAGTCCCTGGATCAATGCTAGCATCCATAGTTTAAGATGAAGTACACAGATACAAAGGTCATTTATTACAGCCATTCCAGAGATAAACATAGTCTTTACAACTCCAAGGCCACAGGCCTAATACAAGAGTTTGAATAAGTAAATAAATAAGTATTCATCTTCATGTGCCATAGGCAAACATGTTTAGTGTAGACTCATGACACCTAATCCTCATCAGAGTAACCTGCAACATCAAAAGTTACAGCCACAGTGGGTCAATACTTTGGAATAGTATTGGCAAGTGATACCTTAGTAAATTTTAAGTGGACTAGATACTATATGCAATTTGGCTAAGTGTAGATTTTGCCTATTAGTTGAAATCACTAAGTTTTTCTTTGTCAAAACTTTTCCCAAGGAACCACCAATAGACATTGAGGTCCTTCACCCTTGTTCACCCACAAGTTTTTATTTGGAAATTGGGATGAGGAGATTCTTGATAGCTTCCATGCCTTGATGCTCAAGTTTTCCATTGCCATGGACTTGGCTAAGTACTTAGATTTTTCCATCTGCAGAGGTTGTGCACTTTCCCCACCAGACTTGGTTTCACCAAGACAGGACCTTTCAGAAGCCTTCCCTTAGACCAAATGGATGCGCTCCAACCTATCATTCCCACTACCACCAACTGTCCAAATGGCTAAGTTCTAGCAACCTATATGGTCCAGGCAGAGCCCATATTGCCAAGTGGCTGCACTAGAAGCTTCTTAACACTTGGCCTCTAAAATCTCTTTGTTCCTGGGTGGCTTACCACAAGTGAGATACACAAGGTAAACCATAGAAATGGGCCTTGTGTAACCACTCAACATAAAACTTTCCTTCCATTCCACCCAGGTTTTTCATTAACTTAGTTGTTTTATTAGGTAAAACACAAGTCCAAAGGACTTAGGAATATTTTCATCATAGCATGTATATATATTTCACCAACCCTTGGTTGCTACTAGCTAGGCTAAGCATGGCATAGATAGTAACTTAACTTAAAATTTCCCTAGCATTTCTACAACTACTAGGATTTCCCAACATGGCATATAAGCAAAATATAGCATGCAAGTCTAACAAAATATTTCTAATGCTTAGTAGAAAACATAGGAATGATAATATTCATGAAGTACCACTTGCCTTGGTAGTTGCGAGAGTAGCACTCCTCACAATCACAATCACTAGCACCAAAATCTACACAAAGAATGGTAGCAACAAATTACACACCAAACATATACAATCAAAAATATATGCATGCATGCAAGAATGATATGTGATGATTTTTAAAACTCAACCAAGCAAGTGCATAGTACTGATTCCTAAACAAGTCAAAAACTTTCCAAACAATATATATTTAACCCTTAAAACAATTCCTAAACAATTCATATACTCAAATAAGCCCTACACATATTTCTGCAAATAAATCCTTTTTAACAGAAGCAAAACTTTAAACACATTGCATAATCATAAAGAGCTTGCTCTCCTGATTCCAACGGTATAAAATTTGTCAAATTCTAACGTGGGGATCAAAAGTTATAGCTAAATCAAATTCAAACAATAATCTGATTCAAATTGCTTTTAAACTCTAATACCGCCACGGCGCTTCCTATTAATATACCGCTGGCCGGATCGCTTCCGTGTCAGAGGATCAACTTAGATCCAACGCGCCAGATCTAAAGAAAACGGTTCATCCCCGTTCTAATCTAATCCCTATGATGCAGATCTAACGGCGGTTGTTGCTTTGACCAAAGTCGAGCGGCGCTAGCGGCGGCGACTGGCGGCGGCGCCTCTGTCAGAGGTGCTACCGGCGTTCTAGGTCACGCGGGAGAGGGGGAAGGGGTTTACCGGAATCGCAGAGAGCTGCTGATGCTCAAGGTGGCGGTGGTTCGGCAAGGGGCGCTCTAGAGTGGCCGAGGGAGCTCGTCGGAGTTGCGGGCGGCGTCGGGTTGGAGTGGACGGCGACGTTGGCGACATTCTTGGTCTCCCTAGCACAAACCAATGGCATCAGATGATTCACAAGACAGTGGCGAGCCTAGTCGTATGTGAGAGAGGTCAAGGGGCGCTCAGTGCTTACCGCAATTGATCGTCGGAGAAGAAGAAAGCGCCAGGCACTTGCGGTCGTCATCGTTGGCGAGTCTCCAGACGGTCCTAGCATGCACCAATAGGGTGAGAATATGCACATGGTTGTCGTGATCATTCTGGAAAAGTTAGACAGCAAGGAGCGACGGGGTCTTACCGGAATACCTCGCCGGAGTTGGCTCTGACTGCGGCGGTGCAATACGAATTAGAGGCAGCCTGGTGGCGAGAAGAGTGTGCAGTGTGGTGGGAAATGGTCGCGAGGGGGAGAGGTTTATGTAGCCGGAGCTGGGCGTGGAGTTACTCGCGGAATCAATGGGAATCAACGCGGCAGTGACTGCGGCGAGTAACGGCGGAGTGAGCGTCGGAGGCGCGCGTGATTGACGAAGACGACGACGTGGTCACGGGTCCACTTGTCAGCGAATAGAACAGAGAGGGGGTGGGGTCCTGGCGTCAGTGACTCCGTGGGTGCGTCTACGAGTGAAAGAGAGAGAGGGGGAACCCGGGTGGGCTTAATGGGCTGGATCTGTGTAACACCCTCAGAATCGGACCTATGCAAGTTTTAGCGAAACCCGCCAAACCCGCATAGAAACGATTCAAAGGTGCCCACCAGGCACTTTCGTGCGGGTGGAAAACGAAGTAATAACATTACACAACAGTCCTCGATGGGACCCACAGAACAGATATATATATAACGGCGACTCCATGAGTCAAGAATACAAATATAATATACAAAGATCCAAATCACCTTGAAAACGATAGAGCGTCCAACTACGGACAAGATGCAAATGGGGCTAAGAGCCCTGAAGAATAACCAATGGCGTCCATAACCTGCCCGAGCCAAGCGGAAGGGTAACCCCGCTAACGACGCCGATCTCAAACCTGCTTAAACAAAAGGTGCCGACAAAGGGCAAAGGAAAAAGAAGGAGCGTCGATCTTGAGGCCGAGACAATGAGGCTAGAATTGCGGTCCTCGCCTACATAGGTATGGTGGATCAAGCGGCAGCATGCACTAAACAACCTACAGAGACTCGATACAACTGGCGGTTATCAGAGAGGGGTAAGAAAGACCTATCCGGATCCAACCTGAAGCTAACACCAAACAACCCATCCTGGTGTTTCCCCCTCGAGACCAAACGAGGAAGTCAACCGAGGAACTCACACAGTTGGCAGTTTTATTTATTCGGTTATCGTTGCAGCAATTACTAGTCAGGTTTAGATAATCATCCTGATAAAGTAAACAGTGGGCACTTTTAGTTAACCATTCCGTTATAGTTGCAACACTTACTAATCAGATACAGATAGCATGAGATAAACCCAAACCCAGCAGTTGTTGGTACTTATATGCAGCCATTCCGCTAGAAGTTGCGATTTACTAGTCAGGTACAATGGTCGCAAGCGACACTCCAAACAAGCAATTGTGGGCAGTATTAATTAGCCATTCCATTATAGTGAAGCTGATTACTAGTCATTATAAAGTCAAATTTATAGCAATAAACTTTAGTTATGCTTGTCTATGATCGAGATACTCTGCTCCAAGTCGTCCATATCCGCGGACACGGCTTTCAGAAAGTTTTACCCGGCCGGGGTGCACCAATAGCAACACACGCTCGATCAACCTCGGAAAAACCAAATCAAAACCCAACGAGGCTTTCACGACTGAACAATCACAGGATTCAGAAATATTTCAGGGGGCCACCCCATTGAGTAGATCCCGCAACGGAGTAAGCAAGCTCCGAGACGGACTCAAGGTTTGCGACAATGGTCTGAAACGATCGGGAACCCGAAAGTGTGGCTGGGCTTGTCGATACCGAAAACATTCCGCTTACCTAAACGACAAAGTGTGCTCCTCGCACAATTTAAATACAGAAAGTAGCATGGCATAAGTACAGGATCGTAAATAAAACCTCAAACTAGTTTGTGGCCCCAAGAAATAAGACTGAATCAAGCTCTGGCTCAGGGGGGTCCCATATACCTCCCGGATGTGGATAGCGCGATAAATCAAGGAACATGTATCAAGTACTCGGGGTCTTACGGGACACAAGTGGGCGTTCGGAAACCAAATATTATCTATCACCCACCGATGCCTCTGCTTATTTCAATTTTAGTTGTTAAACAGGAATTTAAAGTGAACGGTAAGTAAAACTAAGATCAACTTCAACGACAACATGCGGCAATACATCAACAACTGTGGCATATGACGACACACAACAGCACTTTAGCAAGCGACTACGACGCGCAAGTCCAACTATCTACCAAACAACAGGTAATAGGATGTGTCCAAGGCAATATAGGGCTGCACGGTATATCACAGGTACGGAAACTAAAGCACCGCAACACAGATAGCAATAGATCAACAGGAGGGAAGTAAATACTATAAAAGTAAGATAGGTAGAAAGGGGGAGATGCTCGCCTGAAAACATTGCCGAAGGGTTATCCGAAGATCGGGGCGAAGCTCACATCAACTCAACGGCCTTATCCGCGAAGAACCAAAACACTAGAAGAAACACCGGGTGCAATATTTAAGATCGGCAGAAGATCGACATGATGCATGTATGATGCATGACATGGCAAAGGTGCGATGCAATTAGGTCATGTTAAGCGGAACCGGGGTCGCGACAATTAGTTAGGTGGTTCATGTTATTTAGCTACCCCGCAATTTAAGTGTTGCATTAGCAAGACAAAAGATGGCACCGGTTCGCTACACAAGTTTAGATGAGGCCGATATGAGACTAGATTTGCCCGCATATGGGCCACATATTTAATTAGAGGTGACTCGGCATAAGGCCCCCAAACCACATGATATGGATGCATGCATGAACAATTTACATGCAACAGTTATATAGGTGACATTTATAAATTAGGGTTCTCGGATAAGGGTTTCACACTTTAGGGGGTCTCGACGAACTTGGGGTTCCGGGGTTCGGGGTTGGTCTCGGGGTCCAGGGTTCGACGGGTTCGGTCTCGACGGGAACATTCTCGGACTCCGGGATCGTTCTCGGTTATCGGGGTAGTGCTTGTCGCGTCCGCGTCTTCGGGTCATGTCGACGGTCATAGCGTTCGGGATGAAGCACTTGTCGCATCGGGGGCTCGGTGTCCGGGGTGAAGTACTTGACGTTCTCGAGGGAGTACTTGTCGCACATGTGGTCTTCGCCCCTCCGATGATCTTGTCGTCGAGAAGAACTTGTCGGGTTCGCGTATCGGGTCGGTTCTGGCATCCGGGTCACGGCATCTTCGGGTCCGACTCCGGGAAGGAGAACTTGGCGTTATCGGTAGATCTTGGCGTTCGGGTACCCGACTTCGCATCCGGGACGAAGGTCTCGTCGCATGTGTGGTCGCGGTCCGCGAAGGCCTCACGAGGATGGCGACGCATATCGAAGATCTTGTCGAGCGAGCCTTACCCATCGAGGAGGTATCACTTGGCAGCGAAGTGTGCACAACATCGAAAGATCTTGTCGGCTTCGGAGACCAAGGAAGAAGCCAATGTGGGCGTCCATAACACCACAATTACATGGCCAAACACAAGGATTGTTGTCAGGCAACAACACCTCCTGGGGAACAGCAACACTGCAGGGCTTGGCGGCGGGCACGGAGGTTGACGAGGGCGGTGCGGAACTTCGGGGCCGTGGGGAGCTCGGCTCGGCGGCGGTCGAGGTGGAAGGCGGGGGCCGGCTCGCGCGGCCAGAAACGCGGCGGGGACGGCAGGCGACTAACGACGACGGTGTCGGAGAGGCTGCCGGGGTGGAGCGGCGCGGAAGGGGGAGGCGCGGGGCCTGCAGGGCGGCGCCGGCGGCAGACGCGCGGCGGACGCGGCGGTGGCCGACGAGGTGCTTGGAGGGCGACCGGGCGACGTGAGGCGACGCAGGGTCGGAGCCGCGACGCCAGCGGCGCTGTCTCCTGGCGCGCTTCATGAGGAGAAGCGGGTCAGCGCGGTGGCGGCTCTGGCGACGCATGGAGGGAAGGCGTGGAGGCCGTGGCGACAGGTCGGGCCGGGTCCAGCGGCGCCAGGCTGCTCTTTCGGTGGGCGCGAGGTCGGAGAAGGGGCGGGCCGGAGGAGTCAGCTGGCCAGCCGGGCGTCGGAGGAGGCCAACGGTACCGGGCGGCTAAGGCGGCTAAGGCGTGAGGGGCTCCGGAGGAGGTCTGGCGAGGTGGGAGGCGCGGTGGAGGGCGCGGCAGCTTCCGCTGGGTGTGAGAGGCCGGGCGCTGCTCGGTGGGGGCCGGGCTAGCGAGGAGGAGGCGTCATGGAGAGGGGGGTTGCAGTCAAGTGGAGGAGCGGCAAGGAGCGCGGAGGGAAGGGGCTGGGCGGTAGCCGGAGAAGGGGAAAGGGTAGCCGGGGTGAGGGGAGACAGCGAGAGGGAGGGAGAAGGAGAGCGGCGTCGGGTGGTGGGAGAAGAGGAACAGGGCACGGGCGGTGGTGGGACCCGCGGGCCAGGGGCTGTCGGTCGGTCAGGGGGTTCGGTTGGGGCCCAGGTGGGGGGTTGGGCGCGTCAGGGTGGGACCGGCCACGGTTGGCAGCATGTTGGCGTGTGTGGGCTGTGTGGTGGTTAGGAGAGAGAGGAAAAAGGGGAGAGAGGCTGGGGTGAGGTGGCAGGATTTAATTGGGGGGGAAGAGAGGGAAGCTGAGGTGGCGAGCTGCTACTGGTTGGGGTGAGGTGGAGAGGAGGGCTGGGTAGATAGTTTGGTAGGAATAGGATTAGAGGTGGACCGTTTGTAAAAACCTGGGGATGGTCGTGCGGGTCGGGTTGGCCCGTTCGACTGCCCCCGCCAAAACAATTAAACTTTTTATTTGATTTAAACGGGCCGTGTGCAAACCGATAGCGACCAAAAAATAATTACTCCGGAGAACCGGGCTTTGCATTTGAATTAAGATGGGGCGTTTGGAAAACAAAACTGGGTTTCTCCGGAATGGTTTTATGCAAGCAAATGCAAGATGATGACGATGCTCAAATGCAATGTGGCATGATGACATGAGCATGCTGTCGTGATGATGCAATGCACAAAAACAACGCGATTTTCTAGTAGTGGTTTTGCGGGATGCCACAATCTGTCATTGGGCTAGAAGTCTGGCGACGGCCCTTTTCTATTTCCTTTTTCTTTTTCTGTTTTGATTTTCTGGAATGATTTTCAAATGAATTCAAAAGCTATTTGAATTCAAATCTTTTTAGGATTTTTGCAGTGTGCAACAGTCACAAATTTGGGCATAAAACCAAGTGGTCACTTTGAATTGGCTGGGTCATTTGGAATAAAATAGAATAAACAGTGACATAGCACTTGTTTTATATTGGTTTTGAATTTGGTTTTCAAATTGTATTTGCTTTGAAAACTTGGGTTTAGGTCTTAGCAATCTAGCAACTCATTCTGAAAGCAATAATCCACAAGGTTTGGTTTCATGAACAACAATCTCTCATAGAAAGAGTAGCATTTGTTTCAAATGATGATCACAAAAAATAATGAGCTCATATGCTCCTGTTTTTGAATTGTTTTGTTTGAAATGAACTCTATATGATCATGGATGCATGGATGATATGCATGAGTTTGAAACATGATTTTAGGGATGTTACAAATCTAACCCCCTTAAGGTGAATCTCGCCCTCGAGATTCGGTTTGGCTAGCAAATAGGTGAGGGTGGTCTTTTCGAAGATCGTCTTCTCTTTCCCATGTTGCTTCCTCTTCGGAATGATGGTTCCATTGAACTTTGCAAAACTTGATAGTCTTAGTCCGCGTGACTCTTTCTGCCGTCTCAAGAATCTTGATTGGTTTCTCTTCATAAGTAAGATCACTTTCCAATTGAACCTCCTCCAAAGGTATAGTATCCTTCAAAGAAGTTTCTTCCATTTCTAGATGACATTTCTTGAGTTGACTCACATGAAACACATTACGGACAGCTGACAGAGATTCCGGCAGCTCAATTTCATAGGCAACTTCTCCTTTACGACTCGGAATCTTGAATGGTCCAACATATCTTGGTGCCAATTTTCCTTTGACTCTGAATCTCTTCACTCCACGAAGTGGTGACACTCTAAGATAGGCTCTATCACCAACTTCGTAGGTGACTTCTCTACGCTTAGGATCTGCGTAGCTTTTCTGTCGGGACTGTGCTATCTTCAACCTGTCCTTGACCAACTTGACCTTCTCTTCGGCTTCTTTGATGAGATCTGGTCCGAATAAACATGAGCTTGAAGACAATGGCCTCCGTGGTAGGCTCTGTCTGGCGTCCGGGCTGGTTGACCTTGAAGCCCCAGAGGTCCTTCCTCTCAAACTTGGTGAGGGGAAGCACCATGATGGTGGGAAGAGGGAGATTGAGCAAAGTAGTAAGCTCAACGATACGAGGACCAAAGCGGGTAACCTGGAACTCCTCAGCAGTGTTGATGGTAACAGTAGGCATCTATTTATAAGATAGAAAAGTTAGAACAACACAATTCAAGATAAACAAAAGACAATACATCACATACATATCCTTGGAAATCAAAACACACAAGTCATGGCACACATGGATCCATTACAACAACCAAGGTTCAACTTATTTTAAAGTCACATTTTGGAAAATAAGGTGATAAGTGGTGGTCCAACTAACGAAGTACGTTACAATCCTATCTCACTGGATCTGTTGGCTAACACAATGTTTCTAGAAGCAATCAGCCTATCCTGCTCACATGACTCCATCACTAAGTCTATAATGTCTCCTCTTAAGGTTTGGTTGGTAGCTTCCAACTCTTGGGTATGTTCCTTCTCTTTCTTTAGATCATTTTGGAGGTTGAGCATTCTGCACTTGACTCTATCACCAAGTTCTTTGATGGTCTTCCAAGCTGCATCCCTTGCTGATTCAAAGAATGTAGTGTGCACCACTAAATTGGTGAACATGCAGAATCCTTTTTCCTAATGTTTGGCTTCCTTGTTTTTATACAAGTGAAGTTGCACCCACCAGTATTCCACTCCTTCATCCCTCATAGGAAATCCTTTGTACACAGCTGCACGTTGTATCTCTAATGCATCCATGAGGTCCTTGAGAGCCTTGGGGAATTCTGTCTCACACTCCAAAGTCATTGTCATGAGTGGTCCTTTCCTTACGGCTTCGTTGATGGAGTTCATCTACAAATAGAGATGAGAAAGAAGATTAGAAAAGTTTACGAGAAGATTAGACAAGTGTAGAAGATGAAATTTTTTCCTTAGTGGTTTCCAAACCTAGGGTCATAATCCTACAGGCAACACAGTGCTCTAATACCATCTGTAAGATCCCTCCTTTATAAAGGAAAAAGGATCCCTGTGATTGCAATGCTAGTCCCTAGATCAATGCTAGCATCCACAGTTTAAGATGAAGTACACAGATACAAAGGTCATTTATTACAGCCATTCCAGAGATAAACATAGTCTTTACAACTCCAAGGCCACAGGCCTAATACAAGAGTTTGAATAGGTAAATAAATAAGTCTTCATCTTCATGTGCCACAGGCAAACATGTTGAGTGTAGACTCATGACACCTAATCCTCATCAGAGTAACCTGCAACATCACAAGTTACAGCCACAGTGGGTCAATACTTTGGAATAGTATTGGCAAGTGATACCTTAGTAAATTTTAAGTGGACTAGATACTATATGCAATTTGGCTAAGTGTAGCTTGGCTTGCTTTGCTCAAAATAGATTTTGCCTATTAGTTGAAATCACTAAGTTTTTCTTTGTCAAAACTTTTCCCAAGGAACCACCAATAGACATTGAGGTCCTTCACCCTTGTTCACCCACAAGTTTTTATTTGGAAATTGGGATGAGGAGATTCTTGATAGCTTCCATGCCTTGATGCTCAAGTTTTCCATTGCCATGGACTTGGCTAAGTACTTAGATTTTTCCATCTGCAGAGGTTGTGCACTTTCCCCACCAGACTTGGTTTCACCAAGACAGGACCTTTCAGAAGCCTTCCCTTAGACCAAATGGACGCGCTCCAACCTATCATTCCCACTACCACCAACTGTCCAAATGGCTAAGTTCTAGCAACCTATATGGTCCAGGCAGAGCCCATATTGCCAAGTGGCTGCACTAGAAGCTTCTTAACACTTGGCCTCTAAAATCTCTTTTTTCCTGGGTGGATTACCCTAAGTGAGATACACAAGGTAAACCATAGAAATGGGCCTTGTGTAACCACTCAACATAAACCTTTCCTTCCATACCACCCAGGTGTTTCATTAACTTAGTTGTTTTATTAGGTAAAACACAAGTCCAAAGGACTTAGGAATATTTTCATCATAGCATGTATATATATTTCACCAACCCTTGGTTGCTACTAGCTAGGCTAAGCATGGCATAGATAGTAACTTAACTTAGAATTTCCCTAGCATTTCTACAACTACTAGGATTTCCCAACATGGCATATAAGCAAAATATAGCATGCAAGTCTAACAAAATATTTCTAATGCTTAGTAGAAAACATAGGAATGATAATATTCATGAAGTACCACTTGCCTTGGTAGTTGCGAGAGTAGCACTCCTCACAATCACAATCACAATCAAAATCACTAGCACCAAAATCTACACAAAGAATGGTAGCAACAAATTACACACCAAACATATACAATCAAAACTATATGCATGCATGCAAGAATGATATGTGATTATTTTTAAAACTCAACCAAGCAAGTGCATAGTACTGATTCCTAAACAAGTCAAAAACTTGCCAAACAATATATATTTAACCCTTAAAACAATTCCTAAACAATTCATATTCTCAAATAAGCCCTACACATGTTTCTGCAAATAAATCCTTTTTAACAGAAGCAAAACTTTAAACACATTGCATAATCAGAAAAAGCTTGCTCTCCTGATTCCAACGGTATAAAATTTGTCAAATTCTAACGTGGGGATCAAAAGTTATAGCTAAATCAAATTCAAACAATAATCTGATTCAAATTCTGTTTTTAAACTCTAACAGCTGCCACGGGGCGCTTTCCTATTGGCCGATACCTCATCACGTCGGATTGTGCTTCCGCGCCATAGGATCAACTTAGATCCAACGCGCCAGATCTAAAGAAAACGGTTCATCCCCGTTCTAATCTAATCCCTACGATGCAGATCTAACGGCGGCTGTTGCTTTGACCAAAGTCGAGCGGCGCTAGCGGCGGCGACTGGCGGCGGCGCCTCTGTCAGAGGTGCTACCGGCGTTCTAGGTCGCGCGGGAGAGGGGGAAGGGGTTTACCGGAATCGCAGAGAGCTGCTGATGCTCAAGGTGGCGGTGGTTCGGCAAGGGGCTCTCTAGAGTGGCTGAGGGAGCTCGTCGGAGTTGCGGGCGGCGTCGGGTTGGAGTGGACGGCGACATTGGCGACATTCCTGGTCTCCCTAGCACAAACCAATGGCATCAGATGATGCACAAGACAGTGGCGAGCCTAGTCGTACGTGAGAGAGGTCAAGGGGCGCTCAGTGCTTACCGCAATTGATCGCCGGAGAAGAAGAAAGCGTCAGGCACTTGCGGTCGTCGTCGTTGGCGAGTCTCCAGACGGTCCTAGAATGCACCAATAGTGTGAGAATATGCGCATGGTTGTCGTGATCATTCTGGAAAAGTTAGACAGCAAGGGGCGACGGGGTCTTACCGGAATACCTCTCCGGAGTTGGCTCTGACTGCGGCGGTGCAATACGAATTAGAGGCAGCCTGGTGGCGAGAAGAGTGTGCAGTGTGGGGGGAAATGGTCGCGAGGGGGAGAGGTTTATGTAGCCGGAGCTGGGTGTGGAGTTACTCGCGGAATCAATGGGAATCAACGCGGCAGGATCAAGCGAGTAACCATGAGTGAGCGCCGGAGGCGTGATTGACGAAGATGACGACGTGGTCACGGGTCCACTTGTCAGCGAATAGAACAGAGAGGGGGTGGGGTCCTGGCGTCAGTGACTCCGTGGGTGCGTCTGCGAGTGAAAGAGAGAGAGGGGGAACCCGGGTGGGCTTAATGGGCTGGATCTGTCGTTGGGATAGAAGTCTGGCGACGGCCCTTTTCTATTTCCTTTCTCTTTTTCTTTTTCTGTTTTGATTTTCTGGAATGATTTTCAAATGAATTCAAAAGCTATTTGAATTCAAATCTTTTTAGGATTTTTGCAGTGTGCAACAGTCACAAATTTGGGAATAAAACCAAGTGGTCACTTTGAATTGGATGGGTCATTTGGAATAAAATAGAATAAACAGTGACAGAGCACTTGTTTTATATTGGTTTTGAATTTGGTTTTCAAATTGTATTTGCTTTGAAAACTTGGGTTTAGGTCTTATCAATCTAGCAACTCATTCTGAAAGCAATAAGGCACAAGGTTTGGTTTCATGAACAACAATCTCTCATAGAAAGAGTAGCATTTGTTTCAAATGATGATCACATAAAATAATGAGCTCATATGCTCCTGTTTTTGAATTGTTTTGTTTGAAATGAACTCTATATGATCATGGATGCATGGATGATATGAATGAGTTTGAAACATGATTTTAGGAATGTTACACTAGGCTAAGCATGGCATTGATAAGACTTAGAAATATTTCTAGCAATTCTACAACTACTAGGATTTCCCAAGTATAGCATATAGATCAAAAAAATATCCATGCAAGACTAGCAAAACATTTCTAATGCATAGTTGAAAAACATAGGAATAAATCATGAAGCACTACTTGCCTTGGTAGTTTGGAGAGTAGCTACAATCCTCACAATCACAATCACTATTTGCACCAAAATCTACACATAAGATAATGGCACAAATCACATACACAATTAATACAAGCAAAAATACATGAATGTATGCAATATGCCATGTGATGATTTTCTACACCAAACAATAAAAGTGCACTGTACTGAATCATAAACAAGTATAAAAAAGCCAAAATAAACTTTATTTTCATTAGCAAAAACTTTTCCTAATAATTAATATACACAAAATAGGACTACACATGTTTCTGTAAAAACAACCATTTTAACAGAGGCAAAACTTTAAACACATTGCATAAATGGAAAGGATTTTCTCTCCTGATTCCATTGATATAAAATTTGTCAAATTTGGACGTGGGAATCAAAAGTTATGAATTAAACAAGTGTAACCATCTAATTGATCTAATTCAAATTTTTAAAACAAAACCCATGCATGCCACGTGGCAGCTTCTGGTTGGTTGGTACCGCTTCGCGCTGGATCTCGCTTGCGAGCAGTTAGATCTGACTAAAACGCACGGCCAGATCTGCTCCTTACCTCTACGTCACAGATTTAATCTCATACGTTGGATCTAGATCCTGCGTCCACAGACCTATCGACCACAGACGGGCAGCGCTAGCGGCGGCGACTAGCGACGGCGGCTCTGTCAGAGTCATTGCCGACGTTCTAGGTCGCGTGGGAGAGGGAGAAGGGGCTTACTGTGCTCGCCGTTTGCTGCTGATGCTCGAGGTGGGCTTCGTTGGCGAAGGGGCGCGAAGAGGTGGTCGCTGGAGCTCGTCGGAGTCGTGCGCGGCATCGGGTGGTTGCAGACGTCAATGTTGCCGAGGCTCTGCGCCATCCTTGCACGAATAAAACGCGTCAGGGGGTGCGCAAAGTCACAGTGAGCAAGATGGTTTCAAGGAGAGATCAAGGGGCGCTCGATTCGTACCGTGATTTCTCACCGGAGTTGAGGAAAGCGTCGGGCACTTGCGGTGGTTGTCGAATCCGTCGATCTAGGCCACGAGCAGACAAGAAAAATGCATGACGTGAGTTGCGTGGTCGAAGGAAGCATGCTAGCATGAACGAGACCGAGTGGGGTGGACGGAGCTTACCGGAATCGTTCGCCGGAGTGGCTCGGTACCACGGCGGTGCGAGAAAAACTGCGGGCAGCCTGGTGGCGCTTCTGGCTAGCTCTGTTGGGGGAAATGGTCGCGAGAGGGAGGGGTTTATGTAGCCAGAGCAGGGGCGGAAATCACTCGCCTAATCAATGCAATTAAGCGCAGCATCAGTGGGGGAAACGGCAGCGGCGAGGTGGTCGTCGGCGTTGATTGAGCACGAAGGGGTGACATGGCAGTGAGGGCCTAGTTGTCAGCGAGTGGGTACGCGTGTGCGGGGTAGGAAACGAGGGGAGAGGGGGAAACGACCAGGGTGGGCTTTGGGGATGATTCTGGTTCTGGGCTTGATTAGAGGCGCTGGCTTTTTCTAATTCTTTCTCCTTTTCTATTTTCTGTTTGATTTTCCAGGAATCAAAATCAAATGAAACCAAAAGTATTTGAATTCAAATCTTCTTTGGGTTTTTGTAGAGTGTAACCTTCATATTTTTTGGCATAAAACCATGTGGTCACTCTGCATTTGCTTGGTCCCTTTGAATAAAACAAAATAAATAGTGACATAGCACTTGATTTGAATAAGTTTTGAAAATGGTTTTAAAACCATATTTGTTTTGTAAATTTTGTTCCAAGCACTAACATTCAACCAAAACAATCTGAGAGCAACAAAGCTTGGTTTTAAAACAATTATACTCTCATTTGAGAGTGGCATTTGATTAGTGTTTGCTCACATAAAATAATGGCACCAAGTTCTACTGTTTTTCTTGAAATGAGTTGGAAATTTGATTCCTAAATGATATGCATGCATGGATGATATGCAATCTTTGAAAACATGATTTTAGGGATGTTACACTAAAGTTTGGAGTTTGTTTGCGTGCCTAGACATCTTAAGCACATGCTCACTGATGGAGCTGTCCTCTTCCATCTTGCAGTTAAACAACTTTTCAGAAGCCTCATAACTCTCAACTGCCACATGAGCCTCAAATATCATTTTGAGTTCACGGACAATATCATGTGGGTCATGGTTCTCAAACCTTTTCTGAAGCTCCGATTCCAAACCATACAAGATGGCACACTGAACTATGGAGTACTGATTCTTCCGAGCGAGGAAAACATTTTTTACCTCGTCGGTAGCATCAGCTGCAGGCAGGTCACCTAGCGGTGCATCTAGCACATAGGTCAAATTACCAGCATTGAGGACAGTCCTCACATTACGGAACCAATCCGTGAAGTTGCTTCCATTGTTTTTCAACCTTTCTTTCTCTAGGAACGCATTAAAATTGATGGTAGGGTCCGCCATTGATCTACAACATATTTGCAATAGTTTAGACTAATTTTATGACAAATTGAGTTCTAATTAATAGTTAAATTAATATAGGTGAACTCCCACTCAAAACAATATCCCTCACCTTGTTTTAGTGATCACACGAACCAAATCCACCACATCAAAAACGGATCATCACGAGAGTTGATGTAGTTTCAATGGCGAACAATCAACATGTTCATCATATCTACTATATGACTCATGCTTTACCTTTCGGTGATCCGTGTTCCGAGACCATGTCTGTACATGCTAGGCTCGTCAAGATCAAACCTTAGCTTCCGCATGAGCAAATCTGGCTTGCTCACGTGTATACACTCGCAGAATCTAACACACCCGATCATCACGTGGTCCTTCGAAACAACGAGCTTTAGCAACGGTGCTTACTAAGGATGAACACTTTAAAAATTGAAATTGTGTGCATGAGGGATCATCTTATAATGCTACCATCGTTAACTAAGCAATACAAGATGCATAAAAGGATTGACATCACATGAAATTCATAATATGTGATATGATATGGCCTTTCTTCTTGTGCTTCCGATCTCCATCTTCAAGCACGAACATGATCTCCATCATCACCGGTATGGCGTCAAGGTCAATGTCGCTGTTTCATGGTTGTCTTCCACCAGCTTCAACTATTACAACTACTTTTAATAGAAACGCAGGTCTTAACGGAATTTAAAGAACAACCATATGGCTCCTGCCAGTTTCCACTTACAATAAGGAACATTGCATACATCATATATAATCACAATCATGGCCATATCACATCACAGCACACCCTGCAAAACAAAGTTAGACGCCTCTAATTTTCTTTGCATGTTTTACGTGTTTTGGGGCTTTCAATAAGTGTCGATCTAACTTACGAACAAGAACCACAACATTGATGTTTGAACTATCAAGTGCCCATTGTAAATTGAATCTATACTATGACGAGAGAGACATACACCCGCAAAGCCACTTATGCAATACAAGTTGCATGTTAAGCGTGGAGCAAGTCTCATGAAACGATGTCATGTAAGGTTAGCCCGGGCCGCTTCATCCCATCATACCGCAAGATGCAAAGTACACAAGAAGCAATTGATAATAAAAGCACCACCGCCCACAATGACCATTGTGTTCTACTCGTGCAACAGATCTACATATAGACACGGCTCTGATACCACTGTAGGGGTTTGTAGCATGGAAAACAAAAAAATTCTACCGCATGCACACAAACAAGCCAAGATCTATCTACTAGATTATAGCAACGAGTCGATAAAGGAACTCACCCTCGAATATTCCAAAGCGGTTAACGAGAGCGGATTCTCGTGGGTGATGTAGTCTTACACTTGCCGATCTCAAGATCGCGTAGACGATCCTTCCGGCGCTGCGTTCCAGCAGCGCTTCCGCAGTCGGTCACACGTTCGGTACTAGATGAAGACCTTCCTCTCCCTTGTTCCAGCAGGCAGCGGAGGTTGTAGCACTCTCCTCCTGATTCCGGTAGCATGACGGCGTGGTGTCGGAAGTAGAGGGGAGATCTCGCAGGGCTTCTCCTTAAGCCAGAGCGAGTATGGTGGAGCAAGAGAGGTGCCTTGGCGATCTAGGATTTTGAAGAAACAAGGGGAGGGGTGTAGCCGGCGGCTAGGGTTTGGGGAAACCCTAGTCGGTGACTTGGCAAGAGGCCCTAGGCGGCGGGAGCAGCAGGTGGTGGCGCCTGGAGCGTAGGGTTTTAGGTGTGTGGGAGAGGGGCACCCTGCCCCTCCTTATTTAGGTGGGAGGGGGCCGGTTGGGATGAGGGAGTCCTCCTCCAACTCCTCCTCCTTGGCCGGCGGGTGGAGGGAGGGGACTTCCTCCCCAAGTAGGTTTCCTACTCTCCCTCCACCAAGCAAACTTGAGATTTGACTTTTTCAAATTGGCGTTTGACTTTCAAACTTCGATTTGATTTCTCTCTTTATTTTGCCCAGCCAAGTGACCTAGTACATGATGCAACCATTCCATATTGTCATGACACACCCATGTACCCTTCCCCTCTGGAGTGTCGAACCTTCTAGACCCTTCTAGAACATTCCCCGGTGAAAACACCGGAATCTTTTCCGAACTCTGAAGCAGAACTTTCCTTATATGAATCTTATTCTCTGAACCATTCCGGATCTCCTCGTGATATCCTGAATCTCATCCGAGACTCCGAACAACATTCGGTCTCTTACTCATCATTCCATAACTAATAAACAACATCGAATCCTTAAGTGTGTCTCCCTACGGTTCGTGAATTATGCGGACATGACCGAGACACTTCTCCGATCAATAACCAATAGAGGAATCTGGAAATTCATATGGCTCCCACATATTTATATGATTACTTTGCGATTGAATGAACCACTTACATGCCCTGAAGTTTACTTATCCGAGGTTTTGATCGTCTGTATCTCTGCATACCTAGTTCAACCTTGTTCCCGATAAGTACTCTTTTCTCGTTCCCATGGTATGTGATCCCTTGTGAGCCAGTCATATGCTTGTAAGCTAATTGGATGACATTCCACCGAGAGGGCCCAGAGTATATCTATCCGTCATATGGATGGAAAAATCCCACTCTTGATCCATGTGCCTCAACCCATACTTTCCGAACACTCAATGCCACCTTTATAGCCACCCAGTTACGGTGTGGTGTTTGATGTCATCAAAGCATCCTTCCGGTGATGGTGATTAGCATGATCTCATGGTCGAAGGAATTAGGTTACTATGTATCAGAAATATTATAGCAATTGAACTATTAAAATGACTTGATCTTTATGCTACGCTTATCTATAGGAGTATGTCCATCATACCATTCTCCTAATGATATGATCTTGTTGTTAACAACATATCAATGTTCATGATCGGGAAACCACGATCATCTATTAACCAACAAGCTAGTATTATGAAGAGGGTTTACTAGGGACTCTAATTTAGTTTACAAATCACACAAGTATTAATGTTTCCGGTTAATACTATTATAGCATGAATGTAAACATTTATCATAAACACAAAGATATAATAATAACTACATTTATTATTGCCTCTAGGGCATATCTCCAAACAGAACTCAGTGTAAAGGGTTACACGGATGCGAGTTGTGTTACCAACTCTGATGATTCTCGTTCGCAATCCGGATACGTGTTTATTTTAAATGGAGGTGCTGTGAGCTGGAAGAGTTCCAAGCAAGAGACTGTGTCTGCATCTACAACAGAGGCTGAGTATATTGCCGCCTCGGATGCAGCAAAGGAAGCTGTTTGGATGAGGAATTCCCTCATGGATCTTGGTGTGGTTCAGGGCTCGTCCAATCAGTTAGACGTGTATTGTGACAACAATGGTGCTATTGCACAAGCCAAGGAACCTAGACAACACCAGAAGAACAAGCACATACTCATGCAGTACCACCTGATTCGCCAGTTCGTGGATCAGGGTGATATCAAGTTATGCAAGGTACACACGGATGCAAATGTTGCGGATCCGTTGACAAAGCCGTTACCACAGCCAAAGCATGAGGCGCACCTAAGAGCCATGGGAATTAGATGCCTATACATGTGATGTCGGAAGATTGACTCTAGTGCAAGTGGGAGACTGTTGGGAATATGCCCTAGAGGCAATCATGTATGATGAGTTTTCTCATTGTATTCATAAAGATATTAAGTTGTCCTTGTATAACCATCTGATGTGTATCATTGAATATGTGATTCAGTTGTGGAACTATGCATTCATATTGTTTGTACTAAATATCCTTGGCCATCGAGGTCATGCTGGACACACAACTTAGACCAATGTGAAAGTCGGCTTGATGACTCGGTTCCACTTGTCATGGGCATGGAGATGCTATTCCAACTTACACAGATTCGGCTAAAGAGTTTAGCGAGTCGGATTAACCCATATTGAGGTACAACGAACAAGTTGTCATTTATATATCTCAATCAATGTAATCCTTAGACCTGACGTTGTTGCACAGTCCGAGTTGATGATCACCGACTTAGGTTCTATAAAACACTGATCCGTGACTAGGAAGTTATAAAGGCAGAGTTCGGGTCGACTGAGAATCAAGCTGTGTGATGTGAATAACCAAGATGGGATTTTGCCCCTCCGCTTGGAGAGATATTCTCTAGGCCCTCTCGGATGATATGATTCAGAAAGCATGGCCATGCACGACTCGGTTAAGTTTTAACCGAGGCGATCGACTAAGAGTTAGTCGGATGAATCACTTATCTCGGATCGAGAAGAGAGTCGTACTATTTAAGGGATGAAAAATATTCGTTTATAGTCTGACAAGGTATATCGTGAGGCAAAAGGGACTCGGACGCAAGACGCATTGGAAAGGCAAGTCGTCGTAACTCTTTGGTACTTCGAAGTTGGCAAGTTCTGCTAGGAGCCTCTATCGACTGATCAATTGAGAGTCGGACTCCAATCGTGTCCAAGTAGACATGAGCCTACGGGGTCACACACTTAAGAGCGGGAGCAAGTTCGGATTGGATCTAAACCGGAAATCTGGTTGGGTTGGACCTGAGCCGGATTTGGACTGAGTCAGTGAGTCGGACTCACGGTGACTAATATTATATGGGCTTTAGTGAATGGGCCACGAGAGTGGAGCCCACGTTCACTCCCTATGAACAGTAACCCAGAAAGGTTAATCATTGATCGGTTAGGTCATTACATGCGTTGGAAACCCTAGCTCCACAGCAGTCCTGCCGTTGTACTGAACCTAGCAGTTCACCCCCGGCGCTCCTCCTCGTACGTGTGGACACCAGCAGAGGCGTTGTACCATCAGCTCTTGTACAATCGTTGATTGGATCGAGATCACAAGGACTGCACTGCATTCAATAGACGTGCTTCATCAATTCCGCAACTGAGCATCTATTGGTAAACCTCGTGGTCTTCTACCTCAGCTAGATCTTGGGATCACCATGTTGGAGAGAAAAGTTTTGTTTTGTCTCTGCGTGACCCAACACAAACTCCTTTAATGAGAAAGAAACACTTACAACCGAATACCCGGAAGTATGAAATGTTGGGCTTGTTACCGGTAAGTATCTCATAAGAGGTCTTGTCCAAGATTTCGTGGAGATAAAGCTGGTTTGATGAGTGACATACGGTGGATATAGCTTCAGCCTAGAAATTATACAGTGACTTAAATTCAGCCAACATAGACCTTGCCATATCCATTAAAGTCCGGTTTTCCTCTCGGTTACACCATTTTGTTGAGGGGTGTATGCAGCGGAATATTGATGTCTTATCCCCTCTTCGCTTAGAAATTCATTCAGAGTGTAGTTCTTGAACTCGGATCCGTTGTCGCTTCTAATTGCCAATATAGGGACATTGTGTTGTCGCTAAATCTCATTGGCAAAGTCGATGGCCGTTTGTTGAGTCTCACTTTTTTGCTTGAAGAAGTAGACCCATGTATACCTTGAGTAGTCATCAACAATGAAAAGACAATACTTCTTCCCACCAAGACTTGCTGTAACATCCCAAAAATCATAGCTTTAAAACTCATTCATATCACCTTGCATCATTCATGCATTTAGGGTCTTTTCTCAAAAATCATTTAGAAATGGAATATGAGTTATGATTTCATGTGGCATAATGTCTCAATTGAACATCATCCTGTTGATATTTGAATGTTTAAATACTTCAATGCTTGCCTTCATTGATGGAAAGATTAGGAGAGATTTTAAACCCCAAAGATTTCAAAATTAGGAATAAATTCTAAAACCCATTTCAAAGGTTTGCAAACAGGAACAAATTCCTATTTATTATTAAAACCAAGCTGGACCAAGCTTTGCAATATAACCACCTAGTTTTGTGACTGTTTTGAATCCACAAAACCCTACAAAAATTTCCAAGGCAATCTGATTTCAAAAGGATTTGAATTCATACCAAAATTCATACCAGAAATTGGAAATAGAAAAAGAAAAGAACTTCTGAATAGAAAAGGGCCACGCGGCTAGGATCCGGCCCAGTAGAAGAACAGGCCCAGCAAGCCCACCCGGGGAATTCCTTTTCTCCTCTCACGCGCGAGCACACACACTGAGCCACTGACGGCCGGTCCCCACACTCACTGCGTGCACCTCGCTGACGAGTGGACCCTGGACACGCGGTCATCGTCTTCCCCCAAACTCGCTCGCGACCACGTCGCTGCTGCAATGACTGCCGGTGATGGCGCGGGTTAATTGGGCCATTAAACGCAGGCGTTTCTTGTCGACTCCCAGGCTATAAGATCCCCACCACCCCACGGTCATTTTCCCCCAGTCAATCGCACTCACGCCCAGTGCCCTCAAACCTCCGCGAGCCGCCGCTGACAGAGCCCCCTCCGGCGATCAATTCCGGTGAGCCTCGAGTTCCCCTCTGTCTCCCATTCACCCTATCTTATTCAGTGAACTCATACGCATCTTCTGACACCCGCCGTTTGTCTTCGCATGACCCCTAAGCGTTGTAGCGTCGATGGTAGCCGCCACCATCTTCTTCACGAACTCCGAACCCTCTCCGTAAGTAACCACCACCCTTGCCCTCTGGTTGTCGCATAAAATCCTCGTCATCGTGCGCATCTGACAGTGTCCCTATTTTGGCCTAGCACGACGAGAACCCTCGCCAACGACGACAACTGACCGTGGCTGACATTTTCGCGAACTCCGGCGAGCAATCCCAGTAAGTTCCGAGCGCCCCTTGCTTTCTTGTTCACCCGGCGTGTTCGTAGTTGTCCCCTACATCTTCTAAACCCATTGGTTTGTGCTCGGCGACGCGAACATCGGCAACTCAACAACCCCACTTGACGCGCATTTAAACTCCGACGAGGTCTAGAGCCCATCTCCGAACGCCCCTCCACCAGCCAGTACCACGACGAGCTTCAGCAACCTCCGGCGAACCTGGTAATACCCCTCTCCCTCTCGCGGACGACCTAGAACACCGGCACCTTGGCCAGCCCGACGCCGCCATGCGCCGTGGCGCTCGTTTTGGTTAGATGAATCTTAGCCGTTAGATCTGGATCCTCTGGCGTGAAACACTTCACTTATCGAAGGGAATGCGGACAGATCTGAGCAGCAGCGCAAGAATAGTTAGATCCAACGGCTCGGAAGGGTGATCCGTGCGAACCGTGCACGCCGATGAAAGCGACGCGTGGCAAAGTTTTAGATTAAAACAGAATTCAAAATCTGAATTAGATTCAAACTTCAAATGCTTGTATCTTTCAAACGACACGTTGGATTTTTGCACACTTTATATCGTTGAGTTCAGCAAGACAAGGCCTATCAGGATATACCTTTTGTTTAGCATATAGTAACAGTTAAAAATGTTTTATTTGTGGAACAAGTTTGGGGCTATTTTAGATATAAAAATGTCTTTATAAAATTTTCTTATGGACAAATAGGTTTATTGGACAAACTTGTGACATGTTATACTTCAGTAGTCATGAACACACACTTGGTAGAGTTTTTCAAAATTTAACACATGGTAAATTCTTGCATGCATGCATTCATATAATTTTGGTTATGTTTAAATGTGTGTAAATGTATGTTTTGATTTCTTGTGTAGATTTTGACTGTGATTGTGATTGTGAAGAGTGCTACTCCCCACACTACCAAGGCAAGTGATATTTGCATGAATATATATTTGTCCTATGTTTTTGAACTAGCATTAGATATTTTATTATATTATTGCATAATATTTTGTCTAATGGAAAGGTGGGAAATCCTATGTAGTCTACTAGCATTGTTAGGGAATTATCCCTAAGATAAGTTGCCATACTTTCTTAGCCTAGCTTATAGCAAACAAGGGTGGTGAACATCTATATATATACTATATGATAAAATATTCTAAGTCAAGAGACTTATGTTTCTTAATAAAACTACTAAGTTAAATAAACCTCCTAGGTGGAATGGAATGTATGGGTTATGTTGAGTGGTTACACAAGGCCATGGACTTGGGTTGTGTATCACACTTGTGGAATGCCACCCAGGCACAAAGAGGTTTGGAGGCCAAGTGTGGAGAAAGCTTACGGTCAACCACTTGGCAAAATGGGCTCTGCCATGATCATATAGGATGCTAGAACTTAGTCATATGGACAGTTGGTGGTAGATGGGATGATAGGATGGAACGCGTCCATTTGACTAAGGAAAGGCTTCTGAAAGGTCCTGTCTTGGGAAACGAAGTCTAGTGGGGAAAGTGCACAACCTCTGCAGATGGAAAACCTAAGTACTTAGCCTTGTCCAAGGAAATGGACGCTTTGAGCATCAAGACATGGAAGCCACAAGAATCTCATCACTCCAACTTCTAAATAAAAGCTTGTGGGTGAACAAGGGTGAAGGACCTCAATATCTATTGATGGTTTCCTTGGGAATGTTTTTGACAAAGAAAAACTTAGCAATTTCAACTAATAAGTAAAACTAAATTTTAAGCAAAGCAAGCCAAGCTACACTAGCCAAATGCATATAGGACTATAGACCACTTAAAATTTTACCAAGGTATCACTTGCCAATACTATTCCAAAGTATTGACCCTCTGTGGCTGTAACTTGTGATGTTGCAGGTTACTCCGATGATGAATAGGAGTCATGAGTCTACACTCAACATGCTTGCCTGTGGCACATGAAGATGAAGACTTGTGTTTAATTACTTATTCCTTAAAACTCTTGTATTAGGCCTATGGCCCTGAGTTGTAAAAGACTATGTTTTATCTCTGGAATGAATGTAATAAATGACCTTTGTATCTGTGTACTTCATCTTAAACTGTGGATGCTAGCATTGATCCAAGGACTAGCATTGCAATCACAGGGATCCTATCCTTTATAAAGGAGGGGTCTAACAGATGGTATCAGAGCACTGTGTTGCCTGTAGGATTATGACCCTAGGACTGGAAAAACCACTAAGGAAAAAGTTTTTCAACTACTTCTACACTTGTCTATTCTTCTCGTAAAACTTTTCTAATCTCTTTCAACTTTCTTTGTAGATGAACTCCATCAACGAAGCTGTGAAGAAGGGACCACTCATGACCATGACCTTGGAATGTGAAACTGAGTTTCCCAATATTCTCAAGGACCTCATGGAGGCAATGGATGCACATGGTGAAGCCGTGTACAAGGGCTTTCCAGTGATGGATGAAGGAGTGGAGTATTGGTGGGTGCAACTTCACTTGTACAAAAACAAGGAAGACAACCACAAAGAAAAGGGATTCTGCATGTACACCAACACTACCATGCACACCACATTCTTTGAGTCACCAGGATGCAGCTTGGAGGACTATCAAGGAACTAAGTGCTAGAGTCAAATGCAGAATGCTCAACCTCCAAAAGGATTTAGAGAAGAGAAGGAACTCACTCAAGAGTTGGAAGACAACAACCAAGAAATAAGGGAGATGTTATAGACTTAGTGATAGAGTCGAGGAACAAGATTGGTGGATTGCCTCTAGGAACATTGTGTTCAATAATAGGTCCGTGAGATTGGACTGTAAGGACACTTAGTTAGTTGGACCACCACTTATCACCTTATTTTCAAAAGATATCTTAAATAAGTATGGACCTTGAATGATGTAATGAATTCATGTATGCATGGCTTGTGTGACAATTATGTTTCATGGATATGTATGAATGTTTGTCTTGATTTATCTTGAATCGCATTGTTCTAACTTTTAATCTTATAAATAGATGCCTGTTGCCATCGGACCGTTGAGGAGTTTGAGTTACTCGTTTTGGTCCCCATCGTTGAGCTTACCACTGCTTGATCTCCCTCTTCCCACCATCACGGTGTACCCACTCACCAAGTTCGAGAGGAAGGACCTCAGGGCTTCAAGGTGACCCAGCAGGGGCCTTGGTGAGCCCACTACGAGGCCATCGTCTTCAAGTTGATGCGATGATAGGGAGAGGCATGGAGGTAGTCATGCAGGACTGATAGACGGCTGTTAGGCCGTCCTCAGACAGGTTAGGGGTACTCACTTTCACGTCTTGAGACGTGATGTTGTGAGAGAGTCCATCGACTTCGAGGGCGACTCGAGGAGCACCGCCGAGCAACGTCTTTATCTTCAGGACTTAGAGACTCTTCTCGAGACCGTAGATACGGACGGACGAGCGTCATGCTTGGTAATGACGAGCTTCAGCAGTCGCGAGAAGGACAAGCTTTTCTTGCGCAGGATGAGATGATCAAGGAGATGGAGACAAAATTTGAGGCCCAGGACCGCAAATTCAAGAGTCAAGAAAGCGTCCGGGATAGGAACAAGAGAATCCGGGACATGACCGAGCTGAAGTCTAAGGACTTGAGCTTGAGCGCAGCAGATGGTTATTGAGAGGCTTCGCTCCTAGAAGAGGGCTCTCAAGGCCAAGATCGATTCCTTGACCACTACGATTGAGGAGAACAAGACCGCGATGGAGAACGCAGGTCTTACCTTCGTCGAGGAGGAGATTGACGTTGATGAGTAGACATGACCACTCGTTTATCTTATTATTCATACTTGTTTTGTGAACTTGTTTTGGACCATCCGACATGTGGATGGCTTGCCACTTGTGTGTATCACTTCATGAACTTGTTATGCGGTTGTTGAACTTTATTTTCTTGTGTTGCTTAATATGTGTTTGCTTAAGTTGTATTGTGCATAAAACATCTATGGGTATCTCATTCTTATCTATTTGAACGAACCACAGATGCCTCCCCGTCGCGCAAACCCCAACCCCAACAACATCACCCCGGAAATGCAACAAATGATGAATGCGCAAACCCAGCTTATGCAAATGATGACAACATTCATCCAAAACCAGAATAATAATAACAACAACAACAACAACGACCCCAACAACAACAACAACAACAACCCTCCGGGTTTCGATATGCTCACCAGATTTCTGCGTCTGAGGCCAGCAAAGTTTTCGGGGACAACTGATCCCATGGCAGCCAATGACTGGTTGCGTTCTGTGAACAAAGACTTGGTGACGATGGTGCCGATGCTGAAAAAGTCGATTCGACACATCTGTTGGAAGGACCAGCCACATGGTGGGACAACTTCCAAATCACCACTCCCATTGATGAAGTGACATGGGACATATTTGAAGATGGGTTTCGCACGCTCATATCTCGTCGGGATAATGAGTCGAAAAGAAAGAGTTTCACAACTGAAAGCAATGACACCATGATGTGGCAGAATACGTAGAAGAATTCAACAATCTGGCGCGCTATGCACCGGATGAGGTTGATACTGATGCCAAGAGAAAGGAAAAGTTCTTGGAAGGCTTGAATGATGAGCTGAACCTACAGTTATCAGTAGCATATGTTCCAACTTATCAGTCTTTGTGTGACAAGGCTGCTATTTTGGAGAGTAAAATGAAGCAAGTTGAGAGTAGGAAGAGGAAACACTCCGACAAACATAGCTTGGGATCGTCTCACAAACGATCTCATTATGATGACAGTGGCAGCTCAGGATCCCATAAACATGGGAAGTTCAACAAGCACCACAACCACAACCGTCATGACAACAAACACCGTAGTCATGACAATGATAAGTACAAGAACCACAAGGGTGGACATAAGAGCCACCACAGTGGAAATGGTAGTGGAGGTGGAAGTCAGTATGTCAAAAAAGACATCAGTCAGGTTGAGTGCTTCAAATGCAAGAAGCTGGGGCATTATGCTAATGAGTGCCCTGAAAAGAAAGTTGAAGGACCTAACAAGCCAAATCCTTTCCAGAAAGGACAGGTTAACCACATCAATGTGGAGGAGGTCTATGAGGAGCCTGATGCCGTTGCTGGTAAGTTCAGACTCAACTCAATTTCAGCGTTTGTACTCTTTGATACTGGTGCATCTCATTCATTCATATCAAAAGCATTTGTTGAAAAGAATGAACTACCAGTAGAAACCATTGGGTGTCCTATAAGAGTAAGTTCTCCAGGGGGAGAAATGATAGTAAACTCAGGATGTCATGACTTAGTCATAGAGTTTGGAAAACATAAGTTTCCGGTGAACCTAATAATCCTGAATTCCCAAAGGTTGGATGTAATATTGGGAATGGATTGGATGGCTAAGTATGAAGGAGTATTAGATTGTGCAAATCGTACAGTTACACTCACAACCCCCGAAGGAAAAAGAATAAAGTTTAAGTCAAACTTTGAATTCAAAGGAAGTAAGCTAAATTCTCTTAAGGGGGTTAGCATGGACAATGTGCCAATTGTGTGTGAGTATCCGGATGTATTCCACGAGGAATTACCAGAATGCCACCGAGATAGAGATGTGGAGTTTCTAATAGATTTGGTACCAGTTACGGACCAATAGCCAAGAGACCATATAAAATGTCGTAGATGAACCGAAAGAACTCAAGAAACAACTAGGAGAAACGATTCTGAAAGGGTTTATACAACCAAGTTCTTCATCTTGGGGAGCCCGGTTTTGTTTGTGGAGAAGAAGGATAGAACACAAAGATTATGTATTGATTATCGTTCTCTCAACGAGGTTACCATCAAGAACAAATATCCTTTGCCAAGAATCAACGACTTGTTTGATCAGTTAGAAGGAGCATGTGTGTTCTCGAAGATTGATCTTAGGTCAGGCTATTTTCAACTTAAGATAAGAGAGCAAGACATACCTAAGACAGCATTCACCACAAGGTATGGATTGTACGAGTACACTGTGATGCCTTTTGGATTAACCAACGCTCCAGCATACTTCATGAATATGATGAACAAAGTGTTCATGGAATTCCTTGACAAGTTCGTTGTCGTTTTTATCGACGATATCCTAGTCTACTCCAAGAGCAAGGAGGAACATGAAAGACACTTGCGATTGATACTTGAAAAGCTAAGAGAACATAAACTTTATGCCAAATTCAGCAAGTGTGAGTTCTGGTTAGAGAAAGTTGGATTTCTTGGTCATGTTATGACAAAGGATGGTGTGGCAGTGGATCCTGCCAAAGTTTCAAAGAAGGATGATTGGGAATCACCCAAAAATGTGAAAGAAGTTCGTAGTTTCCTCGGCTTAGCAGGTTACTACAGGAGGTTTATTGAAAATTTCTCGAAAGTTGCTAAACCTATGACAGAATTGCTAAAGAAGGACAAAAAGTTTGCCTGGTCTGAAGGTTGTGAAGTCAGTTTTCAGGAATTAAAGAAGAGACTTGTAACAGCACCAGTTTTGTGTCTGCCTGATTTGGAAAAAGATTTCCAAGTGTATTGTGATGCTTCTCATCAAGGTTTAGGTGCCGTACTTATGCAAGATGGTAGAGTCGTAGCTTATGCTTCGAGACAACTCAAAACTCATGAAGTAAACTATCCTACTCATGATTTGGAGTTAGCTTCTGTAGTCCATGCACTCAAAACATGGAGACACTACCTTTTGGGAAAACGTTGTGAAGTGTTCACCGATCATAAGAGTTTGAAGTATATCTTCACCCAGAAGGAAATCAACATGAGACAAAGAAGATGGCTAGAACTCATCAAGGATTACGACCTAAGTTTGCAATACCATCCCGGTAAAGCAAATGTAGTAGCAGATGCTCTAAGTCGTAAGACATTTGTAAATGGCCTTACAAAGGGAATTACAGATGACTTGTGTAAGCAATTCAAAGAACTCAGTTGGAGATTGTACCGAAGGGCATCTCATGTCCTTGGATGTTCAAACCACTCTTTTGGACAAGATCCAGAAGTTCAAAAGGCGATGAGGAAATTGAAAAGATTAAAGTAAACATTGGTCTAGGGAAAGCCAAGAGTTTCCATATTGACGCAGGGTACTTTATGGCACGGAAAGCGTATGTGTTCCACAATACCCGAGATTCAAAACCGATCTTACAAGAAGGTCACAACTCTCCATATTCTATTCACCCGGAAACACCAAGATGTACATGGATATGAAAGAGATTTTGGTGGAACAATCTCAAAAGTGACATCGCCAAACATATCGCTTTGTGTGATGTATGTAGCAGTCAAAGCGAGCACCGAAACCAGCGGTCTACTTCAACCAACGCCTATTCACGAATGGAAGTGGGAAAATATTGGTATGGATTTCATTACGGATTACCAAGGACTAGATCGGGATATGATTCCATATGGGTAGTAGTGGATCGTCTAACCAAAGTGGCTCATTTTATACCAGTGAAAACAACTTATACAAGTGCCAAACTAGCAAAAATTTACATGAGCAGGATTGTATGCCTTCATGGTGTGCCAAAGAGTATTGTGTCTGATAGGGGAACTCAATTCACATCTCACTTTTGGAGACAACTTCATGAATCCTTAGGAACGAGATTGGAATTCAGTACTGCCTTTCATCCTCAAACAGATGGACAAACAGAAAGGACCAACCAAATCTTGGAAGATATGTTGAGAGCATGTGCTTTAGACTATGGAGAAAGTTGGGATGAAAGTTTGCCTTACGCAGAGTTCTCTTACAACAATAGTCATCAATCTAGTATTGGAATGGCACCGTTTGAGTTACTCTACGGAAGAAAGTGTACCACCCCATTGTTGTGGAATGGTGTGGGAGAAAGAAGATTATTCGGACCTGGTCTTATCAAAGAAGCCGAAGAGAAAGTCAAGTTGGTTAAAGACAGGTTGAAGATAGCACAATCCCGACAGAAAAGCTACGCGGATTCTAAGCGTAGAGAGGTCACCTACGAAGTTGGGGATAGAGCTTATCTCAGAGTATCGCCACTCCGTGGAGTGAAAAGATTTGGAGTCAAAGGAAAGTTGGCACCAAGATATGTTGGGCCATTCAAAATTCTAAGTCGCAAAGGAGAAGTTGCTTATGAAGTTGAATTGCCAGAATCTCTATCAGCAGTCCACAACGTATTTCATGTGAGTCAGCTTAAGAAATGTCACCCAGAAATGGAAGAATCCTCTTTGAAGGATACCATACCTTTGGAAGAGGTTCAACTAGAAAGTGATCTCACTTATGAGGAAAAGCCTGTTAAGATTTTAGAGACCGCAGAAAGAGTAACCAGGACCAAGACTATCAAATTTTGTAAAGTACAATGGAATCATCACTCTGAAGAGGAAGCAACATGGGAAAGAGAAGATGATCTTCGAAAAGACCACCCTCACCTATTTGCTAGCCAATCTCTAAGTGAGATTCATCTTAAGGGGGTTAGATTTGTAACATCCCAAAAATCATAGCTTTAAAACTCATTCATATCACCTTGCATCATTCATGCATTTAGGGTCTTTTCTCAAAAATCATTTAGAAATGGAATATGAGTTATGATTTCATGTGGCATAATGTCTCAATTGAACATCATCCTGTTGATATTTGAATGTTTAAATACTTCAATGCTTGCCTTCATTGATGGAAAGATTAGGAGAGATTTTAAACCCCAAAGATTTCAAAATTAGGAATAAATTCTAAAACCCATTTCAAAGGTTTGCAAACAGGAACAAATTCCTATTTATTATTAAAACCAAGCTGGACCAAGCTTTGCAATATAACCACCTAGTTTTGTGACTGTTTTGAATCCACAAAACCCTACAAAAATTTCCAAGGCAATCTGATTTCAAAAGGATTTGAATTCATACCAAAATTCATACCAGAAATTGGAAATAGAAAAAGAAAAGAACTTCTGAATAGAAAAGGGCCACGCGGCTAGGATCCGGCCCAGTAGAAGAACATGCCCAGCAAGCCCACCCAGGGAATTCCTTTTCTCCTCTCACGCGCGAGCACACACACTGAGCCACTGACGGCCGGTCCCCACACTCACTGCGTGCACCTCGCTGACGAGTGGACCCTGGACACGCGGTCATCGTCTTCCCCCAAACTCGCTCGCGACCACGTCGCTGCTGCAATGACTGCCGGTGATGGCGCGGGTTAATTGGGCCATTAAACGCAGGCGTTTCTTGTCGACTCCCAGGCTATAAGATCCCCACCACCCCACGGTCATTTTCCCCCAGTCAATCGCACACTCACGCCCCCAGGCTGCCCTCAAACCTCCGCGAGCCGCCGCTGACAGAGCCCCCTCCGGCGATCAATTCCGGTGAGCCTCGAGTTCCCCTCTGTCTCCCATTCACCCTATCTTATTCAGTGAACTCATACGCATCTTCTGACACCCGCCGTTTGTCTTCGCATGACCCCTAGCGTTGGCAACGTCGACGACTGGCCGCCACCATCTTCTTCACGAACTCCGGCGACCCCTCTCCGTAAGTAACCACCACCCCTTGCCCTCTGGTTAATACGCATAAAATCCTCGTCATCGTGCGCATCTGACAGTGTCCCTATTTTGGCCTAGCACGACGAGAAACCTCGCCAACGAAGACAACTGACCGTGGCTGACATTTTCGCGAACTCCGGCGAGCAATCCCAGTAAGTTTCGAGCGCCCCTTGCTTTCTTGTTCACCCGAGCGTGTTCGTAGTTGTCCTGCACATCTTCTAAACCCATTGGTTCGTGCTCAGGCGACGCAGAACATCGGCAGCAACTCCGACAACCCCACTTGACGCCAGACGAAACTCCGACGAAGTCTAGAGCCCATCTCCGAACGCCCCTCCACCAGCCAGTACCACGACGAGCTTCAGCAACCTCCGGCGAACCTGGTAATACCCCTCTCCCTCTCGCGGACGACCTAGAACGCAGCACATCGGCCACGCCGCCGCTTTGTCACAGCGCCGCTCGTTTTGGTTAGATGAATCTTAGCCGTTAGATCTGGATCCTCTGGCGTAGAAACACTTCACTTATCGAAGAATGCGGACAGATCTGAGCAGCAAGAACGATAGTTAGATCCAACGGCTCGGAAGGGTGATCCGGTGCAAACCGATGCAGCCAAAGAGAAACGCAGCGTGGCAAAGTTTTAGATTAAAACAGAATTCAAAATCTGAATTAGATTCAAACTTCAAATGCTTGTATCTTTCAAACGACACGTTGGATTTTTGCACACTTTATATCGTTGAGTTCAGCAAGACAAGGCCTATCAGGATATAACTTTTGTTTAGCATATAGTAACAGTTAAAAATGTTTTATTTGTGGAACAAGTTTTGGGCTATTTTAGATATAAAAATGTCTTTATAAAATTTTGTTATGGACAAATAGGTTTATTGGACAAACTTGTGACATGTTATACTTCAGTAGTCATGAACACACACTTGGTAGAGTTTTTCAAAATTTAACACATGGTAAATTCTTGCATGCATGCATTCATATAATTTTGGTTATGTTTAAATGTGTGTAAATGTATGTTTTGATTTCTTGTGTAGATTTTGACTGTGATTGTGATTGTGAAGAGTGCTACTCCCCTCACTACCAAGGCAAGTGATATTTGCATGAATATATATTTGTCCTATGTTTTTGAACTAGCATTAGATATTTTATTATATTATTGCATAATATTTTGTCTAATGGAAAGGTGGGAAATCCTATGTAGTCTACTAGCATTGTTAGGGAATTATCCCTAAGATAAGTTGCCATACTTGCTTAGCCTAGCTTATAGCAAACAAGGGTGGTGAACATCTATATATATACTATATGATAAAATATTCTAAGTCAAGAGACTTATGTTTCTTAATAAAACTACTAAGTTAAATAAACCTCCTGGGTGGAATGGAATGTATGGGTTATGTTGAGTGGTTACACAAGGCCATGGACTTGGGTTGTGTATCACACTTGTGGAATGCCACCCAGGCACAAAGAGGTTTGGAGGCCAAGTGTGGAGAAAGCTTACAGTGCAACCACTTGGCAAAATGGGCTCTGCCATGATCATATAGGATGCTAGAACTTAGTCATATGGACAGTTGGTGGTAGATGGGATGATAGGATGGAACGTCCATTTGACTAAGGAAAGGCTTCGAAAGGTCTGTCTTGGGAAACGAAGTCTAGTGGGGAAAGTGCACAACCTCTGCAGATGGAAAACCTAAGTACTTAGCCTTGTCCAAGGAAATGGACGCTTTGAGCATCAAGACATGGAAGCCACAAGAATCTCATCACTCCAACTTCTAAATAAAATCTTGTGGGTGAACAAGGGTGAAGGACCTCAATATCTATTGATGGTTTCCTTGGGAATGTTTTTGACAAAGAAAAACTTAGCAATTTCAACTAATAAGTAAAACTAAATTTTAATCAAAGCAAGCCAAGCTACACTAGCCAAATGCATATAGGACTATAGACCACTTAAAATTTTACCAAGGTATCACTTGCCAATACTATTCCAAAGTATTGACCCTCTGTGGCTGTAACTTGTGATGTTGCAGGTTACTCCGATGATGAATAGGAGTCATGAGTCTACACTCAACATGCTTGCATGTGGCACATGAAGATGAAGACTTGTGTTTAATTACTTATTCCTTAAAACTCTTGTATTAGGCCTATGGCCCTGAGTTGTAAAAGACTATGTTTTATCTCTGGAATGAATGTAATAAATGACCTTTGTATCTGTGTACTTCATCTTAAACTGTGGATGCTAGCATTGATCCAGGGACTAGCATTGCAATCACAGGGATCCTATCCTTTATAAAGGAGGGGTCTAACACTTGCATGAGATGGAGGACCAAAAAGATCCACATGAAGGATCTCCAAGATCCTCTTTCATGAAATAATTGTCTTTCATCAATGGGAGAGTCATGCATCTTTCCTTCAACATAATCCCTGCAAACACGATCTTTGGCAAAGGAAACATTTTATTTTATTCCAAGAATTTGGCCACCCTTGTGAAGACTTTACAAAGTTCTCATGTTGATGTGGGCTAAACGGCAATGCCATAATCAGCCCATTTCGGCATTTCTTAATAAGCACATCTGACCTGCAGTGGTTTTCCCCGAAAAGTCCACCACATACAAGTCATTTTCGACGTGCCCAATGAAAATGACATTTAGAGACTTGATCCACAAGAGTTCCACGATATCATCATCAGTGAAAACTGCAAAGCCCATCTTACCAAGGGCATGAACAGAAAGTAAATTATATCCAAGGGTCACAACAATCATGTCATCCACAAGAGAAATATCGTGAGCAACCACAACCTTTCCAAGACCCAATACCTTTGACTTTGAATTATCACCATGTGAGACGATTATTTGATCAATATTAGGCCTCATATCCATGATGATCTCCTTTCTTCCGGTCATATGACTTGTGCATCCACTATTAAGCACGCATTTAGACCCACCGGAAGCATATCCCTACAAGAAAATTACTTCTTGGTTTTAGGTACCCATTTTTCAATGGGTCCTCTCATGATAGTAACAAGGGTCTTTGGAACCCAAATAGACCAAGCAACATAATTATCATAAGTACCAACATAACTAGCATCAACATTACCATAATAATCACGAAATAACTCATAGTGAGGATTATTAAACCCTACAAAACCATCAAAATTAGTTTTGTCCTTCGTGATGTTATTTTCGGTGGTGCTTGTCTTTGCTTGATCATTCTTGGCCTTCTTCTTCTTGATTTTGTTTTTCGGGCTCTTGGGGACCTAGCCAAGTCCCTCCTTTCCATTGATTGTCCTTTGCTTGCTCATAACCTCATCGAGAACTTCCTTACCTTTGGAAGGGGGTGACTTGGCAAGCTCTTCTTTCAATCTAGTATTTTATTGAAGAATTTATGTATGATTACACATGGAGGTGGAGGTGCTAGGAACATCATACTTGGTTAGTCGAGTTTGGAGTTGATCATGAGACTCATTGAGACTAGAGTATTCATTCTCCAATGTCTTATGGGCAATGTCAAATTTCTCTAGTTTATCAGAAAGTCTAGCATGAGCAGCCCCAAATTCAACCTTCTCCCTTTTAGCTTCTTTGCCTTAGCAATAGCAAGATCAGGTTCCTTCGTAATTTTGTCCACAATTTCATCATGTGAGTCCTCAATAGACTCAAGCCTCTCATCAAGAGAAGCCTGAATCTCTTCTTCAAGAGAGCATTTTTCAAGGATTCTATCTCCATTGCATCCTCTCTTTCAATCCTGCCCTTTTCTTCAAGAAGTTCTTCCGAGTGAACAAGTTGGCCCATGAGGGCCTCGAAATGCATCTTGTGATCACCTTGCAAGTTAGTGATAAAATATTCCAAAGCAATAACTTCTTCCTTAACCTTAAGACTAGTCGAATCATCCATATCAACATTCATGTTAGTCTTAGGAAAGGAAGTGGTGGAAGGTGATACCCCGGAACCTCTTGCCATAAGACAAGTGACGTTCTTGTTGAAGGATTTCTCACTTGGGGAGTAGAAGAGCGAGGCGGTAGGTATAGATGTGGTGGCTATGGCAGCCACCTCTCATGAACCATCATCATCTTCTTCGTATTCACTTGCGGATGACTCCTCTTGAGATACTAATACTATCTTTGGTTGCTTCTTGTAAGGAACATTCTTCTTGACAAATGGATTCTTGTGAGGAGCCTTTGACTTCTCCTTGTGTACCAGCCTACCCCCATGATCTTATCTACTTTAGATTGGTTGCTTGCAGAGGGTATTTTATTTAACATGATTTTTATTTGACGGAACTGCCTAACGGAGCTAACGGTAGTGTAATACAAGGAAACAAATTCAGAATAGGGAAGAATTTTTTTTCAATGTCAAATGGGGAACTTCATTTTAAGCTTGTGTCAAATAGGGAATTTTCTCTCCCAGTAATGTACATATGGGCATAGTCAAACTTTGCATTTTCTGGCACATGAACCATTGAAAAAATAGTTGACTGTCATTCCAAGACATTCCTCTGGGTTGGAGCCGTCAAATCTTGGAAAGTCCATTTTGGGGGCCTTGGCTATGGATTTGTAAAATTGGGCATCCTTATCCTCTTGGTGCATGTACCCTCTGTCACACTGCCCCTATCATGATCTTTGTATTGTCTGTCCTGGTAGTATGGGTTTTGAGCTTGTTGGTTTGGTGGTTGATGTGGTTGTTGTTGATTTTGTGGTGGGTGGTGATTGGGTTGTGGTTGGTTTGGCTGGTATTGTCGTAGGGGATTTGGCATTGTTTGCTGTTGGTAATTTGGAATGGGAGGGTTCTATTTTTTTATGGTAGATAGGTTGGAAATTGGGGTGTGGCTATTGGTAATAGGGTGGGTATGGGTTCCATGGTTGATGTGGTTCTTGGTAGGAAGGTTGGGGTTGGAAATATGGTGGGTATTATGGTGTTGGGTAGGGAAAAGGATTATCATAGTATTAGTATTGTTCTTGGTACTTTGGTTCCTAGTATTGAGGCTCATCGTGGTAGTCTTTCTGATAGTGGTAATGTTCCTAATGTTCAGAGAACTGGTACTCATAACTTGGGTCGGCGGGTTCACTTCGACGCCGCCAGTGTGGAGGTTGAGAGTGGTCGCACACTGGTGAAGTAGAAGGGGGATTGTGGAAGGATCCTTCTGCGTGTACCTCTTCAATAGGAGCTATGGAGCGATCGGTCAGTAATGCCTCTAGCCAAGACAATTACTCACACAAGGTGGTGACTTTTCTCTCTACTCCATTGACCTTAGAACCAATTTCTTCCGAGCGGTTGTTAACATGCTCCATGTCGAGTTTCAGCGTTGCCAGTTTGGCAGCTTCAGGACTTTCTGTACTCTTGGATTTTCCCATCAGATGAGGAAGATGAAGTCGATTCTACCACCGCCATCTCAATCTCCACCAAAAGCACACGAACCAGGAGAGTCATAGTAATTTTACCACCGGAGGCGATGTTCCCCGACAATCTTGACCGATCCTTGGTTAGTGCCCGAGCTGTGTTGCCGCCACCAAGCCGCCGCCGTCGACCACGTCAAGGAGGACGTCACCGCCTCAACGCCGTCATCGACTACATCCTGCCACCGTGATCAGGGAGAGGAGGGTGGGATTTTATGAGAGATCACAACCACCCCATATTCCAGATCGAATTGCCGCCATGGAACTGGAGAGGAGACATTCGAGATCTTGGTCAGAAAATAATTTAGCCGAGAAATTGAAAGCTCTCATACCACTTTGTCAGATCCCGCTAGTAGAGATCCAACATATGCTCCCGATAATGGATACCCAATCGATCAATACTGGGTATTTTCTAAGATAACTAAAAAACATATAGGAAAGTAGGGTTTGCTTAGTAGTGATATATTACTCGATAGCCCTGTCTTCCCGACATGGGAGGCTACAAATAGCCAATTTAGTTCATTATTACAGTCCAGAGGAAAATAACAAGTAATA
Source organism: Avena longiglumis (assembly GCA_030063025.1). NCBI lineage: Eukaryota > Viridiplantae > Streptophyta > Magnoliopsida > Poales > Poaceae > Avena > Avena longiglumis. Next base: position 76,460,411 of record CP125978.1, read on the forward strand.
AAGGGTGATTAACGTAAATTGCGTCAGTCTTCATCTCCACCGTTGGTTGTGCCGCTTCTTCCTAGCGTCGTTGATCTTCACAAGCAGTGGAGAAGCGGTATGACTGAATAATTGGACTGTCGGGTAGAGACAGGGTATCTGACACGCCTTCAGATCCCCTTTGGTATCGATCTTTCCCTCGTAAAATCCACCATTCATGCCGCAATTGCATCTCATCTGACAAGTCTGAACACCGGTTTGGGGTAGGTCATAGCCAGATCTTGTCGTCGTCGTCATTTTCCTCCTCATTAATAGAGTTTAGCTTTCTTGATGAGGATATTTCCACATGGCATTGGGAATTATTGTTCTACATATCATCAAGAAGCTTAGTGGCAACATCAACTTGTTTACCAATGAAGGTACCTCCAGCTGCATTGTCAAGCATAGACTTAGACATATGATTGAGAGAATTACAAAAAAAATAGAGGATTAACCATTCCCAAAGATTTAGTATCAATCAATTTTCGACTTTTTTGATATCTACATGTTGTTGTTTGATTTTGATATATACAGGTTGTGGTTTGATTTTGATTTTGATATCTATCAGTTTTCGACTTTTTTCAGAAAATTATAATATGGTGCATTGGAAGAAGAGTTTGAGGATCTCAAAGATTTGGTTTTTAGACTTTATTTTGTAATTGTGGTAGACAGCTTATGTATTTCTATCATGCCCTATTTGCTACTATAAATATATTATGGTATTAATCTAAAGAAAAAAACTACTCCCAGAAATAAGACGTTCTTGTTTTGTGTTTTTTTTTATAAAAAATTATCCTAAATGTATAAACAATGTTCGTACAAAATTAGAATTGTTAGAAAATATTTTCAATACGAAACCAACTGTACTAATTATGCACGTTGCTTAATTTTTTTGTCTTGGAATAGCGTGCGCCTTATTCCTTAGTATGTGTCTATCTAAAGGGTTTCCTCGTCTTCTCCTTTTTCATGCCACCTCATCTTCTAATATGACAAGTCCACCGGTTGGGGTTAGGGCATAGCCAAATCTTGTCGCCTTCATGGTGATTATTCCCCCTACTCGTCCGTCGATGCCTCACCAAATGTCGGCGAGAAAGACAACCTCGACGTGCATTGCGGAGCATGTGTAGGGGAGCCATGTGTTCAGCATCTTCGGGTACAGTCAGCATAGGGGCACAGGCATGGGCGAATTCGTCAGATCCGGTGCCTTTTCCGTCGGACGAAACGAATAGCCATCCGGTTCTACCCTGACGGGCTTCGAGAAAACTCCAAAGATCACATCACCGTTTATCTGGATCTCTTGAGCAAGGATGCCAAGGTGCACACTAGAGCACCGGTCTCTCCTCATCTGTGGACATCACAGCGCCGAGGGTGTTCAACCAAAGGGATTCCAGCAGGTATGCTCCACAACATGATACCTTCAAAAATAGGAATGATTTCAAAGCATCCTCTTACCTTCGGAACGACAACCTAGCGATCGAATGCATTGTCACTGTCATGAGAGAAGCCCGTGTGTCCGAAACCAGATCATCCCCCAAAGTAGAGGTTGTTCATGAATGGTATTACCATCCAAGATACAATAGTGGGGTTATTCTCTAGGATGACTTATGAGAAAGAATTGATAAAGATAGTTCCTAAGCACATATGATTATGATAGTTGGAAGTGACAAAGATGTTCTTAAGTGATTTGCTATAGAAAGTATTCTTACAAATCAATGGATAATAGGATGATGGATCAAACATATGAGATGGATATTATGTTTGGTTATAGAATTAAGGTTGAGTGTTTACCAAGAATTCCTATCTTCCATACTTCATAATTCTTGACTTTTAATTAAGGAATTCCTTTCCTAGATATACTACTACTTCACAACCATCATCATGTGTTAACATGATGAGATTTACTTCACAAGAATATCCGTATCAATAATTTCTCCTCCTAAATCCATTTGTAAATCCAATGAGCTTGACACTAAAGCTCTACATGATTTCCTCATAGAGATAATTCTCATCTCTAGAATGCTTCTAATGAATCCAAGTCCACTTGAATGATTACTCTCTTACTTCACAAATTACTTTGTAATCTCACTTATAAATCTCCTAAGCTTGTCACTAAATCTTTTCATAATCTTCTCATATATATACTTGATTATATCATACTACTCTACTTTTGATAACTTCCAATCCAACAAGTGGTTACTTTTAACTCCATTCATACACTTCCTTTATCATCCATCACTAATATTACTCCAATATATATATATATCAAATCCTACTTCCTTCAAGTGTTTAGTATTCTCTTAAGAGGAATATACTACTTCTCTAACTCAATGCTACTCTAGCTTCAACTTAGTCATACTATCTTATCACTACTTATCTCCAGTATCTTATATTCCAACTTCCCAATATATCACTGTGAATTGTCATGATTAACCTAGCATAATATATCTATACTAGGGTTTAATCATGTTCTATCCACCAATGTCACTTATACATGATATAATCATTCACTCTTAGTGACTTGAGCATGATCATTATAATCCTTTGATCATTTATGGCTTAGGTTTCTGGTTGGCTAATCAAGGCTTCATCAATACAATATTATAGTTGTATATAATTATCTTTTGAATATCTCTATTAGACTAAGAGATATTATTCATTGACTATGCCTACTTGATCCAATATGATTACTCTTGGTAACTATCTTCAGAATTCATCCTTATAATCCTCTTTGTTACCACATATATCTTTATTCAAGATAGCTCTTCTATCCATTCAGGACTGAGTTAACTCCATCAATTATCATATTGATTTGATTCTTTTCAAACACTACCATCCTATAGATGATACCTATAACTAACATTACCACTTACCCCTTCTTACTTCTTTCTATAAAGGCTTTAAAGTGAATGCTATGACAACAACAAGAGTTGATATATCAAGAATTGATAGGCTAAGAATTGATAAATCAATAGTTGATTACTCAACATTGATGAATAACAGATATTAAGATAAGATTCATTAAGATATTAAGATATTAAGATAACATTGATGAACAAGAATTGATAGGCTAAGAATTGGTATGGAAAGAAAGATATATGGTGAATAGTCTTGACTTGATTTCTTTCCTACTCCATATAACTAAAGAGTTAAGGTTAGGTATTACCATGACATTTATGGTAGGAATATATGAGAATAGAATAGGTCAAGATTTAGTTATTAAATTCTTGTTACTTGAGTTATATTCATAGTTTGGCATTTATAGGTTGTTGTGATGAATACTATGGAATGATCACTTAAGGATATTATATAATTCATTAAGTAATGTGTTGTGATTTAATTTTATTACATTTGATCTACCCTTAGATCAAATCATCTTTACCCAAAATAAGGTTTTTAACAAAGGTCATATTGAAACTTATCGCAGTCAACTTGATGATCTACTTCAATTCCATCAAGTTAAGAGAAGCTTCAATCACTTTGACAAGTTTTATTCAAAAGCGTGAAATTTATTCGGATTTTCTATGCATGAATGCAATGCATACATCTGGGTTCAACTTATTTCTAAGCTCTAATGCTGGGATGTTACAGGAGTCTTGATGACTAGTATATGCATTGTTATGCTTCCTCAATATGTCAATTGCCCCGCTATAATTTGTTCACCCAGCATGTTATCTATCTTAAGGAGAACACCTCTAGTGAACTATGGACCCCGGTCCAATCTTTATCATTGATACATCATCTACTATTACTGTTTACTTTCTACAAGCAACTACTATCTTCCATACTATACGTTTAATCCTTTGTTTTCAGCAAATTAGTGAGATTGACAACCTCACTGTAAGTTGGGGCAAAGTTTCGAGTTTGTGTTGTGCATGTTCCAAGTTGTTAGCAACACCTTGAAGTTGTTTCTTTACTCCTACTAGTTCGATAACCTTGATTTCATAACTGAGGGAAAACTTACTACTGTGCTCATCATACCTTCCTCTTGGGGTCTCCCAACGAAGGTCTACAGTGATCTGAGCCATCACACCCCTTTCGGGGTCCTCTGTTGCAAATTCCATACCAACTATTGTAAGAGAGACAGACAGCCATCAGCTGCATATATGATACAAGTCATATGACAAGTGTGGAACCAGTCTCACGTAAGATTACACGTAAGGTTAGTCCAAGCCGCTTTATCAAACGGTACTATGGTATGAACAAGTACACATGAGAGGGTAACAACAATATGATCAACGCCACATTCATCATGTGTTCTAATCATACAAGCATAACTATGTATAGATCGACTCTGATACCACTTAAGAGATTCACAACCGAAAACAATAATTTTTCTAACTAGCTCAACACCAATGCCAAAATCTGTAATATGAGTTAATGTTGTAATGAAGAGATGTTTTGGTGACATGCCCTTATAGACAAAAAGCGTTAACGTTCACGATAAACTTGGATGATGTAGTCATACTCGTAGATGATCTCAAGGTCGCATTGATCCTCACACGACAACAAGGTGCCACAATTGGCAGCACCTTCGTGGTTTGACACAGTACGGTGCTCAACAATAATTCTGAGTCTCTCCGATCCAGCCAAGATTGCGGAAGTAGATCTTTTGGATCGGAGATCCAGCAGCACGACGGCGTTCGGATGGTGAAGTCATCTCGTATCTGTGGCGTGCCATACAATGCTCAATGAACATGGATGATGTAGTTATACTCGTAGCCGACCTCAAAGTCGCGTTGCTCCTCGCACGACAATCTAGGTGCCACAACTTGCAAGGTGGGACTCAAGGGAGGAGACGACGCAAAGGGGAGGCAGCGCCAATAGGTGGGCCCTACCTCGTTGTAACACCCTCGGAATCGGACCTATGCAAGTTTGGGCAAAATTCACCAAACCCGCATAGAAACGATTCAAAGGTGCCCACCAGGCACTTTCGTGCGGGTGGAAAACGAAGTAATAACATTACACAACAGTCCTCGATGGGACCCACAAAACAGATATATATATATAACAGCGACTCAAAGAGTCAAGAATACCGATATATTATACAAAGATCCAAATCACCTTGAAAATGATAGAGCGTCCGACTACGGACAAGATGCAAATGGGGCTAAGAGCCCTGAAGAATAACCAATGGCGTCCATAACCCTGCCCAGGCCAAGCCGGAAGGGTAACCACTAACGCGTCGATCTCAAAACCTTAAACAAAGGGTGCCGACAAAGGGCAAAGGAAAAAGAAGGAGCGTCAAGATCTTGAGGCCAAGATTGCAGCGAGGCTAGAATTCGGCGGTCCTCGCCTACATAGGTATGGTGGACTGAAGCGGCAGCGGAAGCATGCACTAAACAACCTATAGAGACTCGATACAACTGGCGGCTATCAGAGAGGGGTAAGGAAGAACCTATTCGGATCCAACCGGATGCTATCATCAAACAAAACCCATCCTGGCGTTTCCCCCTCGAGACCAAACGAGGAAGTCAACCGAGGAACTCACACCGTTGGCAGTTTTACTTATTCAGTTATAGTTGCGGCACTTTACTAGTCAGGTTTAGTGAATCGTCCTGATAAAGTAAACAGTGGGTACTTTTAGTTAACCATTCCGTTATAGTGGCAGCACTTACTAGTCAGATACAATTTAACATGAGATAACCCATAAACCCAGCAGTTGTTGATACTTTTATTCAGCCATTCCGTTGTAGTTGCGATACTTACTAGTCAGATACAATTGTCGCAAGCGACAACCAAACAAACAATTGTGGGCAGTATTATTTAGCCATTCCGTTATAGTGAAGCTGATTACTAGTCATTATAAGTCAAATTTATAGCGATAAACTTTAGTTATGCTTGTCTATGATCGAGATCTTGTGCTCCAAGTCGTCCATATCCGGACACGGCTTTGAAAGTTTTACCCGGCCGGGTGCACCAATAGCAACACACGCTCGATCAACCTCGGAAAAACCAAATCAAAACCCAATGAGGCTTTCACGATGAACAATCACAGATTCAGAAATATTTCAGGCCACCCTTAAGTAGAATCCATAGCGGAGTAAGCAAGCTCGAGGCCTCAAGGTTTGGCTAGACGGTGTGAACGACTGGGAACCCAAAGCGGGCTTGTCAACACCGCGGAATCGTGGTCCGATCCTAAAAGATCAATGCAGCGATTCGCACAATTTAAATACTGAGAAAAGTAGCATGGCATAAGTACAGGATCGTAAATAAAACCTTAAACTAGTTTGTGGCCCCAAGAAATAAGAATGAATCAAGCTACGCTCGGGGTCCCATATACCTCCGGATGTGGATAGCGATAAATCAAGGAACAGGAATCAAGTACTCGGGGTCTTACGGGACACAAGTGGGCGTTCGGAAACCAAATATTTTCTATCACCCACCGATGCCTCTGCTTATTTCAATTTTAGTTGTTAAACATAAATTAAAGTGACGATAAGTAAAACTAGAATCATCTCCAACATCAACATGCGGCAAAACATCAGCAACTGTGGCATTTGACGACACGCGACAGCACTTGAGCAAGCGACTACGACACGCAAGTCCAACTATCTACCAAACAACAGGTAATAGGGTGTGTCCAAGGCAATATACGGCTGCAGGGGATATCAAAGGGTACGAAAACTAGAGCATCGCAACACAGATAGCAATAGATCAACAGGAGGGAATAAAGACTATAAAAGTAAGATAGGTAGAAAAGGGGGAGATGCTCGCCTGAAAACATTGTCGAAGGCTCAACCGAAGATCGGGGCAAAGCTCACATCAACTCAACGGCCTTATCCGCGAAGAAGCAAAACACTAGAAGAAGCACCGGATGCAATATTTAATACACGGCAGAAGATCGGCATGATGCATGCATGATGTATGGCATGGCAAAGGTGCAATGCAATTAGGTCAAGATTAAGCGGAACCAGGGTCCCGACAATTAATGAGACGGTTCAAGTTATTTATCTACCCCGCACATTAAATGTTGTTTTAGCAAGGCAGAAAGTATCACCGGTTCGCTACACAAGTTTAAATGAGGCCAATATAAGGCTAGATTTGCCCGCATATGGGCCCCATATTTAATTATTAGGTGAATCGGCATAAGGCCCCCAAACCAATGATATGCATGCAAGTATGACAATTTAATATGCGACAAGTTGTATTGTGTTATGAAATAGGGTTCAAGGAAAAGGGTTCACACATTAGGGGGTCCCGACGAGCTTGGGGGTTCCGGGGTTCGGGGTTGGTCTCGGGGTCCAGGGTTCGACGAGTTCGGTCTCGGACTCAGGGGCAGGTCTTGGCGCATCTGGGGTCTTCGGATCATGTTATCTGTCATCTCGTCCGGGTTGAAGCACTTGTCGCATTCGGGGTCTCGGTGGACTCGGTGTCCGGGGTGAAGTACTCAGCGTCTCCGTGTCGGTGGCCTTGGCGGTATCGGGTTCGGATTCCGGATCCGGCCACGGTCTTAGCGCTCCGTCTTCAGTGTCGTTGGCGAACTCGGGCTCGATACCGGGGGTCCTTCGGATCCTTGAGGCGATCTTGGCGTTCCGGGCATCTGATCCAGGGGGAAGTACTTGTCGCGTCTGCTGTCTCCGGGTCCCGGTAGAAGAGCTCGTCGCTCCCGGAGAAGTCCTTGGGTTCCGTCCTTGGTCGTTGGCCGCGAACTTGTTCCGCGAAGGTACTGTCTTTGGGTCCGAGAGGGGGTACTGGAGGGTTCCATGTAGAAGATCTTGGCGCACATGTGGCTTCGGGTCCGGGGATCTCGGCGTCCGTAGTCGATCTTGACGCTCGGTTTGATGTTGTTTTCCCCAGGTACCGCGGGTTCTCGGTGACGTTGGAGATCTCGTCTAACTTGCACCACACTCGGGCGGCCACCTGCTAGGCAGATCCTCCCAGAACGGCTCAAGCGATCTGGATAGCACACACGCGGGGCAGACCGAGGCGAGGCAGGCAGGCTCGGACGCGCGGGACCCAGGCGCCGGGGCGGGGCTTGGCGGCGCCGGCGGCGCGACGGAAGGCGAGCCGTGCGGAGCTCAGGAGCACGGCGACGCGGCGGCGGGCTCGGTCGCGCCCCATGGCGCTGGGTGGAGCTGGCTCGAGGGCGGAGCGGTGAGCGCAGGGTGTGCCGCAGCGCGCGCGGGCGAGCAGGCGGCTAGCTGAGGAGGGACTGCCGGGCAGGCTGGGAGAACGGGCGCGGGCGCGCGTCGACGGGGTTGGGGAGCGTCATGGCGGCGGCAGGCGGCTTGAGGTGCTACTGGGCGCGGGATGGCTAGGGGACGGAGGACGGAGGACGGCGGCGGTGAGCTTGGGAGGCGAGGGGCACGGTGCGGGCTGGCGGTGACGCTGGGTGCGGCAGGGGCGAGGGAGCTGCGGCGGCCGCGTGGCTGCTGGAGGCGAGCTGGGCAAGGCTGGCCGGGCGTGAGGGGAGGGGGCGAGGCTGCGCGCGTCGGAGGCCGGAGGGAGGCTGGAGGGAGGCTGGTGGCGGTGGCGAGGAGAGCGGGCGAGGGAGCAGCGCCGGCGGGGCCTGGGGGGTCAGTTGGTGGCGGGGTGAGCGGGTCCGGCGAGGGGGTGGTGAGAAGCTAGGGGCGGCGCGGCAGGTGAGGGGCCTGGCGGAGGGGGTCGCTGGTAGGAGGTGGAGGAGGCGCGGGGGTTGCGTTGGGGAAGGGAGGAGGAAGGAGAGAGGTGGGCCTGCGGTGGTGGGGACAGGGTGGGTCCCAGGGGCGACAGGGCGGTTGGGGCGTGCGTGCTGGGCGCGGGGTGGGCGTGAGTGCGTGAGCGGTGTGAGCTGTGGGTTTGAGGGTTGACTGGTGGGGAGAGGGGGTGAGAGGAGAGAGAGTGGCCATGTGGCAGGGGGTGATTGGTGGGGGGGTTTGGGGTGGCTGATGTGGCGTGCTCTGATTGGTTGGGATGAGGTGGAGTGGGGGTGTGAGTAGGGTTTTAGGTAGGAATAGGATTAGTGGGGCTGGTTTGGGTGACCCGATTTGATTTCTCTGGGGTGGTCGTTCGGGTCATTCGGCCCGTTCGACTGCCCCACTAAAAATAATTTAAATTTTATTTACTTTAATTGGACCGTTTGCAAACCGATATCAGACGAAACAAAAATAATCCGGAGACCCGGGTTTGATGGTTTGAAACAAGAGGGGGCGTTTTAGAAAACAAAACGGGTGTTGCGAAAATAGTTTTGGCAAACAATGCATGGTGATGACGATGCAATGCACAAATTCAACGCGATTTTCTAGTAGTGGTTTTTGCGGGATGCCACACTCGTGCACGTGGCCGTAGGCCAGCCCCATGCCCCTTGGAGCGGCTGCCCTTCCTTATGGGCCCTTCCCTCTGAGAAGTGGCTCAATAGGGAGGTTTTTTCCAAATTAATTTTAAATTAGTTTTTAATAGTTAATTACAATAATTAATATTAAAATATTATTTAAATAATTCCTCATGATCCAATAAACATTTTGAATCATTCAGAACTACTTCGGATCCTCCGGAACGATTCTGGTTCTCTCTTCTCTTTCTTCTGGTGATCTCGATGATTTCAAAATGATCTCCAAGCGTCATAGAACCCTTAAGTGTGTTAACCAACGGTTCGGGAACATCACATACATGATCGATACACTTCTCTAATCGATGATCATTAGTGGGATCTAGATACCCATAATGACCCCTATGCATTTCACCATTTAAATATCGTTTGAACCATTAACGCTAAATCTAATTCCCTTTGTTATTTTGATACATGACTTGTCCATGATCTTATTATCTGTACCAACATACCTAGTTCCATATCGTTACCGACAAGTTCTAGTAAACTTGTTCTCGTGATATTTCATCCTCATGACCTGGACATACGATGCAGCTTATTGGATGTAGTCTCACCGAGTGGGTCCAGTGTATCTTTCCCATCGCACGGGAGAAAAAATTCCGATCTTAATACATACGCATCAACCTATCCCTTCGGAATACCTGAGATGCACCTTTATGATTATCCTATTACAGTGTGACGGTTGATGCATTTAAGGAAGCCTTGGGTGATAGTGATTAGATATGATCTCACAGTCTAAGAAATATGATATTTCGTTTCCTAACTATTGCAACAATGAATTTTGTGACTTAATCGTGTTGCAATACTTATATTGGATACAATGTCCATCACATCATTCATCTAATAACATGACTTCATTGTCAATTGACATGAATGTTTATGACCGGGAAATCTTGATCATCAGTTGACCAAGAACTAGTTGAATAGGGGTTACTAGGGATTTGGTATGTTTACATACCACACGTGTATCAATATTTCTGACTAATACAATTATAGAATAGTATAAAACCTATTATGAACTAATGAGATATGATAATAAATATTATTTATTATTTTCCTCTAGGACATATCTCCTTCAATGTCAGCCATCGTGCTTGTGCATACGCGGCCACCTCCGCTTCGTGTCCTACCAGCCGCTCCTTTCGGCGTGTGTCTGGTCAACCGTGAAGGTCTATGATCAGCAAGGTGAGTCGTGGCCATCGGCGGCGGGTGCGCCGACATGCATGTCCTAGGAGGCGGCGGTGCCAGCGTGCTAGGTGTGTTGGGTATGCCCCTGCTCGGTCTCTGACGCGAGCATGCTATGCGGCGGCAAGCAGACGGTTGGGGGGCGCGTCGGTGTGCACAGTGCGCACTGTTGGTGGTCACGGTTGATAGGCATGGGAGAGAGAAAAGGTAGGCGAAGGAACATGAGGAGAGAGAGGGTCGGTAGTGGATGACAGTGGGCCTTTTTTGCATGCAAAATAGTGTGGGCGCCCTCAGTCACTTCCTAGAACGAACTTGGGGTTGCACTGGGTTTGCTAGATGAATATTTGCATTTTTTCGGATGAAAAAGTTAGGATGATTTTTCGATTTTTGCTTTTTGCATGCAAGATAGTGTTCGCTCACATTCGCTCCCGGGAACCTGAGGCTGCACTTGGTTCGTCGGATGAATATTTGCTTTTTTTACGAAAATGATGTCTAGAGACGTGACTGAGACAATTTTCCCGTGCTAAAAAATATCTCTCTTGAAAAGATGGCTGAAGATTTAACAATCAATATTATGGCCTTATGGATCTATTTGATTGAGCTAATTGCATGGGACATACAAATACTTGTCCACTAGGTGCAAAACACCCAAAAACTTACAAATTGGGGTCAATTGGTACACCAACTTGCTTCTATGTGCAAATACCCCCACAGCAATCAGAAACGGCCACGTGGCCAACCAGGTCAGATTGGGCCGAAAACCCCCTGGCTCTATTATCCGCGCCCGAGGAAACCCAGACCAAGTCGGTTCGGAAATTTGCATCAAAACCCCTCCATTAATAGCGCTCGTCGTTGTTGCGAGAGCTGCAACTGCCTTAAGCAGACATCAACGACGGCGCTGCTGCTCTCCTGCGATCAGACGGCCTCTCTCCTGCGATCGCGCTAGAACCTCAGCTCCGCCCCTTCCTGGAGGACCCCCCCGGACTACAATATGGATGTTCTTCGCCAGAATCTCGTCTCTTGCCAGTTCCTGTGGAGGCCGTCGAGGTTCATCATGGGCGGCAGGTTAGGGTACATCTGCGTCGGCGTCGGCGTTTAGGATTGTTGGAAGTAGGCTTCGGGTTAGGGATCGCGTTTAAGTTTCCATGGAAGCACTGATTCATGCAAATTTGGACGAATTTGTTGATAGTTATGGCTCTGTTCGTGGATTCGTGGGGAGTGATGGAATTTTGTCAAAAAAATTTGGATCCAGGCATTGGAATTAGTTTGTGTGCATCTAGTGTTATATGAAGTCTAATTTTGCGGCAGTAGATGGCCTGATTGGATGAAAACGAATGTGTCGTGTTTCTGACTGTATGTGTGGCGCAAACTATCGGTTCATTTTTGAGTCCCTAAATGTGTCATGTTTGTGACTCTAAGTGTGTAGCAAACTTACATATTTGAATGTGTGATGTTAGTGTACATCAATTGTAGCATAATTTACTATTTCGTGTTTGAAGATCACCTGCTTTCATGCATTTGAAGATGTCATGTTTTCTGAGTGCAGGTGTGTGGCAAACTGACAGTTTTTTCAGATTACACTAGTGTCATGTTTCCCTGTCAAACTAAAAAAATTATAAAGCCCATATGATTCTAAATTTTTTATGCATGCTCCATATGATTGTGAAATTGTTTTGTGATCAATTAGTGCCTTTACCTGTTATTTTTGTTGGATCAAACCTTTCACTGTTATTTGACTGAACTTGAAGTGCTCATCCATTTGTTTGTCTTTCTATTGAGGAATATCATTTGATGTGATGCAAATATCAGATGTCCTTTTTCATGAATTTATTTGACTGAACTATATTGCTATCATTGCAGGAGATAATGAAACCATGTTCACTGTTGTAGTCGAGCACAGCGGATTTTTCTGTGGTTTGCATCAAGACACTCTCTGTTATATGCAAGGTAGTGTTGACTGGTGGGATCATTGCTGCATTGGATCATGGTCTATTCATTGGATTGACCATTTGTTGAGTGAGATGGGATATCATAGGAATGAGAAGCTTAGTGTGTACTGGATCCAACCTGGACATGACATTAGGGATGGTCTTGTTTGCATACAAGAGGACAAGGATATCCTAGAAATGTGCAATGTAGTAAGTGAACACAAGCAAATTAATCTGATTGTTGATCACAATGGGTTTCTCAAAAGTCTGAGGAGTGATGCAATACTCAATAGAATCCCACCACATAGCCCACCACAAATACAACTTGTACATGAATTGGAAGTTCACATGTGTAACACCCTCAGAATCGGCCCTATGCAAGTTTCAGCGCTTCCCGCCAAACCCGCATAGAAACGATTCAAAGGTGCCCACCAGGCACTTGCGTGCGGGTGGAAAACGAAGTAATATCATTACACAATAGTCCTCGATGGAACCCACAGAACAGATATATATACCACACGACTCCATGAGTCAAGAATACAGATATACAGAACAAAGATCCAAATCACCTGGAAATCGATAGAGCGTCCAGCTACGGACAAGATGCAAATGGGGCTAAGAGCCCTGAAGAATAACCAATGGCGTCCATAACCCTGCCCAGGCCAAGCCGGAAGGGTAACCCTGCTAACGACGTCGATCTCAAAACCTGCTTAAACAAAAGGGTGCCCGAAGGGCAAAGGAAAAAGAGAGAGCGGTCGATCTTGAGGCGACACATGAGGCTAGAATTCGGCGGTCCTCGCCTACATAGGTATGGTGGACTGAAGCGGCAGCGGCAACATGCACTAAACAACCTATAGAGACTCGATACAACTGGCGGCTATCAGAGAGGGGTAAGAAAGACCTATTCGGAACCAACCTGATTCTAACGCCAAACAAACCCGTCCTGGTATTTCCCCCTCGAGACCAAACGAGGAAGTCAACCGAGGAACTCACACAGTTGGCAGTTTTAGTTAATCAGTTATCGTTGCAGCAATTACTAGTCAGGTATAGATAGTCATCCTGATAAAATAAGCAGTGGGCACTTTTATTTAACCATTCCATTGTAGTTGCGGCACTTACTAGTCAGATACAATTAGCATGAGATATCCCAAAAACCCAGCAGTTGTTGGTACTTTTATTTATCCATTCCGTTGTAGTTGCAATACTTACTAGTCAGATACAATGGTCGCAAGCGACAACCCAAACAAGCAATTGTTGGCAGTTTTATTTAGCCATTCCATTATAGTAAAGCTGATTACTAGTCATTATAAAGTCAAATTTATAGCACTGCTTTAGTTATAGTTGTCTATGATCGAGATATTGTGCTCCAAGTCGTCCATAACCGCGGACACGGCTTTCAGAAAGTTTTACCTGCAGGGGTGCACAAAAAGCAACACACACTCGATCAACCTCGGAAAAACCAAAACAAAACCCAACGAGGCCTTCACGACAAAGCAATCACAGGATTCAGAAATATTTCAGGGGCCACCCATTGAGTACACCATAGCGGTTAGTGACTCGAAGACGGACTCAAGGTTTGCGTCAATGGTCAGAAACGATTTGGGAACCCAAAATGGGCTTGTCGATACATGAAAACACTCCGCTTACCTAAATAAAGACAGGTGCTCCTCGCACAATCGTAATAAAGCAGTAAAGCATGGCATAAGTACAGGATAGTAAATAAAACCTCAAACTAGTTTGTGGCCCCAAGAAATAAGAATGAATCAAGCTATGGCTCAGGGGGGTCCCATAATCCTCCCGGATGTGGATAGCGCGAATATTCAAGGAACAGGTATCAAGTACTCGGGGTCCTACGGGACACAAGTGGACGGTTAACAACCAAATAACATCTATTGCCCACATGTGCCTCTGCTTACCTACTTCAATTTTAGTTGTTAAACAGTAATTAAAGTGAACGATAATGAAAGCCATGATCATCTCCAACATTAAACATGTGGCAACACTCCAACAACTGTGGTACTTGACGACACGCAACAGCACTTGAGCAAGCGACTACGATGCGCAGGTCCAACTATCTACCAAACAACAGGTAATAGGAGGTGTCCAAGGCAATATAAGGCTGCAAGGGATATCACGGGTACGAAAACTAGAGCATCGCAACACAGATAGCAATAGAACAACAGGAGGGAATAAATACTATAAAAGTAAGATAGGTAGAAAGGGGGAGATGCTCGCCTGAAAACATTCATCAACTCAACGGCCTTATCCGCGAAGAAGCAAAACACTAGAATAAACACCGGATGCAATATTTAATACTACGACAAAAGATCGGGCATGATGCATGAATGATGTATGACATGGCAAAGATGCGATGCAAATAGGCCATATTAAGCGAAACCGGGGTCCCGACAATTAATTAAACGGTTCAAGTTATTTAACTACCCTGCAATTTAAATGTTGCATTATCAAGACAAAAGATAGCACCGGTTCGCTACACAAATTTAAATGAGGCCAATATAAGACTAGATTTGGCCGCATATGGGCCCCATATTTAATTATGAGGTGAATCGGCATAAGGCCCCAAACCACATGAATATGCAAGCATGATTAATCAAATGCAACAGTTTATATCATTTATAAAAATAGGGGCTTAGGGTCACACATTAGGGTTCGACGATCTTGGGGTTCGGGGTTTGGGGTCCGGTCTCAGGGTTCAGGGTTCGACGGGCTCGGTCTCGGATAACGGAGGTAGGTCTTGTCGCATCCGGGAAGCAGGACTTGGTTCGGCGTCAGGGGCGCATCGGACCCGCTCTGGTCGGTGTCGATCTTGTCGCATTCGTGTTCTCGGCGAGCTCGGCGTCCGGGAAGGAGAACATGGCGTTAGGCGGTAGACCTTGGAGTTCCGCGATGATCTTGTCGATTCCCTGTCGAAGGTCTTGGCGCTTCGGATCGGTCTTCGGTTCGGGGTCTCAGGGTCTTCGGGTCCGCGAAGGAGATCTTGTCGGGGCCTCATGTCGGTCTTGGGTTATCATGTACAATTGTCGGTCTTGGCCGCGGACGAACTTGACTTGACGGTTTGCACGGCCCAGATGTTAGACACAAAAACACGCACGCGGTGCAGGCAGGGAACAGGGCAGGGTCACCCGAAACAGGGCGCACGCGCATGGTCGCCCAGGGCGCGGTGACGGGCCCTGCGAGCCTGCAGCCGAGGGTGCGGGCGGCAGAAGGGCTCGACGAGGAAGGCTGCGCTTGACGGGCGGCGCAGGACACCATCTGGCGGCGACTGGTGAGGCCGCGACGGAGGGCCGGAGGTGGAAGAGGGCGCGGCCATGGCCGTGGGGGTTCGAGGTCGACGCCGGTGGTCGCGGCTGGCGGCGGGCCGGGAGGCAGAGGGCTCCAGCGGGACGGCGGTGAGGACGGGGGCCGGAGGAGGAGAGGCAGGAGGGGCGATCGCGAGGGAGGCGGCGCTCCTGGCGCGGAAGGCGCAGCCCGCGTGGTTGCGAAAGAGACGGGAGGCGACGGGCGAGGTCATGGGCGCGGTCCCGGAGGCGGAGGCGGATGCTGAGGCGGCGAGCGATGGGAAGGACGGGCGTCAGGCGGAGGAGGGCCACCTGGCGGTCGCAGTTGGAGGATGGAGGGTGCGGAGGTCGGTGGAGGCGGAGGTGCTGGCCGAGGGCCGGCCAGGCGGGAGGCCACCTCGGAGAGGAGAGGGAGGAGCCGAAGGGAGGAGGCGGGCGGCGCCACGGCGGAGAAGAGGTGGCGGCCGGCCGAGCTTGAAGGGAGGCGGGAGGTGAGTGGGAAGAAGGGCGGGACGGGCTCGGGAGAGGAAAGGAGAGAGAGGAGCGAGGCGCGGGTGGGGGTCGGGTACAGGAGCGGTGGGGCTAGGGAGAGGGCAGGGCCGGTGGGGCCAGGGGGACAGGGAGAGGGGGTGGAGTTGGGATGAGGCGTGGGACAAGGAGTGGGATCGGGGAGGAGAGAGGGGTGGGACGGTAGCGGTGGGACCAGGTTGGAAGGGAGAGGGTAGGTGGGGGCTATGTGAGAGAGAGAGAGGGGGGTGTAGGTGGGGGCGTGGATTGGTGAGGTGGCTGAGGGTGAGGTGGAGGGACGGTGAGGTGGCAGTGGGGTTGGTGGGTAGACTAGGATTGGGTAGATTAGGGATTAGGTTTAGTTTAGGTGGACCATTTGGTTTTGTCTTTGGGGTGGCTAATCGGTCGGATCGGCCCGGCCCCTAAAAATAATTAAACAATTTATTTATTCCAGGGGCTTCAGAATCGCTGGTTGGACAAAACAAAATAATCCGGAGACCCGGGTTTTGTGTTTGACAAAGACGGGGCGTTTAGAAAACAAAAATAGGTTTTTCCGAAAATAGTTTTATGCAAGCAAATGCAAGATGATGACGATGCTCAAATGCAATTTGGCATGATGACATGAGCATGCGGTCATGATGATGCAATGCACAAAAACAACGCGATTTTCTAGTAGTGGTTTTAGCGGGATGCCACAACATGCATGGAAGTGAAGATAGATTTGAGCCTAGTATTATTAATTCAACAGGGATAGAAGAAGTTGCCAATGTAGAAGATGAAGGAGATAACAGTGCTGATTCAGACTTTGTGGACAGTGACTATGAACCTGCGGAGGGTGATGATGATTTATTCATTGATAATGTGGACAATGATGTTAATGATCATAATGATCTTCAAGATGTTGAGGCTTTAGAGGATGATGCGGCCTTGGTAGATGATGGTGATCTTCACTTCATACCAGAGGTGGAAATACATTTGTAGAACAGGTTCAAAGTGTTCAACACAGCTGTTGATATGAACAATCCTGAGTTCAAAAAGGAATGGTGTTCAGTGATGTGAAAGAGTTAAGGAAGGCATTGCAAGCATATAGCATAAGGAACAAAGTGACTGTTAATAAGATTAGGAATGAACCAAAAAGGCTTGAAGCAATATGCATTGAGGATTGTACTTGGCATATAAGAGCATCAACTAACAGAAGGAATGGTGCTTTTACAGTTAAGCAGTACACAAAGGAACACACATGTGAAGCAAACTGTGAGGTGAAGGCATTGAGTTCACAGTACTTGTGCAACACATTCATTAATGAATTCATAGACAACAGGAAGATGGACTTGAAGAGTTTTCGTGCTAAGGTGCAAAGGGAATTTAATATGCTCCCCAATAGATGGAAACTAGGTAGGGCAAGGAAGGCAGCACTCCTACAAATTCATGGAGAAGAGAGTGCACAATTTAGTTTATTGTGGGACTATGGTCATGAGCTTAGAAGAAGCAATCCTGGATCCAAGTTTTTCTTATCAACAAACAAAGCAAAAGAAAGTGGTGATGAAGTTCCAAAAGAACACTTGGCTACTCTTTACTGGTCATATGATGCCTGCAAAAGGGGATTCTTAGCAGGTTGGGGGCCATTCATATGTATTGATGGTTGCCATGTCAAAACCAAGTTCAAAGGTCAACTACTAACTGAAGTGGGAATTGATCCAAATGATTGTATTTACCCAATAGCTATGGGTTTAGTTGAAGTAGAATGTCATCTTCTTGGGAATGGTTCTTGACAACTCTTACGGATGACCTAAACATCACCAATACATCTCCATGGACAATCATGAGTGACAAGCAAAAGGTGAAGTGTTTAATCTATATTAAGTGCTCACTCATGTTTTTCTTTTTTCATGTACTCACTCTATGTCTATTTCTTTTTTCCTTAATTACCAGGGGTTGATAAATGCAGTTAGAAATTTTTTTCCTGATGCAGAACACATGTTTTGTGTTAGGCACTTGCATCAGAATTATCAGAAGGCAGGCCATAAAGGAGAAGTGTTGAAGAACCACTTGTGGGCCATAGCAAGGTCCACTACAGTTGTGAAGTGGAGGCACACCATGGATAAGCTCAAAGCTGACAGTCTTGCTGCTTATGCTTGGGTAGAAGAACTTGAACCAAACACATGGATCAAGGCATTCTTCAGTGAATTCTGCAAGTGTGATATGTTGTTGAATAACCACTGTGAAGTGTTCAATAGGTACTAAATATTGCATTTTACTTTGATTGCACTAGTATTGGTTCTCAGATATATGCATTTTAATGTTGCTACTTCCTTTGATTGCAGCTACATACTGGAATGTAGAGAAATGCCCATGTTATCCATGCTGGAGAGTGTGTTCTATAAATTAATGAATAGGAATGTGAGCAAACAAAAAGATGTAGACACCTGGACAGGAACAATCTGTCCCAAAATTAGGAAAAAACTGGACAAGTTTATTGAATGGAGCAAGAATTGCATGGTAACTGTAGGTGGTGGAGGAGAATTCAAAGTTTCATCTCATGAGATGGAGAAGGACTATGCAGTTGACTTAAGGGCCAGAACATGTGACTGTAAGAGATGGCAACTCTCTGGTATCCCATGCCACCATGCCCTTGCTTGTGCCAGGAATGACAGAATTAACCCTGAGTCACTTGTACACAGTTGTTACAGCATTGAGTCCTACAGGAGGGCAGGTTACAATTTGCATCCATTGAGAGGGATAGCTTTCTGGGAAAAAGTAAATGCAGTGCAAGTACATCCTCCTTTGTACACGTAATGGGCAGGCCCGAGAAGAATAGAAAAAGGCTCCAGAAGAGAAAATGAAGCAAGGTGTGCTAACTCTTAGCAGACATGGACTAACAATGCATTGCTCCATTTGTGGGAAATCAGGTCACAATAGGAAAGGACATGATAATTACATCCTAAATCAGCTAGCAGAGCAAGAAGAAAGAAGAGCTGCTGGTCAAGATGAAGGTGAAGATGGAGATGAAGATGGAGATGATCCTACCATTCTATAGGTTTGTGTAGATGTTGTGGTTTTATGCATTAACTAAATATTTCTAATCCAAATGAGAATGTGCAGCATATAGTGGCTCAGAATCCAATGCCCATGATGGATCCAATACATCAAGAAAGGAGCATGATATTCAGGATGGGACAGGAGGTAATGAAGTTATTCCTGAAATTATTTGAATGTCCTTGCTTTTATCAACAAGTTTGTCATGCAGTCATATCCTTTTTTATATACTATAGGAAAGGATCCATGATATACCACCAAGATCAACTGAGCCTTTACCTGAAAGTGCATTTGTTGCTGATGCTAGAGAGTCAATTCCACAAGCACGTAGTAGAGTTACTACAGCCACCAATAGAGGGAGAGGAAGGGCAAATTCAAGAGGAAATGCAAGAGGAAGAGGTAGAGCTACAACCACAGTTGTTGCAAGCACATCTAGTACAGCCACCAACAGAGAGAGAGAGAGAGGAAGAGGAAGAGGAAGAGATACAGCCAAGAAAAGATCAGCAGCAGATGTAGCAAGCACATCTGGTACTGTAGCTGATGCCGTAGGTAGATCAAGGAGTAAAAGGAGCGCAAGAGGAAGTGCTAGAGGAAGTGAAACAAGAGGGTACAAGACAGGACCCGGTAGTGCATACCACCTGCTATTTGGAGCTGATGCAGAAGGGCCTCGAAGAGATGTTCCTGATTTGAATGAACCAATTGCAGAGGAAGTGCAAGTAACTCAGAATGCACCCTGCTGTGATTTTTGAATGCACAAGCTACTCTGATAAATGTATGTTTCAATGAAGAAACATGTCAGGAATATTTATACTGAATATTTATGCCATTTGATACAGATTCCCTTTTTATACTAAATGTAGCTACTCTGATACAAATTCCCGTTTTTATACTGAATATTTATGTCATTGATATGAAATATTCAATCACTGAATTGCTCTCATATATGAATTGATCTCATATACCAGTGTGACAGAATGCACTGAGTTCTTTTGATTTTGTGCATAGATCAGCAATAAAACATTTCTATGCTAGCTTAAATTGATATATTTTATTTTGTCTTCTATCTCAAATAATGGACTTCACATGAACAAAGCAGTGCAAATGCACATTATATCAAACTGGAAGTAAATCAATTTTACTTCAAATTCTCATCATATTTGATCAAAACATGCAACTTTACTTCAAACTATCATCACATAACAAACTAGAAGTACTGCCATCATAGTTAACACAACATTGGAGAACAGGATGCTCATTTGATTCAAATTCACATCACAAACTACAGATAGTACAAGATAATACAAGCTGAAATAACAACTGCTATTGTTGATGCTAAGTAAAAGAGGCTCCTTAACTGCTACTACTTCTTCTCCTTAGCTGCTAGCTGCTACTGCTTTCTTCATCTTCTTGGAAACTTGGAACACACAAAATTAAACTACTTAGTACAAACTAGGAACACACGATGAAACTACTTAGCTGCTACTGCTTCTCCTTAGTTGAAACTACTATTTCTCCTTAGATGTGGATGCTTCTTCTTCTACTTAGCTGCTATTGCTTCTTCTTCATCTTCTTGTCCTTTCCTTCGATCTGCAAATGACACAGCCAATTCTTAAATCAGATGAATTTCAATCAAATTTGACAAAAAAAACCACAGGAAGCAAACACTCACATCAGGCATCCTGTTCCTCCTGTCTAGCCTGTCCTGTAGGATTCACCGCTGCGACTCCAGGCTCAACGCGTGCTTCATGAGATCAGGAGGATCATCAGCCAAACATTGCTTCTCAGCCTCGTCCTTTGCGAGCGCAAAGTGAAGGCGCATCACCTCATTGTACAGGAGGTGATTCTTGATCCACTCCTCCATGTACTGTTCCCCGTGAGCCGCCTCGTCTGCAATCAATTCGCGCAGACGACTTTCATCTTCCCGCAGCTGCCTCTTCTCTTCAGTCGCCGCATCCCGCAGCTGCCTCTTCTCTTCGGCACCCGCCGTGCCGCGTCCCCATCGTGCGCCCGCCGCATCCCCATCGCGCCTCTTCTCTTCGGCACCCGTCGCGCCCGCCGTGCCGCGTCCCCATCGCGCGCCCGCCGCATCCCCATCGCGCCTCTTCTCTTCGGCACCCACCGCGCCCGCCGCGCCGCATCCCCATCATCGCGATACAGCAGCAGGAGCAGCATGAGAGGGCCTGCCCCTCAACCGCGCCGTACCACGCGTAGGTTGAGGAGAGCGCCCAATGCTCTCCAGCGAACCCTCGCTCGACGCCATCGAACTCGCTGCCGTCTGCATCGACGGCCTCCGCCGCCGCCTGCGTGTCTGCTCCACTCCGTCAGGGATTGCCTGTATTCAGTGAGGGTCGAGAGATAAGTGAGGGATTTCCAGGTCGAGAGATAATAAAATCAGGGAATAAGTGAGGGACGAAACCAAACGAGGCAGAACTGCCAAGGGGTTTTCTGTAAAATGCCGGCCCAATCTGACCTGGCTGGTCTCACGCCGGACTGGCCACGTGGTCGTTTCTGATTGGTGTACCAAGTTGGTGTACCAATTGACCCCAATTTGCAAGTTTTTGGGTGTTTTGCACCTAGTGGACAAGTATTTATATGTCCCATGCAATTAGCTCTATTTGATTCTCAGAACATAGGAACAACATATAGTAACATAAAAAACGCATGATTAGAATCATGTCCATTTTTTTTCCAAATAGCGTTTGACTCACAGAAAAAACAAATAAATTACTAAGAACAAAATTCCTTTAACCAAACAAGCCCTATATGCTTGGCTGAATGGTTTCCTTGTCTTCTCCTTCTTCCACGCCGCCTCCTTTTTAGGTCATCTTCTCAAGGTTCGATTGTTGCCGCCTTCAGATCCCCTTTAGTGTGGTTCTTCCCCTGGGTAAAATCCGCTATTCGCGCCGCAATCACATCTCTTCTGACAAGTCTGAAAACCGGTTGGGGGTAGGGCATAGCCAGATCTTGTCGCCGTCGTGGTGATTATTTCCCCTACGCAATCAAGCTTTCCTGCTTGTCCGTCGATGCCTCACCAAATGCCAGCGAGAAAGACGGCCTCGACGTGCATTGCGGAGCATGTGCAGGGCAGCCATGTGTTCAGCATCTTCGGGTACAGTAAGCATAGGGGCGCATGCATGGGGGAATTCGTCAGATCCGGTGCCTTTTCCGTCGGAGAAAACGAATGGGCCATCCGGTTCTACCCTGACGGGCTTCGGGAAAACTCCAAAGATCACATCACCGTTTATCTGGAGCTCTTGAGCAAGGACGCCAAGGTGCACGCATCCTGTGATCTGAGGCTGGTCGACCAGAGCACCGGGCTCTCCTCATCTGTGGACATCACGGTGCCGAGGGTGTTCAACCAAAAGGATTCCAGCAGGTATGCTCCACAACATGATACCTTCAAAAATAGGAGTGAGTTCGAAGCATCCTCTTACCTTCGGAATGACAACCTTGCGATCGAATGCGTTGTCACTGTCATGGGAGAAGCCCGTGTGTCTGAAACCCAATCATCCCCCAAAGTAGATGTGCCACCATCGGACATCACAGAACATCTTGGTAAGCTGTTGGAAGCAAAGGAGACAGCAGATGTCATATTCAGTGTGGGGGAAGAGACTTTTGTTGCACACAAGATCGTCCTCGCCATGCGGTCGCCTGTGTTCAAAGCGGAGTTTTACGGGCCGATGAGGCAGAGGGGGCACAGGCCGTAACGATAGGAGACATGCAGCCTAATGTCTTCAAGGCCCTCCTGCATTTTCTCTATACCGATTCATTGAACATCATTGATGATCTTGATGGAAATGATCGTGGTGAAATGATTCGGCACTTGCTTGTGGCCGCGGATCGATATGCTATGGAGAGGCTCAAGTTGGTATGTCAAAGCTTCCTTTGTGAGAACCTTGAGGTGCAGAATGTAGCAACTACCTTGGCTTTAGGAGATCAGCATCATTGTGGTATTCTCAAGGATGCTTGCATTGAATTTATCTCATCTTTAAATACCATGGACGATCTGGTGGCAACCCAAGGGTACGTGGATCTCAAGAACGAAAGAGGCTTTCGCCCCGCTTTATAAATAAAGCCATACGGCCAAACCGATACAAAGTGATGGGAAGTTCCTCTAACAAGCAGACCAAAGATAAACTACGAAGCCTAAGAAGCAGCTAGCTTGCCACCGAAGACGACGAGGTTAAGGAGACCGGAGCTCCACGACAACGCCTCCAAGAAGGTAACGACGTCCCAAGCGCCGCCGCCGCCGAGACCACATGGGTCTAGGGTTTTCACCGAGCCCTAATGGGGTGAGAGTAGCCACAACAACGCCCCAAGAGGGTCACGACACCCTTGAGCATCGCCGTTATCGGCGTAAAGCGCTAAGTTCGCCCGGAAAACTCTCGCCCATTCGGTCCCACGAACCTCCACCACGCTTAGCCGAGCTTCCAAAACATGATCTGGTGCTGCACCAGAGCCCCGAAACCCACTCCTTGCCACCGCATGGTCCAAAGAGATGGGCCATCACCACCGAACGCCGCCGCCGTCAAGACGCCTGCAGCCCACCTTCCGGCCGCCGCCCAGATCCGTGGACTCGCCCCCGACAATTGAGACTCCTCGTGTGGCCTGCGAGATGGATGGGATATAGATGGTCGGAAAAGGAGGGCGGCATCAGCACAGCCACCCGGAGGAGACCGTCCTCCACAGCCGTAGGCCGTTGGCGACGCGACGCGAGGGCACACTGCCCTGGCGGCCAGCCCAAATTGGGCTGTAAAGCCCCGCCGCCACGCTGCCGCAAGAAGGCCGCCGCCTCGCCACCCTCGATCGTCCCCGCGTACCATCTGAGAGCGCCGCCCGTGTTAGGCGCTTTAGACCAGATCGAGGGGCCCAGATCTGGGCCAGCCAAGCCCAAAGGCCACGGTGCAGCCTCAGCCCCGCGGCCACCACAACCACCACGAAGAAGCCGCTGAGCCCGAGCCGCCACGGACCGGCCAGACAGGTGAGGGCGCCTCACGCCGGCCGTCCACCACCACCATCCAAGCCCGGCCGACACGGTCGCGCCACCGCAGAGCCACACCACCTCCTCGCACGTCCGCGCCGTGGACTTGCTCGCCCCACGGAACCATCACGAAGTCCGTCGCCGCCATGGGGGTTTCCGCGCCACCCGGGACCCAGCGGGAAGGAGGAGAGCCCCGCCGCCGCTGCGGGCTTTCGCCACGCCTCCGGCGCGGCGAGGAGGAGAGAGAGGGAGGAGGGGGCGGCGGCGGGGTTTCCGTGACGCCGCGGCGTCAGCGGGGTCGGGATGAACGATGCGTGGATCTCAAGAGAACCGGGGCATCTATCTTGCTAGATGCGTTTGTGGAGATGAGGGAAAGGTCCTACAAGAGACTTAGATCAGCAGCACCATGAATGAAGTTATGAGCCGTCGTTTCAATTATTCCACCAGAACCAGACACCATTATTCCAGAACAGTTCATCCTAATGCTGAGCCTACAGTGGTCGAGATACTTTCTCAATCACCTCATATGAATTGTGAATTCAGGTTTGGCTAGGGTGGATAAATATTATACTGTCTGGTTATCTACTTTAGTTTTACGTAATCTTACCTTTTTATCTTCTTCAATTCTTGGTTAAATATGGGATGTCCAGAAGCTAAACATTGACATGCCAACTTCTGACATGAAGACAAGAATATAAATATTGCAAGTGTTCTAGAGAATGTAGAAGTGACATACACATTCTCACAGTATTAGTTGCATTTCTTTGAACCTAAGCTTTGTACAGTTCAAAATCTACATAAGCAGGACTACGTTCTACATCACCTTCCACCTGTTTAGCTCTGAAGCTGCGCGCATACTGCAATTGTTCAGTCTGCACATAGAACAGAAAAGCTTTATAATATCTACTCCCTCAGTCCGCAAATAAGTATACTTCTAGCCTTATCCTAAGTCAAACTTAGTAAAATTTGACCAACTTTATTGAAAAATATAGCAATATTTATGACATTAAATTGATACCACTAGATTTGTTTTCAAATTTAGTTTTATAATATAATTTTTTTATGTAATATATGTTGCTATTTTATGTATAAAGTTAGTTAAATTTAATAAAATTTGACTTAGATAAAAATTAGAAGTACACTTAATTGCGGACGGAATGACTATCTATCTAAACTACTAGAAGGAAATTTGAGCTATGTCTTTAAAAGCCCATTGACACCCTATGTCAGAGTTGGCTCGGTGGTCACGGCCCCACGGGGTTGTGCCACGATATTATTCAAATTGTGGTGACAGCAAACATCGTAGTGTTGTTCTATAGAATGAAAAAAACAATAGAAGAACAAATGAGGAAAACAGATTAGACAAACCACCTGTAAGACCAAACACAAATCCACTATGGCCCAAGTGGAGCCCTGACCAACTCAGGCCACGGGGCAGAGGCAGCGCGCACCGCCGCACCGGTGGCCGGTGCTGCCCGCTTCTGGTGGACGGATGCCAGGCAGGGACCGACTCAGGCCCGCGGGGC
This sequence comes from Avena longiglumis, assembly GCA_030063025.1. NCBI lineage: Eukaryota > Viridiplantae > Streptophyta > Magnoliopsida > Poales > Poaceae > Avena > Avena longiglumis. The sequence continues at coordinate 76,486,198 of CP125978.1, forward strand.
ACACACCGGACCTCTGCTCTGCGCTCGAAGTTCCCCAGCAAGGGGGATGATTCAGCCACTCGCGGCCACCTGGCCGGCGGCTCCGCATTCGCTATGCCCGCGGGTGGACGAACGCCGGAGGCTGGGGCAGCAGGTCCAGCGTTGAGCGCTCCCGAGGTATTTATCGTGCACAAAAAAAAAATCTGAGAAAAAAAATCGAGCGGCTGATTTGACCTAACAAGATTTTGTGATGGATCTTTCGACGTGATGCTTTGTACGCTGCGACTAATCATAGCCACTAGTCCTTGCATCTTACATTTCGTCTTGTTTAGTTGCTCATGTACCTCATAATTCCGCATGCCTCAACTGCGTAGTGTTTATTGTCCTGGCATATGAAATTTTTGAGAAAACGCAAATGCGTTTCATATCATTGAAAAGGTAGAGTTGGGCAGAGGCATATGAAATTCAAGCTAGTGGTATATACTCTGTTGTCCTGGCTTATGTTATACAGTTATATGGAACACTGACATGATTGATTTTTCGATAGAATAATGTATGCTTCAGCTCAAATCACCTTACACTGTTTTACATACTTTTACATGTCCACTGAAATCACTCTTCACCCTAGAATATTTTTGGCAAACCCAATGATGGGCTCACACCTATAGAGAAGCTTGTTCGCTAGAAATGTTGCTGAACCTGAGTAGCAGCCTAATATGAACAAGTCTCCATAAACCAATATGTAAACTGACCAAAATACCTTGATAAGACTAACTGATCATACAACACCCCTACACCAAAGAACACACTGAAGGCAATCACAAAGGACACCTTGTAGTCACTTTGTTTTCTTGGCAGAATGACGGCTTGATGTCCTTCTGCAGAATCACATTTGTGAGTGAGCATAGAGCCACACAGCTTTGGGTTCCCATCGAAGCTAGAATTTTGAAATGTATTAAACTGGCCTCCAGATGGAATAGGCCCTTCAAGATCATTGTTTGAAATGTTGAATGCTGAAAGGAAGTTCAGGCTGTTCAATGCAGCTGGGATTGCACCTGTGAGATTGTTGCTGGACAAGTCTAGCACCTGCAAGTTTGTGAGGTTGCAAATTGATTGTGGGATGTGTCCAGATAACTTGTTGAAGCTGAAATCAAGTACGCCGAGCGCTTTGAACTGGCCAATCTGTGGGGGAATCACACCTGTGAAGTAGTTACGGCTTAGATTCAACATTTTCGGGTAAGATGTAACCACACGGTGTTGAAGTGATGGACCATTATAAAGAGGCAGCTCAAAGATCCTTGGGTCCAAATGAATTGCGTTCTCAGTTGGTTTTAGCATTGGCATCTCCATCAAGGTTTGTGGGATTTCTCCTGTAAGTCTGTTGTCTGACACATCCATAAAGAAGAGAAAAGGTAGGAAGCTGATCAAGCCTAGTATTGGTCCAGTGAGTTGATTGCTATTTAAAAGTAACATCTCCAATTTTGTGAGCCTGGATATCCATTGAGGTAATTGTCCAGACAATTGACAATTTTTGATGTCCAAAACCTGAAGATTCTCAAAGCCGTCAATTGTGTCATCATCTGGCATTAGCTCTCCCTTAAAGTTATCGCCGATAAGCAGGGTGGTAAGGTTCCCAGAGCTCTTAAGGACGTGAATTGCATTTGTGATGTTTCTGAAAGAGTTTGTATCAAGTGCTAGGAAGCTGAGGCCCTTCAGATCGCCTATTCTTGGTGAAAGTTGCCCATCTAATTTGTTGCTAGATACACGCAGTGCAATCAGATTGCTGCAAGAGTATATGCTTTCTGGAATTGTACCATTGAAGTTGTTCAAGTAAACATCTAAAGTTTGTAGATTGGGCAGGTTGGAGAAATTGACCTTTGTAAGTTCTCCACTGAAATGGTTCATCTTGAGGTCAATCGTTATCAAATTTCTGCAATTGCTCAGAGCTGATGGCAGCTCCCCTGACATGTTGTTATTGTTCAAAAGGAGCTCTTCCAATTTCTTGAGCCGACCTATAGAATCTGGAATCATGCCACTGAATTTGTTCCCTCCAATATCAAGGATTACAAGATTTCTGAGGTCGATTATTTGTGTACTATCAATAGCTCCATGCAAGCCATTGTTAGGAAAAGACAGATACTCCAACGTGGTAGCATTGAAAAGTTCATCTGGAAGTGGTCCACTGAGGTTGTTGTGGCCAGCCCTGAGCACTCTCAGCTTGGAGCAATCACCAAGCGCTGGGGGAATGCTGCCACTGAATTTGTTGAAATACAGTTCAAGCACAGAGATGGATGGTGAGCTTTTACAGAGATGAGTTGGTATCTGCCCTGTAAAGCTGTTATTGCTGACGTTGAGTGTGGTCAAGTTCTCCATTGCTTTCCATGTGGTGGATGGAAACTGTCCTGCAAATAAATTGCTTGAGATGTTCAGTACCTGGAGAGACCGGGCAGGGGTAGAAGATGGCATCTCGTTGAGTGTTCCATTGAGCTGGTTAAAGCTGACATCAAGGATGATCATACTACTGGATGACACCAATTCCAGTGGCAGGCCTCCAGAGAGTGAGTTGTGAGAGAGGTTGAGGTGCTGCAGTTCAGTGAGGATCCCAAGGGACTGTGAGATGGGCCCCTCGAGGCCCTTTGCAGCCAGCACGATATTGGTGATCATCCTATCTCGACTGCAGGTGATCCCTTCCCACTTGCAGCAATCCGTGCCATCCTGCCATGAGGCGGCGATGCCACCATCATGTGAGAGCCCTGCTAGGAACTGGAGAAGGGAGGTCTTCTCATGTTCCGCGCAAGAATTGGTGTGAGAGACCAAGGAGATCAGCAGCACAAGAGCAAGGCCAAGGGAAGCTATGTGCAATTTATTGGTCTCTGTTTTGTATGAAAAATGGAGTGGCTGCATGGTTTTTTGTGAAACTAGCATGGAATCCAGATCCTTGAGCTGTGCCCCTGGACTCTTGGTAACACATCGATGGTCTTATGAAGAAAGAAAATGAGATGGACAAAGAAAATGAAAATGAGATGTTTTTTCCTCTTGCAATAGTAGCCACCACAAGGAAGATTGGGTCAAGGATTCTGTCTGCTGTTGTTTTCAGTTATACTTTCTTGGCATCTCCACTGGTGTATTGTCAAGGACGTTGACTGGGATTTGTGGTTACTATGGAAAGTGGCCATCCTATCTTGGACCCGGTAAACGGCTGCGTGTGAGGAATGGTAGTGGCAAGTAATTCAAGTCTTAAATGCAGATTTTTTTTTATCTTATAGCAATTAGCCTAATTCCATATATATTATATGTGTAAAAAATACTTATACATGATATTTAAACTACCCCTCCGTCCAGAAATAACTGACTTGAGTTTGGCTAGATTTGAATGTATCTAGACGCATTTTAATGTATAGATACATTCGAATCTAGACAAACCCAAGTCAGTTATTCCTGGACGGAGGGAGTATGAAGATTGTGCTTTGTATTCTCTGTCTGCCCCAGTATTCACTTGATGATAACCTAATATGCCATCCCCTTCTTACAAAATATTGATTGGAAAAAGATTAATTCGGTGCAGGGGTAGTGGCTAAAATATATGAGAGGAAGCAAAAAAAGAGGAGTTCTTGAACAATCCATGATATACGAAATAAGTATGGTATTGTTATGACCGGTATATCATATACCCGGAGGAGGCCCAATGGGAAGGCTTAGTTAGGGGCTTAGCCCAATTATCTTATTTTCATCATATATAGGAGTTGTAATCAGATATTGAAAGACAAGCAATAAACATAATTTATTGCCGACTCCTGAAGGAGTCGGACCCTCCAGCCCTAGCCGCCGCCTCCTGCCCTTGCGCCGCCGCCTCCCTGCTTCCGCACGACGGCGCCCAGTCGCCGGCGACCTCGCCTCCGCTCGGACACAACCCCCTCCTTCCCCTACAATCTCCGCCCTAGACCTGGTAGAGTAGTCGATCCTACCAGGTATACCAACTTATCGGAAGAAATGTAGTCAATGATGACTCTCGTTCTACTAAAATGTCGGTTAGTAAGTTTGATAAAGGACCACAACCCATGGAGTATAACAGTATAATGCCGCGGCCGAGGGTGATAATCAATTTGCCGATGGTTAATTTTTTTAGTGGGATGTATGAGACAGTCCAGATCAGTCATCTCCGTGTCCAGAACTCAGCCCAAACAATTTCTCCTTTCGGCCTGAGAGCTCACGTCACACGGACAAGCACTGAATACCGTCCACCCCGTGGACCGGTCTAATTCTGAATCCAGGAGGCTAGGGAAACAGAGACACTGACGCGCATCCACGAGGTACATCCTGCATTAATGATTTCGGAAAAAGATTGGGCGCGTAATTAGTTACTGTTTGGAGTACTGGAGCAGCCGCTGTTTTTCATCTCTTAGAAGGTTTTTTTGATGAATTTTTGGACGTGCTGTTGTATACTCCAGATTATGGCTAGTGGTGCTTACACGGTACACGTTACATCATACATTTCATCTTAACTATTCATATACCTGAAAATTTAGCATGCCCAACTTCCTAATGTTATGAACAAACAGTTGGTTGGTTACAAAGAGTACACAGGGAACAGATAGTTACATAGAGTACACAGGGAACAAATACTCCTAGTTAATTTTGCATGCCCAACTATAAAATAAGTGTACATACTATTGACTTATTGAGTATTGACTCTGCTCACTCACTGAAGTAATTATTTTCATGTTACACAGAGTGCAGAGTGAATGTCAAGATACTGGGTATACAGGGATGTTGATCTTGGCTAGCGCTGGAGTCACTCACATGGTCTTGCTTGGCTCACGAGCACTTAAGATCACGTCATGATTTGGGGTGGTGGCAACAATTACAAGAATTTAGCCAAAATGTCTGGCCAGGACTATCTGATCATACAGGACCCCTACTACAAAGAAAGCACCAAATGCGATAGCAAAGAAGACCTCAGTGCCAATCTCTTTTGTCGAGACAATGGAGACTGGACCTGATTCTGTTGAACCACAATGATTTACAATCATAGGGCCACACAGTTTGGGGTTTCCTTCAAAGCTAGAACCCGGAAACGTGCTGAGCTGGCCCGTGGTTGGAATGGGACCTTCTAGGTTATTATTAGAAATGCTGAAGTTTGAAAGAAAGTTTAGATTGTTTAGCGCAGCTGGAATTGTACCAGTGAGATGATTGTTGGACAACTCAAGCACCTGCAGGTTCGTGAGGGTGCAGATCGGTTCTGGGATCTCTCCTGCTAATTTGTTGGAGCCCAAATTGAGGGAAGTGAGTGCTTTCAACTGACCAATCTTCTCAGGTATGAGACCAGTAAAGTTATTGATGCCCAGGTTCAGTAGTTTAGGATAAGCACTCAGCATTAGGTATTGCAAAGATGGATCGAAAGCATAAATAGGCAGCTCAAAGAAGACCTTTGGTGCAGTCTTGTCTGATTTCCACATTGGCATCTCCATTAAGACAGTCGGAATTTCCCCCATAAGGCTGTTGTTTGATACATCTAGATAGAAGAGGACCTTTAAACTGCTGATCCAGAGAGGTATTGGCCCATTTAGTTGATTGTTGCATAGCACTAACAACCCCAAATTTGTGAGCTTTGATAACCAATGAGGTATTTTTCCGGACAATGAACAATCGTTCATGGAAAGAACCTGGAGATTCTCAAAACCATCAATGCTGTCATCCTCTGGCATGGTCTCATGCATGAAGTTGACCCCAGTAAGAAGGTTGGTGATGCTCCTGGATTTCCCAAGGATCTGAAGAGTTCCGGTGATATTTGTAAGTGAGGTATTAACCAGCGATAAGAATGAGAGGGACTTCAGATTGCCTATCCTTTCTGACAACTGGCCGTGGAAATTGTTGTGAGAGAGCCGTAGTGCAGTCAGCCTGCTGCAGGAGTATATACTTTCTAGAATAGCACCGGTGAATCTATTGTTCAAAAGATCTAACTTTTTAAGATTGGTCAGGCTTGAGAAGTTGAGCTTGGTAAGTTCCCCACTGAAATTGTTGTTCTTGAGGTCAATTATTATGAGATTTGTGCAGTTGATCAGAGAGGACGGCAACTCTCCTGAAATGTTGTTGTGATCCAGATGCAGCTCCTCCAATCTCTTCAGGTCACCTATAGTCTCTGGAATATTGCCGCTGAGCTCATTCCTCCCAAGATCAAGGGCGACCAGATTTGTGAGTTTGCTGATGCCACTGACAGGTCCTTCTAACCAATTGCTTGGTAAAGAGAGGTGCTCTAACGAAGTAACATTGAAGAGATCTTCTGGAAGAGTCCCACTGAGATTGTTGTAGCCAGCTGCGAGCAATTTCAGCACGGAGCAATTACTGAGCCCCTGAGGGATGTTTCCACTGAATTGGTTAAAGCTGAGTTCAAGCACAGCAAAAGATGGCGCGCTAACACAGGGCATAATTGGTATCTGCCCAGTAAAACTGTTGGTGCTAGCATTGAGCACGACCAGGCTCTTCATCACCTCCCATGTTGTGGATGGAAACCTTCCTGTAAACAAGTTGCTTGAGATGTTAAGTACCTGTAGAGGGCGGCCAGGGGTTGAAGATGGCAGCTCACTCAGGCCTCCTGTCAGGCGGTTGAAGCTGACGTCAAGGACGGTGATGCTGCTGGACTGCACCAATTCAGGCGGTAAGCCACCAGACAGCAAGTTGCCGGACAGGTTGAGTCGCAGCAAGCTGGTGAGGTTTCCTAGGAATGGCGAGATGGACCCCTCGAGACCTCGATAAGCCAAGGAGACATCAGTGACCGTCCTGTTTGGGCTGCAGGTAATGCCTTCCCACCGGCAGCAGTCTGTGCCTCTCCGCCATGATGCTGCGAGGCCACCGTCCCACGAGAGCCCATGAAGGAACTGGAGAAGGGAGCTCTTCTCCTGCTCCATGCAGGAGCTGGTGGGAGAAGCCGAGACTAGTAGCACAAGAACCAAACCAAAGAAAGGTATGCAAAATCTGTTCATGTGTGAGTGACTGAGTGGCTGCATGGTTTTCTCGGGAAACTAGCTTGGAAACCAGAGGCTTAAGCTTTGGTCTGCCAGGATGAAGTGCTAAATTGTCTGATGAAGAAAGAGCAAGAGAGGAGGATGAAGTGCTAAATTGTCTGATGAAGAAAGAGCAGGAGAGGAGAAGAAATTGTCTGATGAAGCTGCTATACACGCACTGGGTTCAGTTGAACCCAGTGATATTGATCAAACATTCGTTAGAATAGTACTCAGTATCACTTTATTAGAGCACTCTGAAAAGTGATAGTGATTTCCATTGTTTATTAGTAGAAATTAGACCATAAACCATAGAGTTGGACCCAGCGCTCAAGTCATCTGACTTAGCAAAAACCTGATATATTCTCCATTCGTTTGGTCTTTTCCAGTCGTAGTGGTGAAAACAAAGTTCGGGTCAAGGGTTGCTGCTGGCCTGCAATTGCCTATGTACTGTAGTTTATTTGCAAGTCTGACTTCCAAGCACGTATTGGTGTGTTCATACTTATCCTGACCGCTTCCTACCAGTTTTACTACACCTCCTGATGGATCCCTTTTTGTCGGAGAAGGAAAAGGCGTGTTTCTACCAAAGATCGACTCCCACAAATTCTCAATGTGAGGTACATGGATGTAGCATCGTTTGACTGCATATAATTACATCTCATCATTGTTGTTAGGTTTGATTCACATACGTTATTTCGAGAAGAGAACATGCATGTACTTGAAGGGGTTGTTACTGAATATGGTATGCATTTTCTCACAATCATATGTTGATTGAATAGGTGCAGTTACAGTTAAAAATAGCTATCATCGGTAATGATTTTTTGTAGCTATCGTTATATGGCCTTGCCTAGCTTGTTAGTTGCTGGTCAAACCTCCTTTTTCTTCTCGGCCTCTGGCATACCTTCACTTGTATGTGCAGGGTGCATGCCATGCGAGCTAGGTTGATTCCTGATTTTCTCAGAAGTCTTGTCTTAGCTTCCTAATTTCATGTTGTTATTGTCTATTATCTATCAAAACTCATGTATAGAAAGACAATGCACACCTACCCACAACAGCTGACATCATCTATATAGCTGGGGTTTGACTGAGCTGATCTGAACTTTCTTACAACTTACTTGATGACAGCTACACCTTTTTACTTAAACAAAAATATATCACCTACGAGGTGCATGAGTCAGCAGGAGGTTGAAATTCTGTGGATCTAATATTATTTTGTACCATAAACAAGTGGTTTCTGTTAATTTAATTCTAATCCATACTAAAGATACCCTTTTTCTTCTTAGATTTAGCAAGGATGTGCCTCATTTTATTAGTTGTAGTACATACTCCCTCAGTCCCAAATTAAATGACTTGAATTTTCTAGATTCGCATGTATCTATATACATGCGAATTCGGTTAAATCCATGTCACTTATTTTAGGACCGAGGGAGTAATTAAAATATGCATGTCATTTGCGCCATGTTATTTCTTGATATTCTGATGTTATATATCAGTGGAAATGACTCCTGTAAATACTCCCTCCGACCTAAAATAGATGTCAAGCTGCAACTGTAGCCAAAACTTATGTGCCGTGTGAAAAGACCCTTGTTTTAGGGTCAATGAACACATCTAAGGGCCTCTCTAATTTGCGGGACTCTAGAAGGCTTCAAAATACAGTTAGATTTTGTAGCAGAAAATACAGCTAGATTTTTTGTACTCCCTCCGACCCATATTAGTTGACTCAAATTTGTCTATATTTGGATGAATCTAGACACTATTTAGTATATAGGTTCATCTAAATTTTAAAAAATCCAAGTCAAATAGTATGGGTCGGAGGGAGTACAAAAAGGTTTTCTTTGCACCATAGAAAAAACCTAATAATCTTTCCAAATAATCGGAGTCATGATTTTTTTTAAGTAATGTAGCGCAACAAAAATTTAGTTAACTTTAGAGGCCGATCAACTTGTTCACCGTACCTTGGTACGGATCAACAAACTAGATTGCCCAACCTGTCAGAACCAGTGTTTCCTTTCTCATCGTCTCTGCTCTCGATGAGCATCACCTTGGTTGATTGAAAGCTGTTCGTGATGGCAAGAATTGCCTTCCAGGTTTTGTTTGGTTGATGTTGTTTCGATGCTCCTCAGTATCTGTATCCACATTTCAGTTCGTTTCGAATGGTTTTAGGAATATCCATCATTGTTCAGTATAAAGGGGTTTGCATTGCATTTAACCCCAAGTATATCACCAAGTATTTTCACTTTGCTCAGAAGGACTGAGTGAGCTACGTCAAGAACAGATCGGGGAAGGGTGTGGCATGGGCATTGTCAGCGACCTACCTACTGGGCTGGTCGGTGGGCCGCTACTCTTGGGCCATAGCCTGCTCGGCAGCCAGACAATGGGGTTCAGAGAAGCATATATACCAGGAGGACTCCTATACGAGACAGCGGCTTGGAACGGAACGGACTGGAAAGCGGCTTCGGCCGAGGCCTGGCTTGGCCCGTGTCACGTGTGTGGCTTGGTTCTCCTTCTTCCTCCTAGATCCCATCTTCTCCCATTGTTCTCCTGAAATTCGAGCTTCTAATATGAACTGGATGTTAATTGAGCAGTAGCAGTACTGGACTCTTACACTTGGTATCAGAGCCAATCGATCCCTCCCGAAAATTCCACACCCGATTTTTTCCCAACCACCACCGCCACCAAAAATCCATGGAGGGGAGCCCGTTCATGAAGGCGCTCCGCGATTTTGCCATGGCTAACCCAGAGGACTGCGATCGGGAGTGGGATGCTTACCTCGCAACGGTGAATAGGAAGGAGAGCACGTCAAGTTCTCCTTCGACGAACTCTACCTCGCATCTACGCCACCGTGCTCCCGCAGCAGCGGTGATGGCTCCGGCAACCGCGCCCCTGAGCTCCCCGAGCGGTGCCGCTTCCAGCCACTGCTTCCATGGGCCATGCCCAAGGTCGACCGCCACTCTTGATGCGTCTGCTTCACCCAACCTCACCAAGGACGACCTCTCTCCAGGAGCCCGACGTATGTATGATTACCTCATTGGTGCCATCGACAGCTTCCATGAGCCAACTGCTTCGACCTCATCACCGATCTCCGCGCTGGACGTCTCACGCGCCCGCCCAGGAGAGGAGGACTCCCTTACTCGTAATGCCTCCACGACCATACCGACCTCCACCGCGTCCCTGTACGCCCCGAGCAGCAGCGCCAAGGATGGCCTCTCCCCGGAGGCCCGGAGCATCTACGACTACACCATCGGAGCCTCAGCACCACCCACCCCGGATGCTTCTGAGGTCTCCACCGTGCTCCAGGACCCTACGATTTCCAAGGTCGCCCCTATCGCAGTGGACATTAACGCCCATGATCTAGACACTAAGGTCTCCACAAGCTGTTCGTCCAAGTGCCCAAGCCAGGAAGCAACTGTATCAATGTCCGTGCTCATCTCGTCTGCAACAACCACTTCGCTCGTTGCACCAATGGTGGGCGACATGGCACACGACGTTGACGCTGAGTGACATATCCAGTGCGCTCCAGGTCCCTACCCATCCCAATGTCGTTCATGATGTAGTCGACAACCCAGGTGCTTTGATTCCCACCTCCTGTTCGGTGAAATGCCCAAGCCGAGAGGCCTCTGTATTGTTGTTTGTGCTCACTCCGTTGGCAGCACCATCTCAGTCCATGGCCACCAGCGCCGATGTTTCTAAACTCACAGAATACACCGAGAAGTGCAACTCCATCTCCTGTCACCGCAACGACGATGTTCCGACCTCGCCGCCCCTCACGATGACCACATCGGCTGGACTAGAGCCGCGACCAGTGCCGTGGCCATATTTTGACTACAACCAATTTGGTACTCCATTATGGTATGCACCTGTTCGTGAGAAAATTTCAAGGTTTATGAGAAATCTTATGGGAAGCACTTCTGGAGATGATACACAGTTTTGTGATGTTAGATTGTGTTCTCATATTTCTGCAATTGATTGGGATCACAAAGCTCAGCCAACTATTGGTTACATGATAATTGATGCTAATATTGAGCATGACTTTGCATCAGAGTGTACGGTTCATATCAGATGTTCCAGTATTCCAGATGATGCCTTGGTGGATAGAGTTTCAGTTACATTACCAGAGTTTGTTGTGTGGCTGGTGCCAGGGGCGATTTTGCCGGTGAGGCTTCATTAGGCTTGAGCCTCACCTCAAATTTCGCGAAAAAGTTATCAAATATATAGGCTCTAGTTAGTTAGCAATCAACTGGAGCTTCTCCTGGACTCCTGTTATTAGTACATGCGTTTACGATATAGGTAGAAAAAAAAGAAAAGAAAGCAAACCACGTTTATTTGCCCCCTTGGCGATAGGCATGAAAGAAAAGAAAAGCTGGAGGGATTAGGAAGAGACATGTATACCCGTACAACACCCAAACTCGATCGTTCGCTTTTCGTCTGTTCGGCCAGGTTGCACGGAGCGGCGGTAGAGACGGCCGTGCCGGGCTCAGGCCTTCAGGGCGACTATTGATCTCTGCCTGACCCTGTCAAGTTATTCAATTCCAGCTTTCACATCAGGTAGTGTCCAACGTTAGTTTAGGTAGTTCACTAGGCTCAAATCAACCTCAAATATTGCCACGTTTGTATGATTGTATCGAGTAGTCTATGAATTTTGTGTGAACAGATCTGCGATGAGAAACGACCACTCTCATAAGGTGACAAAAAAATCCAACTAATTTGCGTCGTTATTGTACACCGAAGTCAAGTAATCCTTCGTACTGATGTCAGCACAACTGTTCCAACTATGAGCGACCTGGCAAGGTATCTTATTGTGTTTCTTATTTTTCTTGTTTATTTATATTTTCCATCATTGTCATAAGAATTTGAGTGCACAAAATCATATTGCTTTGTTTAAGTCATTATAGTTGAGTGATGTTTTATCTCGAGCCCACCCTCCAATTTCGTTCTAGAATGGCCACTGGCTGGTGCTATCTCGGGTAAATTTTGGAGGAGCACTCCACATGCATGCTCAAAATCAGGAAGCTCCATGGTACCACTCGTGCATAGAGTTTGGACCTGATTGTCCACTTGATGTCGTATTTGGATGCCTCATTATTGACACTTACCTGAAACACATTTGGCCCACTCCTGGAGCTTAAAATCAGGAGCTCATTACTACTGGAACTTTGCTTGGAAAAATGCAGCTTATGAGGATGAAAATGCTTTGGCAAGTTCACGGGAAACCGAAGTTTGGGGGAAGGATTAAAGTGGTGAAGGTTAAGCTTCCATGGCCCCCTCCTATTCGTATGTGCACAAACCTACCAATGGGTAATCTTCCAAACTCTACTGGTAGAGTCAGTGTCATTTTCCTTTGCAATGCTAGTTGGTTGAGGTATCTGAGTAAGGGGAATTCAGTTGATGAGCCAAAACCCCCCAGGTCACTTCCTGTACCAACCATTACACCAATGCACATCACCAATATTTACTTGGAGTTGAATCAGTTTGGTGTGTCTGCTATTCATGGTAGTAAATCATATGGTTGGTTTGGTTTTGAGAGGAAGTTGACAGGACGACGTCTATATTTGTTATTGGGACTATACTCCAGCTGCGACCAGTTCATAACGGACTATGTAACATATTTTCACTTTCAACTCTTTGAATGGCACATTCCGTGGGATTCTTGTTCAGCTAGGGGTCATTGGAAATTGAACTTTGCACTCTTGTTCAGCTGGGATGTAACTAGTACTATTGACAGTGTGCCAGGGATCAATTCCAATTCTGGTATGTTCAGTCAACCACTACAAGTTTTGGAGCTTGGGAATTATTTTGCAATGGCAATTCTATTGTTCAACAGTCATCAGTCAGAAGCTTGGGTTCTCTATATTCCTGCTACCAGTATTATGCACTGCGGCTCTAAGCTGATGTTGTTGGAAATTTCGAGTTCCAAGGATGGCATCTTGACATATCCTATACAAGTACTCATCTCATGGGATCCGGGTGGTTCATACCCTGATCATCCTGATACAGCCACTGGTATCAACTGGAAAAGCACTCAATTGTCGTTGTTGCACCTGACATGGGACCCTGGTGGATATACACGACTTCGGCTTGAGGGCAAGCCGAATTTTAAGGAAGGGGGATTGTCAGCGACCTACCTACTGGGCTGGTCGGTGGGCCGCTACTCTTGGGCCATAGCCTGCTCGGCAGCCAGACAATGGGGTTTAGAGAAGCATATATACTAGGAGGACTCCTACACGAGACGGCGGCTTGGAACGGAACGGACTGGAAAGCGGCTTCGGCCGAGGCCTGGCTTGGCCTGTGTCACGTGTGTGGCTTGGTTCTCCTTCTTCCTCCTAGATCCCATCTTCTTCTCCCATTGTTCTCCTGAAATTCGAGCTTCTAATCTGAACAGGATGTTAATTGAGCAGTAGCAGTACTGGACTCTTAGCCCCGTGTGTTTACGCGCCTTGAAACGGTGCTCCAAACAGGCTGTTCCTGGTGCCGCTGCCCTTGGGGGTCCGGAGACGAGTTTGTCCACCTCCAGATAAAGGGAAATTCTTCCCAGTTGTTCATCCTTTTATTGTTCAGTGTAGATGGTTCAGTCTGATGACAAAGCAAGAAAGTATATCTCTGTACATGTCGCTAATCATATTTCTCTTTCTGTTTGCTAATCACTGGCAGCAAAATTCAAGTCGCTGGCAGCCTGGCACTCTCCGCTCCTTGCGAGTAGGAAACACTGAACAGAACTGACATGAACTTGCCTGAGTTTTCTCCGCCAACATTTTGCATCACGTTCCCGGGTGCGCTCTCGGCAGTACTAATCATGAATTTCATGACCGATATGAATTTCAGAAGCCTCATTACTTGTCGCAAAAACAAAACAAAAAAGAGAAGGAGCCAGCAATAACTTGATCCACGCTAAGATATGAATTATCAGATCGAAAATATCACCGGGCAACCACCCACCCCCGTGTCGCCCTCCGGCCCTTGAGCCCCCCTTCCTCTCTTCCCTGCATCGTCGCTGCCGGAGGAGGGCGCCGGTGAAGCTGTGCGCGTCCTAGGCAGTGGCGGAGCTACGTTGAGGTGAGCAGGGGCCCCTGCCCCCCCCCCCCCCTCCCCCCAGCTTTTAGACATTTGCTAAAGAATTTTTTCAACAAGGGGTTAGATTAGGGAAATTACACTATTTTGCCCCCCAGACAATAAAGTTTTCTGTTTTGCCCCCCCCCCAGCGTACCTGTGCTAGCTCTGCCAGTGGTCCTAGGTAAGGTGGTGTCGGGGCGGTTTCCTCTTCGGCTCGCGCAGTGCGGGACGACAGGGCTGCGGGCGTGTGTGGCGGCGGATCTGCCGTGGAGGCTCAAGGCTGCCGGGGCTGGTGTTGCCCGGCGCGGTTGCCCAATAAGCCTGGGCGGCGGCAGTGCTCGTCCCTACCCGGCTGGAGTTGGTGGACGGTCTTACTTGGTCGTGGGGGCGGTGGTGAGGACTGGCTGGCGGCGAGGATCTCGGTGCTGCACTTGGAGCTGCGACAAGGTCTGTCTTGCTTTCGGTTTTGTGCCGCGCCGGCGTGCTCGGCCTGGAGGTGTGGAGCTGGCCTCGGTAGGGGATGGAGGTTGGCGGGCTTCGGCACGCGTGGCGGTGTCTTGTGGGCGGACAATTCCGGTGGTAGGTGGTTGAGCACATCCGGGAGAAATCCTTGCTCCGGTTTGGCAGCCGACGATGGTGACGACCGAGGGTGTCGCGGACTTCCCTGGAAGCATCGTCGTTGATAAATTCGAAGTTGCCGGCTCGCGGAGGAGTGATAACGATGACACTATGTGGCAACCTCAACGCGAGTCTTTTTGTGCGTCCGTGTTTCGTGTGGGTAGCTAGGTTGGCTGTGGTGGTGTGCCCAATGGGATCGTGTTGACGATATTGATGCATTTGTACGGGTTTTTGTCAGTTCCTCTATAAATAAATCGGTCAATTATCTTTGAATTTTTTAAATAAAATGATAAAATTGTCCATTTTGTTCAAAAAATTATCGGATACCAGCAGTACTTTTTTCTTCAACATTGGGTACCAGCTATACCGACCTTTTTTTAAGGGAGTGTTATAAACTTACAGGTTCTGGAGTTTTTTGTACTGCTATCGTTTCATTGGGTATATGAGTTGTTTCCTTTACGAAAAACCTTCGCACTATTCCCAAGAACACTAACGTCCCACTATTGATTTAGGCCTCCACATCGCGATCTAGGAGCTACCTACCGCCAACATCAGGATCCCTGCTGCCCCACTCTTCACCATCCTCATGGCCGAAGGGAGATACCACCGCCACGTCGCTCGGCATAGAGTTGCACACGTACTCTGTAACACCCTCAGAATCGGACCTATGCAAGTTTGGGCAAAATTCACCAAACCCGCATAGGTCCGATTCTGAGGGTGTTACAGAGTGGTATCAGAGCTCAGCAGTTGCGATACCCCACAAGTCCAGCCTGTAGGATAACCTAGCTAACGGCCGAAGTAGAGTGTCAAAACTATTTTGCAAAATCGGTTGGATAGTTCTGATTAGGTCTGATTTTACTCCTTACCCCTCTGCTATTCTTCTCTTACCTCGACGTGTTTTGAATCTGCTCTCTTCTCTCTCTTCGAGTCCAGGAATTCTCGTGGTTGGGTTTCCGTCGTACCTTCAGGGTTTCGCTTTCTCCCTTTTGTAACGGAGGTGCTACGATCATCAATCTGCAACTTGTCTGTTGTGCCCTTCATCCGATCTTTTGTTCTTGAGCTCCTTATCTCTATGTGTGTTCCTTGCTGGATATCAGTGTCGTTGAAAAACATATGAGAAGGACGAGCTTTGGTGAAGTTGGAGTCGACCGTGAGCATGTGTTGTTCATGCCAATGGAACCATCGCGGAACCTAATCATTATGTCTTTCATACGATTTCTGCTGGCATTATCCCTTTGTTCCGGATACCGACTATGAAGATCTTTAGTCTAAATTCCGAGAGTTGGATGCTTAATCCGCTTATTCGTGTGCAGAGTAATGGTTTGAGTGTGGGATGGAGTAGCTACCCTACCACTGCTCTTATCATTCGCTCTTGTACGTCGAATCAGTGGATCCAGCAGTTTACTCCGTCCACGGAAGTTAGGGGTGGCTTTAATTGCGATACCTCTACCTTCGACCTTTTGTTTCCGGAGTGCTCCCTCGACGATCAGGAACAACGAACCTTTGTTGGTGGTGACGCCGTTTTCAAGATGAAGAAGGAACCCTCGTTAGTGGTGTCGCGAAGATCTACACGAAGTGAGAAGACGTAGATCGCCGACCTTCCTTCCGGTACCATGAGGCGGATCTCGAGGGCGAGATCCAGTGTTAGTGGTGTCGAATTGTGGCATCCCGCAAAACCACTACTAGAAAATCGCGTGAATTTGTGCATTGCATCGTCATCATCACGCATTGTTTGCCAAAACTATTTTCGCAAACCCCGATTTGTTTTCCAAACGCCCCCTCTTAATTCAAACACGCAAACCCGGGTCGCCGGATTATTTTGTTTTGGGCCGCGAGCGGTTTTCAAACGGTCCAATTAAACAAATAAAATTATATTATTTTAGTAGGGGCAGTCGAACGGGCCAACCCGACCCGAACGACCGCCCCAGATTTTTCTAAACGGTCCAACCAGCCCACCCTTTATTCCTAAACCTACCCATCTTCCTACCCATCCCTACCCCTCCACCTCACCCTGGCCAATCCCTGGACGCCACGTCGTTCCTCCCCAAACCCCCCACCAACCCAGCGCTGACACGTGGCCACACCCACTCCCTCGGCCCTCCCTCTTCCACCACACAGCTCAGCACACCACGCACACAACATCACGCACGCACGCAACACAGCCGCCTCCCCCAGCTGATCCCGATCCCACCTGTCCCCACGTGGGACCCACCCACGCGCTTGCCCCCACGCCCGACGCCTCTCCTCTGCGTTCTTCCTCCTGCGTCTCCCTCCTCTGCCTCCCTCTCTCACCTCCGGCTCCCGTGCTCCTCCCTCGGTGAGCCCCCGCCGCGGCGACCTTTCCCCATTGCGCTCGCGCTGCTTCTCTCTCCCGCTCAGACGCTCCGCCGCCTCCACCCTCAGCGGCCCTCGCTTGCTCCGCTCTCACCCGGCCCGCCTCGCCCACTCGCCCCCGCTCCGCCCAGCCTGCCATCCGACCGCCTCCGCCACGCCGCCTCTCGCGTCGCCCGCCCCGCGCGCAGCTCTTCGCCGGGCGAGCCTCCCGTCACGAGCCTTCCGCGCGCCGGACTCGGCCAGCTTCGCCACCGCCCTCCGCAGCGTCGCCCTCTCTCTTCGCCCGTGCGCCGCGTGCCGTGCTCGGCCCGGCCGCCCCTCGCGTCGCCCAGCCGCCTCCATGATCGCGCCGCCCTCTCCGGCTACCTCCACCGCGCCCAAGCTCCTCCTCGCCCGCGCGAACCGCCTCGCCCGGACCTCAAGCCGCCCGCCGCCCTTCGGCCCGGCCGCTCGTCGCCCGTGGCGACCTCCCAAGGCCCTCCCCCCCCGCCCCATGCCACGAAGTTCCGCCGCCGAGCGTCTCCATCGGCCCGACCCGCACCGTGCCTTCGCCGCGCCAGCCCAGCGCCCGGCATCGCTAAGCTCAGTCCGCCTCGCCCGAGTCGCCGCCGCCGTTTAAGCTCCGACCGCCTCGTCGACGTCGTCTCCGCCGCCCGAGCCCGTCTCAAGCGCAGCGGTCCCGCAGCTCCCTCGTCGCCATGTTACGCCCTCGGTCCGGCCCAAGTACTTTGTCCAAGACGCGTGCAAGCCTTGGGCTGTTCTTGCTCTGGGCTCCGTTTCAACCAAGAGGAGCCTTGCTGCCACGCCTACATGACTCCGTCGATGATGATCAAAAGACGAGCACGGTGCCACTCGTGAGCCCGACAAGGTCTTCGTCCAGACTCAAGGCGCCTCCGGACATCGAGCGCCAAGATCGTCTCCCGGATTCCGAAGCGGTTCTCGGACCCTAAAGACGTCGAGGCCCCGGACGCCGAGACCCCGAACCCGAAGGCCGATCCGAAGCGCCAAGGCCTCCGCCATAAAATCAACAAGATCATCACGAAACGCCGAGACCGTCGACAAGAAACCGTGAACCCCGGAACCCTGAGTTCTCCATCAAGGACGCCAAGTACCCCGCGAGAGTCGACAAGACCGACAACATGACCCGAAGACCCCGGATGCGCCAAGACCTACCCCCGGCGTCCGAGAACGACCCCGGAGCCCGAGAACGCCCCGTCGAACCCTGGACCCCGAGACCGACCCCGAACCCCGGAACCCCAAGCTCGTCGAGCCCCCTCTGATGTGTGAACCCTTTCCGAAACCCTATTTTATAACATAATCACAACTTGTTGCATATTGAATTATCATTCATCTTGCATGCATAATCATGTGGTTTGGGGGCCTTATGCCGATTCACCTAATAATTAAATATGGGGCCCATAAGCGGGCAAATATAGTCTTCTATCGGCCTCGT
The DNA here is from genome assembly GCA_030063025.1 of Avena longiglumis. NCBI lineage: Eukaryota > Viridiplantae > Streptophyta > Magnoliopsida > Poales > Poaceae > Avena > Avena longiglumis. The sequence goes on from CP125978.1 coordinate 76,504,627, forward strand.
TTAAACTTGTGTATCGAACCCGTATTACTTCTGGCCTTGTTAAACAACATTTAAATTTGCGGGGTAGCTAAATAACTTGAACCATATAATCAATTGTCGGGACCCCGGTTCCGCTTAATCTTGACCTAATTGCATCGCACCTTTGCCATGACAACCATCATGCATGCATCATGCCGATCTTCTGTCGTTGTATTAAATATTGCATCCGGTGCTTCTTCTAGTGTTTTGCTTCTTCGCGGATAAGGCCGTTGAGTTGATGTGAGCTTCGCCCCGATCTTCGGGGAAAACCTTCGACAATGTTTTCAGGCGAGCATCTCCCTCTTTTTACCTATCTTATTTTTATAGTCTTTATTCCCTCCTGTTGATCTATTGCTATCTGAGTTGTGATGCTCTAGTTTTCCGTAACCGAAGTATCCCCTGCAGCCTTATATTGCCTTGGACACACCCTATTACCTGTTGTTTGGTAGATAGTTGGACTTGCGCGTCGTAGTTGCTTGCTCAAGTGCTGATGTGTGTCGTCATATTCCACAGTTGCTGATGTATTGCCGCATGTTGATGTTGGAGATGATTCTAGTTTTACTTATCGTCACTTTAATTTCTGTTTAACAACTAAAATTGAATAAGCAGAGGCATCGGTGGGTGATAGATAATATTTGGTTTCGGCCCACTTGTGTCCCGTAAGACCCCGAGTACTTGATACTGTTCCTTGATTTTGCGCTATCCACATCCGGAGGTATATGGGACCCACGAGCGAGCTTGATTCATTCTTATTTCTTGGGGCCACAAACTAGTTTGAGGTTTTATTACGATCCTGTACTTATGCCATGCTTTCTTTGCTTTATTTACGATTGTGCGAGGAGCACCTTTGTCTGTTAGGTATGCGGAGTGTTTACGCGGTATCGACAAGCCCAGCCACACTTCGGGTTCCCGATCGCTTCACCATTGGCGCAACCTTGAGGCCGTCTCGAGCTTGTCTACTCCGTTGGGTTCTACTCAAAGGGTGGCCTGAAATATTTCTGAATCTGTGATTGTTCGATCGTGAAAGCCTCGTTGGGTTTTGATTTGGTTTTCCGAGGTTGATCGGCGTGTGTTGCTATTGGTGCACCCGGCCGGGTAAAACTTTCAAAGCCGTGTCCGGATATGGACGACTTGGAGCACAGTATCTCGATCATAGACAAGCATAACTAAAGTTTACTGCTATAAATTTGACTTATAATGACTAGTAATCAGCTCCACTATAACGGAATGGCTAATTAATACTGCCCACCATTGCTTGTTTGGTTGCCGCTTGCGACAATTGCACCTGACTAGTAAGTATTGCAACTACAACGAAATGGCTGAATAAAAGTACCAACAAGCTTTGGGTTTTGGGATTATCTCATGCTATCTCAGTCGATTAGTAATTGTTGCAACTTCTAGCGGAATGATTGAATAAAAGTGCCCATTGTTTACTTTATCGGGATGATTATCTGAACACGATTAGTAATTGCTGCAATGATAACTGAATAAATAAAAGCGCCAAGCTGTGAGTTCCTCGGTTGACTTCCTCGTTTGGTCTCGAGGGAAAGCGCCAGATGGGTTTGTTTGATGATAGTATCATATTGGTTTCGAATAGGTCTTTCTCACCTCTCGATAACCGCCGGTGTTTGAGTCTCTATAGGTTGTTTAGTGCATCTTTGCCGCCGCGTCGATCCACCATACCTATGTGGCGAGGACGCCGAATTCTAGCCTCGCCGTGTCTTGGCCTCGATCGACGCTCCTTCTTTTCCTTTGCCCTTTCGGCACCCCTTTTGTTTGAGCAGGTTTTGAGATCGACGCCGTTAGCAGGGTTACCCTTCCGGCTTGGCCTGGGCAGGGTTATGGACGCCATTGGTTATTCTTCAGGGCTCTTAGCCCCATTTGCATCTTGTCCGTAGCTGGACGCTCTATCGTTTTCTACGTGATTTGGATCTTTGTATCTTATATCTGTATTCTTGACTCTTTGAGTCACTGTTGTATATATCTGTTCTGTGGGTCCCATCGAGGACTGTTGTGTAATGTTATTACTTCGTTTTCCACCCGCACGAAAGTGCCTGGTGGCACCTTTGAATCGTTTCTATGCGGGTTTGGTGAATTTTGCCCAAACTTGCATAGGTCCGATTCTGAGGGTGTTACATACTTCACCTTCGAGGCCACCGCCTCGACATCCAAGATCTCACACCTGATGGGTGTCTGACATGATCACAACAAGACCACCTGAGTCGATAGATGAGGACCAAGCCAACCAACAACTCTTGGGCACTAAGGTATAACTACCAGGCATCCGCTCACTGGTCGCTCTCACAATGCCCGAAAAGGGACTACCGGAAGGTCCACGGATTTAGGCATGTTTGCCTATGTCCAGTACTCTAGCCACACATTAGAGAGGGGGTGGGTTCCCAGGAACCCTGGAACCACTGGGTCAGCAGGGCCCGCCCCACCTAGATTGGGACCAGATGGGCCTAGATCTGGCCTAAAGCCCATGCCATCCTTGGCCAACACCACCCGCCGTTGTCCCGGAGCATGTCATCCCCGTCCACGCCACCGCTAGCTCGGAGAGGTGGTGCTACTCACAGACCTGACGCCAACCGTAGGTCTCCGGCCCATCCAAAGAGGCTACAATCTGCCACGACCGTCGTGCCTTGGTCGTCACCGCTACCACAGACACACAACGAAGCTTCCACACTGTCATTGGAGCCGCTGGGCCCCCTCACCAGCACTGAGCCCAAGCGGGCCATCTCGACCGGCCCCAAAACCTCCACTTGAGAGGGGCGGGAGGGAGGGCCCTGCCGTCGCCTTCGGCCGACGATGCCATCCAACGGCGGTGAGGAAAGGGAGGCGAAGGTGGGGACCACGAAAGGGCGGCTAGGGCTCCCTCCCTGTCGCCCACGGGAGGGCGGCTAGGGCTCCCTCCCATTCATATTGGCATATATTCAGCTAACTTATTTGGACATGATTATCTGATCTTGAGGGGGGCGGGAGGAGGGGGGAGGGCCCTGCCGCCGCCTTCGGCCGACGATGCCATCCAACGGCGGTGAGGAGAGGGAGGCGAAGGTGGGGACGACGAAAGGACGGATAGGGCTCCCCCCATTCATATTGACATAGATTTAGCTAACTTATTTGGACACGATTATCTTATCTTATATCCATCCTACTCACAAAAAGGAAAAACTTCGTACAACGTGGAGGGAGATCTTTTCTATCTTTCGAAATCCACCCTACAATATAGGGTAAAAAGCCCAAATAAGTGACCCCAGCCCTATTCTTGAACCTCTTTCACGCTTATGTCATGTCATTCTGATGTAGAAAGAAGAGCCACTGACCGAAAACTCTATGTTAAGGCTTTTAGGCCCAATTTTTTTGACAGCTTCTCTGACAAGCTGTCCTCCTGGCTTTCTGCAGAATCCGGTTCGAAATTTTATGGGACTTCTAAATTGGTTTAGTCTTAACTATTTTAAAAGCCTCACAGGATTTTTGAACCGGCCTCCCCAAAAACTTGAGAAGGATAGCTTCTCGAAGTAGCCATCAAATAAACTGGGCCTTAGAAAGATGCATGCTACATGGCGGATAATCTCAACTGTTGGTCATCATATATTGTTTCAGGATGTGCAGCTTTTGGCATGGATCATTGCCTAGCAGGCTGGAAGTATTGTTTGTCTTCATCACAAAATTACTTGGAAGTTCAGGGAGTGCCTTCCCTAGAAAAAAAAGAGCAGGGAGGGCCTGTGGCTTGCAGCGGGACTTGCGTATTGATATCGGCAACTCCATATAGTGGGAAATCTCTCGGAAGCCCCACGGCGACCCCACCACTTGCAACTTGCTACACAGCCGACAAGGTGATGCGGCCGCTCCGCCATGGCAAGACGCCCTACCGATATAGGCCCTGACGATGCAGCGTCCAGATCGGATCCAACTTCAAATTGGTAAGAAGTCCCTATCATCCCAGATTTTTTTTACAAGAGAACCTGTTGACGCCTCTCGTCCTAGATTCGTGATAGTTCGATGACTTTGAAAATAGATTTCATTGGCTGGGGCATCTTTGTGGGCACGAGGTGTTTGTGGAAATGCCGTAATACTGAATGATAGTGTAGTCAAACAGGGGAAAGTTTAAGGGCTTGCTGAATTTTTGTTTCCATCAATCTAGTGCACCTTTGCATGCGAGCCAGCAAGCAAAGCCGACGCAGTAAACAAAGCTATACTTAAAGTTTTATGCCAGCAGGACCAAAATTAAGATCTAGAGATAGCTAGAACATACTTAATGAGGCAAAATCCAGCTATGAAGCAAACATACCTCAATCCTGTTCCAAAATACTTGATTTATTGGATATGTACACAGCATCTCTTACAAATATTGTTCATAAGAATATGTTAGTAAAACAATAAAAATGCATTACCACAAAAACCTTCATGACAAATCTAATGATATTATTTTTTAGACTAATCAAAAAAAATCTTTTCCATATGGTTAACAGTAAGTCAAGTCAGGAGACATCATCTACTTCCGAAAGGGGATAGTAGTAGACCTAGCCAACAATAAGTCAAGTAAAGATACATGTTTGAGATAAGGACATGTTTTTTAATGCCTCACGTGTCACTGTGGACTTCCAAGAAAATATCAGTTCCTTCACTGTCAGTTGTGACTAGTCTGTTTTTCTTGGAAGCGGATTTATTTTCCAAGGGAATCTGGAAAAGAAAAGAAAAGAAAAGAGATTACAGGTGTATGGTAACTTGTCAGTTTTTCTGGTTTTTGTGGCAGCAAGAAATATCAAGTCTCCTCCCTCTCCCTCCCCCCTCTATCTCTCTCTCTCTCTCTCACACACACACATATTATAGAGCATCCCTTTACAGGCACTCTTGGTTAATTTGTTTATTGTGCGATTTTGGTGTCCATGGCGACAAGCGTGCTGCTCGCGCCCCTCATTTCCATGGTGAACCGGAAGGTATCCAATTATCTTGTTCAGCAATACCAGGAGATGGATGGTATGGAGGAGCAGCTTGCAGTTCTGGAGCGCAAGCTGCCAGCCATATTAGACGTCATAATTGACGCGGAGGAGCAGGGGACTCACCGCCCTGGAGTGAGTGCTTGGCTCAAAGCACTCAAGGCTGTTGCGTACAAAGCTAATGATGTGTTTGATGAGTTCAAGTATGAAGCACTCCGCCGTGAAGCCAAGAGGAAGGGGCACCATAGAAATTTTGCAGTAAGGCTCCGTCCGGTTCACAACCCTATTTTGTTTCGTTACCGGATGGGAAAGAAGCTGCGCAAGATTGTGCATACCATAGAGGTCCTCGTTGCGGAGATGAATGCCTTTGGGTTCAAATATCGACCACCAAAGGCAACGTCCAAGCAGTGGCGGCAGACAGATTCAATCATCATTGACTCTGAGAATATTGTCAGCAGAGAGACAGAGAAGTGGCAGATTGTCGACATATTGCTTGCCCGTTCTACAAACAAGGACCTACTGGTCCTTCTGGTTGTTGGAATGGGTGGTTTGGGGAAGACCACTTTTGCACAGATCATTTACAATGATCCTGATATCCAAAAGCATTTCCAGTTCTGGAGGTGGGTGTGTGTTTTGGACGATTTTGACGTTACAGACATTGCTAATAAGATCAGCATGTCAACCGAGAAAGACAGTGAAAGTGCATTGGAGAAGCTCCAGCAAGAAATCAGTGGAAGGAGGTTCCTTATTGTCTTGGATGATGTATGGAATCGTGATGCTGATAAGTGGGCAAAGCTAAAATATTGTCTTCAACAGTGTGGTGGTTCTGGGAGTGCAATATTGATGACAACTCGTGATGAAAGAGTAGCTCAAATCATGGGAACAACTCAAGCCCATCAATTGGTAAAGATGGAAAAACATGATTTGCTTGCAATATTTGAGAAAAGAGCGTTTGGATTAGACGAACAAAAGCCTGATGAGTTGGTTCAGATTGGCAAGGAGATCATGGACAGGTGCCATGGGTCCCCTTTAGCTGCAAAAGCCTTGGGCTCTGTGTTAAGCACCCAAAAGAGCGTGGAAGAATGGGGAGCTGTTTTAAGGAAAAGCAGTATATGTGACGAGGAGAGTGGGATTTTACCTATACTCAAGATCAGCTACGATGATTTGCCTGCACACATGAAGCAATGCTTTGCCTTTTGTGCCGTCTTTCCAAAAAATTATGTGATTAATGTGGAAAAGCTGATACAGTTATGGATGGCAAATGACTTCATTCCATCAGAAGATGTGATTCGTCTAGAAACAAAAGGTAAACAAATATTCAATGAGCTTGCATCAAGGTCATTTTTTCAAGATGTAAACCAGGTACTGATCCACAAGGATGAGAGCGAAAACAACTATATGACTACATGTACTGTCCATGATCTTATGCACGATGTTGCACTCTCTGTGATGGGAAAAGAATGTCTTACTATGGACGAGAGGCTGAACCATATGGATATTTTTCCATATACTGTTCGCCATTTGTTCTTGTCATCCTATAGTCCAGGAGCCTTGTTGAGAGATTTACCGAAGAAAAAGTGTCCAGGTATCCAGACACTGCTGGGCAGTATTAATGCTAGTGATTCAGCACAACAGTTATCAAAATGCTCTTCTCTTCGAGCACTGCAGCTCTGTTCCAGCAGATTAAGTGGACTTCCATTTGAACCAAAGAACCTGAAGCACCTCAGGTATCTGGACCTCTCAGGCAATTGCCATATCAAAGCACTTCCTGAAGAAATCTGCATCATGTATAACCTACAGACGTTGAACCTTTCTGGTTGTGAACGTCTTGCTGAACTTCCGAAGGATATGAAGTACATGACTGGCCTTCGGCACCTATATACTGATGGATGTTTGTCCCTAAAGTGCATGCCTCCAAATCTTGGACAGTTAACTTCCATACAGACGCTAACATATTTTGTTGTTGGCTGTAGCTCTGGTTGTAGCAGCATTGGAGAACTCAAGCACATGAACCTTCGAGGTCAGCTACATCTATGCCATCTAGAAAATGTAACAGAAGCAGATATAACAATGGGTAACCATGGGGGTAAAAAGGACCTCACTCAGCTATCTTTTGCATGGAGGAATGGTTGCAGTGAGGTCACTTTTCATGAGAAGGTCCTAGATGCTCTTACTCCGAACCGTGGTCTTCAGATTCTACGGTTGGATTCTTATAGAAGCATTAGGTTTCCAACTTGGATGACAAACCTGAGTATGATGCAAGACCTAGTCAAGTTGCGCCTAGTCAGCTGCACAATGTGTGACAGGCTTCCCCAGTTGTGGCAATTACCAGCTCTTCAAGTTCTTCATTTGGAAAGGCTGGATAGGTTGCAATGCCTATGCATCAGTGATGGACCCACTTTTACATCCTCAACATTCCCCAAATTGAGGGAGCTTCTATTATTTGATTTGAAGAGCTTGAGTGAATGGTCGGAAGTAAAAGAAAGGCATGGACAACAATTGGTGTTTCCCCTTCTAGAGGAACTAGCAATTGGGAATTGCAATAAGCTGACAAACTTACCAGGACCACCAAACCTTGGAGCATCTTCTAGCCATGGTGGTAATGAGACAGGCTCAGCATTTCCAGCATTAAAGAAACTCATGTTACATGGTTTGAAGAGTTTGAGAAGATGGGGGACAAAGGAAGAAAGACAAGGAGAAGAACCAAAATTTCCACTGCTTGAGGATACCAATATTATGGATTGTCCAGAACTTTCGACTCTACCTGAAGCACCAAGGCTTAAAGTATTAGTGTTTCCAGAAGACAGGCCACTGATGTGGTTATCCATAGCCAGATATATGACTGCATTCTCCAATGTGAGATTGAAAATCGCACCTTCTTCTCCCTCACACGTACAATGTTCAATTCAACAGGAAGATGGTAAGGGGAAATGGAATCATAGAGCTTATAATGCAGCTATGGAGCTATGTGGAAGCTATTTCTTCCACACAAATTGGAAATGTTTTGTAAACCTTGATTATCTGGAAATCATTTCTTGTGATGAGCTCATCTACTGGCCATTAGAAGAATTCCAATGCTTGGTATCTTTGAAGAGATTAACAATTCATTGTTGCAATAATCTTATTGGACCTGCAAAGTTTCTTGAGGAAGTAGCACCAGAAAGAAATCAGCTCCTACCATGTCTCCAATATTTGGAAATAAAAGGCTGTCCAAATTTGGTTGAGGTCCTCAGCCTTCCTCCATCACTGAAAGAAATATATATTGAGAGATGCAGTAAGCTTAAGTTCATATGGGGTAAGCAGGGTACTGAAAGTCAGAATTGGCATGTTGAACACCTAAATGACTTGACACTATCAGAATCTTGTAATGGCCTTACTGCTTCTGCAATTGCGCGAGATCCTTCGTCGCCGGCAAGAAATCATTCTCTTCCATGTATCGACTCTCTAACACTAATAAGTTGTCAAACTTTGTTAGAGCTTCTCAATTTTCCCTTGTGTATCAAGGAAGTACACATTTGGAGCTGCCCTAACCTTGAGTTTATATGGGGAAAGCAGGACAGGAAAACAAGGAGCCAGTATTTTGAACAGAAAAAGAACCTGGAAATATTGGAATCTTGCAATGAATTTACTGCATCCACAACTGTACAAGGTCCATTGCCATCAATAGTGAATCATCTTCCATCATGTTTAGAATATCTTTGGATAGCATATTGTGAAAGCTTGTTAGAAATTACTGATCTCCCATCATCTGTGAGGACAATAATTATTACGGACTGCCCTAAACTTGAAGTCCTGTCAGGGCAACTTCAGAAACTTGGTCATCTGGATATTCGATTCTGTGACAACTTGAGGTTAGTAGAGTCATACCAGGGAGACTTCTCATCATTGGAAACCCTCTCAATTGTTGGCTGCGAGAGTTTGAAATGCCTACCCAAGAAGCCTGCACATACATAGGGATTTTTCTATGAAGCTGGGGTCTGTGGAACATCATATTCACTTCCAAGATGTAGATATGTGGAGATATCTTCAAAGCTCTGGACTCTGGAGGAAGATAGAATGAAGCTTCCAGGGTTAGTTACTATCATTGAATTCTTGAATTTATTTGGATATTGTACAAGCTTCTTCTATACAAGTGCTCAATTTTATGAATATATAGAGCCACATTATAGATTTGTTTCACAGACATGCATATGATGAAGAGGTAGCTTTTTATATGATCGTGTTCAGACTTTGTTCGAGATTATGAACACGAAAAATGGAATATGATTTTCTTACATAACTTAAATTGTGTTTTGACGTAGCTTGGAGTCAGGCTATTTCTCTAGATAGATTCTTTAGCAATTCGCTGAATTACTTCAGTTTAGTTTTTTCAACACAAGTTTTTGTAGATAAGGGGACTGTTGAGGTGTGATACGTTCAATTAGCTTCAATACCCCAAGTTCCTAGTCCCAAGCAGCAGAATGAATGTAGATTTGCTTGAACTGTGTTTCTATATTACTTTAGATGATTTGTAAGTTCAGTGATCTGATCTCAAAAGCTATCACGCTTTCTTGAATCTGCATGTGCTGTCAATATTTTTTAGTTCTGTAGAACTGAGATTTGACATGCTTCTTTTTCATGGCCCGAAAAAAATTGCTATTTTCTCCTGTCTTTTGGGTGAAGTCAGTTCAGTAGCTATCTTAACCTTCTACAGTGATCTTCACTAAAATACGTTTTAGGCTTGTTTCTGACACATCGATTCATAGTGCGTTGAAGCTGATTGAGTACTTTTGTAATGCTGCTCCATGCAGGAACCTGTCGGAGAGACCAAGGAGATCAGGAGCGCAAGAGTTGACTGCAAAGGAAGATATGTGCAATTTTTTGGTATGTGTCTTGTATGAAAAATGGAGTGAATGCATGGTTTCTGATGAAACTAGCATGGAATCCAGATCCTTAATTTGTGCCCTGGCTAGGTGTGTCTAGGTTAGGCTTCAATGTTCTTATGAAGAAAGAAAATGAGATAAAAAAGAACTGTCTCTTGCTTCCCTTCTATATTTTCCCCCTTGCAGTCGGACGGACTGCCGGAGTCATCACAAAGATTGGGTAAAATGTTCTGCTTGCTATTGTTTTCGATTATATCGTCTCGGTGTCTCGAGTGGTGCATTATTAGTTTATCACAGACCTTTGACTGGGATTTGTGGTTACCATGTGTGGTGACCCAACGTACCACTGCATATATAGTACACTATAATCGTTGATATAACATCCACAAAACACCGTTACATAAATATCATATACCTCAGAGTGGTACAACCAAAATATTGCGGGTCCATATTATAAATATACACACATTATTATTATTACAATACCAGAAGTTTGAGACTTTAAGAGATTCAACTTACAAACCAAACTTATATTGTTTCAGCGGAAGATTCAAAGTTTCAAACTTAAACTTCCAACCGAGCTCAGCAACTTATTATATAAAGTTTATGCTGCTCGGCTCAATTGGTTTACTAATAACTAAGGCAACTATTTAGACTCGGTGCCTTCCACTCCATAGCGTATCTCATAATCCACTCCTTCCACATGTTAATATTTTTCTATCTTAAATAGCAATTTAGTACTTTTATAAAATACTATACTAATTAAGAATTTTAAAAGTAATTTTTATTTATTTTTATAAAATTCCATAAGGAATATATTATAAAAATCTTTAACCTAAATTTATTCTATTAAAAATAGAATTCTTAACTTTATTAAGTAGCTTGTATTTTTATGAACTCATAGATATATTATTTGTATTTTTATGATTTTTATTTATTTTTTAGGACTTATCAAGTCCTAGGGGTATTTTGGTCTTTTACTAATTCATTTATATTTTCTTTTTAGCTTTTGGGCCAAGCCCATTGGGTTTACTAGGCCCAACCTGGCCCAATTGGTCTGGTCAAACCCACCCACTGGGATGGTATTGGACCTATCGACCCAGTACACCCCCATCTCTCTCTCACTCCCACTCGTTCTTCCTCCTCGCTCTCGACCGCTGCGGTGTGGTGTGGCCGGCGTCGTTGCCGCTTGATTACCGCCTCCCTGGGCCTCCCCGACCGACGTCGTAGTGTATGGCGAGGTATTCGACGCCGCTCCGCCATTTGGTCCAGCTCGATTTGTCTTTAGGCCCCTCTCCCGTCCAGGTTGACTCCACCCTGAACGCTTGGGTTTGGTGGTTGTCGGCGATGTACCTCTCCGCCGCTCCTGTGGTGTTGTGCTGTGTTCCTAGTGGCTTTGTGGTGCTGCTAGATCGCTGGTGTGGCTGTGGCCGCCGCCATGGCTTGGTGCGGGTTGCAGCGCCCTCAGGTTCTCCCTATGCCGCCGTGTGTGCTCACCAGCTCTTCTACTTCCTCTTTTAATCGTCAGCGAGGACCACATGTAACTGCTTTTGTTTCTCCCCTCTTGTTCTCTGTCCTCTGCCTCTCTTGATAGCCTTTGTATGCTTCTAGTGAGCAATCCCTAATTAGGGTGCATCGGTTTGATTAGGGTTCATCCCTCTATGTTGATTATTGAGGATAATGAATCATTAAGGATTACTTGTGGTGATGATACTGTGCTAAGCTGTTGTCTAGTGATTCTAGTGGTGTGATTCTCACTACTGATTAATGTTCTTAGCACTAACAGTGGTATTGTCAGTAATTGTTCGCTGGATCTTTATGCACTAGCATGTGTTTATATGTTTAGATTTGAGTTGACATGATACTCCTATGATTCTTTGATTATAATAGATTGTGCAATTGTGATTATGATTCCTGGTTATTCATTCCATGAAAATGATTGAGCATTTTACTGCAGGTTTACTTGTGAAATCTATGTGTACGATTTGCTTGGTGTAGAATGTATACTTGTGACACCTTCTTTGGAATGGTACACAAGTGTCCATTCTAATACTGGCTAAATTCTACATGTGTACTAGTGTGGCTTGGCTAAAATGCATTAAAATCTTCTACTAGATTTATTATCCTAGGATGCTAATGATTTTACTTGGGCCTGTGATGCTGGTCTGAGGCATAACTAGGTAGAAACCAAGTTTTTACCTGCTGTCCCTCATAGACATGTCTTGATATCTAGTATCAACTAATGATTCTTGAATTCTCTAAGAAAATGATTTGTCATCCTCACTGTTTGATATAGATCCTTAAGATATATGGATTTCTGAGGTGCTACTCTTTAAAAGATGTGTCCAGAAATCCTGCTCTAAGGTTGCTGATATATTTGGATGTAGAATATAATTTTATACCAAGATCAATGATGCACAGGCTGAGATCTTGCTGTTGTTTGTAAATATTGGTCATTGGCTTTCATTTAAATTACTTCTATGATGGACATACCCCATTTGGGTGTTTTTCTGAGAAGATTCATATAAAACAACACATGCTTGGATAATCTAGAATGATTTGATCATGTGATGGTTTTATGTGTACTCACCACACAACTTGATGGTTGGTGATGATGTTGTGGTGCTAGTTGATCTTGCTAGCTTGATCCCGTTGGCTTGATCTTGTTAGCTTGTTCTTGCTGACTTCATCTGGCTCTGCACCTCATGGTGCTGCTCTTGCTCCTCCTAGCTCTTGTGATCTTGTACTTGACCTTGCTATCCACATGCACCATCCCCTCCTTATGTCACCATCTTGTGGATGGTTGGATGATCTATGATGTATCTTGGCTGGGGATTTGTTTGGAAAGTGGACAGACTCAGTGTGTTCTTGCGCTGCGATTGAGAAGAAGAAATGAGCTCCCTGGTAGGTGTGCTACTGTTGTGAACTCTTTTTTTAACCGCGTGTGCTGTTGCTGCTGTTTGGACAACACACTACATGCAATTAGGTGACTAAGTTTCCTTGCTGCTTGGGCTGTTTGTGGATCAGATCAAGTGAATTGGTTTCACTTCTTATCCTTTTACAATTTACCATTCTAGTGAAACTTTCCCCTTTACTTTGCTAATGATGTTGTTTAATATATCCTTAATATAATTAAACAATGTTAATAAATCATTTAGCAAAACAACTTAATATTTCTAAGTTCTAATTTTCAAATATTTTCCAATTGATTTAAATTTCAAATTTGATTTCAAAAAAATATTCCCCCCCAAAACACATTAATTTCTAAAGGTCATGCCAAAATTTATAACAATCACTATAAAGAGCTATTCCTACCTCTAAATAGTGAAAGAAACTCTGATCACTTTAGGTTTTTATTTGGCAATTTTTCCCCCAAATTTTACAGATGAATGCATGCACATGCTCAGATTCCTATTTCTACCCTTCGTTGGTTCCTAAATGCTAGGGTGTTACAGACCCCCCTTAAATTAAACTTCGTCCCGAAGTTTGTTGAGATGTACCTGAATAGTTCTGGATCTGCTTATCTTAGGTCATCTTCTTTCTCCCATGTGGCTTCCCGCTCAGGGTGATGTTCCCATTGTACTTTGTAGTATTTAGTTTCCCTGTTTCTCAACCTTTTCGAGTTTTCTTCCAGAATTTTACAAGGTTTTTTCAACATAAGTCAAATCTGCTTGTAACTCAATTTCTTGATGTGTGATTGCACCATCAGGAACCTTGAGACATTTCCGAAGTTGTGACACATGGAAGATATTATGAACTTGAGCCAATCTTTTTGGTAACTCTAGAGCATAAGATATTGTTCTATTCTGACCCAGTATCTTGAATGGTCCGATATATCTTGGACTTAGTTTTCCTTTGACTTCGAATCTTTTAACTCCCTTCATTGGACTTACTTTGAGATATACCATATTCCCCACTCCTGGATGCCACGATCTTTGACTTTGATCAGCATAACTCTTTTGTCTACTTTGAGCTATCTTCAATCGATCTCTAATAATATCGATGATAGCTTGCTTCTCCTTGATATAGTCTGGTGCAAATTCCTTGCTACTACCAGGTTCATACCAACATATTGGTGATCTACATTTTCTCCCATAAAGTACTTGGTATGGTGCTGCCTTCAGACTACTTTGATAGCTATTGTTGTAGGAAAATTCCTCCAATGGTAGATGATCTTCCCACGAACCTCCAAAATCTAATGCACACGCTCTAAGCATGTCCTCCAAGATTTGATTAGTCCTTTCTGTCTGGCCTCCAGTTTCTGGATGATAGGCAGTACTGAAATCCAACTTTGAACCAAGTGCTTCATGTAATTGTTTCCAAAATACTGAAGTAAACACAAATCCTCTATTTGATACAATCCTCTTGGGCACTCTGTGCTTACTTACTATCTCCTTAACATAGATTTCTACTAACTTCTCGGCATTATCTTTTTGATTTACCGGAAGAAAATGTGCACTTTTAGTGAATCTATCCACAATCACCCATATCATATCTTTTCGTTTTGGTGTCATGGGTAATCCTATGATAAAATCCATACCAATTTCTTCCCACTTCCATTCCGGAATTTCCAAGGGTTGTAATGGTCCTGCTGGACTTTGATGTTCAACTTTTACCCTTTGGCAAGTATGGCATTCAGACACATATTTTGCAATGTCTCTCTTCATGTTATTCCACCAGAACAGTTCCTTCAAATCCATGTACATCTTGGTACTTCCTGGATGTATAGAGTAAGGTGTTTCATGTGCTTCTCGGAGTATCACCTCTCGAATTTCTGGCACATCTGGTACACAAAGACGATTTCGAAACCATAAAGATCCATATTCTCCTATGTAAAAAGCTAATGTTTGACCTTGAGAGATTCTTCGAATTTCTTCAGCAATAAAATGATCTTCATCTTTATGTCTAAAAATCTCATTCCGAAGATCACTACTTCGTTCTTCAACTAACCTCATGGCATCTAATCCTCCAATAGCTTATGTACTTATAATCTGTATTTCCAATCTTTCCAAGTCCATCTGCAACTCTTTTGGCAGTTCTCTATTGATATGTTGAGTATCTGTGCTCTTCCGGCTTAAAGCATCTGCCATAACATTTGACTTTCCATGGGTATAATTTATTGTTAGATCATAATCTTTAATTAGCTCCAGCCAACGCTTCTGTCTCATATTCAATTCCTTTTGAGTGAAGAAATATTTGAGACTTTTGTGGTCAGTGTATAGCTCACACCTTGCTCCATAGAGAAAATGCCTCCACCCCTTTAAAGCAAAGACTACTGCTGCTAACTCTAAATCATGAGTTAGATGGTTGACTTCATGTGGTTTCAGTTGCCTAGATCCATAAGCAATTAATTTACAATCTTGCATTAACACACATCCTAATCCTTCCTTGGATGCATCACAATATACTGTATAATCCTTTCCTGTTTCTGGAACTGCTAAAATTGGTGCGGTGGTTAATCTGGTTTTAAACTCCTAAAAACTTGGTTCGCACTTCTCATCCCATATGAATGGGGTATTCTTTCTTAGTAATTTGGTCATTGGTCCGGCTATCTTGGAAAAACCTTCAATGAATCTCCGGTAATAACCGGCCATTTCTAAGAAACCTTGGATTTATTTCACATTAATTGGTGCATTCCATTCTAGCACTGGTTGAACTTTGGATGGATTTACAGCAATTCCATCCTTACTGATCACATGGCCAAGAAATTCTACCTAGTCCAACCAGAATTCACACTTGCTGAACTTAGCATAAAGCTTGTGTTCTCTTAAGATTTGCAATGCTATTCTCAAATGTTCTGCATGCTCTTCTTTATCTTTAGAGTATATCAGAATATCATCAATGAATACTATGATAAACTTGTCCAGGCAAGGCATGAAGAATTTGTCCATCAAATTCATGAATTTTGCTGGTGCATTGGTCAAACCAAAAGGTACGACGAGATACTCATGATGTCCATACCTTGACACAAATGCTGTTTTTGGAATATCTCCAGGTTTGATTTTTATCTGATGGTATCCTGATCTTAGATCAATCTTGGAAAATACTCTAGCTCCCTTGACTTGGTCAAATAGATCTGAATTCTTGGCAATGGGTACTTGTTCTTGATGGTGACGTTGTTGATATTTCTGTAATCCCCACACATTCTTCGTCCTCCATCTCGTTTATCCACAAAAATCACCGGAGTTCCCCATGGGGATACATTTTCCTGAATGAATCCTTTCTTGGATAACTCATCAATTTGCTCGTTAAGTTCTTTTAGATCTTTAGGAACCATTTTATATGGTGCTTGGGCTATTGGTGTTGTACCAGGTATTAGGTCAATAGTGAATTCTATTTCCCTATCAGGTGGAAATTCATTTACTACAGTAATATCCTCTAATTTGACCTCCTTCATGGAGTTAAATTGTAGATCTACCATGATATGACTGTGTTTATCTGCCTGGTATACTATTCTTGCTCCACTTGGAGTCTTGATACGTCGGAAACGTATCTATAATTTTTGATGCTCCATGCTTGTTTTGTATCTACTTTGCTTTGCTCTGTCTACACTTTGAGGTGTTATTATATCTTTTCTGGAAATCTATTAACAAGTTTCCACAGTGTCAGTTGCATGTTTTCTTCTGTTTTTGGTTCCAGAAATGCAGAAAATCAATATTCTCGGAATTGGAAGGGACAAAAACCAAAGTTATTATTTTCCCAGAGCAACACGGAACCACGAAGCAGAGCCGGAGGGCGGTCACAGGGTGGCCAAACCCCCTAGGCGCGGGCAAGCCCTAGAGGCGCCTGGAGGGGTGTGGGCCCCCTGGACCCCCACCGACCTTGATTCCTGCGCCTATAAGAAACCCCCCAGGAGAAAACCCTAAATAATCCAGAAGAAATCCACGAAAACCTCTGTAGCGCCGCCACCACCGAAGGGGAGATTCGGGGGATAGAAAGTCTCTGTTCTAGCACCCTGCCAGGACGGGGAAGTGCCCCCAGAGCCATCTCCATCGATCTCCATCACCATCTTCATCACTGTTGTTGATTCCCATGATGAGGAGGGAGTAGTTCTTCCTCGAGGCTAAGGGCTCTACCGGTAGCTATGTGTGCATCTCTCTCTCTATGCATGATCTTGTGCTCATGAGCTTTGTAATCAAGTAGATCTACCTTGCTACTCAAGTGCTTCAATAGATCTCTGCTCCCCCCATGTGTGTGTGAAAGTGACAACGTGCACGCCATGGTGGCACTTAGGTTTGAGTCTACATAAATACTCTTTGTGCTTTAATAGATCTATGCTTTTCCCCACGTGTGTGAAAGTGACAGCGTGCATACCGTGTGTGGCACTTTGGCTAGATTGAATATTTGTTATGAGTTATATTTGGAGTTGGATGTCTCTATGAAATTGTGGTGTTTGTTGGAACCATCTAGCGCTTAAGGTGATAGTGTGGGGTTATCTAGATTGGGGAAGGCGGACTTTGAGGTGTGCTGTTATAGCCCTACCGATGATTAGAGTGTCCAACCAGAGAGTAGTTAAGAGTAGTATCATGAAGAGAGGATATTAATATGAGAGAGTCTTCACTAGTGAAAGTATGATCCCTAGGCCTTGTTTCTAAGCATTGAAACACCGTTTGCTACTAGATCTATTGCATGTTTGCTTGCTTCCACCTCTGTTCCATTTGACTGGGAGGTTTTGGGCTTTTACCTTTCCTCCACGCCATCAACTCTTTTCTGGCACTGTTACCCAACGTCAACAACAAGTCAGAAGCTATTTTCTAGCACTGTTACCACTTGTATTTCACTATATCTTTGCCGAACTAGTGCACCTATATTGGGTGTGTTGGGGACACAAGAGACTTCTTGTATCTTGATTGCAGGGTTGCTTTAGAGGGAATACCTTTGACCACTTCCTCCCTGAGTTCGGTAAACCTTGGGTAATCCACTTAAGGGAAACTTGCTGCTGTTCTACAAACCTCTGCACTTGGAGGCCCAACAACTGTCTACAAGAATAGATGTACGTAGACATCAAGTTCTTTTCTGGCGCCGTTGCCGGGGAGGTAAGGTAAAAGGTACTCACATCCTCTGATGTGAGTGCTCAAAGTTATTTCCTTTAGATTCTGCAATTGTGTCTTTTTTTTTCTTTTTTCACTAGGTAGGCTTAATGGAAAAAAAAATAGAGAGCTTTATAGTGTTTATCTTGAGTTAGGACATGACGTGTTTGAAGAGAAAATTAAAAAACCTTTGGAGCTTTATTTGCATGCTAATAGCAGTGTTATTAGCAATGTTGAGGATATCGTTTATCGTTAACTTATCGGTCAACCCAAAATTAGTGATTTTTAGGTGTATCGGCAGATTTATCGGGCGATAAATTGAGTAATCGGCTTATTGGTCACCCAGTGATAAGCGATAAATCGGATGATAAATCGGCATATCGGACGATTTTTTGAACAGTGGTTATTAGTATGAACTCTTTGGACACTATTATTGCTAATTCTATGGAAATATTTGAGCTTGGGGAAGCTAGTTTTGATGAAAATGATCTTTTTAGTCCCCCAGCTTTGGAAGATAGCTATTCTATTGCTTATGATGATACTATACCTCCAATATATGATGATTACAATGATGAATATGATATTTTAAGCCCACCTACTATTGAGGAGAAAATTTATTGTGATTACAATATGCCTCCTATATTTGATGATTATGGTGATGAGAATAATGGTGATAGCTATTTTGTTGAATTTGCTCCCACTACAATTAATAAGCATGACTATTGGAGAATAATAATCATCTGATGCATATGGCTTATGATAACAATGTTTTATGTGATATTTATATTGTTAATTTTTTTCAAGTTGCTACTGAAAGTTATTATGAGAGAGGGAAACATGGTTTTATGCATCTCAATAATATTAAGCTTCCCCTCTTTATGTTGAAAATCTTGAAGTTGCACTTGTTTTGTTTTCCTATGCTTGTTGCTTTGTTCTTTCATGACTTGTTTATTTACAAGATTCCTATGCATAGGAAGTGAGTTAGACTTAAATGTGTTTTGAATTTGCTTCTTGATGCTCTTTTTTACTTCAATTCATATTTCTTATGTGAGCATCTTCTCAAACTATTGTGCCTAACTTAAAGGCATTAAAGAAAAGTACTTGCTGGGAGATAACCCAAGAGTTTTCTTGAGTCTTGGAAGTTATTACTTCTGTAATAACCTCTCCTTGTTCTTTTTGTCTGCTTTTTGTGCCAAGAATGACCTCTAATAAGAGGGAAGTAAGATTTTGGAAGTTGCTGCCCCGAAACAGATTTCTGTCCTCCACCATAAATATTTGTGAGGAGCGTCTGTAACTCGGATTGAGCTGAAAATTTACGAATAAATCAACCAGTATGTTATATAACTTTCATTAGTTCAACACTTTTTGATTTGAGCAATATAAGATTTTCGAAAAAATTGGTTTCTACCTGCTGGTCTGTTTTGACAGATTTCTGCCATTATTTGTATTTGCTTCTTATTGATTCCTTTTTAAGTTATCTTTTGGGGAATTGAGCTTTTTGAAGGAGTTACTACAGTAGCTTGTGTTTTTAGTGAAAAGCCTTGATGTTCCAGAGATTTTCCAGAGGTCTAATATCTTTTGAATACACTAATGTTGCTAATGATGATTGTGTGAAGTTTTGTATGACGGAAAAATTTCAGGTGTAGAGAAAGAATGATGTAATGAGATGAAGAATGGACAAAAGCTCAATTTTGGGGATGCCACCCCGGTGTCACCCCAAGAAATATCCAAGAGGTACAAGCGTCAAAGCTTGGGGATGCCCTTCTTCATCAATAAAAATCTCAGGTCTTTCTAGACACTTCGTTTTTATTGTTTCATGCATTGTTGTGTTGTTCTTGGAGAATCTTAGTTTTTGTTTTTGTTTTTAGTTTGCTTAGTTTGTTTGATTAAGTTGGTTGGTTACACCACACTTCTTTTGGAGTGAGACACACTCTGTTTTCATTGCCTAGAACACTCTAGTTTTCATTCTTATTGTCTTGTGAGTGTTCTCTTTTGATAGCATTGTGTTTAGCCTTAGTTTTCTTGTGCTTTTAGCTTAGAACTTTTTAGTTCTTCTTTGTGGATTTGTGAGACAAGCTAACAGATCTTTATTGATTATTATCTTTGTGAGTTGTTTCAAATAAGTTGTTTGGTGTTGGAAAGAGTAGAAAGCTTCATGCTTAAGTGGTACAAAAGGGAGCTTGTTTTGACTGTGACTTAGACTTTAGCATGACATGCTAGGTGTTGTTTTGACCTTATGCTTAGTGATTATTGCTGTTGCATGTATTGTTCCAAACAATTGGGATTGCTTAGTGTGCCTTGAAGAAATTATGTGTTGTTTTAGCATGCAAAAGCATAGTATTGTGGTATTCTCCTTTGATGCTTTGTTTGGGTTGACTTGGCACATGCTCACACCATGTTATGACTATGAACAGGTCACCTTATCCTCTATGATCATTTAGTCCTTGACTTGTAGTAACACTCTATACTTTGATTAATAATGTTTTGTTGCTCTACATGATTATGGCCATTATTGCTCTCTTAGTTGGTTGCTCCCAGTCTTTTTCTAGCCTCCACTTGTATGAGTAATCTCTACTCTTGCTTCCAACTCCCAAGAAACCAAGTTATTCCAAAGTGTCCACTATAAATTCCTATGCATGGTGTGTTACACCATTCCAAGTATATTCTTGTTTTCATCTATCTTCCAATTAAAAATTATTTTGTTATGTAAAAACTTAGTGATTAAAGCCCTCACGAACTTGATGGCACACTTTATATTCTTTGCCCCTAATAAACTTGAACCATTGTGACAACTTTGTTGCTTATGCTTGCACTTATAAGTTGGAATTAGCAGAACCGTGCTGTCACGGGGAACGTTTTCAACATTGCACTTGTACTTTGTACTCAGTTGATATCATGTTCTTTTGTCTATGGATGTCACCGGTGTGAAATAAAGAGGGAACTTGTAAGTCCATGGAATTTGTATCCTGTGTTAGAGAAACGCCTGGGTAGCTAGCCTAAGCCATGCCTAATCATGGTGGAAACTTGCAGCATCACCATAATGAGCTATATATGAAGCATCCTCAATAAAAAACTATGCATATGGTAAATAAGAAGATTGCTGAGATGCTCATTGTCTGCTTGCCTTGTCATTTTGGTTATGGGAAAGCTCCTGTACCATGTGCAAGGGGTACCCCGTTGGCGGTTCTCAATGATATGCAAATACTTACAATGACAAGAACTTACCTGGGCCCAAAGTTGAGTATGCATGAGGTGTGGCCCTCGTATTCAAGGGACTTGAGATTTCCAACTTATACTTCGTCAAGCATATACTCCATCTTTGTTCACTTTAACCTTAATCACTTCAAGATGCTTATGATAGGGGCAATGATGGCTGAAAGCTAACAAGTACCATAATTTTTGGAAGCTCTTTTTGAAACTTGTAATCCCTACTTCCTTTATAAAAAGCCTTTCTTCCACCACTATTGAGTCTCCACCTTCTACCTTTAGGCACCATTAAGAGAGCATTGTTGTCATTCTGTGTGTAGTGTCCCAAAGCTTATTGATTGATGCATATTGTGATATTACTTGTTCTTGTGCTATTTGTTTCTAGTCACCCTTGTGAACTTTCAAGGTGTCCTATGCATATATTTTCTACTCTATGAGGGACAAGCTGATTGACACTATGCTATGTTTTCTGTATGTGAAACAAACAAACATTTTTCAATGCATGTTATTCATGATCTTTGTTTGTAGCCTTTCATGTTGTATGCATAGTTACTATGTCCTATTGTTAGAACTCCATCTTTCATGCACATGTTTAGAGAGTTCTTTGATCCCAGCTTTCAATGCTTGCAAATGGTTTGATATTGATTTTGATGGTGCATGTCACCTCAAAAATTATTCTTTTTATCACTTATCTACTCGAGGACGAGCATGAGTTAAGCTTGGGGATGCTTGATAGGTCAGAAATGTTTCTATAATTTTTGATAATCCATGCTTGTTTTGTATCTACTTTGCTTTGCTTTGTCTACACTTTGAGGTGTTTTATATCTTTTTTGGAACTAACCTATTAACGAGTTGCCATAGTTCGAGTTGCCTGTTTCTTCTGTTTTTGGTTCCAGAAAGGCAGAAAATCAATATTCTCGGAATTAGACGGGACAAAAGCCAAAGTTATTCTTTTCCCGGAGCAACACGGAACCACGGCGATGGGGAGGGGTGCCACAGGTGGCCAAACCCCTAGGCGGGCAAGCCTCAGGCGCTGGAGGTGTGGCCCCCCTGGACCCCCACCGACCTTGATTCCTGCGCCTATAAGAAGCCCCTGGGGAGAAAACCCTAAATAATCCAGAAGAAATACACGAAAACCTCTGCAGCGCCACCGCCACCGAAGGGGAGATTCGGGGGACAGAAAGTCTCTATTTCGACACCCTGTCGGGACGAGGAAGTGCCCCCGGAGCCATCTCCATCGATCTCCATCGCCATCTTCATCACTATTGTTGATTCCCATGATGAGGAGGGAGTAGTTCTTCCTCGAGGCTAAGGGCTCTACCGGTAGCTATGTGTTCATCTCTCTCTCTATGCATGATCTTGTGGTCATGAGCTTTGTAATCAAGTAGATCTACCTTGCTACTCAAGTGCTTCAATAGATCTCTGCTCTCCCCATGTGTGTGAAAGTGACAGCGTGCACGCCATGGTGGCACTTAGGTTTGAGTCTACATAAATACTCTTTGTGCTTTAATAGATCTATGCTTTTCCCCACGTGTGTGAAAGTGACAACGTGCATACCGTGTGTGGCACTTTGGCTAGATTGAATATTTGTTATGAGTTATATTTGGAGTTGGATGTCTCTATAAAATTGTGGTGTTTGTTGGAACCATCTAGCGCTCAAGGTGATAGTGTGGGGTTATCTAGATTGGGGAAGACGGACTTTGAGGTGTGCTGTTATAGCCCTACCGATGATTAGAGTGTCCAACCGGAGAGTAGTTAAGAGTAGTATCATGAAGAGATGATATTTATATGAGAGAGTGTTCACTAGTGAAAGTATGATCCCTAGGCCGTGTTTCTAAGCATTGAAACACCCTTTGCTACTAGATCTGTTGCATGTTTGCTTGCTTACATCTTTGTTCCGTTTGTCGGGGAAGTTTTGGGCTTTTACCTTTCCTCCACGCCATCAGCTCTTTTCTGGCACCGTTACCCCACGTCAACAACAAGTCAGAAGATATTTTCTGGCACCGTTACCACTTGTATTTCACTATCTCTTCGCCGAAATAGTGCACCTATATTGGGTGTGTTGGGGACACAAGAGACTTCTTGTATCTTGATTGCAGGGTTGCTTTAGAGGGAATACCTTTGACCACTTCCTCCCTGAGTTCGATAAACCTTGGGTGATCCACTTAAGGGAAACTTGATGTTGTTCTACAAACCTATGCACTTGGAGGCCCAACAACTGTCTACAAGAATAGAAGTGCGTAGACATCAAGTCTTGATTGAAACAGTTTTGTCTTCACAATTAATCTGGGCTCCATGTTCAGTCATCCATTCCATACCCAACATTCTGTAATTCCCTTCAAATGAATCACATATAGATCCGCAAAATATGTACAACCATAGATCAAGATAACTTGATCTTGTTTAACGTGGCGTACTACTACATTTCCCCCAGTCGTCACTACGGTCATAGGGTTTTCTAACGTTGTCCTTCTAATCCCGAACTTATCACATAATTCTTCAGATATGAATGAAGTAGTTGCATCGTTATCAAATAAAACTTTTCTGGGATTGGTAAGGATGTTGAGCGTACCTATCACTGCGTGTTCGGAGTTATCCACCTCCTCCAAGGATGCACAGTTCAACTTCCTAGTAGGCCTACTCCTTTTGCCATTATTGTTCTTGACAAAATTTCCTCCTTTATTAGGCTGTCCACTGCCTCCACTGGCTTGTCCTCCACCTTTTGTCGGCCAACCACCTGGTGGTTTACTTAGGCAATCTGGCTTGATATGACCCTTTTGCCCACATCCATAGCAAATAACTCCGGGTTTCTTACATTCCCTTCGGAAATTCCCTGGAATTCCACAATTGTTGCATATGACATTCCTCCTAGGATTGGACTGACCTCCGCTGCTGTTCTTGTTATTACTGTTGTAAGTTTTGCTTCTGGGTTTGAACTCCAAATTGGGTTCAGGTTTACTTGCTTGGATCCTCTTTGTTTCCTTCTTTGCTCTCTTCCTTCGGTCCTCTTGGACATTCTTGTAATAATCCTCAAACATGATGGCTGCATCATGTAACTATTGGAAAGTCTGCTTATTGATAAGCCTCAACTTCATCTTCACAAATGGATTTAAACCATGTAGGAAATGTTTCTTCCTCTTTTCCTCAGTGTTCACCTAATTGATACGTTGGAACCATATCTATAATTTTTAATGCTCCATGCTTGTTTAGTATCTACTTTGCTTTACTTGTCTACACTTTGAGGTGCTTTTCAACAAGTTTTCTGGCGCCGTTGCGGGGGAGGCTAAGGACGTCTTCACTAGGGGAGTCCTTCACTTCCTTTCTCTTTACTTTGTTTTTAGTTTGCTTAGTTTCTTTTGCTTGGTTTTGTTTGCCTCTTTTCAAAAAACCCAAAAAAATAGTCTAGTTTGGTTTGCTTGCCTTATTCAAAAACACAAAAAAATTAGTTCCTGCTCTAGCTGCTGCTGTTTTTGGCTAGCCCAGCTTTACCAAAATGAACTCTGCTGAGAATACTAAGTTGTGTGACTTCACTAGCACCAACAAAAATGATTTCCTAAGCACACCTATTGCTCCACTTGCTCCTGATGCTGACTTTTACGAAATTAAGCCTGCTTTGTTGAATCTTGTGATGAGAGAGCAATTTTCTGGTGCTGGTTCTGATGATCCTACTGCCCATGTTAATAGCTTTGTTGAACTTTGTGAGATGCAAAAGTATAAGGATGTAGATGGGGATATTATTAAGCTCAGGATTTTTCCTTTCTCCTTGAGGGGAAAAGCTAAAGAATGGTTGTTATCTTTGCCTAAAAATAGTATTGATTCTTGGACTAAGTGCAAAGATGCTTTTATTGGAAAGTACTATCCTCCTGCTAAGATTATTGTTATGAGAAGTGATATTATGAAATTTAAACAGCTTGATAGTGAACATGTTTCTCCTGCTTGGGAAAGAATGAAATCTTTGGTTAAAAATTGCCCTACTCATGGACTCACTGCTTGGATGATTATCCAAACTTTTTTATGTAGGTTTGAACTTCTCCTCAAGAAACCTATTGGATTCTGCTGCTGGAGGTACTTTTATGGGACTCACCTTGGGTGTTGCGACAAGGCTCCTTGATAATATGATGGTTAACTACTCTGAATGGCATGTTGAGAGAGCTCCACATGGTAAGAAGGTAAATTCTGTTGAGGAAACTTCCTCTTTGAGTGAAAAGATTGATGTTATTATGGCTATGCTTGTTAATGGGAAATATCCTCTAGATCCTAATAGTGTTCCCTTAGCCTCTTTGGTTGCCCAAGAAGAGAAATTTGATGTGAACTTCATTAGAAACAACAATTTCAACAACAATGCCTATAGGAATAATTTTGGTAGCAACAACAATTATAGGCCTTATCCTCCTAATAATGGAAATTCATATAGAAGCTCTTACAATAATGCCAGAAGTGCCCCCTCTGAACTTGAAGTAATGCTCAAGGACTTTATTAGTAAACAAACCACTTTCAATAAGACTATAGAGGAAAAGCTTTTAACTGTTGAGAAAAATATATCCTCTTTGTCTGAAGCTCAAACTTCCTTGGTTAATAAAATGGCTGCTAAACCTGAAACTATGGAAAACACCTTTGCTACTTCTCATGCCATACAAGTTACTATTGATGAAAGTGTTAGGTTGTTAGCTCAACTTCATGCTAGGTGGGAAAGGGAAGCTGAAATCGATAGAAACAATAGTGTGTGCACTATCACCACTAAACCACAAGTAGCCCCTATTCCTCCTCCTACTATGCCTAAGCCTATTGATCCTACTACTAGTGATGCTAAGTTTGATTTTGATATTGATGGTTGCAATATTTCTTAAGTGATTATGTTCCTACAAAATCTTGCTAGAAGTCCTGATGCTAGTGACATGCATGTTGCCTTTACCAAACACATTACATATGCTCTTGTTAAGATTAAGGAAGAGAAGCTAAAACACAAAGCTTCCATTCCTAGGAAAGTAGAAGATAGTTGGGAACCCATTATTAATATGCAAGTGAATGACTTTGATCTCAAAGCTTCATGTGATCTTGGTTCCAGTGTCTCTATTATGCCTAGGAAGATTTATGAAATGCTTGATTTACCACCATTAGAAGATTGTTATTTGAATGTCCCACTCAATGATAATGCTAAGAAGAAACTCACGGGGAGTATTAATGATGTTCTCATTATGGTTAACAATGCTTATGTCCCTGTTGATTTCTATGTTTTGGATGTTGAATACAATGCTTCTTGTCCTATTACTTTGGGAAGACCTTTTCTTAGAACATTTGGTGCCATCATTGATATGAAATAAGGCACCATCAAATATCGTTTTACATTCAAGAAAAGTATTGAACACTTCCCTATGAGGAGAGATTGCTTTTTCTCCTCCTTTGAAAGCAAGGTTTGATGTTAATGCTTCCTCATTTGAAAATACTTGATCCTTCTTGCTTCTTGTGCCTAGCTTAAAGGCGTTAAAGAAAAGTACTTGTTGGGAGATAACCCAATAGTTTCCTTGAGTCTTGGAAGTTATTACTACTGTAATAACCTCTCCTTATCCTTTTTGTTTGCTTTTTGTGCCAAGAATGACCTCTAATGAGAGGGAACTAAGATTTGGGGAGTTGCTGTCCCAAAACAGATTTCTGTCCTCCACCAAAAAAATTCTTGAGGAGGCTCTGTAACTCGTATTGAGCTCAAAATTTACGAATAAATCCCACAATATGTTGGATAACTTTAGTTAGTTTAACACTTTTATATTTGAGCAACAGAAGATGTTCAAAAAATTCGTTTCTACCTGCTGGTCTGTTTTGACAGATTTCTGCCATTATTTGCATTTGCTTCTCATTGATTCCTTTTTGAGCTCTCTTCAGGTAAATTGAGTTTCTTTGAAGGATTTACTACAGTAGCTTGTGTTTTTAGTGAAAATCCTTGCTGTTACAAATCTTTGCCAGTGGTCTAATATCTTTTGATTAAGCTAATGTTGCTAATGAAGATTGTGTGAAGTTTTGTATGAAGGAAACATTTCAGGTGTAGAGAGAGAATGATGCAATGAGATAAAGAATGAACAAAATCTCAAGCTTGGGGATGCCACCATGGTGTCACCCCAAGAAATATCCAAGAGGTTCAAGCGTCAAAGCTTGGGGATGCCTAAGGCATCCCCTTCTTCATCAATAAAAAGCTCAGGTCTGTCTAGACCCTTCACTTTTATTGTTTCATGCACAATTGTGTTGTTCTTGGAGCATCTTAGTTTTCGTTTGCTTTGCTTAGTTTTTTTAGTTTGCTTTAGTAGTTTGGACCCCCGCTCTCGCTGTGTTGTTTTACAAATAAGTTTGCTTGCTGTTTGAAAAGGAGTAGTAAGTTCTTGCTTGAAGTGCAAGAGGAGCTTGCATTGACTGTGACTAAGATTTTAGAATGACATGCTAGGTATTGTTTTAGCATTATGTTTAGTGATTATTGCTGTAGCATGTCTTGTTCCAAACAATTGGGATTTCTTAGTGTTCCTTGAAGAAATTATGCGTTGTTTTAGCATGCAAAAGCATAGTATTGTGGTATTCTCCTTTGATGTTTTGCTTGGGTTGAATTGGCACATGCTCACACCATGTTATGACTATGACAAGTCACCATTAGCCTCTATGATCATTTAGTCCTTGACTTGCAGTACCACTCTTTGCTTTGATTAGTTTGCTTTGTTGCATTGCATAATTATAGCCATTATTGCTCTCTTAGTTGGTTGCTCCCAGTCTTTTGCTAGCCTCCACTTGTATGAGTAAGTTATACTCATGCTTCCAACTCCCAAGAAACCAAGTTATTCCAAAGTGTGCACTATAAACTCCTATGCATGGTGAGTTACACCATTCCAAAGTATATTCTTGTTTTCATCTATCTTCCAATTAAAAACTATTTTGTTATGTGAAAACTTAGTGATTAAAGCCCTCATGAACTTTATGGCACATTTTATTCTTTGCCCCTAATAAACTTGAACCATTGAGGCAACTTTGTTGTATATGCTTGCACTTATAAGTTGGGATTAGCAGAACCATGCTGTCACGGGGAACGTTTTCAACATTGCACTTGTAGCTTGTTGTACTCAGTTGATATCATGT
This sequence comes from Avena longiglumis, assembly GCA_030063025.1. NCBI lineage: Eukaryota > Viridiplantae > Streptophyta > Magnoliopsida > Poales > Poaceae > Avena > Avena longiglumis. The sequence continues at coordinate 76,532,794 of CP125978.1, forward strand.
TCTTTTGTCTATGGATGTCACTAGTGTGAAATAAAGAGGGGACTTGTAAGTCCATGGAGTTTGTATTCTGTGTTAGAGAAACGCCTGGGCTGCTAGCCTAAGCCATGCCTAATCATGGTGTAAACTTGCAGCATCACCATAGTGAGCTATCTATGAAGCATCCTCAATAAAAAGCTATGCATATGGTAAATAAAAAGATTGCTGAGATGCTCATTGTCTGCTTGCCTTGTCATTTTGGTTATGGGAAAGCTCCGGTACCATGTGCAAGGGGTACCCCGTTGGAGGTTCTCAATAATATGCAAATACTTACAGTGACAAGAACTTACCTGGACCCAAAGTTGAGTATGCATGAGGTGTGGTCCTCGTATTCAAGGGGCATGAGATTTCCAACTTGTACTTCGTCAAGCATATACTCCAGCTTTCCCACTTTAACCTTAACCACTTCAAGATGCTTATGATAGGGGCAATGAGGGCTGAAAGCTAACTAGTACCATAATTTTTGGAAGCTCTTTTTGAAAATTGTAATCCCTGCTTCCTTTACAAAAAGGCCTTTCTTCCACCATTTTTTGAGTCTCCACCTTATACATTTAGGCACCATTAAGAGAGCATAGTTGTCATTCTGTGTGCAATGTTCCAAAGCTTATTAATTGATGCATATTGTGTTATTACTTGCTCTTGTGCTATTTGTTTCTAGTCACCCTTGTGAACTTTGCAGGTGTCCTGTGCATTATATTGCTACTCTATGAGGGACAAGATGATTGCCACTATGCTATTTTCTGCATGTGAAACAAACAAACGTTTTTCAATACATATTATTCATGATCTTTGTTTATAGCTTGCCATGTTGCATGCATAGTTACTATGTCCTATTGTTAGAACTCCATCTTTCATGCACATGTTTAGAGTTCTTTGATCCCAGCTTTCAATGTTTGCAAATGGTTGGATCTTTATTGTGAGGGTGCATGTCACCTAAAAAATTATTCTTTTATCACTTACCTACTCGAGGACGAGCAGGAGTTAAGCTTGGGGATGCTTCCAACGTATCTAAATTTTTTGATGCTCCATGCTTGTTTAGTATCTACTTTGCTTTACTTGTCTACACTTTGAGGTGATTTTCACTCATCCTCAGTATAACGAGCTAGTTGACTGAACTCCCGGATGTACTTCATGAAACTGGTATATCCTTGCTGAAGCTCCTCAAACTCCCTACATTTCAACTCCATTACACTTTCTGGAACATGATACTCACGGAATCTCTGCTTGAACTCCTCCCAGGTATACTCCCTTTTGGAGGTTGCATTGCTAGCTGATTCTCCCACTATGATGTTGCAGGTCCTGTCAAGAGATGTGTTGCATACCTCAGCTTTTCCTCATCATTGCAACCGACAGTCTTAAGATTTCTCCCGGTATCTGCTAACCAATCCTCTGCATCCATTGGTTCAGGAGCTGATGTGACAGGTAACGGCCTTGCATTCTGAAAGTCAGAAAGACTCACTCCTCCACTTTCATGTGCCCTATTGTTTCCAGCTCGTCCCAACAACTCTTCCATGAATTTGTTTTGGAACTCTTGCATCATCTGCATGTATTGCATAAGGTTCTGCTCCATTAATGGCCTCATTGGTGGTGGTGGTAATGCTCCTTGATTTCTGGCGTCTGCATCCGCCTTCTCCTTAGCCTCGCGCTCCATGCGTTGTTGTTCAGATTCAGTTTTTACACCCGATTCCATGATCCCCTAGTCCTACAACATAAATCGAATACTCATAATTACATCATTCACATGTGTTCTGAGCTCAACTTCATGCACTGAACTAGTCACACAATGGAAATCAACATACAAATAAGATCCAAATATGCATTTCACATATTATACAATACAAGCGACATAATTACTACAACGTTCTTATAAACCCGTACCATATAGGTACTACAAACCCATGTGGTTGCTATCCCACTTATTTATTTACATCAGTCTCTTAACACTACAATACACAATACCAGTTTTACTTCCTCAACAAGTAACCTAAGCCTTCAGTAGCCACGATGCTCCTTATACATGCCTGAAGTCCAACCGTGTTGACATGACATCCGTCGCACATTCTGTGGAATAAATGGCTTTATAGACGGAACATACTCGGTATCTGAAGTATCAAGACTTGAGTTGTCACTCACCCTGAGTGCATTGACTCCATCCAGCTCAGCTGAAAAGTCTGAAGAAACATGTTCGTCACTATCACCCACTTGCATCTCCTAAGCCAAATCCCTAGAGTTATCAACAGAATACTCAGATTCCGTTGCTCCCTAGGTGCTCTGCTGGGCAAGATAGTTAAACACTGGATAATGTACATTCCTTGGGTGTAATACTCTAGTTTTTAGTTAATATTAATTAGGGTTTTTTACGCATTCATGAGCATCATTTCTTAAAAATGCATGTAAATAAATAGAATAAAACCCTATTTTCCCTACCTCCCTATTGTATTTCCATATTTTACAAACCCTTTAGTATTTTTGGAATAACCATAAACAGAAAAGTATTTGAATCTACATAACAGAAAATAGAAAACAGAATTTGAAAATGTTTTCAAATAAAAAACAGAAGCAGAGCCGTAGCAGGCCGACCCAGCTCCTCCTTCTCCTCTCCTCTCTACCGCCCGCGCAACGCCTACAGCCCAGCCACGGCCCAGCTAAGGCCCATACCCCTTTGATCTCCCCTGCTCGTCGTCTTCCTCAGGCAGCCACGCAGCTCGGTGTCGTCGCTGGTGTCGTTGATCACCACCGCCTTCTCCCGGCCGTCCGACGAGCTCCCTGATAAGGATAAGACCATGCTGACGCCCCTGCCCCATCATTATCCCCTCCCGCTCTCTCTCACGACTTCCCTCACTCGATTTCCCCTCTAGCCAAAACCCAAGCTCCGCAGAACCGTCGGTGCCCTGCCATCTCCGGCCTCCCTGTGCCCTGACGATGGCACCATGAGCTCCGCCGCGCCTTGAGGATCATCCTCACCGAAGGAATCAACCCCGCACGCCAAGAATCGATGCCACGATCACCGTATGCTCCAGCTCCGACCGCCGCCATTGCCACCGTTCTCGACCTCTCCCGGACTTTCCGCACCCTCCATCGGCATCATGGTGAGCCTCTGGTCCCTGTGGACCCTTCCCCTTCCTCCCTATCCCTTCGTAGAATGTTGCTGCTGTAGCTCGCCGCGCTCCATCATCGGGCACCGTCGCAGCCACGCCTCCAGTGACAAATTCCTAGCGGCGCCGCTACCGTTGTGCTCGCCTCGATGCCCTGGTTCGAACATGCTAGGTCCCATAGACCCGCATCGCCTCCTGCGCCGTCCCCATCGCCGATCTTTGAGCCACCAGCATGGTGATGTCATCATGATGTTAGCGCACGCGGGACAACACTGGTCAACCGGGGTGGGTCCCATCCCCACCCTGTGGCAGCTGAGGTTGCCCCTGGCCCCTCTGTCAGCCACCGTGGGTAGGCTCTTCCCCGATGGAAAAAACCCAATCCCCTTGCCGATGTCAGCCCTGTGTCATGCTAGTGCAATAAAAGTTTAATAATTTGGTTTAATAAATTCAAAAAATGAATACAACTTGTAAATTCATAACTAATTCATATTAAATCAGAAAAATATGTATAATATATCAAAATGTTCAGAAAAATGAGAACTATCTATTAGAGCTAAAACCATGCATTGATCAACAACTGAAATGACAAATTTAATTAGAAGAACATAGTAACCCCTCATAGGTAAGTCCGGAGTTTTCCCGAGTTAGGGTTTGTACCCCTCAGAACCCCGATTAATCTGCCGAGCATGTCTTAGGGTTACATTTCAATGCAATTTAACTTGTCATATCATCATCTTTGCTTGAGCATTGCATTGATGCCATGTGTTGATTGTTTCCCTTTCTTTACGGTGTTTAGATCTTTTGGTAGAATATGATATCGAGATCGAGATCGAAGAACGAGGTCAACACCATCGAAGATCAAAGATCGAAGATCAATGGACAATACTTGACAACCTGTAATCAAGTCAAGTACCAGATGTCCAAAGCTCTGCTTATTGGATATCAACAGGCAGAGACAAGCATAGCCCCACCATGATATAATCCTATGATTTTGAAACCATTTCAATTCCTGCCATAATGCATATGATTCTACTATGGTGTTTTATTTATAGATAAAGTGTCATGTCTGTTGCATTACTACCTTTGAGCTTATATTACCTGATCCACTGCTCCTAGCATAACTAGGTTTGGCTTGTGTGCACTGCTAGAGCTTACATTTGTGTCCTTCTTAGCCATGCATAGTTGTTGAGTCTAGTTCATCCAGATGATGTATCAGATGCAGATAATCTAGTATGACAGGAGATCGAAATATACTGATGAGGTGATATGCGATTAAACATGCTAAGGCTTATATGGGAGGCCACAGTGGGATGTGGTTTTTGTAGTCCCATTCTCGCCACCACTAGGACTCGAGTTCTTGCCTTTGGAACCGAGATGAGCGTACAGCCAGACGGGGTTTATGGGGATCCCTCGATTGACTAACATGCCTAGTAGATTCCATGAGTCACATAGTTCGAGCGTTCCATTCGACATACGCATTGAAAACGTTTTCACAAGAGGAGGTTGATGACCCACAAGTATAGGGGATCGCAACAGTGTTCGCGGGTAGTATTACCCAATTTATCGATTCGACACAAGGGGATCCAAAGAATACTTGCAATCCTTAACAACTGAGTTGTCAGTTCAGCTGCACCTGGAAATAGTTTTTGCTCACAGAAGTTTATCAGTAGCAATAGTTTGTAGTAGCAACAACAACATCAATAGTGAGACAGTAGCAATATAACAGTCATAGTATACAGTGGAATTCGATTGCGATAGGCATAAGGATGGATGGACGGGCGTTGCATGGACGAGTCTAAACATGTAACTTCAAGACCTAGGGCATTGCAGATAAATAATAACAAGCATCCAAGTACTAAACAATCCTAGGCATGTGCTCCAAATATAGTCATACGTGCTCGCAATGAGAACTTGCACAACATCTTCTGTTCAGCCAGCCCGTGGCAGCGGGGCCTCTAGGGAACTACTGGTAATTAAGGTGCTCCTTTTAGTAGAGCACCGGAGCAAAGCATTAACACCCCATGAACACATGTGATCCTCACACCACAGCCATCCCCTCCGGTTGTCCCAATTATTATCACTTAGGGGCCTTTGGATCTGGACAATGATATGTGTACACAACTTGCAGATAAGATCACAAACAATACTATCATAATGATTCAATAAGTTTAGATCTGAGATCATGGCACTCGGGCCCTAGTGACAAGCATTAAGCACAACAAGTTGCAACAAAGTCAAATAGCACTAATAGAGATACTAGGCACTATGCCCCTAACAAATCTTATTTGATTACATGATAGAACTCATCCAATCCCTACCATCCCCAAGCCTACAGCGGGGGATTACTCACTCATGGATGAGGGAAACATCGGTGGTTGACAGAGATACGTTGGTGATGACGATGGCGATGATCCTCTCCAAATTCCCTGTCCCGGCAGGGTGCTAGAACGGAGTTTCTGGATCCGAATCTTGGTTTCTCGTGGCGGCGGCGGAGCGGAACTATTTCTAAAAAACTATTGACCCCCCCCTGAGTTTTTAGGTCAGAAGGCAACTTATAGGCGCCGAGGAGCTGCCTGGGGTGGCCAAACCTCCCCCAGGTGCAGGGTCAGTGGGCCCGCGCCTAGGGTGGGTATGGGCCCCCCAGGCCTCCCCTATGTCTCCCCTTCTGGCTCCGTGGATCTTCTGCTGAGAAATAGTTTTGGCATATTTTCCGGGATTTTTCCTGATAGTTCATTTTCTGCACAAAAACAAGACACCAAGGTAATTCTGCTAAAAACAGCGCCAGTCCGTGTTAGTTGCATCCAAATCACACAAGTTTAGAGAAGAAACAATAGCAAGTGTTCGAGAAAGTAGATATGTTTTGGACGTATCAACTCCCCCAAGATTAGCTTATTGCTTGTCCTCAAGCAATTCAGTTGAAAACTGAGTGCGATAAAATAACTTTCACGAACACTTTGCTTCATATGATGTAAATATTCTCAGCACAGGAGTATATTCTTAGACAATTCATAATAAAGAGTATGCAACTAAGTCTACTCAATAATCATTGCAGGCCATGAAGAGGAACCAACTCAATAATAATAAGTAGCATGAAACATAAACATAAGCAACATTGCAATGCTCATAATAAGGTATGATAGAGTGGTATCTCGCTTCCCTTTGTTTGAAGAGCACAATATAAATGCCGAGGCACCCCTGAAGTTCATATGAAGACTAGAAATAAAGATATCAGAGATACAAGCATCAAAGTCATGACATAATTAACCAAGTTTTGGAACAAACACTAGAATGACAACTATGCTCTCAAGAAGGTGCTCATAGAATAAGTGGTGACTCAACAAAGTTGTGAAAATGGTTTTGTGAAGGTTTGAAAGGCTTGCAATGCTAAAAGGAAGGTACTCATTAGCTTTGAGCTCTCATTGCCCCTATCATAGGCATGTTCATGTGGTTAAGGTGAAAGTGAGGTCCACTCTGAATCATATACTTGACAGACCATAGACTGGAAATCCCAAGTCCCTTGAGTACGAGGGCCGCTCTACATGCTACTCAACTTTGGTCACCTGAAAGTTCTTGTCATTGTAAATACATGCATATCATCGAGAACCGCCAATGGGGTACCCCTTGCACATGATACAGGAGCTTTCCCATAACCAAAATGACAAGGAAAGCAGACAATGAGCATCTCAGCAATCTTTTTATTTACCATATGCATAACTTTTTATTGAGGACGCTTCATAGATGCTCATTATAGTGATGCTGCAAGTTTCCACCATGAATAGGCATGGCTTAGGCTAGCGGCCCAGGCGTTTCTCTAACACAATGTATAAACTCCATGAACTAACAACTTCCCCTTTTATTTCACATCGTCGACATCCATAAACAAAAGAGCAAGGAATCAACTGGATGAGATATCCAAAAAGTGTTGAAAGCGTTCCCCGTGACAGCATGGTTCTGCTGATTCCCAGTATATAATTAGCAAGCATATAACTTTTATGGACTAGTCACAATGGTTCAAGATTATTAAGCGCAAGGAATAAAGTGTGTCATCAAGTTCGTGAGAGCTTTACTAACTAACTTTCTCAAAACAGACAAATATTTTATTTTGGAAGAAAACACGACATATATAATATGCACTGAAGTAGCAAATGATGCTAATATGTAGTTATGGTGGACACAGCTGGCAATATTGGTTTTGGAGAGTTGGAAGCATAGGTAGATCACGTACTCAGTGCAAGTGAAGGCTAGCAATAGAGAGGGAGCGACAAACGAGAGAGCAATAACTGTTATAATCATGCTTGCAACAAAACATGACTAATTATGGCATGAAAGTGATACAAGAACTCTGAGGCAAAATAAATCATCGAGGCTTACTGACTATTGATTAGTCATATGCATGCGTGAGCATGTGCCAAGTCGATTCACATGAACAGTCAGAGGAGGACACCACAATATCATACCAAAGTATGAATGAAACAATGAAAGCGAACATTCATATGACATGATACAAACTATTAGCAAGCTGGAGCTAATCATAAACAAGCAATAACTACTAAGCATCCATAATGACATATACCTTACATAAACAGGCTAAGCATGCTCACAATGATGAGTATATGTACAAAAATAAAACAAATAGAGTTCGTTACCAGACTCTTACCACACCTCGAGTTGTCTTAATCTTCATTATTTCCCTTCACTTGTGTGACTTGAATAATTAACATGAAAACCAAAATCCACTGAGGACGGCTGAACCCTGCAAAGAACTCACAAAACCAAAGGAGAACAACAAATATTTTTGGTGTTTTTGAATTTTTTTTAGAGAAAGCACACAAAACAAAAACAAATGAAGCAAAAGAAAACCAAAAACAAAAAATAAGACGCTCCAAGAACAATACAACTGTGCATGAAACAATAAAAACGAAGTGTCTAGAAAGACCTGAGATTTTTATTGATGAAGAAGGGGATGCCTTGGGCACCCCCAAGCTTTGACGCTTGTACCTCTTGAATAATTCTTGGGGTGACATGGAGTGGCTCCCCCAAAGCTTGAGCTTTTGTCCATTCTTCATCTCATTACATCATCCTCTCTCTACACCTGAAAATTTTCCTTCATACAAAACTTCACACAATCTTCATTAGCAACATTAGTTTATTCAAAAGTTATTAGACCTATGGCAAAGCTTTGGAACAGCAAGACTTTTCATTAAAAACACAAGCTACTGTAGCAACTCCTTCAAAAAGCTCAAATCCCCAAAAGAGAACTCAAAAAGGAATCAATAAGAAGCAAATGCAAATAATGGCAGAAATCTGTCAAAACAGACCAGCAGGTAGAAACCGATTTTTTAAGACCTTATGTTGCTCAAATCAAAAAGTATTGGAATAACTAAAGTTAGATAACATACTGGGGGATTTATTCATAAATTTTCAGGTCAATCTGACTTACAGATACTTCTCTCGAATTTTTATGGTGGAGGACAGAAATCTGTTTCGGGACAGCAACTCCCCAAAACATACTTCCCTCTTATTAGAGGTCATTCTTGGCACAAAAAGCAAACAAAAAGGATAAGGATAGGTAATTACTGAAGTAATAACTTCCAAGACTCAAGGAAACTCTTGGGTTATGTAACACCCTCAAAATCGGCCCTATGCAAGTCTCAGCGATTCCCGCCAAACCCGCATAGAAACGATTCAAAGGTGCCCACCAGGCACTTGCGTGCGGGTGGAAAACAAAGTAACATCATTACACAATAGTCCACGATGAAACCCACATAACAGATACATACAATAGCGACTCCATGAGCCAATAATACAGATATACAATACAAAGATCCAAATCACCTTGAAAATGATACAACGTCCGTCTACGGATAAGATGCAAATGGGGCTAAGAGCCCTGAAGAATAACCAATGGAGTCCATAACCCTGCCCAGGACGAGCCGGAAGGGTAACCCTGCTAACAACGTCGACCTCATAACCTGTTTAAACAAAAGGGGTGCCGACAAAGGCGAAGGAAAAAAGAGAGCGGTCAGTACTGAGGCCAGTATACGACGAGACTAGAATTCGGCGGTCCTCGCCTACATAGGTATGATGGACTGAAGAGGCAGCGTAGCATGCACTAAACAACCTATAGAGACTCAATACAACTGGCGGCTATCAGATAGGGGTAAGAAAGACCTATTCGGATCCAACCTGAAACTATCACCAAGCATACCCATCCTGGTATTTCCCTCTCGAGACCAAACAAGGAAGTCAACCGAGGAAATCACACAGTTGGCAGTTTTATTCATTCCGTTATAGTTGCGGCAATTACTAGTCAGATATAGATAGCATGAGTCATCTTGATATAATAAGCAGTGGGCAGTTTTAGTTAACCATTCCGTTGTAGTTGTGGTACTTACTAGTCAGATACATATAGCATGAGTCATCCAAAACCTAGCAGTTGTTGGTACTTTTATTTAGCCATTCTGTTATAGTTGCAATACTGTAGCATCCCAATTGTCTAACAATTGCAATGCTACTAGCCTAGTCTATATAAATGCTACTTCCTATATATAATTGTTGCATCATAATTATATCATGCTCATGTCATCATGCCACCTTGCATTTGAGCATCATATAAAACCCTTTTGTTTTGGTTCTTCTCTCATATGCATCATTAATTGTATTTGCCTCTTGATATTGTATTTGGTTATTGATATAATGTGTAATGCCCAAGTTGAGTTGGGGGCATATCTTTTATTCTACTCCACCACCCTTTCTTTTCACCACTTTATAATTCCACCATCCCATTATCCATGAGCTTGTATTTTATTTTCTTTTGGTATTAAATCTAGCTCATGGGAGATAGGATGGATCCAAATCTATAAATTCTTTTGCTTAGCCTTTATTCCACTTCTTGGGAATGCATAAGAATAATGCCATGCTATTATTTTTGTTTTCACAAGAATTTAACCAAGGCATTTATTAATTTGCATGGGCCATGCAAGAGTACCATCACCTTTAGCCATTTGCTTTTCTCTTGGTTTAAATGGGTTTTCTCTTTATGGGGCCATATCCATCCATCACCTCATCCATGCATGATCATTTGAGGTTATATCTTATGCCCATCTCTATCCCTCACACCACCTCTTCTCCCATCTCACTCTCTTTATCCATCATCACATCCTCCACCCTTGCTTGATCTTAGTGGAACACCTAATCTAAACCCTAAATCCCCTCTCTCTTTTGCCATCAAACCCCAACCCTACTTCCCCTGGCCAAGCTACCCTCCTACCCCAACCCTAGCACCAACCCTAACCCGAGCCTCTCCCTTCTAACCTAGCTCACCCGAGCCTCCCATCTCTCTCTCTCTCTCTCTCTAGCTCTCTCACCCTGCCACAGTAGCCCCACCCCGAGCTCTCCTCACCGTCCCCACCTGGTAGCCCCTGCCCCTGCCGTCCAGCTCGAGCACGTGAGAGGAGGTGGAGAAAAGGTGGCCGAGACCACCTTTTTCCTCTACCCGTGCCCACACGCCACCTCCTCCCTCTCTCTCGCTTGCCCTCATCCACACGACTCCTCTGCCTCTCCCAGATCCGCCCAGAGCCCTGCCGCTCCTCTCCTCCCTCTCCACCGACGCCCACCCTCTCTCGCCGGCCACCGCCAGCACCGCGTCGCCCCCGTCGCTCCAGCCGGTGAGCACGTCGTGGAGGTGGCCTGGGGAACCGAGAAGACCGCCCTGCATCGTCCAGTACCCGCCAGCGAGGAGGAGAAGCACCAGGCCACCAGAACCATCGTCGCTCCGCCGCAAACCCTAGATCTGGGTGCGCCAGCTCCGTCGACGGTCTGCTGCTCCCCGTCTCGATCCAAGCCCTCCAGCGAACCCTCGGTGAGCTATCCAACCTCCCAGACATCCTCGTCGTTGCAGTCGTGCCCTGGTCGCGCCGGACGTTCCATCGAACGCTCTATGCGCGCCGGTGTCCGCGCTCGTTTTCCAGACCGTGGCGTCGCCTAGGTAGATCTAGCCAGCTTCATCGCTGCTTCACCTACCGCGGCGGCTCCACCCACTGCGTGTCCGCGTCGTGGGTTCGATCCCCTGCGCTCACGCCTGCCGCGCGCTGTTTTCCGTCTGATGTCCGTTCGACAGGGAAGATCCACAGTGGCCGTGGCAGTTTAGCGAAAACCCCCCACCTTTTTGATCTCGTCAACCCGCGCTCCCCTCCGACCCCACCTGTCAGCCAGTGTGGATGTTTTGCAAGGAAGCACCCGCAAAGTCCGGGCCTCAACCCGCCGTCCCCGTCCGTGCCACGTGCCCGCCGCTCTCTCGTCCACTGGCGCGTGGGTCCATCCGCAGACCGGACCATTGTCGTGGTGGGCTGGTTAAGCCGCGGTGTAAAACGTTTCTCCGTCGCGCTGCTTCACCCAGTCAGCATGGGTCCACATGTCTGTGGCTGAGGCTAGTTCAGTCTGGGTATAAAATGTTCTGACGATTTTCTGTTTAAAATAAAACAATTTCTTAAATGTTTAAATATGTTTTAAATTCTGTTTTAATAACTTTTAAAATATTATTCCAAATAATACAAATAATATGTGTTTTTGAATCAGGAAAATGTGAGGAATTCAAATATGCCCTTCAAAATATATTTTGAACACTTAAAAGTTCAAGTTGATTAAAATTACAATAAAATGCCCTTTTCCCTTAATTAATTAATAACTTTCGTTTTATAACTCCGAATTTGACAAATGATATGTCTAAATCGATCAGCTCGACGAGCCCGTTCTATCTACGCATTCCATGTTTTGAATTGCAGCATGAATCATATAAATATAAAGTATACAACATCTAATATGAGGATAAAATGTGACCAAAACTCAATAAAATGCTTATTTCTTGTATTCCACACCTCACCCATGCCATGCTACTTTATTGCCATGCAAATTGTGCATCATTCATCATGGCATGGTTGTTTGCTTGTCGCATTTTATTCTTATGCTTGTGCACTTTATTTATGTTGGCCCTTGTTTGTTTGGTTCTTCTTCGAATAGACACTGAGCAGGGGATATATCAAGAAACCCAGGAGCACTACCCAGATCCTTCTCTCGCTTCAACTGAGCTGCCAGGCAAGCACTACCACATGCTTGCATACATATAGTACCTATTGCCTCTATCTTATTCTTGCATCATTGAGTCGCGATTGCATTAAACTGAATCCCAAGTATTGCATAGCCTTTACTTTTAAACCCCACCAAAGCTTGTTCCTCCATCCCATGAGCCATTACTACAAGAGTTGTTTGAGCCATGCGGGTCGTAGAACAGCATGTGTAGGGTATGTGAGTGTCTGATGGATAACGAGGTACCTAAACAACTTAACCTGAGTAGTATGGGATAACTAATGAAAGTGGCACCGGTGAGCAATATCTGCTATTTGGTTTTTCCTGCTCACTTGTGTCCCGTAGGACCCCGAGTACTTGATTCCTGTTCCTTGAATATTCGCGCTATCCACATCCGGGAGGATTATGGGACCCCGATCCGGTAGCTTGATTCATTCTTATTTCTTGGGGCCACAAACTAGTTTGAGGTTTTATTTACTATCCTGTACTTATGCCATGCTTCACCGCTTTATTTACGATTGTGCGAGCACCTGCATTTAGGATCGTGACCCGTTTTGCGGTATCGACTAGCCCAATCACACTTCGGTTCCCATGCGTTTACACCTGACAAACCTTGAGTCCGTCTCGAAGTCATGTAACTTCGTTGCGGGTATACTTAATGGGGTGGCCCCCTGAAATATTTCTGAATCTTGTGATTGCTTTGTCGTGACAGCCTCGTTGGGTTTTGATTTGGTTTTTCCGAGGTTGATCGAGTGTGTGTTGCTATTTGTGCACCCCTGCAGGGTAAAACTTTCTGAAAGCCGTGTCCGCGGTTATGGACGACTTGGAGCACAGTTTCTCGATCATAGACAAGCATAACTAAAGTACCGCTTTTAATTTGACTAAGTAACTGACTAGTAAATAGTGCAACACTCATGGAATGGATAATAAAACTGCCAACGGATGGGGGTTGTTCGTCCGCTTCCTCGTTGGTAAGCGAGGAGGAGGATGGATCTGATGATATTACTGTTATAACTGTTGTCATTAATTCACGGACATCCGTCTATCTTTGGTTAGGCGGATGGTTAGCGAGTATCTATAGAATTGTTAGGGTTTATATTTTGCTGGAATTGCGTCACCCCAGGTTGTGTCCCCTTTAGCGGCATAAAGACTTGCTGAGTACCCCTAGGGTCTCACACGATAAATTGTTTGATTCAGATGGACAGGTACACTCACAAGAGGGATACTGGGTGGAGGAGGCGGACGATGTGAGCAACGATCATTCGGTGTAGAGATTCCGGGAACGGGGATCCGTGAGATCTGTGGGCGGGATGTGTTTATTTATGGGGCATCTTATGCCGATTTGCTTCTTATCCGTACTCGGATCTTGTTTGCCGCTTCCGCCTGATACTCTGATGTTTGATGTATGAGGAGATATCCTAAACTATTATATCTATCTAGGACATTGAATCTTGCCGTATGGCGTTGCTATATTTCCTTTCTTTTTAGATGGAATGGCTCTGATGTACTGTTGTATGGTGGCTTGCATACATACTCATTTGTGTATGTAGTTGATCCCTTCGCCTGCCGATTACGCCGCCCGTGCTTGTCCCGATGTTTGGAAATGGTTGGGACGGCCGAAAGGTCTACCTGTGAGTGGCATTTGGTACCCACCGTACTATTTCAACCATTTCCGCTCATCCAGGCTTGTAACTAGGAGCGTAATTCACCGAGGTAGTTACAAATACTTACTAGTCAGATACAACAGTAACAGAGGGCAACCCAAAACCAGCAGTCGTTGGCACTTTTATTTAGCAATTCCATTATAGTGAAGCTGATTACTAGTCATTATAAAGTCAAATTTATAGCATTACTTTAGTTATAGTTGTCTATGATCGAGATACTGTGCTCCAAGTCGTCCATAACCGTGGACACGGATTTCAGAAAGTTTTACCCTGCAGGGGGGCACAAATAGCAACACACGCACGATCAACCTCGAGAAAAACCAAATGAAAACCCAACGAGGCATCACGCCAGAGCAATTGCAAGATTCATATAAATTTCAGGGGGCCACCCCACCAAGCTACCCGCGACGAAGTTGGGCGGCTCCGAGACGGACCCAGAGGTTTGTGCCAATGGCTGTAAACGACCGGGAACCCGAAAGTGTGACTGGGCTTGTCGATATCACGAAAACATTCCACATTTGTTCCTAAACAGTACAGGCGCTCCACGCGCAATCATAAATAAAGCAGTAAAGCATGGCATAAGTACAGGATAGTAATAAAGCCCCAAACAACTTTGTGGCCCCGAGAAATAATATATGACTCAAGCTCTGGCTAGGGGGATTCATGGTCCCACATGTGGATAGTGCGAATATTCAAAGAACATGTATCAAGTACTCGGGGTCCTACGGGACACAAGTGGACGGTTAAAAACAAAATAACATCTATTGTCCACCTGTGCCTCTGCATTATTTACCTACTTCAATTTTAGTTATTAAACGATAATTAAAGCCATGATCATTTCCAACATTAAGCAAGAGGCATTACTCCAACAACTGTGGGACATCGACGACGCGACACATCACATTCGCAATTAACTACGACTCGCAAGGCCGACTATCTACCAAACAACAGGTAATAGGATGTGTCCATGGCAATATAAGAGCTACAGGGAAGTATAACGGGGTACGGATTCTATAGCATCGCAACACAGATAGCAATAGATCAACAGGAGGAAATAAAGACTAAAAATGTAAAAATAGGTAGAAAGGGGGAGAATGCTCGCCTGAAAACATTGCCGAAGGTTCATCCGAAGATCGGGTCGACACTCGCATCAACTCATCGGCCTAATCCGTGAAGAAGCAAAGCACTAGAAGAAACACCGGATGAACTATTTAATACTATGGCAGAAGATCCGACATGATGCATGTATGATGTATGACATGGCAAAGTTGCGATGCAACTAGGCAATATTAAGCGGAACCGGGGTCCCGAAAATTATTAGGTTCATGTTGTTTAGATACCCCGCAATTTTAAATGTTTTATTAACAAGGCATAATATGTCACCGGTTCGATGCACAAATTTAAATGGATCCAATATTAGATTAGATTCGCCCGCATATGGCCTTCATATTTAATTATGAGGTGAATCGGCATAAGGCCCCCAAACCACATGATATGTGTGCAATATGAACAATTTAACATGCAACAAAGATATATCATTTATAAAATAGGGGTCTTGGAAGAAGCGGTCACACATAGGGGGCTCGACGATCTTGGTTCGGGGTTTTGACGGGGTTCGGGCTTCGCCTCCGGGAACGGGGGTCTCGACGCCGGTAGATCTCAGCGTTCCGTGGTCCCAGTGCTCCGTATCAAAGGCCTCGGATCTGGAAGGAGTTCTTGCCGATGAAACATTAAAACGACGGTCTTGGATCATGCGGAGGAAGCACTTAACGTGTACATCACACTAGCAGGGATCTGTAGCTGCGTCTGCTAGCTACTCAACATGTTCCCCACCACCTCGACGGTACGTCACCAAACACGAGGAGCACCGCGAGGCAAGCACTTGAACGACGATCTTGACATCAGGGACGGGCTTGGCGTCCGCGGCCGAGAGGTGCAGGCCATAGGAGAGGGGCGACATGGCCGGTGACGAGCATGTGGACGGGGGGCGCGAAAGCAGGGATGACGGGAGGCGGTCGAGAGGGGCGGCGAGGAGGCAGCCAAGGCCGAGCGGCAGGGCCGGTCAGAGCTCGTAGGGTCGACAGGCTCGACGGGGACGACCGCTGCAGAGGAGGTGGGTCCCGAGAAGGAGATGCAGAGGCCTGCCTGGCTCGCAGAGGAGCGGCCGTAGCGTGCTCGGAAGGCAGGGCCTGACAACGACCGGACAGGGACATCAGGGGCCGTGCGGATGCGGGGGAGAGGACGACGGGCTCGAGCGACAGCGAGAGCAGGGTTCGACGACAGAGGAGCACCCGCGGATGGGACACAGGACCTGCTGCCGGAGGCGGGGAGGAGGGTCGTGGCCTCCGGGCGGCGCTGGAGAAAAACGGTTGAGGCGGCTGGCGGAGGGGAAAAGTGTAGGACGGTGGGGGAGGAGCTCGAGCCAGGGCTCGTGAGAGGAGGCGACGGCGGTGGTTGTCGATTGGGAGGAAGGAGGGGGTCGGGGAGAGAGAGGTGCATGAGAGGAGCGGTTCACACGAGCGAGCGGGTCGAGAGACCAGGTGGGGCCGGGAGCGGGCAGGGATCGATCGTGGGACGTGGGGCCAAGGGAAGGGGTGGGATGCGAGAGAGCACAGAGATGTGGGTGGTGGTTTTGACCAGGTGAGTGTTGGGTCTGGGTGGAGAGAGGGAGTGTGGCGGCGAGGTGAGGGGGTGATGGGATTAGGGTTTGGTTTTGGGAAATTAGGGTTTGGTCAAACCGGTTGGGCCTTTGGGCCTGGCCGGTTTAGGTATAGGTTTTATTTATTTATATTTAAAATATTTTTAGTTTTATGTTCTTTGTTTAAAAATCATTTTGGTAAATATTTTTACACGATTTAAATAACAAGGGATATAATTTGAATAAGAAGAGGATATGTAAAGTAGAAAATAATATAGGGTTTTACTAAAATAGTTTAGAGACAAGGTATGCAAGATGATGATGTCATGATGATGAAAAATAGAAACAACAAGCATTAATATAATTAGGGTTTATCCGGGGTGCTACAGGTTATCTACCAACAAGTACTTTTCTTTAACGCCTTTAAGTTAGGCACGACGAAGAGCAAAGATTGGACAGGAGAAAAATAAAAGTGAGCAAGTATAACCAAAGTGAAAGAATTATTTTGTTTATTAAAATCCTTTTGTTAACAAGGTTGATCAAGTCTTGTTACCAAAGCAATCTTATATGAAACAAAACTTTGCATTCCACAAGGTGATTATGTTACCTCATACTTGATGGCAATGGTCCCAATCATAATAGTTTTAAAATTTTCTTGTGGAATGGGACAATATATTTCTCCAACCTTGATGCTCTCAATATTTTTAATGGAATTCAGACAATAGCTTTTAACAACCTTCTTGGGGAAATAGACAGTGTGCTCTTTGTCATTAATATTGAATGTTACTTTTCCTTGATTGCAATTGATGACATCACCTTCAGTATTAAGAAAAGGTATCCCAAGAATAATAGACATATTATCATCTTTAGGCATTTCAAGCATAAAAAAATCAGTTAAGACCATGCAATTAGGAGCAACTTGAACAGGAACATCCTCACATATACCAACAGGAATAGTAGTCGACTTATCGGCCATTTGCAAAGATATATCAGTTGGTATCAACTTTTCTAACTAGAGTCTCTTGTAGAGAGAAAAAGGCATAACACTAACTCCAGCTCCCAAATCACATAAAGTAGTTCTAACATAATTATTCTTAATGGAGCAAGGAATAGTTGGTATACCTGGATCACCAAGTTTTTTTGGAACCTTACGATAGAAGGAGTAATTAGGAAGCAAAGTAGAAATCTCCTCATTAGGAATCTTCCTTTTATTAGAGACAATATCCTTCATATACTTTGAATAAGGAGGCAACTTAATAGCATCAGTCAAAGGAATTTGCAAGAATAAAGGTTTCATCCACTCACAAAACTTGTTGTAGTGTTCTTCCTCCTTTGACTAGTGTTTCTTACCTGGAAAAGGCATAGGTTTCTGCACCAAAGGTTCTCTCTCTTTACCATGTTTATTAGCAATAAAATCTTCCTTTGTGTACCTAGTGTTCTTAGTGTGTTTCTCAGGTTCTTCCTCAACTTCTTCCTTATCAGGAGACTCATCAATATTACCACTCTCAGTTTCAGCATCAGAGACAGATATACTATAAGGATCTACAGCAGGTTCAAGTGGTTCATCAAATTTCTTATGTTTCCTTTTCTTCCTCTTACGAGGACTACCACTATCCTCACCTTGTTGGGAATCCTGCTCTATTCTTTTAGGGTGTCCTTCAGGATATAAAGGATCTTGAGTAGCTACACCACTCCTAGTTCTAATTCCATAAGCATGTTTATTTCCTGAAGCATTAACTAGCATATCCTTTTGCACCTTAGCAAGTTGATCAAGTTGGGTTTGAACCATTTGAAAGTGTTTACAAAGAATTTTAATATCATTAGAATTTCTTTCCACAATATCTTTCAACTCATGGATAGCTCTAGAGTTTTCCAATAAATGATTCTGAAATTGTTTATTAAAATTACCTTGTTTAACAATAAATGTGTCAAGTTCCTCTAAGCATTGATCAGGAGGCTTACCATAAGGAATATCACCTTCATTAAATTGGAGAGAGTGTACCTCAATAGTAGATGAGTGGGGAATTGTCTTACATAATTCTTCTATAGGAGGTAGATTCTTCACATCTTCAGCTCTAATACCCTTCTCCTTTAGACACTTTTTAGCTTCCTTCATCACTTCATCATTTAATGCAATAACTCCCCTCTTCTTTGTTGTTGGTGTTGGAACTGGTTCAGGAACAACTGGTTCAGGAGTAATAGGCTTAGGTGTATTCAGCTCAGTTGAAGTCCAATCATCATAATTCTTCCTTATCTTCTTCATTAATTCTTCAGCATCTGTAGGAGTCCTTTTCCTGAAAACACAATCAGCAAAGCTATCTAGGTAGGTCCTAGAATCATCAGTTAGTCCATTATAATAAATATCAAGAAGCTCATTCTGAGGTAATGTACATCCAGTATATGCATGAATCAAGGAACATAATCTTTTCCATGACTCAGGCAATTTATCTTCTTATTCCTGTTTAAAATAAAAAAGTCTCTGCAAAGCAGCATGTCTAGCACTGGGAGAAAATATTTATGGAAGAGAGAAGCAATCAGGGATATCAACGGAACCAAGAGGTAATCTATTAAACCAAGCCCTAGCTTCTCCTTTCAGTGAAAAAGGTAAGATCTTAGCAACAAAGTACTTGCGCATTTTAAAATCATCAGAGAACAAAGCACTCATAGTAGAAAGCTCATTCATATGAGCCACAACACTCTCATTTTCAGTACCACAAAAAGGTTCTTTCTCAACAATATATAAATAAGATAAATCAAGAGAGAAATCATAATCTTTATCTTTAATATCTACGGGAGAGGTGGCAAACTTAGGATCATAGGACTTCTTAGGCATAATAGTACATCTAGTAAGGAGACTCTTAATAGCACTAGCACCATGTGTGTTTCGGCACTCTTCAACAAATTCATCAGTGAGCTCTATTTAACCATCATTAATATCATAACTCTCACTAGACTCAGGTGAGCTAACAGGTGTAACAGTGCATTCACTAGGAGTTTCGGTATTTCCTAGACTAGCCATAGTAGCATCTAGAAAAGTACCTAGTGAACCACTCGCATCAAGCACAGTAGAAGTAACATCATGAGTATCAAAAGCAGTTTCAGATTCAACAGTAGTGGCAGTGTGTGTATCATGAGAATGTGGTGGTGGTGTGACAAGCTTACTTATAACAGACGGTGAATCAAGAGCAGCAGGGGTGTTTAGGACTGTACCTCTTCTTATAGTGGATGGTAAAACAAAGAACTTTCCATCACGAGACTTCCCCATGATGAAAGGAGTAGCAGTGAACAATAATAGATCCAAGTAAACTTACAAATAAAGCTATGCTCCCTGGCAATGGTGCCAGAAAATAGTCTTGATGACCCACAAGTATAGGGGATCGCAATAGTCTTCCCGGGTAGTATTACCCAATTTATTGATTCGACACAAGGGGAGCCAAAGAATACTTGCAAGCCTTAACAACTGAGTTGTCAGTTCAGCTGCACCTGGAAATAGTTCTTTCTCACACAAGTTTATGAGTAGCAACAGTTTGTAGTAGCAACAACAACAGCAACAATGAGACAGTAGCAATGTAATAGTAACGGTAAACAGTGGGATTCGAGTGCGGTAGGCATAGAGATGGATGGACGGGCATTGCATGGACGAGTCTGAACATGTAACTTCAAGCCTAGGGCATTGCAGATAAATAATAACAAGCATCCAAGTACTAAACAATCCTAGGCATGTGCTCCAAATATAGTCATACGTTCTCGCAATGAGAACTTGCACAACATCTTCTGTCCAGCTAGCCTGTGGTAGCGGGGCCTCTAGGGAACTACTGGCAATTAAGGTGCTCCTTTTAATAGAGCACCAGAGCAAAGCATTAACACTCCATGAACACATGTGATCCTCACACCACATCCATCCCATCCGGTTGTCCCAATTATTGTCACTTTGGGGCCTTTGGATCCGGACAATGATATGTGTACACAACTTGCAGAAAAGATCACAAACAATACTATCACAATGATTCAATAATAAGTTCAGATCTGAGATCATGGCACTTGGGCCCTAGTGACAAGCATTAAGCACAACAAGTTGCAACAAAGTCAAATAGCACTAATAGAGATACTAGGCACTATGCCCCTAACAGATCTTATTCGATTACATGATAGAACTCATCCAATCCCTACCATCCCCAAGCCTACAGCGGGGGATTACTCACTCATGGATGAGGGAAACATCGGTGGTTGATGACGATGGCGATGATCCTCTACAAATTCCTCGTCCTGGCAGGGTGCCAGAACGGAGTTTCTGGATCCGAATCTTGGTTTCTCGTGGCGGCGACGAAGCGGAAATCTTTCTAAAAAACTATTGACCTCCCCTGATTTTTTAGGTCATAAGGCAACTTATAGGCGCGAAGGAAGGCCGAGGATCTTCCTGGGGTGGCCAAACCTCCCGAACCTGGGTCGGTGGGCCGCTGGGGTGGTCTGAGCCTCCCCACTGTCTCCCCTTCTGGCTCCGTGGATCTTCTGGTGAGAAATAGTTTTTGGCATATTTTCCGGGATTTTTCCTGATAGTTCATTTTCTGCACAAAAACAAGACACCAAGGTAATTCTGCTGAAAACAGTGTCAGTCTGTGTTAGTTGCATCCAAATCACACAAGTTTAGAGAAGAAACAATAGCAAAGTGTTCGAGAAAGTAGATACGTTTTGGACGTATCAGAGGTGAAGGAGGTGCACTCATAACAAGTAGGGAAGCGTGGACCAGGTTTCTTGGGGTTGATGGCGCCCCTGGTAAACCAACCCCGCCTCACATCTTTAAGGACCGACTTCAGGATTTGACCCGTTAGGGTGGAACCATCCTTATTGCGTGACTCATGGTCTCGGCAAAAGCAAGGTAAAGGTCATGTCTAACCACCCTCTGCTGGCCTTCCAAGGAAGAGGGCTTATCTAGTGACATTAAGAGAAGGTTAGTACGTGTGGGTAAAGTTGTACACCCCTGCAGGGTTAAATCTTTTTGAAAAGTCGTGTTCACGGTTATGAACGCTTGGTGACTGAATTCTAATATCATAGATAACTATAACCTAATCGTAAAACTGGGCGGTTCAACGTTTGCTTAAGGATTCTTCCTCATGGTTGCGAGGGCGTGATCCTAGATAAGGTTTAGATGATGATGATTTGGTGGATATCAAAAGATGATGATCAATATTTTGGAGATGTCGCTCTCTTATCCCCTTTTAAAATATTCTTATTAGAAGAGCTTCTTCCCTCTCTTGTTTTATAAACAAAGATGGATTTATGCAAAACAACTCCACCAGCCATAAGTCTTGCAGAGTAGACCCTGTACTCACCCCTTGCTTTGTTAATACTTTTGGCAGAGTAAGTGTTCCCTGAAGATCAGTTTGGTACGACATCGACACCGACAGGTAGCTTGGGGCTCCCGGCCGGCAGCTTGGAATCTATGGGCTAGGACGTTATCGTTATGCTCCAGGCCTCTTAGGTCATTTGTTAAGTTTGTTATACTTAATAGCATAATTTTCCTTCCATTGTTTGATGTTTGTGGTCAGTGACCTCTGCTTGTAATAATTTGGTTCTTTGCTTAGTTATGACCTTGTTGTAATAAATTTTGTGTCGTAGGGTCACTGCTGTGTTATTGATTCTTCACTGGATATTCTCGAGCTCAAGGTTAAGCTCATGTCATACGGAGGTCTGGGATTTGTTTAGCCCTGATCCTGAGGGTGTCACACTGGGTTTTGATAGGGTATTGGTGATTTAAACACCCTCTCCTCAGGATCTTCTTCCTCATCCTGACTTCCTAAAAACATAGCATTCCTGATACTATCATTAATATTAGTTCTTACACCCATCCAGCTGGATTGTCCAACATCTCTGTCAGACCCATCCATTGACATTTGGTTGCCTCGAGATCCATTAGGTGATCCCATCCTCCATCCATCAGAATTCTCAATAGGAAGTTCTGAATCAGACCTCCTTCCTCGGAAACCTGTGGTATAGGATATCTCGTATATAAAGTAGGACCATAGGTAGGTTAACGTCTAGGTGAATAAGGATATGGTGTAAAAGATTCTGGATCTATAGGAATATCCTTGAAAATTGGGTTGGCCCTACTCATCGCTTCATTCTCCAACTGAGATGCTAACTTCTCCCTTCGTTCTAGATCAGTTAGATCCTCCAACATATCATTCTTATCTTCTACTATGACTTGATGTGTCTTATACAAAGACCCAATTATCAGTCGATATCGATCCATAAACTTGAAAGCTAACTTAGGATGCTTCTTTACTAAAGTAAGATGATCCCGTACTTGCTTCATGTCTATAGAATCATGAGGGATCACAGAAAATGTGCTTCCTTCTAGTTCCTGGGCTTTGTGCTCCCGAATATTGGCTATCTCCTCGAGAATAGCAACATGATATGCTACTAAGTGACTTCTACCTTCACCCATGGGTAAATCGTGATATAACCCAAGCTCCTCTGGAAGTTGGATACTCACACGATACTTGGATATCATACGACCATCATAATACGTTATGGTGTTCACTGGAATATTGATTGAACAACTAAAAACCCTCAAAAGTTGTGGCATCCCGCAAAACCACTACTAGAAAATCGCGTTGTTATGCTCATGTCATCATGCCACATTGCATTTGAGCATCGTCATCATCTTGCCTTTGCTTGCATAAAACTAATTGCGGAAAAACCTATTTTTGTTTTCTAAACGCCCCGTCTTTGTTCAAACCCAAACCCGGGTCTCCGGATTATTTTGGTTGGTCGGCCAACGGTTTTCAAACGCCCCGTATTATTTAATAAAATATTTATTTTGTTTTTAGGGGGCAGCCAAACCAGGCCGAACCGACCCAGTCGGCCACCCCCAGTTCCAAAACGGTCCAACCTAGAAACCTTTTTCTACCCAACCTAATTCTACCCACCCTGCCTCCACCTCACCCCGGCCAATCCCCACCCGACACGTCACCCTGACCCAAACTCCTACCCACTCCTAATCTGCCACCTCACCCTCCCAACCACACACACTCAACACCACTAGTTCCACCCCAACCCACGCAGCACCTACGCACTCTGCCACGCACTCCGACCCCCGTCCCCCACGACCCGCCACACCTGCCACCGTGCGGGCCCCGCCTGACCCCACCGTCCCTAGACCCGACGCATCCCCTCTTCTCTCCCTCGCCCACGCTGCCTCGCCTCCCTCGGCGCGCTCCGCACTCCAAACACCGCTGCCCGGCTCAAGCTGCCCTCCGGCGATGCTGCGCCCGGTGACTCCTCCGCCCTCCCTCGCTCGCTTCCCCCACCCGGCGCCTGTCCCCCTCCTCTCTCCCTTCCTTCCCCACCGCCCCGACCTCTCCCGCTAGCCACCTCCACCACGCCGACCAACCGCCGCCACCTGGCCGTCCCCTCTCTGCAAGCCGGCCGCCCCGTCTCCCTCGCCGGCCCGAGCCACCGCCTCTCCCCTCCACGGCGCCCCTCCGAGCTCCGCCTTCTTCCTCCCCTCCGACCACCGCCCCTCTGCCGCCTCGCCGGCTCACCCCGAGCTCCTCCTCGCCCCTCCAGGTTCCGCGCCGCCGCCAGGGGGTCCTCCCCGCGCGTCACCGTCGCCGGCCCGCGCCCTCCCGGCCGTCCTCCTCCCTCTCCCTGCCCGCGCGACCCCGGCGTGGAGCTCGCGAACCCGCCAGCGCCGCCGTCGCCGCCCAGACGCCTCCTTGGCGTCTCGCCCCGGCGCCCTCCTCCGCTGGCCGTGACCCGTCGCCTCCGGCGTGCCCTTGCCGCCGCTCGGCCCTCGCTCGCCCGGGCCGCTCCTCTGCCATCTGCGGCCTCGCTAAGCGCCGCCCTCGACCTCGTCTGCGTCTTCCCCTGGTGCTCCTCCAACGCCGGCCGTCGGTCCTCCTTCTTCCGCGTCCATGCCTGCCAGTGGCGCCGTGTGTTGCAGCGTGAGGCCCCCGTGTACCTGGTGATGCCAACAAGGGTCCTGCGGCCCCATCCTCACCGTTTGCGGACGCCACGTCGTCGTCCAGGGATTCGTGCCGCCAAGCCCTGCCTCCTGCCTCCTAACCGTCCCGACAGTGCGACCGCCCACCCCCGCCGGCCAAGACCACCTCCGTCGTCGCGCGCCTCTACGACCCTGCTGCCCGTGTCGATGGCAGCGAGTTGTCGACGTGGTTCTGCCCTACAGTGGCCATGCGACAAGATCGACGCCGTGTCAAGTACATCCTCGACATTGGAGTCGGAATGCCAAGATCACCCACACGGATCCGAAGACCGATCCGAACCCGGCGCCGCGCCAAGTACTCCTCCGAACCCGAACCCTCGGAACCGCCAAGTTCGCCAAGACCCGTTCCCGGATTCCGATTGTCGAGTCGAACCCGTGGAACCCCGAAACCTCCCCAAGATCTACGCTACGGAACAACAAGGCCGTTGGAAGGGAATCGACAAGATCTACCGCCGGACGCCAAGCACTTCACCCCGGACGCCAAGTCCGACCCGACCCACTGACCCGACAAGGTCTTCACGACGACAAGAACGACATCGACCAGGGCGAATCCGATGCGCCCCGGCACCAACCCAAGTCCTGCTTCCCGGATGCGACAAGGTCTACTTCCCGATCGAAGACCCTAAACCCGAGTCGAGAACGATCCGTCGAACCACTGGACCACGAGACCGAACCCGAACCGGAACACCAAGATCGCCGAACCCTAATGTGTGACCCTTACCCGAAAACCCTATTTTTATAAATTGCCAACTAGATAAATTGATGCATATTTAATTGTCATACTTGCATGCATATTTGTGTGGTTTGGGGGCCTTACGCCGATTCACCTTATAATTAAATATGGGGCCATATGCGGGCAAAACTAGTCCTATATTGGCCTCATTTAAATTTGTGTAGCGAACCGGTAACTTATCTCGCCCTGTTATTACAACATTTAATTTGCGGGGTAGATAAACAACTAGAACCATATATTTAATTGTCGGGACCCCGGTTCCGCTTAATATGGCCTAATTGCATCGCACCTTTGCCATGCCATGCATCATATCATAAGCATGCCGATCTTTTGCCGTAGTATTAAATATTGCATCCGGTGTTTATTCTAGTGTTTTGCTTCTTCGCGGATAAGGCCGTTGAGTTGATGCGAGTGTCGACCCGATCTTCGGTTGAACCTTCGACAATGTTTTCCAGGCGAGCATCTCCCCCTTTCTACCTATCTTACTTTTATAGTATTTATTCCCTCCTGTTGATCTATTGCTATCTGTGTTGCGATGCTCTAGTTTTCGTACCCGTGATATCCCTTGCAGCCTTATATTGCCTTGGACACACCCTATTACCTGCTGTTTGGTAGATAGTTGGACTTGCGCGTCGTAGTCGCTTGCTCAAGTGCTGTTGCGTGTCGTCAAGTACCACAGTTGTTGGAGTATGGCCGCATGTTTGATGTTGGAGATGATCATGGCTTTAATTATCGTTCACTTTAATTACTGTTTAACAACTAAAATTGAAGTAAGTAAGCAGAGGCATCGGTGGGTGATAGATAATATATGATTTCCGACCACCCACTTGTGTCCCGTAGGACCCCGAGTGCTTGATACCTGTTCCTTGATTTATCGCGCTATCCACATCCGGGAGGATTATGGGACCCCCAGGCGAGCTTGATTCATCTTATTTCTTGGGGCCACAAACTAGTTTGAGGTTTTATTTACTATCTGTACTTATGCCATGCTTTCTTGTATTATTACGATTGTGCGAGGAACTGCACCGTTAGGTAAGCGGAATGTTTTCAGGTATCGACAAGCCCAGTTTTGGGTTCCCAGTCGTTTACAGCCATTGTCGCAAACCTTGAGTCCGTCTCGGAGTCAGCTGGCTTCGTTGCGGGTCTACTCAATGGGGTGGCCCCCTGAAATATTTCTGAATCCTGTGATTGCTTTGTCGTGAAGGCCTCGTTGGGTTTTGATTTGGTTTTTCCGAGGTTGATCGAGTGTGTGTTGCTATTGGTGCACCCCGGCCGGGTAAAACTTTCTGAAAGCCGTGTCCGCGGTTATGGACGACTTGGAGCACAGTATCTCGATCATAGACAACTATAACTAAAGTAGTGCTATAAATTTGACTTTATAATGACTAGTAATCAGCTTCACTATAATGGAATGGCTAAATAATACTGCCCACAATTGCTTGTTTGGAGTGTCGCTTGCGACCATTGTACCTGACTAGTAAGTATTGCAACTACAACGGAATGGCTAAATAAAAGTACCAACAACTGCTGGGTTTTGGGTTATCTCCTGCTAATTGTATTTGACTAGTAAGTGTCGCAACTACAACGGAATGGTTAACTAAAAATGGCCCACTGCTTATTTTATCAGGATGATTATCTACATCTGACTAGTAATTGCTGCAACGAGAACTGAATAAATAAAACTGCCAACTATGTGAGTTCCTCGGTTGACTTCCTCGTTTGGTCTCGAGGGGGAAACGCCAGGATGGGTTTGATTGATGGTAGCATCAGGTTGGTTCCGAATAGGTCTTTCTTATCCCTCTCTGATAGCCGACAGTTGTTTCGAGTCTCTATAGGTTGTTTAGTGCATGCTTTGCCGCTTGATCCACCATACCTATGTAGGCGAGGACCGAATTCTAGCCTCGCCGTGTCTTGGCCTCGATCGACGCTCCTCTTTCCGTTTGCCCTTTGTCGGCACCTTTTGTTTAAGCAGGTTTTGAGATCGACGTCGTTAGCGGGTTACCCTTCCGCTTGGCCTGGCGGGGTTATGGGCCATTGGTTATTCTTCGGGCTCTTAGCCCCATTTGCATCTTGTCCGTAGCTGGACACTATATCGTTCTCAAGGTGATTTTGATCTTTGTATCTTGTATATCTGTATTCTTGACTCATGGAGTCATTTATATATATCTGTCATGGGTCCCATCGAGGACTGTTGTGTAATGTTATTACTTCGTTTTCCACCCGCACGAAAGTGCCTGGTGGGCACCTTTGAATCGTTTCTATGCGGGTTTGGCGGGTTTCGCTCAAACTTGCATAGGGTCAATTCTGAGGGTGTTACAGAGTGGTATCAGAGCTCAGCAGTTGCGATACCCCACAAGTCCAGCCTGTAGGATAACCTAGCTAACGGCCGAAGTAGAGTGTCAAAACTATTTTTGAAAAATCGGTTGGATAGTTCTGATTAGGTCTGATTTTACTCCTTACCCCTCTGCTATTCTCCTCTTACCTCTACGTGTTTTGAATCCGCTCTCTTCTCTCTCTTCGAGTCCAGGATTTCTCGTGGTTGGGTTCCATCGTACCTTCAGGGTTTCGCTTCCTCCTCTGATAACGGTGTTTCTGCATCCGGTCCTCCTGCTATCTGAGTGGTCCTTTATCTGTGGTATCCTCCTTTGTTCTTTGTTTGTGCCTTCCGGTGTTTTCCGACGCGACGACATCCTCTATGCCAGATCCGATGCAGAGTCTGCATCACTCCTTTGTTTCTGAACCTCGTTTGTCGAGATCTTCAGTCTGAATTCCGAGGGTTGGTTGCATAATCCGTCTATTCGTGTGCAGAGTAATGGTTTGGGTGCGTGATGGACTGATCACCATCCGACTACTCTTGTCATTCGCTCTTGTACATCGGATCAGTAGATCCAGCAGTTTTACTCCGTCCGCGGAAGATAGAGGTGGCTCTATTTGTTGATACCTCTACCTTCGACCTTTTGTTCCCGGAGTGTTCTCTCGACGATCACGTACAACGACCTCTTGTTAGTGGTGCCGCGAGGATCTACACGAAGCGAGAAGATGCAGATCGCCGGCCTTCCTTCCGGTACCATGCGGCGGATCTCGAGGGCGAGATCCATTGTTAGTGGTGTCGAATTGTGGCATCCCGCAAAACCACTACTAGAATATCGCGTTGTTTTTGTGCATTGCATCATCATGACCGCATGCTCATGTCATCATGCCACATTGCATTTGAGCATCGTCATCATCTTGCCTTTGCTTGCATATAACTAATTGCGGAAAAACCTATTTTTGTTTTCTAAACGCCCCGTCTTTGTTCAAACCCAAATCGGGTCTCCGGATTATTTTGGTTGGTCGGCCAACGGTTTTCAAACGCCCCGTTTTATTTAATAAAATATTTATTTTGTTTTTAGGGGGCAGCCAAACCGGGCCGAACCGACCCAGTCGGCCACCCCCAGTTCCAAAACGGTCCAACCTAGAAACCTTTTTCTACCCAACCTAATTCTACCCACCCTGCCTCCACCTCACCCCGGCCAATCCCCACCCGACACGTCACCCTGACCCAAACTCCTACCCACTCCTAATCTGCCACCTCACCCTCCCAACCACACACACTCAACACCACTAGTTCCACCCCAACCCACGCAGCACCAACGCCTACACGCACTCACACGCCAACCGCTCCGACCCCACGTCCCCCTGGACCCACGCCCCGGCCACCTGCCTACCCCGTGCGGGCCCTGCCTGACCCCACCGTCCCCAGACCCGACGCATCCCCGCTTCTCTCCCACCTCGCGCTGCCTCGCCTCCCTCGGCTCGCACCCAAACACCGCGCTGGCTCCGGCAGCCCGCCTCCGGCCGATCTGCGCCCGCCAGTGACTCCTCGCCCTCCTCGCTCCTTCCCCACCCGGCCTGTCCTCCTCTCCTTCCTTCCCCACCGCCCGACCTCTCCCGCTAGCCTCCACCACGCCGACCAACCGCCACTGCCGTCCCTCTGCAAGCCGCCCGTCTCCCTCGCCCCGAGCCACCGCCTCTCCCTCTGGCGCCCCTCCGAGCTCGCTCGCTCGCCTTCTTCCTCCCCTCACCACGCCCCTCTGCCTCGCGGCTCACCCAGCTCCTCCTCGCCCTCCAGTTCGCGCCGCCCAGGGTCCTCCCAGCGTCACCGTCGCTGGCCCGCGCCCTCCGGGTCCTCCTCCCTCTCCCTGACCCGGCGTGGGCTCGCGGGCGCCCAGCGCCGCCGTCCGCCAGGCCGCCTCCTTGGCGTCTCTGCCCGGCGCCCCTCCGCTGGCCGTGACCCGTCGCCTCCAGCGCGCCCGCTCGCCCTCGCTCGCCGGGCGCTCCTCTGTCTGCCCGGCCTCGCTAGGCGCCGCCCTCGACCTCCGCGTACCGTCTTCCCCTGGTGCTCCTCCAACGCCGGCCGTCGGTCCTCCTTCTTCCGCGTCCATGCCTGCCAGTGGCGCCGTGTGTTGCAGCGTGAGGCCCCCGTGTACCTGGTGATGCCAACAAGGGTCCTGCGGCCCCATCCTCGCCGTTCGCGGACGCCACGTCGTCGTCCAGGGATTCGTGCCGCCAAGGCCTGCCTCCTGCCTCCTAACCGTCCCGACAGTGCGACCGCCCACCCCCGCCGGCCAAGACCACCTCCGTCGTCGCGCGCCTCTGCGACCCTGTTGCCCGTGTCGATGGCAGCGAGTTGTCGACGTGGTTCTGCCCTACAGTGGCCATGCGACAAGATCGACGCCGTGTCAAGTACGTCCTCGACATTGGAGTCGGAATGCCAAGATCACCCACACGGATCCGAAGACCGATCCGAACCCGGCGCCGCGCCAAGTACTCCTTCCGAACCCGAACCCTTGGAACCGCCAAGTTCGCCAAGACCCGTTCCCGGATTCCGATTGTCGAGTCGAACCCGTGGAACCCCGAAACCTCCCCAAGATCTACGCTGCGGAACAACAAGGCCGTTGGAAGGGAATCGACAAGATCTACCGCCGGACGCCAAGCACTTCACCCCGGACGCCAAGTCCGACCCGACCCGCTGACCCGACAAGGTCTTCACGACGACAAGAACGACATCGACCAGGGCGAATCCGATGCGCCCCGCACCAACCCAAGTCCTGCTTCCCGGATGCGACAAGGTCTACTTCCCCGATCCGAAGACCCTAAACCCCGGAGTCCGAGAACGATCCCGTCGAACCCTGGACCCTGAGACCGAACCCCGAACCCCGGAACACCAAGATCGCCGAACCCTAATGTGTGACCCTTACCCGAAAACCCTATTTTTATAAATTGCCAACTAGATAAATTGATGCATATTTAATTGTCATACTTGCATGCATATTTGTGTGGTTTGGGGGCCTTACGCCGATTCACCTTATAATTAAATATGGGGCCATATGCGGGCAAAACTAGTCCTATATTAGCCTCATTTAAATTTGTGTAGCGAACCGGTAACTTATCTCGCCCTGTTATTACAACATTTAATTTGCGGGGTAGATAAACAACTAGAACCATATATTTAATTATCGGGACCCCGGTTCTGCTTAATATGGCCTAATTGCATCGCACCTTTGCCATGCCATGCATCATATCATAAGCATGCCGATCTTTTGCCGTAGTATTAAATATTGCATCCGGTGTTTATTCTAGTGTTTTGCTTCTTCGCGGATAAGGCCGTTGAGTTGATGCGAGTGTCGACCCGATCTTCGGTTGAACCTTCGACAATGTTTTCCAGGCGAGCATCTCCCCCTTTCTACCTATCTTACTTTTATAGTATTTATTCCCTCCTGTTGATCTATTGCTATCTGTGTTGCGATGCTCTAGTTTTCGTACCCGTGATATCTCTTGCAGCCTTATATTGCCTTGGACACACCCTATTACCTGTTGTTTGGTAGATAGTTGGACTTGCGCGTCGTAGTCGCTTGCTCAAGTGCTGTTGCGTGTCGTCAAGTACCACAGTTGTTGGAGTATGGCCGCATGTTTGATGTTGGAGATGATCATGGCTTTAATTATCGTTCACTTTAATTACTGTTTAACAACTAAAATTGAAGTAAGTAAGCAGAGGCATCGGTGGGTGATAGATAATATTTGATTTCCGACCGCCCACTTGTGTCCCGTAGGACCCCGAGTGCTTGATACCTGTTCCTTGATTTATCGCGCTATCCACATCCGGGAGGATTATGGGACCCCCCTGAGCCAGAGCTTGATTCAGTCTTATTTCTTGGGGCCACAAACTAGTTTGAGGTTTTATTTACTATCCTGTACTTATGCCATGCTTTACTGTATTATTTACGATTGTGCGAGGAGCACACTGTACCGTTTAGGTAAGCGGAATGTTTTCGCGGTATCGACAAGCCCAGTTTTGGGTTCCCAGTCGTTTATAGCCATTGTCGCAAACCTTGAGTCCGTCTCGGAGTCAGCTGGCTTCGTTGCGGGTCTACTCAATGGGGTGGCCCCCTGAAATATTTCTGAATCCTGTGATTGCTTTGTCGTGAAGGCCTCGTTGGGTTTTGATTTGGTTTTTCCGAGGTTGATCGAGTGTGTATGGCTATTGGTGCACCCCGGCCGGGTAAAACTTTCTGAAAGCCGTGTCCGCGGTTATGGACGACTTGGAGCACAGTATCTCGATCATAGACAACTATAACTAAAGTAGGGCTATAAATTTGACTTTATAATGACTAGTAATCAGCTTCACTATAATGGAATGGCTAAATAATACTGCCCACAATTGCTTGTTTGGAGTGTCGCTTGCGACCATTGTACCTGACTAGTAAGTATTGCAACCTTCTAGCAGAATGGCTAAATAAAAGTACCAACAAACTTTGGGTTTTGGGTTATCTCCTGCTAATTGTATTTGACTAGTAAGTGTCGCAACTACAACGGAATGGTTAACTAAAAATGGCCCACTTCTTATTTTATCAGGATGATTATCTACATCTGACTAGTAATTCCTGCAACGAGAACTGAATAAATAAAACTGCCAACTGTGTGAGTTCCTCGGTTGACTTCCTCGTTTGGTCTCGAGGGGGAAATGCCAGGATGGGTTTGATTGATGGTAGCATCAGGTTGGTTCCGAATAGGTCTTTCTTATCCCTCTCGATAAGCGGTTGTTTCGAGTCTCTATAGGTTGTTTAGTGCATCTGCTGCCGCTTGATCCACCATACCTATGTGGAGGACCGGAATTCTAGCCTCGCTGTATGGCCTCGATCTTGACGCTCCTCTTTGCCCTTTGTCGGCACCCCTTTTGTTTAAGCAGGTTTTGAGATCGACGTCGTTAGCAGGGTTACCCTTCCGGCTTGGCCTGGGCAGGGTTATGGACGCCATTGGTTATTCTTCAGGGCTCTTAGCCCCATTTGCATCTTGTCCGTAGCTGGACGCTATATCGTTCTCAAGGTGATTTGGATCTTTGTACTGTATATCTGTATTCTTGACTCATGGAGTCGCTGTTATATATATATATATCTGTTCTGTGGGTCCCATCGAGGACTGTTGTGTAATGTTATTACTTCGTTTTCCACCCGCACGAAAGTGCCTGGTGGGCACCTTTGAATCATTTCTATGCGGGTTTGGCGGGTTTTGCTCAAACTTGCATAGGGTCGATTCTGAGGGTGTTACAAAAGTTGACGATGTTGATCCGTGAATGATCCCTGATAATCATTGAGGGTCTCTTTCTTCCTTACCAAAGTTTTTTTGGAAACTTTGGTGCCATTTCCTCTGTATACAAAATATTTTGATTAGTAATCAATTATAATATTGCATCATAACAAAGAATTGTCGCACTAAAATATACAATGGAATATTCTCATTTGAATACCCATTATACTCTTTTAGAGAATTCTTTATCATTGCTATAACTCCTACAAGTAATACCCTTTATTAGGTTCCAACCTAAGGTCAAAGAAATTTCTCTGATACCAGCTGCGGTGACCCAGCATACCACTGTATGTGTAGTACACTATAGTCGTTGACATTACATCCACAAAACACCGTTCCGTAGATATCACATCCCTCAGAGTTGTAAAACAGAAACATTGCGGGTCCATATTACAAATATACACACATTATTATTATTACAATACCGGAAGTTCGAGACTTCAAGAGATTCAACTTACAAACCAAACATATATTGTTTCAGCGGAAGATTGAAAGTTTCAAACTTAAACTCCCAAATGAGCTCAACAACTTATTATATAAAGTTTATGTCGCTCGACTCAATTGGTTTAATAATAACTAAGGCAACTACTCAGACTCATTGCCTTCCACTCCATAGCATATCTCATAATCCACTCCTTCCACTCCTCCAAACAGGTTTGGCTCCTCGTAGTAGACATCCTCTTGGCCTTCAGCTACGTACATCGGAGTGCCTTCTAGATCCTCAGAGTCTAAGTAGGGGATCAAAGGAAAGAGTGAGTAACAAAGTTACCCAGCAAGTTCATTATATGGAAGATGGGAAGTTTGATGCACTATATACTACCTCGGACTATCAGTCCTTGGCACTATGCAATTTTTGTAAACATTTCCTGAAAGATTGATTTTATTATCAAAAACTATGCCCATCAGTCTTCACAGGTTGACCAGAACTTTCATGGAGTTCCTTTCCTGCTGCGTTCATAGCTCCTTCCCGGAACAGGGAGTAACAAGTTACAGTTCTTACACTCTGCAGAGGTGCGTTACTTGGCCCATGAGAGATCAAATCCTTGTTGCACAACCGGGCGTACTTTCCCGTCCACAATTCCGTGATGTGGGGCACAGTAGATGATCCAAGCCAATCACTGCCCCTTCGTGACCCCACATGTCTCCTTGTTGTACGCCATGCCCACACATTGAATTACAGCAATGGTTAGTACAGACCGTTCAGATGCCAGAACTATCGTGGGACGTTGAGGTTTCCCACCCATATGCTGCATATCCTCTACGAATTACCAATTAATGCACGCTACGAGGATAACAACCACGAACTGCGCATCCGGCTACATGCGAGAGGAAGAAGATACAACTAACTTCTCCGTCCCATTCCAAATCTCATGGTTAACGCGTAATATACGGTGCTAGAATCACTAATGTCATGGGTTGTTAAGTCCTAAGTGATTAATCTCATTGCAAATGGAAACCTAGGTTCCATTGCTCACCTTATCTATACCACCACTTAGGATGGTATCAACAATTTATTTGTTTTGAGAAAATAATATTTTTCTTTGTCCGAAACATAGATGATAACACACAATTTTGCAATTACTTGATGAAGACTCATCAAAGGACATGACCAAGTGATGAACTTGCCTTGTGATTGCAAGATAGTGAATTCGGATGCTTGCACTCGACCTTGAGATTTTATTTCTACAAAACACCATTATTGCTCGGTAAGGACAATATTTAAAGAAGCAAAATGATTATGCATAGTAATGCAATGCATCATTTATTATTTATCTTCTTTGTGTGTTTTACCCATTACATAATTTTCTTGAATTTCTTTAATAAATAATATTTGTTTTAAGAATAATTCCTAATATTCTATAAATATTATATTTAATATTTTTGTAATATAATATATCAGTAAAAGAGTCAAAAACTAAAAAAAATTAACTCCTATAATTATTTTCTTAATATTCTTTTTAAGAATAAGCAGTTTAATTTAGAAGATTTCACTTTGATATCTTAAATAGGAATTTAGTATTTTTATAAAATACTATACTAATTAAGAATGTTAAAAGTAATTTTTATTTATTTTTAGGTATTTTATTTATTTTTATAAAATTCCATAAGGAATATATATTATAAAAATCTTTAACCTAAATTTATTCTATTAAAAATATAATTCTTAATTTTATTAAGTAGCTTGTATTTTTATGAACTCATAGATATATTATTTGTATTTTTAGGATTTATATTTATTTTTTAGGACTTATCAAGTCCTAGGGGTATTTTGGTATTTTACTAATTCATTTAAATTTTCTTTTAAGCTTTTGGGTCGATCCTATTAGGTTTACTAGGCCCAACTTGGCCCAATTGGTTTGGTCAAATCCACCCACTGGGATGGTACTGGACCTACCGACCCAATACACCCCCATCTCTCTCTCTCTCTCGCTCCCACTCGTTCTTCCTCCTCGCTCTTGACCGCTGCGGTGTGGTATGACCGGCGCCGTTGCCGCTTGATTACCGCCTCCTTGGGCCTCCCCGGCCGACGCCGTGGTGTATGGCGAGGTATTCGATGCCGCTCCGCCATCTGGTCCAGCTCGATTTGTCTTTAGGCCCCTCTCCCGTCCAGGCTAACTCCACCCCGAACCCTTGGGTTTGGTGGTTATCGGCAATGTACCTCTCTGCCGCTCCTGTGGTGCTGTGCTGTGTTCCTGGTGGCTTTGTGGTGCTGCTGGATCGCTGGTGTGGCTATGGCCGCCGCCATGGCTTGACGCGGGTTGCAGCGCCCTCGGGTGCTCCCCGTGCCATCGTGTGTGCTCATCGGCTCTTCTGCTTCCTCTTCTAATTGTCAGCAAGGACCACGCGTAAGTGCTTTTGTTTCTCCCCTATTGTTTTCTGTCCTCTGCCTCTCTTGATAGCCTGTGTGCTTCTAGTGAGAAATCCCTAATTAGGGTGCATCAGTTTGATTAGGGTTCATCCCTCTATGTTAATTATTGAGGATAATGAATCATTAAGGAGTACTTGTGGTGATGATACTGTGCTAAGCTGTTGTCTAGTGATTCTAGTGGTGTGATTCTCACTACTGATTAATGTTCTGAGCACTGACAATGGTACTGTCAGTAATTGTTCACTGGATCTTTATGCACTAGCCTGTGTTGATATGTTCAGATTTGAGTTGACATGATACTCCTATGATTCTTTGATTATAATAGATTGTGCAATTGTGATTATGATTCCTGGTTATTCATTCCAGGAAAATGATTGAGCATTTTACTGCAGGTTTACTTGTGAAATCTATGTGTATGATTTGCTTGGTGTAGAATGTATACTTGTGACACCTTCTTTGGAATGTTACACAAGTGTCCATTCTAATACTGGGTAAATTCTACTTGTGTACTAGTGTGTCTTGGCTAAAATGGATTGAAATCTTCTGCTGGATTTATTATCCTAGAATACTAATGATTTTACTTGGGCCTGTGATGCTGGACTGAGGCATAACTAGGTAGAAACCAAGTTTTTACCTGCTGTCCCTCATAGATATGTCTTGATATCTAGTATCAACTAATGATTCTTGAATTCTTTAAGAAAATGATTTGGCATCCTCACTGTTTGATATAGATCCTTAAGATTTATGGATTTCTGAGGTGCTACTCTTTAAAAGATGTGTCCAGAAACCCTGCTCTAAGGTTGCTGATATATTTGGATGTAGAATATAATTTTATACCCAAGGTCAATGATGCATAGGCTGAGATCTTGGTGTTGTTTGTAAATATTTGTCATTAGCTTTCATTTAAATTACTGCTATGATGGACACACCCCATTTGGGTGTTTTTCTGAGAAGATTCGTATAAAACAACACATGCTTGGATAATCTAGAATGATTTGATCATGTGATGGTTTTATGTGTACTCACCACACAACTTGATGGTTGGTGATGATGTTGTGGTGCTAGTTGATCTTGCTAGCTTGATCATGTTGGCTTGATCTTGTTAGCTTGTTCTTGCTAACTTGATCCGGCTCTACACCTCCTGGTGCTGCTCCTGCTCCTCCTAGCTCCTGTGATCTTATATTGACCTTGCTATCCACCTGCACCACCCCCTCCTTATTTCACCATCTTGTGAATGGTTGGATGATCTGTGATGTATCTTGGCTAGGGATTTGTTTGGGAAGTGGATAGACTCAGTGTGTTCTTGCAGTGTGCTTGAGAAGAAGAAATGAGATCCCTGGTAGCTGTGCTACGGTTGTGAACTCCTTTTTTTACTGCTTGTGTTGTTTCTGTTGTGTGGACAACACACTACATGCAATTAGGTGACTGAGCTGTCTTGCTGCTTGGGCTGTTTGTGGATCAGATAAAGTGAATTGGTTTCACTTCTTATCCTTTTACAATTTACCATTCTAGTGAAACTTGTCCCTTTACTTTGCTGATGATTTTGTTTAATATATCCTTAATATAATCAAACAATGTTAATAAATCATTTAGGGAAACAACTTAATATTTCTAAGTTCTAATTTTCAAATATTTTCCAATTGATTTAAATTTCAAATTTGATTTCAAAAAAATTTTTCCTCCCAAAACACATTAATGTGTAAAGGTCATATCAAAATTTATAATAATCACTATAAAGAGCTATTCCTACCTCTAAATAGTGAACGAAACTCTGATCACTTTAGATTTTTGTTTGGCGATTTTTTTTAAATTTTACGGATGAATACATGCACATGCTCAGATTTCTATTTTTACCCTTCGTTGGTTTCTAAATACTGGGGTGTTACACCTTGGAAGGTGGCCATCCTATCTTGGACCCGGTAGTGTGTGGAATGGTAGTGGCAAGTGATTCAACTCCTAAAGGTTAGTTTCAAAAAAAATCTAAAAGGTTTAGTTGAGTAGATCCGTATCCATTTTTGATGCTCTTTGTTATGTGTAGCGGCACTTCAATTCGTTTCTAGTCCTTGTACGATTATTAGCCGTTGATCACTATAGAGATCTTTGCATTTAGCACGAAACGTGTCATCGTTATTTTTATGAAACCACGAGTTTAACCAATATTCTCACTTTGCTATAGGTAAGACTTTATTTTCGAAATAGGGGACGACCGCCCCCGGCCTGGCCTCTGCATCCAAGAAGCACAACTGTTTTATTAGATTATTCTTAAAAACCTTAAAAAAGGATTATAAAAATCAAACGGAAGCCCGCCAAAATAAGTGACACTCGCTAATCGTACAACCCTGATGGAGAGGTTGTCTATGAACAAGGAAAATATCCCTGACATCCCACCATCGCGCATCTTCTAAAACCGAAGGCCTCGACAAGTCTCCCAATAGAGAGCAAGTGGCACAAGCGATCTGGCAGACCCTCAGCACGTACCAACATACATGCTCCGGAAAGTCCTAGCCACCACATTCTTTCGCATACCCAACTTCTAGAGAGATCAACACACTGACCTTGCGAGGCATGCCATCAATGCCGCCATGATGCCATACGACGCCACTGCCTTGCGTGCATCCATCCAAGCAAGCGTGATCGCCACCAAGATCTCTCGACACCATGCCGCTGGTCCCGTCAACAAACACAACTAGAGACCTCTGGAAGATTTATCGTGCGTAGCACCTACCAAACTAGGCATGACTAAGTGTAGCATCTAGCGGCTAGGCATGACTTGACATCTCCGCCGAAGACTCCATGCAAGATGAAGACACTCCACTTCCTGCCTCTTCCCTCCAGTGCTGCTCCACAAATGATGCTCCCAAGAGACGATGCGACACCACAAGGCCGCCATCGCCTGACCCGGAGATCTTAGGGTTTCCCCTAGAGCAGCACGATTGAGGTCAACACTAGTTGGACGACAATGCCTTCATCAAGGTAATGACGTAGTAACGCCGCCATCATCCCCCAACGGCTTGGTTTTCACCGACACCTAGGTCTCTCTGTCTTGCTGTCGGGACTAGATGACGGATCTTGAGATCCGCCGAACCAGCCTTAGGCCGACTACCTCTGGCGAAGAAGAAAGCCACCTCCACCATCATACCTAGGGAAACTTCCCTAGGTGTCCTCGTGCTGCAGGAGAAGCCCCGATGTCTCTTGCCGTCGTCCAGCACGAGTTTGCATGAATAGGTCTATGACAATTGGGCCAACGTCAATGTGGGGCTAGCGATTTCAGACATCGCCACTTCCTTATTCACGTCATCTTCATTTTCCTTCGGTGGTGAACCCTAAATATCACATTGCACAGCCGTGGTGAAAATATCCCCAAACCTCCACCAACTCTCGTTTTCCCTCCTTGATCCTCTCGTTTGCCCTCCTCGATCCTCTCGTTTGCCCAAGGGCGGAGACAAGGAAGGCGTGGCTGGGAGAGGATATGGGTGGAAGAAGGCACGGAATGAAACGATGCAGGACTCCCACAAGAAACTACAGAGAAGGCCTCCCTAGATGGCACAACGGCTTGGAGGTTGAAGAACCTGTAGCGCAACCAGCACCACAGGACGGAGTGGATAACAACAACGCATCATTGTTGCCGTTTATGAGCTCCGCATGAAGAATCGGCTGAAATTCCCTAGCTCCCTGCATATCTTGACACAACCGCTATGGATTGCTTCCTCTCCCCACCTCCACGACTGGCTAGAGGAAGCCTCACCGCAGCAGAGCTCCAAATCGAGAGGGAAAGGCGCTTATTGACAGAGCCCGCCCAAGCAAACTCCTTGATGACCTTCCTCCATGGAAGCACAGTAGAAGATCAAGAGGACGACTACCTGGTGACGTGCCAGATCGCTAGGGGGAAGATATCGACACACCAACCTTATTGACATAGATCCCTGTGCTTCGACACCCCTTCAACCACCGCTGCTACCACCAGAGCACCGAGACAGAGAGGAAGAGGTACATGCCGACCCAAATCCGGCATGTAAGATCTGGATCTCTACTCCTAGACACCATAGAGGACAAACGATCACAACACCTAAAACTAAAACCTAGTCTACTGAGGCTGGAACCTCCCGTCCACCATCTCCAGACGGCAGCGCTACGGGGGACGGCTTCGGTTTGGTCCGGGAAGGAGAAGGCGACTCTCAAGGTTCGGGGTTACTATAGGGAGAGGAGAGGATGGGGAGGACTTGCCCTGTGACTATCGATTAGATCGGTGACTGCCTACTATGTGTATACACATCCACCAAACCGTTCCCCTTCTCTGCTCACATCCACACACAGGCGACTAGGGTTTCTCGCTTCCGTCGCAGCACCACCGATCTGCCTCGCTTTTGTGACCCTCTGGGCATTGTGGTGGGTGGATCTAGACCCCCACTAGCGGGAGGGCTTTGTTTTTACTATTTTTAGGGTTCAACTTTGGTCGTGCGGTGATTAGGTGGTGGTGGCAGTGTCTCTTTTAATAAGGTCTCCTCGGCTTCAGTCCGATCTTGATGGTGACGTCGAGAAGCTTGTGGGAGTGGTGTGGTCTTGGAGGGCTTCTTCTGAATGTAGGGATCTTCGGATCGTCAAGGAGTTTCATCGGTAATTCATTCTTCTTCTTCGTCATCGGGACAAGTGTGATCTTCTTGAACTCTTTGGTGACTTCACGTCCGCAACCAGCAACGTCAGTTCGGCTCAAGGAGATGCGGCAGCGGTGGTGCACAATCGACACGGTCTGGAAAGTTGAAGACGAAGGACTGCTCAAGGATCTCGTTGTAATTTCCGGTTTTCTTAAGATACTTTGTACTATTCGATGATTCTTTTAGTGCCATGAGCCTATTTTGAAAAGAAAAAAAATTAACGTTTCTGAAAACCATACCTGGCTAGCTAGCCGCCAGCCTCTCGTGAGACTGAATCAGTACTACTCTCTCTGTGTTAAAATAGATATCGCGGATTTTACAAAATTTAGATAAATCTATATACAAAATAGTGTCCAGATTCATTTAAATTTAAACAAATCTGCGACATCTATTTTGAGAGAGAGGGTGTCTGCAGCTACCAGCTACGAGCGCTATGTGCTATGGCAGTAGGTCGAAGAAGCTCTCCGGGCAAGTCGGTACGGATGGTATCCATCATCTACTAGTACGTGTCAGTGCTCAGTAGGAGAACTGGATGTTGGTGATGAATGACTGGCTAAAACCCCAATTCGCCGGCGCCACGTTGGGAAACACCAGTGTCTGGCCGCCAGTGGTGGTAACGCCGAAGGTAAGAGCTTGGCCGACGAGGCCGGCGAGGCATTGCCAGTTTGCGCCCCAGTTCCTGCTCATGGCCACCTGGCCGGTGGTGGCGGTCTTGGCCCACACCGCCTGCACGGAGCCGCTGCCGCCGACGTTGGTGATAAGCACCAGCTCGAAGTAGTTCTTTCCGGCGATGGTGAACCTGACCCCGCCCTGCTTGGTGCAGGGCACGCGCTGGTAGTTCACCGGGATGATGCCGGCCTCGTAGATGCCGATCTTGAGCCAGGACGGCTGGGCCATGTCGAAGTGCGCGCGCGGCGGGTTGCACCAGCCGCCGTTGTTGCTGGCGAGCGCGTAGTTGGGCGGGCAGAGATTGGTGGCCGTGACGATGACGGAGGCGCCCTGCCGGCATGTATTCGGGGGGCTGGACTGGTAGTCGCACGTGATCTGGAAGCACTGCCCGCACGAGATGCCGTTGTTGAACATCGCCGAGCTCAGCGCCGCATTGCTCGTGCCGTATCCTGTACTGTACAGGTTGCCATACCCGCACGCTCCGCCTGCACACAGACAACATCAGGTTCATGCTCATGCATGCAGATCACAACAAACGTTGTTTCTCGTTATAGTACCAATCAAACATATATGTTCCGATAGATGCAGCATATATATGTATATATGGTTTTCGTACGTACCCATCGTGCCGGAGCCGTCGGCGCCTCCGTAGAACGTGGCCGTGCCCTTGGACCAGCCCGCTGAGGCCGGCGGGGCGAGGAGAAGCAGCGCCACAGCGGCGACGACGGCGGCGGCTAGAGATTTGGACGCCGCCATTGTCCAAGACGATGGATTGAAGAAAGGAAAGAACGCTCAGGACAATGTGATGTGACAAGTAACTCTGCTGTACTTAAATAGGAATGGTGTAGATCAAAACTAGTAGTACTAACTCTACTAGCTAGCATCGGGACAGATCGATGAGAGAAACTGAGGCGCGGGGCGTGCACACAGGCCGCGCGGGCACGTGAGGTGGTGCATCATCGATCAGATCGGCGATCTGCGCGCGGTTATATCGCAAGGCTAGGCTTTTTAATTCCACGGGCTAACATGGTCAAGACTTTCAGAGATTCTGATCTGCATTAACATGCATGATCCATTTGCATGATGCCACAGACGACTGCAACTCGATGGATAGTTGCATATATTTTTCTGGTTTTCATTCATGTCTTCTTGCTACGACGATCTTGATCGACCTAGATGAACGGTTAGAAACAAGCTGATTCCGTTGAGAATGATTGATTAGCGGCGATTTCTTTATGCAACCTTGACTTGTGAGAGTTAGATTATCTTAATAATAAGTAACCCAGTGGGTCGGAGAAGTCGCCGCCCGGAGCTACCCTTCGATCGGATCGTGCGCGTATTCAGATCCGATGCATGAATCCACACACCGGCCCGTCCAGATTGAACCGCGGCCACATATATCTGTAGAAGAATGTAGTGCGAGCGCATATGCTACCCTAACATACAAGCCATCCAGGTTTTGATTTTTGGGTATCGACAGACTCGGCACCTTGTTAAATATACCGGAAATAATGATTGAAACCTAAATAATTTCAAATATTGCATTCGTATTTCAATGATTTTCAGTAGTTATTTTTATACATTTCATTTACTGTAATTTTAGTCATAACAATGAATAGTCAGTCAAATCACAATAGTTTTGGTCATTACGATGATTTTAGTCATGTTTTAATAATTTGCATTCATGTTTCAATGAATTAAAAAAACATTCTGACACGTATTTCAAACAATTTCACTCATCCTTCAAGGGATTGCGCACACATGCAGCTGCTACAGAGTGAAATCTCTCCACCAATCACAGAGTCGTTCCACTATTGGACTATGCATCTCCTTGACTTATATTTGTATTCTGTATTTTGATTTTTGGTTTTACACATCATGATTTCCACCTAGTAAATACCAAAAATAATATATTATTAAAATCCAAAATTAAATATTCCAAAGAAGGATTCGAAGAAATTCACAAGAAATATGTTTTTAATACCAATTTCAGTAATTTATTGCAATACCAATGACAATTACTGAAATATGGCTAAAATACATGGGTGTCTAGATGGTGCAATCTTTGAAGATCTCTAAGGGCATGTTTTGTTATTCGCAGCCATATTTACCGTTTAACAGAGTTGGCCCGGCAAAAGCTGCATGCGAGGAGATTGGACTTTTGGCCTATTTTAGAGTTCGGTTTGGTTGCCCATGAAGTCCTTGGCTGCATGAGGGCAACA
Organism: Avena longiglumis; assembly: GCA_030063025.1. Taxonomy (NCBI): domain Eukaryota; kingdom Viridiplantae; phylum Streptophyta; class Magnoliopsida; order Poales; family Poaceae; genus Avena; species Avena longiglumis. The sequence goes on from CP125978.1 coordinate 76,576,087, forward strand.
TTTATGGCAACTTTGTTTGGTGCCGAGAATGGGCTCAGCTAATTGAAAGTGCCACGTTTGGCAGCCCGCATAAGGCCCGATATGGTTACCTCACATCATATGTGGTGATCTTACCAGCTACTAGTCCAGGGTTTAAGGTCTTACATGTGATCACACAATTTAGAACAATAGGTATACACAGTCCACATGATCAGGACGACGATAATGAAGTATTTGATCAACCTATTGAGTTGCAAGTTGTAGAGCGACTTTGTTCTTCATACCTTGTGCTAAGAACTCGGAGAAGGATTTTTGGGCTTCCTCTAGAGTCTTAAACACTTTATGGCGGTTGTACTGATAACTCATCACTTGTTTGCTACACTCCTCTCATGTCTTGTAGATTCCTGCACCTCGTCGTAGTACACCGCATATCAGTTATATTTCTACTAAGACAGAATATATGCAACATAAGTATCACAAGTAAAGCAGGCAAATCAAGTTCAGAACACAAGCAAATCAAGATAAACAACTTACGCATGCATGATCATATAGATCAAAAGCATTACCAGTTCAATCTAACAAGCAAGTGTGATCCTACCGATCACACTAACTTCTATGGTGTCATAACAATGATTTTCAGTAGTTATTTTTATACAGTTCATTTACAGTAATTTTAGTCATAATAATGAATAGTCAGTCAAATCACAATAGTTTTGGTCATTACAATGATTTTAGTCATGTTTAATAATGTGCATTCATGTTTCAATGAATTAAAAAACATTCGACACATATTTCAAACAATTTCACTCATTCTTCAACACATGCTACCCTAAAAGAGGTGGTTAAGCCCCCAGTATCGATCACTAGTTCACAACAACTTTTCTATCATTCTTATGGAAGCCGCTACAGAGTGGAATCTCTCGACCAATCACGAGTCGTCCCACTATTGGACTATGCATCTCCTTGACTTATATTTGTATTCTGTATTTTGATTTTCGTTTTTACACATCATGATTTCCACCTAGTAAATACCAAAAATAATATCTCATTAAAATCCAAAATTAAATATTCCAAAGAAGGATTAGAAGAAATTCACAAAAAATATGTTTTTAATACCAATTTCAGTAATTTATTGCAATACCAATGAAAATTACTAAAATATGGCTAAAATACATGGGTGTCTAGATGGTACAGTCTTTGAAGATCTCTCAGGGCATGTTTTGTTATTCGCAGCCATATTTCCCGTTTAACGGAGTTGGCTCTGCATACGGGAAGATTGGACTTTTGGCCTATTTTAGAGTTTTGTTTCGTTGCCCATGAAGTCGTTGGCTGCATGTGGGCAACATTTGTGCCCACTTTGTTTGATGTCGAGAATGGGCTCAGCTGATGGAAAGCACCACATTTGGCATCCCGTATAAGGCCCGATATGGTTACCTCACATCATATGTGGTGAGCTTACGAGCTACTAGTTTAGGGTTTAAGCTCTTACATGTGATATCACAATTTAGAACAATAGGTATACACGGGCCACATGATCAGGCCGACGATAATGAAGTATTTGATAAACCTGTTGAGTTGCAAGATGTAGAGCGACTTTGTTCTTCATACCCTGTGCTAAGAACTCAGAGAAGGATTTTTGGGCTTCCTCTAGTGTCTTAAACACTTTATGATGGTTGTACTAGTAACTCATCACTTGTTAGCTACTCTCCTCTCATGTCTTGTAGATTCTTGGCACCTCGTCGTAGTACACCACATATTAGTTGTATTTCTACGAAGACAGGATATATGCAACATAAGGATCACAAGTAAAGCATGAAAATAAAGTTCGGAACACAAGAAAATCAATATAAACAACTTAAGCAATCGTGATCATATAGTCAAAAGCATTACCAGTTCAATCTAACAAGCGAGTGTGATCCTACCGATCACACTAACTTCTATGGTGTCATCCTACTACCACATAAAAAGGGGTGTAATCCTCCCACCGCAAGTTCTCCACCATGTGAGGGGTTAATATATACCACATCACAGTAAATTCAAGTCCTAGATACTTCAAAAAATATAGCCAACAAGTTCATGTTAATCATGGATGCACCACCACTAGCACCATCATCAGGGAGCTAGCACTACACGTAGTAGTGCCTGGTAAAAGCCATTATCTTGGGCCATGTTGTCGAAGAGGTGTCTTAGAGCCACCATCAGATCCTCGAGGCTCAACCTGCTACCGTTCATGAAGAAGTTGTAGAGACTTAGGTGCACATTGGGAGGGGAAGTAGTGATGATGGAGACGTCCGACACCTTCACGGCCTCAATCATGCAGGTGATGGCAAAGACATCTTCCTCTCCTAGCATTGACCTCTTCCTCTTCTTAGAAGAGTCAAAGAAAACAACAATTAATGTTGCTTACTACTGCCAGCAACAGCACTAGCAACACGGCTAGCACTAACGCCATAACTAGTAATATGATCGGTCTATCCCTTGTCATCAATGATCACTGTCTCCGACTCCTAGGTCTGCATGTAGTCAGGTCTAAGTATCCCAATTGGCTCACTAGAAGGCATGGCAAACCTGCTAGTGGCAAGGCCAAAGGAGAAGATCTACTGCATCTGAGCATAGTTGGCATGTTGAGGTGCTCGGTATCTTGGATTGATCCTGACATAGGGAGTTGCTAGAAGGTTAGCGCTGGCTAGTTGGAAGAAAATGGAGGTTAGTATATGAACTAAAACACAAGTTAGTACAATATATGGCCCCTATAGTGTGAGTCCTCTAGGTTTGTGGTGCAGGTGTCCTCATCCCACTGAGCACCGATATGGTCTCTAAGCATGGACACATGAATATACCCGGCTCTCCACTTACGTAGGTGATTGTACACTAGCTGTGAGTAGACCTCAATGTCATAGAACTCAAACACCTTCATGGCAACCATTTTTTAGGTGCACCTCCTTAAACCCCTTCTCTATATTAAGGCCGATCTTCATGATCTCACACATCTTGTTAATCACTAAGATGGATAGGAATTGTTCCCTCTTCATGGTGGACTTCACCCCCATATCATGGCCAGTTTTGTAGGCTTTTCCAACATTGATGGCCTTTATCTTGGCCATGATTGTGGCAACTTGCTCTGCAATCTGCTCCACTATGCGTAGGAAGTCATGGGAAGCACAAACACAGTCGTTGTACAATGCAAATATGTGAGTAGCATAGGCGTGGGATGGGTCTCAGCAACGAAGGTGTACTTGAACTCGAGAAGGGACTAGATGAACTCTTCTTGGGCCATGTCCTATAACGCATGAGCAATATGCAGATCTACTAGAATTGCAAGCATTCTTGACATACACCACTACCATTTCATAAATTAGCAACTAAACAAAAAAATCTACACATGAACAAAATCATACAATAGCTTAAGCTAAAAAGAAACCTAAACATGGAATAGGGACACACTGAAAGCACATGTGGGCCCCCATGTGTGGTTTTGGTAATTAATGACAATCTCTATGGAATAATGTTTGTATCAAGTTGTACTTGTGGGAATTTTCCATTGGCATCGCTTGGAGCATATATTGGCTTCAAGGTATAAGAAATGAAGAAGAAGAAGGATAAAGTAAAGAAGATCAAGGGTGTCTTGAAGAAGAAGATAGAGGTACTCATGTTTATCTTCAAGACATCATCCAAATGGAGTTAGAAGAAATGTTATGCAAGCTAAAGATGCGCCATATTTAGAAGATCTCATGTGTAAAGCTTGTCATACTTGTGATCATGGATCAATGAAGACAATGTCAAAGAAGAGGGTTTCCCCATGGTATACGGGGGAACAATATGCACGTCTTCATCGATCAAGCGCAAGGAAGAGCAATCAAGAAAGGTGTTCCATCTTGAGGAGGACAAGATCATCATCATCAAGATCAAGTAGAATATGCGCAAGTCAAAGGTATGATCTTGATAGGTTTTCTTTCTTACCGGTCTCGTGGTGGTGGTGGTTGAGGAGACCGGTTTATAGGATAGATAACCGTACTATCAATAGGGGCTATCAAGTGAGTAACACGATCATATCTTTCAGAGAGAGCTCAAACCATTGCATACTTAGCATCATCTTTCTTGATTGTTATTTGGATCTTATCCATGTGAGGTTCTAGAGCTTGTGGTAATATTCATAACAAGATCTAGTTCATCAAAATTGGACTTCCCTTTTATATATTATTGCATTTTTAATCTTGGAGGTTTTCTGGTTTCTCACCAAGGGAGGTATCTCACTTTATAATACATGAAATATTCTCACTTGGTGGTATATAGGAAATTGGCCGGAATCTCCGGTGTATTCTGGCAGACCGGAATCTCCGGACTAGAAAGTCTGGAGTCTCCGATGTGCTTAGGTCCGGAGTTCCTGCCAAGTCTCCGGAGGGAGCATCAAGACCTGGCCCAGGACATTTTGTATGGGGGTCTGGAGATGGACCGGAGACATACCGGAATCTCCGTTGTGAGACAAAAATAGATCGAAGTCTCCGGTCTCCAGACCGGAGTCTCCGTTGTGGAAATTCCCCAATGGGAAGAAAACGGTATGAAGTGAGCGGGCCTATAAAAAGGGGCCCTTCTTCCCCAATAAGTGACTACGAGTTTTGCCAGTCTTCCCCTCCATTGTTGACCTTCTTGAGCTTTCTTCCCCTCAATCCCTCCTATGATTCTTGCCTATTCTTGAGGGATTTGAAAGAGGAGATCTAGATCTACAACCCCACCAATCAATATCTCCTCTAAGTGAGGGGAACATCTTGGGATCTAGATCTTGGAGTCTTTTGTGGATTTCCTCCTTTGTTCTTCCTCTCTTATTCCCCCATAACCTTTTGTAGCTTTGGTGGAATTTGGGAGAGGACTTGATCACTTCTTGTGTTCTTGCCATTGCATTTGGTGCATCGGTTTGAGTTCTCGGTGAGGATTTGATTGGGTGAAAGCTAAGAAGCTTTTAACTTTTGGGTTCTTGCAAACCTAGATATTTTGGTTGTTTTGCAGGTTTGTGGATTACTTGGGGCCTCCAATTAAGTTGTGGAGCTTTCCCCAAGCTTGTTTGTTGGGAGCCTCCAATTGAGTTGTGGAGAAGTGCCCCAACCTTGTGAGGGGTTCCAGATTGCCATCGACAAGTGCACCAATAGTGGAAGTGTGGATCGATCCCGTTGGGGTGAGATTCACAAGAGAAAAAGGGATGCCTCTTGTGGCGTTGGTGGTTTGATACCACCCCCTCTCCAAAAGAGACGTGCTCCATTTTGGGAGGAACTCGGTAAAACATCGTCGTCTCTACGTGCCTCAGTTATCTCTATATCTGAGCTCTTACTTATGCACCTTAGTTTGTGATAGCCTTCATGCTTGAAGTATATATCTTGTTATCACATAGTTGCTTGTCTTTCTTAGCATAAGTTGTGGGTGCACATAGGTGAACCCTAGTTGTTCTAGGTTTTGTGCTTGACAAAGTAAACGCTAGTTTAATTCCACCTTTGTTGATCTACTCTTAGAATAGTTTTAAACCGCCTATTCACACCCTCTAGGAGACATCTATATCCTTTCACACACAATTAACGATCTATCACTACATCGTGCAATTCACTAGGCATACTGCAATAGATCTACTAGAATATATAGTCAATTCTATGTGCTACAAGATGCAAGCTACCGGTAATAGAGTTTGAGAACACACCGGCATTGAAGGAGCAGATTACAAATCTGTTGAAGATCTTAGAGAAGAGGAAGATGTCGGCACGAGCATGTTTAGTCCCAGATGGTGTCTCCAATTGGGACTAAATATGAACCTTTAGTCCCGGTTGAAGACACCAACAAATACTTAAGGGGTTGTGGCAGGCTGGGGCTGATGCGAGCATGTTTCACAAGATCCACTATGCGGCGCCAAGAAAAAGGGATTTTCCTATTGGAAAAAGGTAGGGTTCTTCCATGAGCATAGGAAATTCGGGAAAGAAGCCTTCTATAGCAATCGAAATGATCTCTCCGTCTCCAAGCGATGGGGCACCATCCATGTCGAGTGTAGAAAGTTCCAAGGCTCCTATGAGGCGGTGACGAAAAGGAAAATAAGCGACATGATGTCGGTTGGCATGGTAAAAAATCTTCCTTTCTTTGTCGATGTCTTGCATATGCATTGATCCATTAATTTCATCCATATGTGTAGGTCATGAAAGTAATGGAGCACTTAAAGAAGGTGACTGATAACAAGGCCTTCACGTTGTCCCACTATTGGACGTTGATCAAGGACTGCAAAAAATGGGAGACTAGCTATTCCCTTTGGAAATAACTTGACAACAAGAACAAGGGCAAGAGAATTCTTCAGCGGGCGGTGTCATCGACCTAGAAGACGACAATGGCGAATGTGTTGGAGATATGCCCAAGAGGCAATAATAAAGTGGTTATTATCATATCTTCACACTTATGATAAATGTTTACATACCATGCTATAATTGTATTAACCGAAAACATTAATACTTGTGTGATTTGTAAACTAAAATAAGAGTCCCTAGTAAAGCCTCTTGTTAAACTAGCTTGTTGGTTAATATATGATCATGGTTTCCTGATCATGAACATAGAGATGTTATTAACAACAGGATCATATCGTTAGGAGAATGATATGGTGGACATACTCCTATAGATAAGCGTAGCATAAAGATCAAGTCATTTCAATAGTTCAATTGCTATATGCTTTCTGATACATAGTAACCTAATTCCTTCGACCATGAGATCATGCATATCACCTTTCGGATGGATGCTTTGATGACATCAAACACCACACCGTAATCGGGTGGCTATAAAGGTGGCATTGAGTGTTGGAAAGTATTGGTTGAAACACATGGATCAAGAGTGGGATTTGTCCATCCATATGACGGATAGATATACTCTGGGCCCTCTCGGTGGAATGTCATCCAATTAGCTTGCAAGCATGTGACGGGTCACAAGGGATCACATATCACGGAACGAGAAAAGAGTACTTATCGTACGAGGTTGAACTAGGTATGCAGAGATACCGACGATCATAACCTCGGATAAGTAAACTATCGTGAGACAAAGGGAAATTGGTATCGTATGTAAGTGGTTCATTCGATCTCAAAGTAATCGTAGAAATATGTGGGAGCCATATGAATTTCCAGATTCCTCTATTGGTTATTGTTCGGAGAAGTGTCTCGATCATGTCCGCATAATTCACGAACCGTAGGGAGACACACTTAAGGATTCGACGTTGTTTTGAGTAGTTATGGTATTATGAGAAAGAGACAGAATGTTGTTCGGTGTCTCGGATGGGATCCGGATATCACGAGGTGATCCGAATGGTCCGAGAATAAGATTCATATAAGGAAAGTCCCGTTTGGAGTTCGGGAATGATTCATGTTTTCATCGGAATGTTCTAGAAGGTTCGGATTGTCCGCACTCGGGGGAGGTACATGAATGTGTCATTGAATGATTGCATCATGTACTAAGTGTTCTTCTGTTCCAAAACTGAAAAGTCAAACCGCCAGTTTGAAAGTCAAACGGCTAAAACAGGCTGTGGAAAAGCGAAACTGTGGGAAGCGAACTGTGGGAAACAAGCAAGAGGAGGTTGAAACCAACTTGGAGGAGGAGTCCTCTCCTACAAGCCGGCCAGCCTAGGCCGAGTTGGGGAGGACTCCCCTCCCTCAAGGCCAAACAGTAACACCCTCGATCGGACCTATGCAAGTTTGAACAAAATTCGCCAAACCCGCATAGAAACGATTCAAAGGTGCCCACGACACTTTCGTGCGGGTGGAAACGAAGTAATAACATTACACAACAGTCCTCGATGGGACCCACTGAGCAGATATATATAACGACTCCATGAGTCAAGAATACGAGATATAATATACAAGATCCCAAATCACCTTGAAAAGCGGTAGCGTCCGACTACGGACAAGAAGCAAATGGGGCTAAGAGCCCGAAGAATAACCAATGGCGTCCATAACCCTGCCGTGCCAAGCCAAGGGTAACCCGCTAACGGCGTCGATCTCAAAACCTGCTTAAACAAAGGGTGCCGACAAAGGGCAAAGGAAAAGAAGGAGCGTCGATCTTGAGGCGAAGACGGCGAGGCTAGAATTCGGCGGTCCTCGCCTACATAGGTATGGTGGACTGATGCGGCAGCGGTAGCATGCACTGAACAACCTATAGAGACTCGATACAACTGGCGGTTATCAGAGAGAGGTGAGGATGACCTAACCGGATCCAACCTGAAGCTAGCACCAAACAAACCCATCCTGGTGTTTCCCCCTCGAGACCAAACGAGGAAGTCAACCGAGGAACTCACACAGTTGGCAGTTTTATTTATTCGGTTATCGTTGCAGCAATTACTAGCCAGGTATAGGTAATCATCCTGATAAAGTAGGTAGTGGGCACTTTTAGTTAACCATTCCGTGATAGTGGCAACACTTACTAGTCAGATACAGATAGTATGAGATAAACCCAAAAACCCAACAGTTGTTGGTTCTTTTAAACAGCCATTCCGTTGTAGTTGCAAGATTTACTAGTCAGGTACAATGGTCGCAAGCGACACACAAAACAAGCAATTGTGGGCAGTATTATTTAGTCATTCCATTATAGTGGAGCTGATTACTAGTCATTATAAGTCAAATTTATAGCAAATAAACTTTAGTTACGCTTGTCTATGATCGAGATACTGTGCTCCAAGTCGTCCATATCCGCGGACACGGCTTTCAGAAAGTTTTACCCGGCCGGGGTGCACCAATAGCAACACACGCTCGATCAACCTCGGAAAAACCAGATCAAAACCCAACGAGGCTTTCACGACTGAACAATCACAGGATTCAGAAATATTTCAGGGGGCCACCCCTTAAGTAGAATCCGCAATGGAGTAAGCAAGCTCCGAGACGGCCTCAAGGTTATGGGGACGGCTGTGAGCATCGGGAACCCGAAAGTGTGGCTGGGCTTGTCGACACCGGAATCGTGCCATGATCCTAACATGATAAGTGTGCTCCTCGCACAATTTAAATCTGAAGTAGCATGGCATAAGTACAGATCGTAAATAAAACCTCAAACTAGTTTGTGGCCCCAAGAAATAAGACTGAATCAAGCTCGCTCGGGGGTCCCATATACCTCCGGATGTGGATAGCGATAAATCAAGGAACAGTATCAAGTACTCGGGGTCTTCGGGACACAAGTGGGCGTTGAAACCAAATATTTTCTATCACCCACCGATGCCTCTGCTTATTTCAATTTTAGTTGTTAAACAGAAATTAAAGTGACGATAAGTAGAACTAGAATCATCTCCAACATCAACATGCGGCAATACATCAGCAACTGTGGCATATGACGACACACATCAGCACTTGAGCAAGCAACTACGACGCGCAAGTCCAACTATCTACCAAACAATAGGTAATAGGGTGTGTCCAAGGCAATATAGGGCTGCACGGTATATCACAGGTACGGAAAACTAAAGCATCGCAACACAGATAGCAATAGATCAATAGGAGGGAATAAAGACTATAAAAGTAAGCTAGGTAGAAAGGGGGAGATGCTCGCCTGAAAACATTGTCGAAGGTTCAACCGAAGATCGGGGCGAAGCTCACATCAACTCAACGGCCTTATCCGCGAAGAACCAAAACACTAGAAGAAACACCGGATGCAATATTTAATACACGGCAGAAGATCGGCATGATGCATGTATGATGCATGGCATGGCAAAGTGCGATGCAATTAGGTCAAATTAAGCGGACCCGGGGTCCCGACAATTAATATATGGTTCCAGTTGTTTATCTACCCCGCAAATTATATGTTGTTTAGCAATGCAACAGATGGAACCGGTTTGCTACACATGTTTAAATGAGGCCAATATAAGGCTAGATTTGCCCGCATATGGGCCCCATATTTAATTATTAGGTGAATCGGCATAAGGCCCCCAAACCACATGATATGCATGCGAGATGAATGATTTGATGTGCAACAATTTTATTATATTATGAAATTAGGGTTTCGGGGAGAGATGCACACATTGAGGGGTCTCGACGGACTTGGGTTCCGGGGTTCGGGGTCCAGGGTTCGACGGAACGTTCTCGGGCTCCGGGGTCGTTCTCGGATATCGGGGGGTAGATCTTGTCGCGTCGGGGTCTCGGTGTCCGGGGTGAAGTGCTTATCGTCCCATGGCGATCTTGGAGTTCCGGGGGTGTTTCCCGCGTCCATGATTGCAGATCTTGTCGGTTCCAACTCGAAGGCCTTGTTGTTCCGCGGCGTAGATCTTGGGGGTCCACCGAGGGTTGCGAGTCCTCGACGACAACGGTCTCGTGGACGAGCTTGGGCAGACGTCGGCACATGGTACATGGCTTCTCGGAAGATCTTGGCGTGCGACGTCGTCGGCATCGGTTCGGGAAGGAGTTCTTGTCGTTCAGGGTCTCGGCGACGGAAGGAAGAACATGGAGATCCGTGTAGGCGATCTTGAGATTAATGTCGGGGTATCCGAGTAGCACCAGGTGCATCCTTCAAAACTTCGACACCGAGAGCCGGTCTTGTCGAGGAGGGGACCCCGACGGTCTTGTCTGTGTTCCCATGGATAGTCGTCCTTGGCATCGAAGATCTTCCGGCGTCGGTCTAGCATTCCACAGCGCACCAGGGCGGCATCACGATTATCGGAGCATCTCCACTTAGCTCAACATGGGATCTGGGGCAGATGGATGGCGGTGCTGTCGCTTGCTTCCTGCAGAGGGGAGAGGCACACACACACGAGACATGGGGTTCACGCAGGGAACATGGGCACGGGGCCGGGGCGATGCAGAGGACTCGCTGGCCGGGCTCGAGGCGAGAGGGGCCGAGGCGCCGGGCGTGGGAGCTGTGCGTGGCCGGCCGACGCGGGGCTCGGCAGCCGCAGACGGAGGGGGTCGAGGCGGACGCAGGGCGGCGCCACGGGCGGTGGCGGTGGCTGCATCGGGAAGCAGAGGAGGCAACGGCGGCGGGCCGCAAGCGGGCAGGCGGGCGGGCGGAGAAGCAGCGGCTGGGGCTCGGGAGGAGGCGCGGGACGGAGGCGCTGGCGAGGCGCGCCAGGAGCCGAGAGGAGGGGCAGCAGGCTTGAGGAGCGGAGAGGCCCCAGCGGCTGGCCGCGCATGGCGGCGGGAGGCGAGGTGGCGAGTGCACGGCGACGGAAGGCTGCAGCCTCGCCGGTGGCTGAGGCGGAGGGGCACGGCGGTCGTGGCGTCGGGAGGCGAGATGGGGAGGCGCGTGGAAGCGGAAGGCGGCGCTTGGTGAGGCAGCGGCGGAGAGGGAGCAGCGCCGGCGGTCGGAGGAGGAGGGGGGGTGCGGTTGTCGGGCGGCGCAGGGGAGAGAGGACTGCGGGTGAGCGGCGGCGATGTGGTGGCGTGACCAATATGCCAGGCGCGGAGGCTGGCGTGAGCGGAGGCGGCGTCGGGTGAGGGAGGTTGCGGGGGAGGAACGCGTGAGGGGTGGGGCGCGTGGGGAGCGTGGCCAGAGAGGTGGGGCCGGGTGCGGGGATCCCGAGGGGAGGCCTGTCGGCTGGCGCGTGTGTGTAGAGCGTGAGTGCGTGCGTGCGGTGGGAGCTGGCGTGAGTGGTTTGTGTGGGCAGGGTTGAGTGGGGTTAGGTGGGCCACAGGGGAGAGAGGAGAGAGAGGGTAGGATGATGTGTCATTCGATTGGGGGGAGATGGGAACCGGGTGTGATTACTATTGGGGGAAGTGATGTGGCTGCTAGGTGTGGGTAGGATTTTAGGTGGGATTAGGATTTAGAAGCGGTGTAGTTGGACCGTTTTAAAAACAGGGGTGGTCGTTCGGGTCTACTCGGCCCGTTAAACGACCCCACAAAATAATTTAATATTTTAATTGATTACACGATCTTTGTAAATAGTTTTGACAAACAAATTATCCGGCAGCATCCGGGGGTTTGGCGTTTGAATAAAAGATGGGGCGTTTGGCAAACAAAACGGGCTTTGCGAAAATAGTTTTAAGCAAACAATGCATGATGATGACGATGCAATGCACAAATTCAACGCGATTTTCTAGTAGTGGTTTTGCGGGATGCCACAATTCGACACCACTAACAATGGATCTCGCCCTCGAGATCCGCCTCATGGTACCGGAAGGAAGGTCGGCGATCTGCGTCTTCTCGCTTCGTGTAGATCCTCGCGACACCACTAACAAGAGGTCCTTGATCCCGTTCGTCAAGAGAACACTCCGGATAAACAACGGGCGAATTTAAAGGTAAGGTCACCTCTAACTCCCAGGGAAGGAGTAAAATTGCATCGATCCACTATTCAATATACAAAGCAAATGATAAGAGTAGTGGTATGGTCGCGACTCCATCCCGCACTCAAAGCATTACTCTGTACACGAATAGACAGATTATGCAACCAACCCTCAGGATTCAGACTGAAGACCTCGACAAGCGAGGTTCGGAAACAAAGGAGTGATGCAGACCCTGCATCGGAGCTGGCGTAGATGATGTCGTCGCGTCAGAACATCGGAAGGCACAAACAAGGAACAAAGAATGGTTCCACGGAAGACGGATTCCTCAAGCAGCATGAACACCGGATGGGAGAGCACCGTGATCAAAGAAGGAAGCGAAACCCTGAAGGTACGACGGAACCCATCCACGAGAAATCCTGGACTCGAAGAGGAAGGAGAGAGCAGATTCAAAACACGTCGAGATAAGAGGAGAACAGCAGAGGGGTAAGGAATAAAATCAGACCTAATTAGAACTATCCAACAGTTTTTCAAAAATAGTTTGACACTCTACTTCGGCCGTTAGCTAGGTTATCCTACAGGCTAGACTTATGGGGTATCGCAACTGCTGAGCTCTGATACCACTCTGTAACACCCTCCGAATCGGACCTATGCAAGTTTGAACAAAATTCGCCAAACCCGCATAGAAACGATTCAAAGGTGCCCACCAGACACTTTCGTGCGGGTGGAAAACGAAGTAATAACATTACACAACAGTCCTCGATGGGACCCACAGAACAGATATATATAACAGCGACTCCATGAGTCAAGAATACAGATATAATATACAAGATCCCAAATCACCTTGAAAACGGTAGGGCGTCCGACTACGGACAAGAAGCAAATGGGGCTAAGAGCCCTGAAGAATAACCAATGGCGTCCATAACCTTGAGCCAAGCGGAAGGGTAACCTGCTAACGGCGCCGATCTCAAAACACCTTAAACAAAGGGGTGCCGACAAAGGGCAAAGGAAAAGAAGGAGCGTCAAGATCGAGGCCAAGACAGCGAGGCTAGATTGGCGGTCCTCGCCACATAGGTATGGTGGATCGGCGGCGGCAAAGCATGCAATCAACAACCTATAGAGACTCGATACAACTGGCGGTTATCAGAGAGAGGTGAGGATGACCTAACCGGATCCAACCTGAAGCTAGCACCAAACAAACCCATCCTGGTGTTTCCCCCTCGAGACCAAACGAGGAAGTCAACCGAGGAACTCACACAGTTGGCAGTTTTATTTATTCGGTTATCGTTGCAGCAATTACTAGCCAGGTATAGGTAATCATCCTGATAAAGTAGGCAGTGGGCACTTTTAGTTAACCATTCCGTGATAGTGGCAACACTTACTAGTCAGATACAGATAGTATGAGATAAACCCAAAAACCCAGCAGTTGTTGGTTCTTTTAAACAGCCATTCCGTTGTAGTTGCAAGATTTACTAGTCAGATACAATGGTATGGCGACACACAAAACAAGCAATTGTGGGCGTATTATTTAGTCATTCCATTATAGTGGAGCTGATTACTAGTCATTATAAGTCAAATTTATAGCAAATAAACTTTAGTTATGCTTGTCTATGATCGAGATATCAGCTCCAAGTCGTCCATATCCGCGACACGGCTTTGAAAGTTTTACCCGCCGGGTGCACCAATAGCAACACACGCCGATCAACCTCGGAAACCAAATCAAAACCCAACGAGGCTTTCACATTGAACAATCACAGATTCAGAAATATTTCAGGGCCACCCTTAAGTAGAATCCGCGGAGTAAGCAAGCTCGAGACGGCCTCAAGGTTATGGGGACGGTGTGAACGATCGGGAACCCGAAAGTGTGGCTGGGCTTGTCGACATCATGAATCGTGCCATGATCCTAAGCAGTGTGCTCCTCGCAATTTAAATACTGAAAGTAGCATGGCATAAGTACAGGATCGTAAATAAAACCTCAAACTAGTTTGTGGCCCCAAGAAATAAGATGAATCAAGCTCGCTCAGGGGTCCCATATACCTCCGGATGTGGATAGCGCGATAAATCAAGGAATGTATCAAGTACTGGGTCTTACGGGACACAAGTGGGCGTCGAAACCAAATATTTTCCATCACCCACCGATGCCTGCTTATTTCAATTTTAGTTGTTAAACAGAAATTAAAGTGACGATAAGTAGAACTAGAATCATCTCCAACATCAAAATGCGGCAATACATCAAGAATCGTGGCATATGACGACACTTGAGCAAGCAACTACGACGCAAGTCCAACTATCTACCAAACAACAGGTAATAGGGTGTGTCCAAGGCAATATAGGGCTGCACGGTATATCACAGTGCGGAAAACTAAAGCATCGCAACACGTATAGCAATAGATCAACAGGAGGAATAAAGACTATAAAAGTAAGATAGGTAGAAAGGGAGATGCTCATTGAAAACATTGTCGAAGGTTCAACCGAAGATCGGGGCGAAGCTCACATCAACTCAACGGCCTTATCCGCGAAGAACCAAAACACTAGAAGAAACACCAGATGCAATATTTAATACACGGCAGAAGGTCGGCATGATGCATGTATGATGCATGGCATGGCAAAGTGCGATGCAATTAGGTCAAATTAAGCGGACCCGGGGTCCCGACAATTAATATATGGTTCCAGTTGTTTATCTACCCCGCAAATTATATGTTGTTTAGCAATGCAACAGATGGAACCGGTTCGCTACACATGTTTAAATGAGGCCAATATAAGGCTAGATTTGCCCGCATATGGGCCCCATATTTAATTATTAGGTGAATCGGCATAAGGCCCCCAAACCACATGATATGCATGCGAGATGAATGATTTGATGTGCAACAATTTTATTATATTATGAAATTAGGGTTTCGGGGAGAGATGCACACATTGAGGGGTCTCGACGGACTTGGGTTCCGGGGTTCGGGGTCCAGGGTTCGACGGAACGTTCTCGGGCTCCGGGGTCGTTCTCGGATATCGGGGGGTAGATCTTGTCGCGTCGGGGTCTCGGTGTCCGGGGTGAAGTGCTTATCGTCCCATGGCGATCTTGGAGTTCCGGGGGTGTTTCCCGCGTCCATGATTGCAGATCTTGCCGGTTCCAACTCGAAGGCCTTGTTGTTCCGCGGCGTAGATCTTGGGGGTCCACCGAGGGTTGCGAGTCCTCGACGACAACGGTCTCGTGGACGAGCTTGGGCATACGTCGGCACATGGTACATGGCTTCTCGGAAGATCTTGGCGTGCGATGTCGTCGGCATCGGTTCGGGAAGGAGTTCTTGTCGTTCAGGGTCTCGGCGACGGAAGGAAGAACATGGAGATCCGTGTAGGCGATCTTGAGATTAATGTCGGGGTATCCGAGTAGCACCAGGTGCATCCTTCAAAACTTCGACACCGAGAGCCGGTCTTGTCGAGGAGGGGACCCCGACGGTCTTGTCTGTGTTCCCATGGATAGTCGTCCTTGGCATCGAAGATCTTCCGGCGTCGGTCTAGCATTCCACAGCGCACCAGGGCGGCATCACGATTATCGGAGCATCTCCACTTAGCTCAACATGGGATCTGGGGCAGATGGATGGCGGTGCTGTCGCTTGCTTCCTGCAGAGGGGAGAGGCACACGAGACATGGGGTTCACGCAGGAACATGGGCACGGGTCGGGCGATGCAGAGGACTCAGGCCGTGCTCGAGAGGCGAGGGGCCGAGGCGGCGCCGGGGCGTGGAGCTGTGCGGAGCCGGGCCGACGCGAGCGGGCTCGGCCGCGCAGCCGCAGAGACGGGAGGGGGTCGAGGCGGACGCAGGCGACGCGGGCGGCGCTCCCGCTCCGGGCGGTGGCGGTGGCTGCGTCGGGAAGCAGAGGAGGAAACGCGGCGGCCGGACGCAAGCACGGGCCAGGGCGGGGGCGGAGCACGCGGCGGCGGAGAGGAGCAGCGGGCTGGGGCTCGGGAGAGGCGAGGCTGGCCATGGCGCGCGCGCCAGAGCCGAGAGAGGAGGGCGCAGCTTGAGGCGGCGGAGAGGCCCCGCGGCGGCGGCGCGCGGCGAGGAGGCGGTGGCGAGGGTGCACGGCGAAGGGCTGCAGCCTCGCCGGTGAGCCGGAGGCGGAGGCACGGCGGGTCGTGGCGTCGGCGAGGTGAGATGGGGAGGGCATGCAGCGGAAGCCGGGAAGGAGCGGCCACTGAGGTGGAGCATGGCGGAGGAGGGAGAGAGCAGCGCCAAGGAGGAGGAGGGTGCGGTTGTCAGGCAGGCGGAGAGAGGACTGCGGGTGAGCGGCGGCGATGTGGTGGCGTGACCAGCAAGTGGCGTGGAGCGGAGCCAGGCGAGCTGGGAGGAGCGGCGCGTGGGTGAGGAGGTTATGGGGAGGAACGCGTGAGGGTGGGGCGTGGGGGCGTGGCTGAGAGGTGGGTGCGGGGATCCCGAGGGGAGGCCTGTCGGCTGGCGCGTGTGTGTA
The DNA here is from genome assembly GCA_030063025.1 of Avena longiglumis. Taxonomy (NCBI): domain Eukaryota; kingdom Viridiplantae; phylum Streptophyta; class Magnoliopsida; order Poales; family Poaceae; genus Avena; species Avena longiglumis. Next base: position 76,592,722 of record CP125978.1, read on the forward strand.
GAGCGTGAGTGCGTGCGTGCGGTGGGAGCTGGCGTGAGCGGTTTGTGTGGGCAGGGTTGAGTGGGGTTAGGTGGGCCACAGGGGAGAGAGGAGAGAGAGGGTAGGATGATGTGTCAGCGTCTGATTGGGGGGGGAGATGGGAACTGAGGTGGCAGATTACTATTGGGGGAAGTGATGTGGCTGCTAGGTGTGGGTAGGATTTTAGGTGGGATTAGGATTTAGAAGCGGTGTAGTTGGACCGTTTTAAAAACAGGGGTGGTCGTTCGGGTCTACTCGGCCCGTTCGACTGCCCCACAAAAATAATTTAATATTTTTAATTGATTGCGACGATCTTTGTAAATAGTTTTTGACAAACAAATTATCCGGCAGCATCCGGGGGTTTGGCGTTTGAATAAAAGATGGGGCGTTTGGCAAACAAAACGGGCTTTGCGAAAATAGTTTTAAGCAAACAATGCATGATGATGACGATGCAATGCACAAATTCAACGCGATTTCTAGTAGTGGTTTTGCGGGATGCCACACCAGCCCCTCCACCTATAAAAGGAGGGGCAGGGCCTCCTCCTCTAGACACACAAGTTCCTATCCTCTAATCTCCGGTTTAGAGCCGTTTTGGTTTAGAGCTTCTAATTGCTCTAGCCTGCGGTTTAGAGCCTTCTAATTGGTGTGTCTAATCCCTAGACCACTAAATAGCTCTCTCTCATACTCCACCATACTCGCTCCGGCTTAAGGCGAAGCCCTGCGGGATCTCCCCTCTACTTCCGGTACCACGCCGTTGTGCTGCCGGAATCGCGAGGAGAGTGCTACAACCTCCGCTGCCTGCTGGAACAAGGGAGAGGAAGGTCTTCGTCGAGTACCGAACGTGTGACCGACTGCGGAAGCGCTGCCGGAACGCAGCGCCGGAAGGATCGTCTACGCGATCTTGAGATCGGAAGTGTACGACTACATCACCCACGAGAATCTGCTCTCGTTAACCGCTTTGGAATCTTCGAGGGTAAGTTATTCCATCGACTCGTTGCTACAATCTAGTAGATATATCTTGGCTTGTTTGTTTGTATGCGATAGAAAATTTTTGTTTTCCATGCTACGAACCCCTACAGTGGTATCAGAGCCGTGTCTATATGTAGATCTCGGGGGCCGCCGAGTAGAACACAATGGTCATTGTGGGCGTTGATGCTTTTATTGTCGATTGCTTATTGTGTACTTTGCATCTTGCGGTATGTTGGGATGAAGCGGCCCGGGCTAACCTTACATGACATCGTTCATGAGACTTGCTCCACGCTTGACATGCAACTTGTATTGCATAAGTGGCTTTGCGGGTGCCTGTTTCTCCTAGCATAGTTAAGATCCAATTTACAACGGGTGATTGACAATACTAGTATCAATGTTGTGGTTCTTGTTCGTAAGTTAGAACGACACTTATTGAAAGCCCCAAACCACGTAAAATATGCAAAGAAAGTAGAAGCGTCTAACTTTGTTTTGCAGGGGTGTGCAGTGATGTGATATGGCCATGATTGTGATTATATATGATGTATGCAATGTTCCTTATTGTAAGTCGGCAACTGGCAGGAGCCATATGGTTGTTTTTAATTTCTGTTAAGACCCGCGTGTCTATTCAAAGTAGTTGTAATAGTTGAAGCCGGTGGATGACAACCATGGAGCAGCGTCATTGACCTTGATGCAATGCCGGTAATGATGGAGATCATGTTCGTGCTAGAAGATGGAGATCGGAAGCACAAAGAAGAAAGGCCATATCATATCACATATTATGAATTGCATGTGATGTTAATCCTTTATGCATCTTGTATTGCTTAGTAGACGACGGTAGCATTATAAGATGATCCCTCATGCACATGAATTTCAAGTCACAAAGTGTTCACCCTTAGTTAGCACCGTTGCTAAAGCTTGTTGTTTCGAAGCACCACGTGATGATCGGGTGTGTTAGATTCTACAAGTGTATACAACGTGAGCAAGCCAGATTTGCTCATGCGGAAACTAAGGTTTGATCTTGACGAGCCTAGCATGTACAGACATGGCCTCAGGAACACGGATTACCGAAAGGTAGAGCATGAGTCATATAGTAGATATGATGAACATGTTGATTATTCGCCATTGAAGCTATATCAACTCTCGTGATGATCGGTTTTGATGTGGTGGATTTGGTTCGTGTGATCACTAAAACAATGTGAGGGATATTGTTTTGAGTGGGAGTTCACCTAGATTAATTTAATTATTAATTAGAACTCAATTTATCATAAACTAAATCAAAGTGAAATTGCATAGTTGTTGTAGTCATTGGCATCCGCTACCACCTTGCGCTTACTTATCATTGAGATAATATAACTATAGAATTCTGGTTAGTTACTTTACGAACTGGTATCGTATTGTTTTGTAGTGTTAATCTAAAGTTTAAAAGTCCTATTGCAAACTTTCAGTAAGTTCCGGTTACTCCATGAAGTTTAATAATTAGTATTAAATCAAGAGTAACAATTCCAAGTGTTAGTGTATAAGTATCATGTTTGTTTCCATGATTCTTGATATTCAAAGGATTGTCTTAATATCAAGGTTATCTAGGATCTGAAAGAGTTGTTTCAGAAACCATGATGTGTGGAAGATATTGTGATATCTGAAACGAAGTTTTGGTTGCAACATGATAGAGTATAATATGGCTAAAGTCATGTTCTCATATTTGATGAGAATTTGCAAAAGGTTGGAGACACTAGTTGTCCTAATCGTCCAAAAGGATTTGGAGAGCAATATTATACTCATGATTCACCATTATAAGATAAAAGTAGCTTGATAATGGATAATTCCATGATAAGGGTGAATATTTGATGTAGGTAAAATGTTTACTACACCAAGAGATTACTAAAGAAAGGAATTTGAAAGAACACCAAACACTTGATAATGGTGATCTACTTCAAAGTGCAAGTCCAAAGACATTGGTATTTAACTATACACGCTTTGGACTATGTGTCATATGTATGACTCCACTATTGATGTTGATAGATTCTTTCAAATGAAAAGGAAATCTTGAAGAGAATCTCATAAATATATGGCGTAAAAGAAAGGACTAGAATTGTTCAGTTTAAGTATATAGATGATATACATGTTATGGCTATATTCTTTGCTTATTAAACAATGTGGTTCTTAAGTATTTGATACTGAATTTGTTGGTATGAATCGTCATACGAAACAAATGTAATTCATGAACTACAGTGGCCTAAGTAATTAGCAAAAGAATAAGTGATGATGGTCATCGAGAACAAATAAAGGGTTATTATGTTGCTCGTTAAACATCAGAGCTTGCCTTCAGGATTTGTTTTATCAGGTATTATGAGAACAAAAGGGTTGTTCAAATAATTTCCGTAATCCATAAAAGATGGATGATTCACAAATCTCGTTGGAGAAATCACATCCATAAAACTAGTGCTAAAGATGTCGAAAGACAAATTGATTGAAAGATCACTTAGGAAGTGACATCGCGTTTAAATTATATTGGAAAGAAAACATGAAGAAAATCCATATGGATGGAATTTTGAAGTCTATTTGATTTTGATCAAATGACGCTTGTGAAACTTTCCTAGAGATAATTAAAACTTCGCTCATAGGCCAAAAGGAACGATAGACTAGCTTATTGGAACTTGTACATATTGTTGTATGAAGTCCATTATGTATAGTCAAGAGCGATGGATTTCAACTTCATGTGCTTTCTCCGAAAATTTGAGTGAATATATGAATATTTACTTAATAAGGATGAAGTGTGAAACATTTGAAAAGTTCAAGGACTTTCAAGATGAAGTGCAAAATCATTGTAACAAGAATATAAATAGTTTATGATAAGATCATAAAGGAAGATATTTGAGTTACAAGTTTAGCATAATACCTAAGATTTAAGGAATCGTTCCGTGGATTTGCATTTTCCCGAAGCACCATAAGAGTATGGAGCGTTCGAGATATGTAATTAAACCTTGTTTGACATGGTAAGATCGAAGATGTAATTCATAAAACTGCCATTATATTTTAAAGATTAAAAGCTTTAGAGATTACCGTTTTTCCACTGAAAAGAGCTCCATCATAATCCGCTGAAATGACACCATATAAAGTTATGGTTTAGGATAAAACCCAAGTAGTCCTTTCTTAAAACATTGGTATGCTATGCATAAGAAAGATGCGTGCAACCAAAGTCGGATGAACCTGTCTTTGTATAACTGTTAAGTATTCCTCCATAAACACCGGGGACAAAGGTGTTTGTTGCTTAGAACGTCAAGTTTCTTTGAGAAGGAATTTTTCATGAAAAGTTAAGTGGGAGGACAATAGAACTTTGATAAGGTTAAAAGAACCTTAGCTATATGTGCAAAGTTGCTTGGCCAGGAAAGTGTTCCGGAGTTAGCAAACAATGCTCATGGCTCGCGTACTTCAAAGGTTGTGGTCACGGAGATCTAAGTTCCTATTGAAACAAGTAGGTCGGATGAACAATCAAATACCAAGATTTGAGAGTTAAATCATTATTTGACAATAATGATCCGACTACATGCAAAGAAGCGATGATGAGCCCTGACTCCGTCAAATGGCTTGAAGCCATAAAATCTGTGATAGTTCCATACACGAGAAATCAAATTTTGAACTTGAAGGACCCTCGAGAAAGGTGTAAGACCTTACAGTTGTGTTTGGATCTATAAATAAATAGACATGGATGTTGCACATCTATGAAATAGTCGACATGTTGGGAAAGAGTTCACAACAATGTTCAAAGGTTGACTATGACAAGATCTGATCTTTCATAGCGATATTTAGTCTAGACGGATTAATGTAGCAACCACTACATATAATTTGTTATATGATAGTTGAATAAACAAAACAAGTTCTTCTAATAGAATCGTTACCTAGGACGTGTGCATGACACGGTCCATAGGGTTTTGTTAATTCAAAGGATGCTAAAAGCATATGCAAACTTCAATGGTTGAAGTGAGCATCGCGGAGTTGGAATCTTCACTATGATGAAACTGTTAAAAGAGTTTAATTTCATCAGAGACAATGAAGATGCTTGCGTTTGCAAGAAATTAAGTGGGAGCGCTAAGACATGTTTCTAATACATTATGTGGAAGACATATTGTTGATTGGAAATAATGTATCTTTTATTAACACATATTAAGAATTTCATCCCGATGAAAGACTTAGGCAAGACCCAAATATTTGGCATCTATAGACGCTAATATGGTTGTGCCAGAAGTACATAGACAAGATATTGAATGAGTTCAATATAGAAACTAAAAGAGAGGTTCTTGTCGCACAGAAAGGATTGAATGAGTTCAATGTTAATGATATATTCAAGTGTATTGACATTTGGTAAAGTGAAACAAATAATCAAGTATAGATTGATACTTGATGTATGAAATCACAAAGAGTATTTATATCAATCATACTGTGATATGTACAAATCCAGATATGTCCTATGCTCTAAAAGTTGTGAGCATATACCAGAATGATTCGTAAGATGATCATTGGACAATAGTAAGGATATTATTATGATCTTTTGGAAGAACTAAGAGTATACTATTTGTAGAAGTGACAAATAGATGGTTAGTTCATTGTAAAAGTACTACATTGATACTAGTTTTGTCACAAAGTACAAATTAAGTTTATCTCAATCTAAACTAAGGGTGGCACAATATAATGGAAAGTAAGTTCCATAATGGATTTGGATGAGTTCCAAAGTTAAGACATTGTGACAGATAATACAACAAAAGGCTAAGTATATGACTGCTATTTTAGCAGCAAAAGAGGGCATTTGTGTCAAGTAGTTTGTTATCAAACTAGGTGTAGTTCACAGTGGGATAATACTATGAAGATATATTGTGCGACAATATTATCAACATGTTTTAACCCCAAAGAGCTAAAGGTCACACCGAAAGACCAAATTTATACAAAGCCATCTCATTAGAGAATGAGTGATGCGTAGAGACGCAAAGACATGCAATTACACACGGACTGAAGTGTCGATCCGAGATCAGTTGACCACTAGCAATCGTGTACATACAACACCGGAAAGCCATAGGTGTTGAATACACAAAGGTTTGAAACTAGATTATTGACTCTAGTGCAAGTGGGAGACTGTTGGAGATACGCCCAAGAGGCAATAATAAAGTGGTTATTATCATATCTTCACACTTATTATAAATGTTTACATACCATTCTATAATTGTATTAACCGGAAACATTAATACTTGTGTGATTTGTAAACTAAAATAAGAGTCCCTAGTAAAGCCTCTTGTTAAACTAGCTTGTTGGTTAATATATGATCATGGTTTCCTGATCATGAACATAGAGATGTTATTAACAACAGGATCATATCGTTAGGAGAATGATATGGTGGACATACTCCTATAGATAAGCGTAGCATAAAGATCAAGTCATTTCAATAGTTCAATTGCTATATGCTTTCTGATACATAGTAACCTAATTCCTTCGACCATGAGATCATGCATATCACCTTTACGGATGGATGCTTTGATGACATCAAACACCACACCGTGAATCGGGTGGCTATAAAGGTGGCATTGAGTGTTCGGAAAGTATTGGTTGAAACACATGGATCAAGAGTGGGATTTGTCCATCCATATGACGGATAGATATACTGGGCCCTCTCGGTGGAATGTCATCCAATTAGCTTGCAAGCATGTGACCGGGTCACAGGATCACATATCACGGAACGAGAAAAGAGTACTTATCGGTAACGAGGTTGAACTAGGTATGCGAGATACCGACGATCATAACCTCGGATAAGTAAACTATCGTGAGACAAAGGGAAATTGGTATCGTATGTAAGTGGTTCATTCGATCTCAAAGTAATCGTAGAAATATGTGGAGCCATATGAATTTCAGATTCCTCTATTGGTTATTGTTCGAGAAGTGTCTCGATCATGTCCGCATAATTCACGAACCGTGAGAGACACACTTAAGGATTCGACGTTGTTTTGGTATTATGAGAAAGAGATGAATGTTGTTCGAGTCTCGGATGGGATCCGGGATATCACGAGGTGATCCGGAATGGTCCGAGAATAAGATTCATATAAGGAAAGTCACGTTTGAGTTCGGGAATGATTACTGTTTTCATCAGAATGTTCTAGAAGGTTCCGGATTGTCCAGACTCGGGGAGGTACATGAATGTGTCATTGAATGATTGCATCATGTACTAAGTGTTCTTGCTGTTCCAAAACTAAAGTCAAACCGCCAGCTTGAAACTCAAACAGCTAAAACAGAAACTGTGAAACAGAAGCTGGGAAAGCGAAACTGGGAAACAAGCAAGAGGAGGTTGAAACCAAATTGGAGGAGGAGTCCCTCCTCCAAGCCGCGCCAGCCTAGGCCGAGTTGGGGAGGGACTCCCCTCCCTCCCCTGGCGCGCCATCCCCTCCACCTATAAAAGGAGGGGCAGGGCCTCCTCCTCTAGACACACAAGTTCCTATCCTCTAATCTTCGGTTTAGAGCCGTTTTGGTTTAGAGCTTCTAATTGCTCTAGCCTGCGGTTTAGAGCCTTCTAATTGGTGTGTCTAATCCCTAGACCACTAATAGCTCTCTCTCATACTCCACCATACTCGCGCTTAAGCCGGCTAAGCCTGCGGGATCTCCCTCTACTTCCTGCCATTGTCACGCCGAATCGCGAGGAGAGTGCTACAACCTCCGCCGCTGGAACAAGGAGAGGAAGGTCTTCGTCGAGTACCGAACGTGTGACCGATCATGAAGCGCTGCCGGAACGCAGCACCGGAAGGATCGTCTACGCGATCTTGAGATCGGAAGTGTACGACTACATCACCCACGAGAATCTGCTCTCGTTAACCGCTTTGGAATCTTCGAGGGTAAGTTATTCCATCGACTCGTTGCTACAATCTAGTAGATAGATCTTGGCTTGTTTGTTTGTATGCGATAGAAAAATTTTGTTTTCCATGCTACGAACCCCTAAAGAATGCATTGGCAACCTTGCAGGCGATGGGACTACCGCCCGTGCCCATCGGCCTAGAGGCCATAAGGCTACGAAGGCCGACATCGCTCACTATCTGGGTCCTTGGCCTTCCAGGAGTCCATAAGGAAGATCCTGAAGAAGAAGGAAGAGGCCATCGATGAGAGGGAAGAGAGGAGGCGCAAAGATAAAGAGGCCACCACCAAGACTTTGTCGAGCTCTAGACGAGGTCTATTGAGGTGGACGAGGCCAATGCCAAGGCTAGGCTAATGGAGATCGAGGCCAAGGCAAGGACCATGGAGGCCAAGACCAAGGCCATGGAGGCCTAAGCCAAGGCCAAGGAGGCCGAGGTTAGATCTAGGGTGTTAGAGGTAGATGCCAAGGTTAAGGAGGACGAAGCCAAGATCATGGCCGAGGAGAATGCCATCATGCTCACCGAACTAGATACCATCACCGACCCCGATCGCAGAACTTGGGTCACGAGAAAGAAGCCAGGCTCGTGATTCTTGAATGGCAATGGCGACGGTGAATGCCACTTTTAAGACAGAAGATATCATTTTTTATACATTGTGTATGATATTTACCCCTTTTGCACATTTCAGATCCACTGGCCACTTGTTAGTGATTCCCAAAGGGCGATGGCACACGTCTACCATATTATTTGATAGTCAATTTGTGTATTATTTGCTTGTCAATTTGAGTGTTTGAGATGATTGGAAAATCCTTGGCCAGCAGGGCGCCAACAAACGTCAAGTCGGACAGATGGGTCGCGTCGCTAGGCGCGACTGGTCGGACAGACCGAACCACGACCCAAAAGTGACCGCGACCTGACCCAAACGAACATAATCGTACCGTTTGGGTAGCCCTGTTTGGGTTAGCCGCCCGGTGGAGATAGCCGAGATTTTTGCATATGTGCCACACTTTTTCTCTGAATTTTTCACATTTAACAATTAACCACCACCTGTCAGTTGACACCAAATGGCAAATATGCAAGTTATAAAATAAAACAGGGCAAATATGTAAATCCCCCATTGTTACTCCCTCTGATCCATATTAAGTGTCTCTAAATCAGATGTATCTGTCACTAAAACATGTATATAAATACATCCGATTTAGCGACACTTAATATCTTAATATGTACCAAAGGGAGTAATTTTTTTGATACGTTTTCTTCCAAAACTTACAGAGTCCTCTATGAGGGCGACTAGGGTTTGCAGAACTGGTGGCACGCACTGATCTCATTGGCGAGGCGATCAGGGATCTTTGGCGTGGCATGGCCTCATCGGAGAGTGGGAAGGAGAAGGACCAGAGTACACTCTCACCAAGGGCGGCGAGGGTGATACTCGAGGATCATCTAGCAAAACTGGACATAACCGAGGAAGAGGCGACTCCTCTGGTGATCGATGATCTGGATGATGGCCCTGGTCAAAAGTGGTAGTTGGCGGGGAAGGTATTATACCGCAATGTCTTCCATATCATTACCATTTTTGGGGCTTTGCGTCCATCTTGGGGAAACCCTAGAGGACTGCAATTTCGATCTATGGGTGCGAACACGTTTGTGGTGGAATTTGCAACACAGAGGGATCGTGATTGGGCGTGGGAAGGCTCACCATGGCATGTGAACAAGAATGTTGTTTTTTGTCAAGTCTTTGAGGATTGCATGAAACCTTCAAAGCTAGAGTTCGACAAGCTGTCGATGTGGATTAGGGTTATGAATCTCCCGTTGAATTTGCGGGACAAAAAGTGGTGGTTGCCAATTGCTAAATAGATTGACAAAAATGCAAGAGATGTGCAATTTGACCTTATGGGTGGTTTTCTGAGGGCAATGGTCACTGTTGATGTGGATAGTCCTTTGATAAGATGGATCTTGATCAATTCTGCTAAGAGGAAGAGTGTGTACTTGTATGAAATTCAATATGAACAAGTCACTACAGGAGAAGCTCGGTATGCCGAGGGCATATTGTCGTCGGCGTAGCCAGGAAAACCCTCGGCGTACGATACGCCGACGGCTGCCCTCGGCGTACCGTCCTCGGCGGACCTCTCCCTCGGCGGAGCAGGCGCGGCCGTCGGCGTAGGACAAGACCGTCGGCGTAGGTCAACGCCGACGGCCTGACGGCGCCCGTCGGCGAAGAGACCGTCGGCGAACGTCGATCAGCCGTCACACGGCGGTTAACGGCGTCGGCTACACCGACGGCCTCACCCTCGGCGTATTAAGCCACGTGGAGGCTGGTGGGCAGCTGGCGCAGCCGACGGCCTCCCCCCTCGCACGCCACGTGCAGCAGCGCAGCGGCTTTGGCGCAGGCTCGCCGACGGCCTCCCCTCGGCGTACTCACGCCACGTGGAGGCAGCGCCTAGCGGCGGGCTGGCCCTACGCTGAGGGCCTTGCCGTCGGCGTAGCCTTGACCATTTGGTCACTCTTACCTCCTACGCCGAGGGCAAGGCCGTCGGCGTAGCCTTGACCATTTGGTCACTCTTACCTCCTACGCCGAGGGCAAGGCCGTCGGCGTATCAAATTCACAGTTTTTTTTGAATTTTTTTGCAGCAGCAGCAGCACTCACAACAGCCATACATCCATACATCCATACATCATCCATACATCCATGCAATATATATTCCACACCAATTGAAACAAGATCACATATGCCATACATGTATCAACATAAGTCATACAAGATCATCCATACATTAGTCATACAAGATCATCGACATCATCACATATCCCTACAACTCTGGAGGAGACGGGGTGTACCCGAGATCTCCCCTGGTGAAAAGTGGCAACCTCTGCCGAGGGTTGCGTCCAGTAGAAGCAGCAGAAGAGCCACCTGGCGAGGGAGTAGGAGAAGTGTGAAGCTCGGGAGAACCACCCCAGAATGGCCGGAGATGGACCATCGTCATGAAGCGGTGTGATCGCGCCCATCCGCGAGGCGTGGCCAAAGTGCGGTTCCCGAAGCTCCGTTCCTACATGTTGCCTACATGTTAGCAACTTGCGAGGCAAAGTAAAGCGATAACCGGTGGGTTCGCAAAGAACTTACCGGTGTCGATGCGTAGTAGGTCCTAGCGAAGCTTTCCTTCGATTGCCAAAATGGCATCGGACTGGCATGGGAGGCACGGGCCCTAAATCTCTATTCGCCAGTTTGAATATTCACCATCATGGCCTACAAGATAGTTTAGAAGTTAGGCCAGTACAACAAACGGGGGAAGTGGGACTTGTATCTTTTGCAAAAATAAAGGTTCGGACTTACATTTACGTATTGCATGTAGATCGCATTCGCCTCGATGCTTGAAAGGCCACGATATTCCTCATAAGCGGCATCGTGAGCGCGTCTAACTCGAGCTACAATTTCAAATACAAGGAATCTCGTCAGAGGTTAGCCATGCAGGAACAAAAGTCATAAAGATGATGAAAACGAAAAACTTACATCCTCGGAGCGACGAGGCTGGCCAGGCGGGATAGGGGCCGTCGGCGGGTAGGTAGCCTTGAGACTGAAGCTCGTCGAGGGTAGGCTTGACCTTCTTATTCAGAATCTTGAGGCGTCCATGCTGCAATCCGTGCCCCGACAGGACCAACGACTCCTCGTCGATCTCCGCGTGAATGGGGTCATCCACATGGGGGTGACGAGCCTTCACCATCGTGCTGTAGTTCCCCAAGTCGTTTTTGGGAGTGCCGAAGTATACGGGCAACGAGGGTTGAGGCTCCGAGTAATTGGGCTTCTTTCGCCGCATCATCTCATAGACGGCGACGTCATGAATCACCTCCCCGGGTTGTGCCTCGGCCACCTATATCGCGAAAAGAAAATATTATGCATATGAAGTACAAACATAAGCAGAAATGCACGCAGGTCGTTCCATGTATATACGTACCACCTTCCCCTTGAAGCGGTCAAAGTTGTGGTTTCCAGCGTGCGTTCCACCATCGCCTCGGTTATCCGCGTTCGCCTCGACAAGGCTGCAAACTCCTCGTCTTCTCGAGCCACCTCGTCCTAACCAGCTCCTCCCATGCGAGTCGATGCGGCTCGTCCAATCGAGGATAACACGAAAATGCAATACTCAACTCCGACAATGCAATGGCAACTTAGAAGCAATGTAGAATCTCATTGACATTTTACTCACCGACATGTACTCTTCAAGGCGTCATCGAGTACTCAGGATTAGGGTTCCCGACAATGTCTTCCTTCGACCCTCACGCCCTGTCACCGAAGTGTCTAGCGGCCGTGACCTTCTGGTTGTACCACACCTGGGGGGTCAACTTCACACAAGCCCCAAGCAAAGTCCTCTGCGCCTTCTCCTGGTCCTCCTCGGCCACACGGTAAAAGCACTTCGATCATGCATAAGAGTCATGAGTTAGCACGGTGGGGTCATCAAGTATGAACATAACTCGAGAAATATGCCTTACCCAAAACTTGGTGATGACAGCATCAGCAGCTGTCGGAAAGCCCGGGACACGGGTAGTCTGGTAGTCCGCCCAAGTGGTAGCTAGCTTCCTGTCACCCTCGTGGGTAATGTGATAGCCCGGCCAGAACTTCCTAATCAGAGCTCCAACAAGGCTGTTAGGAAGGCGAGGCTTCGTCCCCGGAGGAAATGTCCAATTGCTGCACAATAATAAACGTTAGTACACAATAATTATTTATGACCAACATGAAATAAAATGTTTTAAATTGCCAAATTAGTACACTTACTCAAGGCCATCTGGAATAATAAGGGCTTTCGCCTCCTGAGTCCTAGGCTCAAACTTCTCGTCAGGGACTCCCGATTCCCCACGATTCCGCAATTTCTTCGGCCCCACCAACTCGCGGCTAGTGTCCGCCTCCGTATCGGTCCCCGCCTCCCTCTCGGTCCTCGCCTCCCTCTCAGACTCTGCCTCCCTCTCGGACTCTGCCTACCTCTCGGCCCTGAAAGGCTGCTCTGTCAGGAACAACTCAGGAGCCACGTCGCTGTACCGAGGGTGGTGGGTCAAAGTCCACGCCTCCTCCCGTGGCACCTCGTCCTCGTCCTCCTCGACCTCGGCCTCGACCCCGTCCTCCGCCAGCAGGAGCAAGATCGGGGTAACGCGGATTGGGATTTGGCTGTCTCCCACTCCGTGTAGCACTTTTCTTGCGCTGCTTCAGCGCATTAAGCAAGGACGAACTGGTTGCCTTGCCGCTGCTCATATTGTTCAATCACCTGCATTAAGTAAGAGAAAACAGTTAAGCACAAAGACATAATAAAATGTATACACAAAGAATAAAGGCATAATGCAATTAAGAAAACAGTTAAGCACAAAGACAAAATAAAATGCATTAAAAAATAAATACTCACTATCATTTTCATTCTCATTCTCATTCTCACTATCACTATCTTTTGAGTAGAAATCTGGATTCTCATCGAAGGGTGTAGGCTCATCATCGTTGTCATTCTCGGTATGGAGCTTCGAGCATACTTATGTCATGTAGATTCACCACTGACTCACCCCGAGTTTCTACATCATTCCCAAGATCCTCAAGATCAACCGGTTCTAAATCAAAGTGTCCGAAGTCCTCTTGCTCTTGATAGAAAATTCCCTCGTACGTTAAATGGTTAATGTTGTTGTAATCGTCCTCGGAGGGAATCGGTAGGTTACCATGTGGCGATACCTGGAACACGACTTCCCAGCCCTGGAGTTCCGCTTTCTGGCATGGGTAGGGCAAATAATAAACTTGGTTGGCTTGGTGAGCAACAACAAAGACGCCGGCTCCGCTATAGGTGGTTGAAGGCCTAACTTCAACTAACCCAATGGAAGGGGTACTTCTCAGTCCACCCCTTGGGTCAAACCAGTGGCACTTGAACACAACAAGATTGAGTTCGACATTCGTACGATTGAAGGTCAGCTCGTATACATTCTCTAACCTTCCGTAGTAATCAAGGGAATCGGCTCCTTTGGTGAACACCCCAGTATTTACCGTTTTTGCATTCGGTCGCCCTTTCTGGTGCGTATCTATATGGAAGCGAAACCCATTCACATCATACTTCTCATACTTCATGACGACACTGCTACAACCTTGGGAAACACATTTCAGCTCATCTGACATCTCAACGTTGGGATCAGCTCCCCTACGGTACAAGAGGAATTTGTTGCTCAAGAGTTACGTGGAATAAGAGCGACAAGTCACATATTGCAAGGTAAGAGGGATAGGTTAGAAATTACTTTTTCCATAAACCAGACACAAAGTTTTTTTATTTCCGGAGCACCCTCTTTCGAGAGTGTCCAACTCCATGGGAGAGGGATCACGGTCCCGCCATCGCTCATCCGTGAAATTGCTAAGAAGGAGAAAATAAGCATTAGACGGAGACCGAGTTACTAGCTGCATAGAGAAATAGGGTGTTCACCATTTTACCTAATGAAATCGACCACTTCCTTCATGTTCATAAGCACATATAGCATTATGCAATCCTTCTCTTCCTTCGGCAACCTATATTTTAGTCCTTTACCGGCCTTGCCACCGGGAAATTGGAATAGTTCGAGATTGGGGTCATTCTTGGGCAGGTCGACATTGTAACGAGAGACCGGGTTATGCATAGTGGGAACATCATCGAGCGATGGGTTGTCATGGCCGTCGCCATCTCCCGAAGGCATGTTGCTTCAGCTATGCATGCTTCAATCTTGGCTTTGTTTCCATTATCTTTCAATATACTTAAACTCTCTCTCAATACAAAATTGCCACGAAATTGCACCGCCCCAATAGTGCCTCGTTCAGGTGCACAATGAGATGTGCCATCGAGTAAAGAAGCTGGCGGAAAGATCATCTCCAAATTGCATAGCAACTCCGGCACCTGAACTTGCGACTTCTCAATCACCGGAGGACATATCCCTTAGCACGAGGGTGCGGAAGAAATGGCTCAACTCAAGCACTCGCCATACTTTTTCGGGAGATACCTCGAACCATCACCTGCATCAGCCGCTCAATCCATATATGATAGTCGTGACTCTTGAGCCCGTTGACTTGTCCCGTCAAAAGATTGACTCCCTTACTTATATTCGAACAATAAGCGTCAGGGAACATCACGACGTATTTGAGCCACCTAAATGACTCCTTCTTTTGGACATTATCAAGGCGTAGTAGGCATGCGGCTTGAACCAATTCTTTCGAGACAAGAGGAGGCTGCATGTGTAATCTCTTCCTATCACAAAGCTTCTCAACATCAACTCTAGCCTTGACATTATCCTTTGACTTCCCTGTGAATGTTCAGACTGTGAAAAAGGACTCCCGACATTCTTTTCGTGTGCATCACATCGATGTTATGGGGAAGTTCGAGGTCCTTGTAATACGAGATTCGTTAAGGCTGCCACGTGAGTCCAGTTATGCGTTACACCATATCCCGCAAATTGATGGCTGGTTCCAAGGCACGAGAGCACATATCTCGGCATCAACAATCGCACCCTCGAACTTTGGTACCTCTTTTACTTCATGCACAACTTTGCCCTTCTTGAAGTTCTTTCTATCTTCTCTGAACGAATGATTTCTTTTGAGGTACCGTCGATTCGTGTCAAACGCAACATATTTGCGACCCGACTTTAGCCAAAGGAACTCAAGTCGCTCGCACCTGGGCATGGCCACTTACCACCGGTACACCATCCGCACGTTAGGGCGCATCTGCATGTCATGCATAGTATATTGTAACCAAACTTTCATCAAAAAGTTTCTCTTTGATGCTCGGTCGTATGTCAACGTCCCGTGTATCCAAGAGTGGTTCAAATCATCCACAATCGGCTGCATGTAGACACTCAAGTTCTTCCCCGGATACTCAGGTCCTGGAATTATCAGCGACAAAAACATGGTCTTCCGTTGCATTAATACTCCGTGAGTGAGATTGAGCGGAATAACATACACCGGCCAGCAGCTGTACGAGGCCGTCGACATACCATATGGGTTGAAGCCATCTGTTGCTATCGCAATTCTAACATTCCGAGCCTCTTCTGCCCACCGGGGGTATTTTTCATCGAAGTTCTTCCATGCCTTACCATCAGATGGATGTCCCATCTTCTTCCGTCCGTGCCCGTCCTCGTATCTTTTCCCCTTCTTGTGCCACGTCATCATTTTGGCAGTCTCCTCGCTCAAGTAAAGCCGCTGGATTCTTTTTATGAATGGGAGATACCGAAGTATCTTCTTAGCGACCTTCGACTGCCTCACCTGACCATCCTTCCCCTTTATCTCTTCATATCTAGAGGCCTTACAAATGGAGCAGTACTTGTCACCCTCAAACTGTTTCCAAAACAAAAGGCAGCCTTTTGGACAACAATCTATCTTTTCATAATCCATGTTGAGCTCCTTCATGAGTTTCTTCGTTTCGTGAAAGGTTTTAAGGTATAATGCCCTTCGGCAACATGTTACCACATGTTCTCGATTAGCTTCAAAGTGAGAACGGGTGGCGAATCTTGGCACTTGTCGGCTAGACACCGAGAGATGGCATCGAGGAGAAATCTTTGCACCCTCGTCAGAGGCCTCTTAGCCGCCATCATATCAAGGAAGGCCTTCGCGGTTGGCTCCGGTTCCTCCGGTTCTAGCGTTCCTCCGGTTCGTGATTCCTCCCGTGGAGGTGGCGATCGGCTGGTCGGCATCGATAAGATCATCTAGCATGTTTCTAATCCCATCGTGCTCATTGCCATTGAGCCGACGCATCACCTCACCTCTATCACGTTCGCATCGAGCAAAGTCGACTTGCGTGACATAGTTAGACATGTACCCATATTGCGAAGGTGTTTGTACATGTCATCCTTTCCCCGACGATGACGCTTAGTGCAATGAGCGAGGACAAAGTGCCCGAACAATTGCCTTGAACCACGCGCTAACTCATTCACTAACAAATGAGTGTTCCCCAATAAATGCTTTATTAGTCGCACTAATACGCACGTACATCCACCCATTATCAGCCATCCTCTTACGCTTTGTTGGGAGACAAACAACAAATATAACATTTTATATCAAACAGGAGATTAAATGCTTCATATTTTTACGCATTCATCAACCTACATGTCCAATAGGAAAAGAGGGTCCTAACCAGCCGCCGGATCCGTAGATTGGCTAAGTTCTCCTGGTTCTACCCGATCCAGCAGATTTCAAGACACCTCCCGCTGCTCTCCCGATACACGTCTACAAAAGCCAAGAGGATGTGCATCCGGAGAACAACGAGGGCGCCACGAAATCTGTCTCGAATCGAGGTAGAGCCAAAGGTAACCAAACCCAACTATGAATCCGCCGACTGCCCGATAAAAGCCATAAGCGTTACGGTCCAAAATATGCGAGACCACTAATGCATATTAAGTCGCGTAACTCTTACGGTCGGGATGACGCCTAGGTGACGCGACATACTTGGTGATCTAGACACGAAAAGAAACCTAGGTACAAGAGAGGACAGTTCTCACCCTCGGTAGAGGAAGTAGTCGATCAACCGAGTGTCGAGGTTGATGACGGAACTCGGAGACGGGATCGAGGTGTCACCTACACCATCTCCCGCAACGACAGTCAGTCCGCCAAGGATGGTCACTCCCGAAACACTACAAAGTCTGTACATTGACATAAAGAGAACACCTTAGTAAACATGCAACGCACTCACGGCCCTAGTGTGGCTTCTCTCTTCAACGGCCATATGACCAAGCTAGCTTGCCACTAACCAACGGCCTAATCCTAGCAACTCGTGCATGCATATCACTTAACAAATGATATAAACTACTAATAGATGCAACTAAAAAATTCTAACAAGATTAACAACAAGATTTAATCTAACAAAATTAACTCTAACAACAATATTTGCTTCTATAGGGAGTGGAGGTACTGCAGAGGGGCCGAGCTCGGGAGGAGGGAGAGCTTGGGAGGAGGCCGAGCTCGGGAGGAGGGGCAAGGTCGGGAAGGAGGGCCGAGCTCGGGAGGAGGGCCGAGCTCGGGAGGAGGAAGGAGGAGGGAGGCGGGAGGCTCGGGGAGGAGGAGGAGGAGGAGGAGGCGAGGAGGAGGGAGGAGGTCGGGAGGAGGAAGGGAGGAGGGAGGAGGCAGGAGGAGGCGGGAGGCTCGGGAGGGAGGAGGCAGGGAGGAGGAGGGAGGAGGAGGCGGTTGGCGGCAGGGAGGAGGGAGGAGGGAGGGAGGAGGAAGGGAGGAGGGAGGGAGGCAGGGAGGAGGCAGGGAGGCTCGGGGAGGGAGTGAGGGAGGAGGCGGTTGGCGGCACGGAGGAGGGAGGGAGGGGTGGAGAGGGAGGCGGTTGGCGGTTGGGCGGTTGGCGGCAGTGGTGTGGTCGGGTCGGGGGTCGGGGTAGGGGAAGAGGGTGTGTGTGTGAGTGTGTCTTGGGTGGCCCGGGGTGGGCCGCGGGGTAGGGGAAGGGATAAGGCTACGCCGACGGCCAGGCGTACGCCGAGGGCAGCCGTCGGCGTAGCAAGGTTTTTTTTTAGTTATAAATAAAAAAAATTATTTGGTGTCTACTAATATAACAAATGAAAATATATTATTTGATGTCTATTATTATAGAAGAAACATGCAAGTTTTCATCTGATTCCGTTTCACCTAAACGGGGAGATTCCCCCCTTATACGGGTCCGGCGAAACCCTGATCTCTGTGCACACTCGGATCGTCTACCCCCCTAGACGTTCCTCTGACAGGGGTAGCCCGGCGTAGCTCTCTCTTGTTTTGTGTTTGTTTAGGTCATAGGGTGATGTCAAACCATGTTGGTTCACAAGTTGGGGCACTATCCTACCCGGTTTCACCTCGACAGGGAGATTCCACCCTTATACGGGCCCGGAACCTTCGCCTCTAGGTTAGAGCGCATGCATGCGAGGGGGGACACATGCAAGCACCTATATATACCAACCTCTCACCACACCCACACACACATATGCTAGGGGCACATGCAAGTTTTCATCTCATTCCGATGTTCTCGTGGTCTTCCTCGTGAAACCACGATCTCTGCACACTCGGATCGTCTACCCCTAGACGTTCCTCCGACAGGGTAGCCGGTAGCTCTCTCTTGTTTTGTGTTTGTTTAGGTCATAGGGTGATGTCAAACCATGTTGGTTCACAAGTTGGGGCACTATCCTACCGGTTTCACCTCGACGGGAGATTCCACCCTTATACTGGGCCCTAACCTTCGCCTCTAGGTTAGAGTGCATGCATGCGACGGGGACACATGCAAGCACCTATATACCAACCTCTCACCACACCCACACACACATATGCTAGGGGCACATGCAAGTTTTCATCTCATTCCGATGTTCTCGTGGTCTTCCTCCGTGAAACCACGATCTCTGTGATGTCAAACCATGTTGGTTCGGACACATGCAAGCACCTATATATACCAACCTCTCACCACACCACACACACATATGCTAGGCACATGCAAGTTTTCATCTCATTCCGATGTTCTCGTGGTCTTCCTCCCAAAACCCCGATCTCTGGCACACTCGGATCGTCTACCCCCTAGACGTTCCTCCGAAGGGTAGCCCCGTAGCTCTCTCTTGTTTTGTGTTTGTTTAGGTCATAGGGTGATGTCAAACCATGTTGGTTCACAAGTTGGGGCACTATCCTACCCGGTTTCACCTCGACGGGAGATTCCACCCTTATACGGCCCTAACCTTCGCCTCTAGGTTAGAGCGCATGCATGCGAGGGGACACATGCAAGCACCTATATATACCAACCTCTCACCACACCCACACACACATATGCTAGGGGCACATGCAAGTTTTCATCTCATTCCGATGTTCTCGTGGTCTTCCTCCCGTGAAACCACGATCTCTGTGCACACTCGGATCGCTCACCCCCTAGACGTTCCTCCGAAAGGGTAGCCCGGCGTAGCTCTCTCTTGTTTTGTGTTTGTTTAGGTCATAGGGTGATGTCAAACCATGTTGGTTCTAAGTTGGGGCACTATCCTACCCGGTTTCACCTCGACGGGAGATTCCACCTTATATGGGCCCTAACCTTCGCCTCTAGGTTAGAGCGCATGCATGCGAGGGGGACACATGCAAGCACCTATATATACCAACCTCTCACCACACCCACACACACATATGCTAGGGGCACATGCAAGTTTTCATCTCATTCCGATGTTCTCGTGGTCTTCCTCCCAAACCACGATCTCTGGCACACTCGGATCGTCTACCCCTAGACGTTCCTCCAGGGGTAGCCCACGTAGCTCTCTCTTGTTTTGTGTTTGTTTAGGTCATAGGGTGATGTCAAACCATGTTGGTTCACAAGTTGGGGCACTATCCTACCCGGTTTCACCTCGACGGGAGATTCCACCTTATACGGCCCTAACCTTCGCCTCTAGGTTAGAGCGCATGCATGCGAGGGGGGACACATGCAAGCACCTATATATCCCAACCTCTCACCACACCCACACACACATATGCTAGGGGCACATTCAAGTTTTCATCTCATTCCGATGTTCTCGTGGTCTTCCTCCGGCGAAACCCTGATCTCTGTTCACACTGGATCGCCTACCCCCTAGACGTTCCTCCGACAGGTAGCCGGCGTAGCTCTCTCTTGTTTTGTGTTTGTTTAGGTCATAGGGTGATGTCAAACCATGTTGGTTCACAAGTTGGGGCACTATCCTACCCGGTTTCACCTCGACGGGGAGATTCCACCCTTATACGGGTACAGAACCTTCGCCTCTAGGTTAGAGCGCATGCATGCGAGGGGGGACACATGCAAGCACCTATATATACCAACCTCTCACCACACCCACACACACATATGCTAGGGGCACATGCAAGTTTTCATCTCATTCTGATGTTCTCGTGGTCTTCCTCCGTGAAACCACGATCTCTGGCACACTCGGATCGCTCTACCCCTAGACGTTCCTCTGACAGGGGTAGCCCGGCGTAGCTCTCTCTTGTTTTGTGTTTGTTTAGGTCATAGGGTGATGTCAAACCATGTTGGTTCACAAGTTGGGGCACTATCCTACCCGGTTTCACCTCGACGGGGAGATTCCACCCTTATACGGGCCCGGAACCTTCGCCTCTTGGTTAGAGCGCATGCATGCGAGGGGGGACACATGCAAGCACCTATATATACCAACCTATCACCACACCCACACACACATATGCTAGGGGCACATGAAAGTTTTCATCTCATTCCGATGTTCTCGTGGTCTTCCTCCGTGAAACCACGATCTCTGGCACTCGGATCGCCTACCCCTAGACGTTCCTCCGACAGGTAGCCCGGCGTAGCTCTCTCTTGTTTTGTGTTTGTTTAGGTCATAGGGTGATGTCAAACCATGTTGGTTCACAAGTTGGGGCACTATCCTACCCGGTTTCACCTCGACGGGAGATTCCACCTTATACGCCCTAACCTTCGCCTCTAGGTTAGAGCGCATGCATGCGATGGGGACACATGCAAGCACCTATATATACCAACCTCTCACCACACCCACACACACATATGCTAGGGGCACATGCAAGTTTTCATCTCATTCCGATGTTCTCGTGGTCTTCCTCCGTGAAACCACGATCTCTGTGCACACTCGGATCGCCTACCCCTAGAAGTTCCTCCGATGGGTAGCCCCGTAGCTCTCTCTTGTTTTGTGTTTGTTTAGGTCATAGGGTGATGTCAAACCAAGCTGGTTCACAAGTTGGGGCACTATCCTACCGGTTTCACCTCGACGGGAGATTCCACCTTATACGGGCCCTAACCTTCGCCTCTAGGTTAGAGTGCATGCATGCGAGGGGACACATGCAAGCACCTATATATACCAACCTCTCACCACACCCACACACACATATGCTAGGGGCACACGCAAGTTTTCATCTCATTCCGATGTTCTCGTGGTCTTCCTCCGGCGAAACCCTGATCTCTGTGCACACTCGGATCGTCTACCCCTAGACGTTCCTCCCGACAGGTAGCCCGCGTAGCTCTCTCTTGTTTTGTGTTTGTTTAGGTCATAGGGTGATGTCAAACCATGTTGGTTCACAAGTTGGGACACTATCCTACCGGTTTCACCTCGACGGGAGATTCCACCTTATACGGCAGGGAACCTTCTCCTCTAGGTTAGAGCGCATGCATGCGAGGGGACACATGCAAGCACCTATATATACCAACCTCTCACCACACCCACACACATATGCTAGGGGCACATGCAAGTTTTCATCTCATTCCGATGTTCTCGTGGTCTTCCTCCGGCGAAACCCTGATCTCTGTGCACACTCGGATCGTCTACCCCCCTAGACGTTCCTCTGACAGGGGTAGCCCGGCGTAGCTCTCTCTTGTTTTGTGTTTGTTTAGGTCATAGGGTGATGTCAAACCATGTTGGTTCACAAGTTGGGGCACTATCCTACCCGGTTTCACCTCGACGGGGAGATTCCACCCTTATACGGGCCTGGAACCTTCGCCTCTAGGTTAGAGCGCATGCATGCGAGGGGGGACACATGCAAGCACCTATACCAACCTCTCACCACACCCACACACATATGCTAGGGGCCAATGCAAGTTTTCATCTCATTCCGATGTTCTCGTGGTCTTCCTCCGTCGAAACCCTGATCTCTGTGCACACTGGATCGTCTACCCCCAAGACGTTCCTCCGACAGGGTAGCCCGCGTAGCTCTCTCTTTTTGTGTTTGTTTAGGTCATAGGGTGATGTCAAACCATGTTGGTTCACAAGTTGGGGCACTATCCTACCCGGTTTCACCTCGACGGGAGATTCCACCCTTATACGGGCCCTAACCTTCGCCTCTAGGTTCGAGCGCATGCATGCGAGGGGACACATGCAAGCACCTATATACCAACCTCTCACCACACCCACACACACACATATGCTAGGGCACATGCAAGTTTTCATCTCATTCGATGTTCTCGTGGTCTTCCTCGTGAAACCACGATCTCTGTGCACACTCGGATCGTCTACCCCCCTAGACGTTCCTCTGACAGGGGTAGCCCGGCGTAGCTATCTCTTGTTTTGTGTTTGTTTAGGTCATAGGGTGATGTCAAACCATGTTGGTTCACAAGTTGGGGCACTATCCTACCCGGTTTCACCTCGACGGGGAGATTCCACCCTTATACGGGCCCGGAACCTTCGCCTCTATGTTAGAGCGCATGCATGCGAGGGGGGACACATGCAAGCACCTATATATACCAACCTCTCACCACACCCACACACACATATGCTAGGGGCACATGCAAGTTTTCATCTCATTCCGATGTTCTCGTGGTCTTCCTCCTGAAACCACGATCTCTGCACACTCGGATCGTCTACCCCTAGACGCCCTCCGACAGGGTAGCCGCGTAGCTCTCTCTTGTTTTGTGTTTGTTTAGGTCATAGGGTGATGTCAAACCATGTTGGTTCACAAGTTGGGGCACTATCCTACCCGGTTTCACCTCGACGGGGAGATTCCACCCTTAAATGGGTACGGAACCTTCGCCTCTAGGTTAGAGCGCATGCATGCGAGGGGGGACACATGCAAGCACCTATATATACCAACCTCTCACCACACCCACACACACATATGCTAGGGGCACATGCAAGTTTTCATCTCATTCCGATGTTCTCGTGGTCTTCCTCCGGCGAAACCCTGATCTCTGTGCACACTCGGATCGTCTACCCCCCTAGACGTTCCTCTGACAGGGGTAGCCCGGCGTAGCTCTCTCTTTTTTTTGTTTGTTTAGGTCATAGGGTGATGTCAAACCATGTTGGTTCACAAGTTGGGGCACTATCCTACCCGGTTTCACCTCGACGGGGAGATTCCACCCTTATACGGGCCTGGAACCTTCGCCTCTAGGTTAGAGCGCATGCATGCGAGGGGGGACACATGCAAGCACCTATATATACCAACCTCTCACCACACCCACACACACATATGCTAGGGGCACATGCAAGTTTTCATCTCATTCCGATGTTCTCGTGGTCTTCCTCCGGTGAAACCCTGATCTCTGTGCACACTCGGATCGTCTACCCCCCCTAGACGTTCCTCTGACAGGGGTAGCCCGGCGTAGCTCTCTCTTGTTTTGTGTTTGTTTAGGTCATAGGGTGATGTCAAACCATGTTGGTTCACAAGTTGGGGCACTATCCTACCCGGTTTCACCTCGACGGGGAGATTCCACCCTTATACGGGCCCGGAACCTTCGCCTCTAGGTTAGAGCGCATGCATGCGAGGGGGGACACATGCAAGCACCTATATACCAACCTCTCACCACACCCACACACACATATGCTAGGGGCACATGCAAGTTTTCATCTCATTCCGATGTTCTCGTGGTCTTCCTCCGGCGAAACCCTGATCTCTGTGCACACTCGGATCGTCTACCCCCCTAGACGTTCCTCTGACAGGGGTAGCCCGGCGTAGCTCTCTCTTGTTTTGTGTTTGTTTAGGTCATAGGGTGATGTCAAACCATGTTGGTTCACAAGTTGGGGCACTATCCTACCCGGTTTCACCTCGACGGGATTCCACCCTTATACGGGCCCGGAACCTTCGCCTCTAGGTTAGAGCGCATGCATGCGAGGGGGGACACATGCAAGCACCTATATATACCAACCTCTCACCACACCCACACACACATATGCTAGGGGCACACGCAAGTTTTCATCTCATACCGATGTTCTCGTGGTCTTCCTCCGTGAAACCACGATCTCTGCACACTCGGATCGTCTACCCCCTAGACGTTCCTCGACAGGGTAGCCCAGATCTCTCTCTTGTTTTGTGTTTGTTTAGGTCATAGGGTGATGTCAAACCATGTTGGTTCACAAGTTGGGGCACTATCCTACCCGGTTTCACCTCGACGGGAGATTCCACCTTATACTGCACTGGAACCTTCGCCTCTAGGTTAGAGCATGCATGCGAGGGGGACACATGCAAGCACCTATATACCAACCTCTCACCACACCCACACACACATATGCTAGGGGCACATGCAAGTTTTCATCTCATTCCGATGTTCTCGTGGTCTTCCTCCCAAAACCACGATCTCTGCACACTCGGATCGTCTACCCCTAGACGTTCCTCCGAGGTAGCCCGGCGTAGCTCTCTTGTTTTGTGTTTGTTTAGGTCATAGGGTGATGTCAAACCATGTTGGTTCACAAGTTGGGGCACTATCCTACCCGTTTCACCTCGACGGGAGATTCCACCTTATACGGCCCGTAACCTTCGCCTCTAGGTTAGAGCGCATGCATGCGAGGGGACACATGCAAGCACCTATATATACCAACCTCTCACCACACCACACACACATATGCTAGGGGCACATGCAAGTTTTCATCTCATTCTGATGTTCTCGTGGTCTTCCTCCCGTGAAACCACGATCTCTGCACACTCGGATCGTCTACCCCCTAGACGCTCTCTTGACAGGGTAGCCCGGCGTAGCTCTCTCTTGTTTTGTGTTTGTTTAGGTCATAGGGTGATGTCAAACCATGTTGGTTCAGAAGTTGGGGCACTATCCTACCCGGTTTCACCTCGACGGGGAGATTCCACCCTTATACGGGCCCGGAACCTTACTGCGCCTCTAGGTTAGAGCGCATGCATGCGAGGGGGGACACATGCAAGCACCTATATATACCAACCTCTCACCACACCCACACACACATATGCTAGGGGCACATGCAAGTTTTCATCTCATTCCGATGTTCTCGTGGTCTTCGTCCGGCGAAACCCTGATCTCTGTGCACACTTGGATCGTCTACCCCCTAGACGTTCCTCTGACAGGGGTAGCCCGGCGTAGCTCTCTCTTGTTTTGTGTTTTTTTAGGTCATAGGGTGATTTCAAACCATGTTGGTTCACAAGTTGGGGCACTATCCTACCCGGTTTCACCTCGACGGGGAGATTCCACCCTTATACGGGCCCGGAACCTTCGCCTCTAGGTTAGAGCGCATGCATGCGAGGGGGACACATGCAAGCACCTATATATACCAACCTGTCACCACACCCACACACACATATGCTAGGGGCACATGCAAGTTTTCATCTCATTCCGATGTTCTCGTGGTCTTCCTCCCAAATCCTCGATCTGTGCACACTCGGATCGTCTACCCCCTAGACGTTCCTCTGACAGGGGTAGCCCGGCGTAGCTCTCTCTTGTTTTGTGTTTGTTTAGGTCATAGGGTGATGTCAAACCATGTTGGTTCACAAGTTGGGGCACTATCCTACCCGGTTTCACCTCGACGGGGAGATTCCACCCTTATACGGGCCCGGAACCTTCGCCTCTAGGTTAGAGCGCATGCATGCGAGGGGGGACACATGCAAGCACCTATATATACCAACCTCTCACCACACCCACACACACATATGCTAGGGGCACATGCAAGTTTTCATCTCATTCCGATGTTCTCGTGGTCTTCCTCCGGCGAAACCCTGATCTCTGTGCACACTCGGATCGTCTACCCCCCTAGACGTTCCTCTGACAGGTAGCCCGTAGCTCTCTCTTGTTTTGTGTTTGTTTAGGTCATAGGGTGATGTCAAACCATGTTGGTTCACAAGTTGGGGCACTATCCTACCGGTTTCACCTCGGGGAGATTCCACCCTTATACGGCACGAACCTTCGCCTCTAGGTTAGAGCGCATGCATGTGAGGGGACACATGCAAGCACCTATATATACCAACCTCTCACCACACCCACACACATATATGCTAGGGGCACATGCAAGTTTTCATCTGATTCCGATGTTCTCGTGGTCTTCCTCCGGCGAAACCCTGATCTCTGTGCACACTCGGATCGTCTACCCCCCTAGACGTTCCTCTGACAGGGATAGCCCGGCGTAGCTATCTCTTGTTTTGTGTTTGTTTAGGTCATAGGGTGATGTAAAACCATGTTGGTTCACAAGTTGGGGCACTATCCTACCCGGTTTCACCTCGACGGGGAGATTCCACCCTTATACGGGCCCGGAACCTTCGCCTCTAGGTTAGAGCGCATGCATGCGAGGGGGGACACATGCAAGCACCTATATATACCAACCTCTCACCACACCCACACACACATATGCTAGGGGCACATGCACGTTTTCATCTCATTCCGATGTTCTCGTGGTCTTCCTCCGGCGAAACCCTGATCTCTGTGCACACTCGGATCGTCTACCCCCCTAGACGTTCCTCTGACAGGGGTAGCCCGGCGTAGCTCTCTCTTTTTTTTGTGTTTGTTTAGGTCATAGGGTGATGTCAAACCATGTTGGTTCACAAGTTGGGGCACTATCCTACCCGGTTTCACCTCGACGGGGAGATTCCACCCTTATACGGGCCCGGAACCTTCGCCTCTAGGTTAGAGCGCATGCATGCGAGGGGGGACACATGCAAGCACCTATATATACCAACCTCTCACCACACCCACACACACATATGCTAGGGCACATGCAAGTTTTCATCTCATTCCGATGTTCTCGTGGTCTTCCTCCGGCGAAACCCTGATCTCTGTGCACACTCGGATCGTCTACCCCCCTAGACGTTCCTCTGACAGGGGTAGCCCGGCGTAGCTCTCTCTTGTTTTGTGTTTGTTTAGGTCATAAGGTGATGTCAAACCATGTTGGTTCACAAGTTGGGGCACTATCCTACCCGGTTTCACCTCGGCGGGGAGATTCCACCCTTATACGGGTACGGAACCTTCGCCTCTAGGTTAGAGCGCATGCATGTGAGGGGGGACACATGCAAGCACCTATATATACCAACCTCTCACCACACCCACACACACATATGCTAGGGGCACATGCAAGTTTTCATCTCATTCCGATGTTCTCGTGGTCTTCCTCCGACGAAACCCTGATCTCTGTGCACACTCGGATCGTCTACCCCCCTAGACGTTCCTCTGACAGGGGTAGCCCGGCGTAGCTATCTCTTGTTTTGTGTTTGTTTAGGTCATAGGGTGATGTCAAACCATGTTGGTTCACAAGTTGGGGCACTATCCTACCCGGTTTCACCTCGACGGGGAGATTCCACCCTTATACGGGCCCGGAACCTTCGCCTCTAGGTTAGAGCGCATGCATGCGAGGGGGGACACATGCAAGCACTTCATGTGGTCGTGGTGAGTGCTATTGAGAACCACATGCGATAATAACACTTACAAACATATAGAAATTTCTCGGGGTGTGAGAAGATTCGCAACGACATTTCATGTGGACGTGTAGACTGCTATTCAGAGGGTACGAAATTATCCAATTAATAAAAAAATATATAAATAATTGATGAAAATACAAAATATATGAAAAATAGAGAAGGCTACGCCGAGGGTGACCGTCGGCGTACGTTGCTGGTACGCCGAGGGTTGCCGTCGGCGTATGCTATGCCGAGGGTCGCCGTCGGCCTAACCGACGGCACCGTTAGCGCGTCGTCCGTGGTGCCGGCATGTGCCACGCGTCCGCTAGCTACGCCGAGGGCCGCCACTACGCCGAGGGTGACCGTCGGTGTAGTGTATACTACGCCGACGGCTTGGCTACGCCGAGGGCTGGCCAGTTGGGCTGGCCTGGTGCGGTGGTACGGGGCGCCGACGGCCGTCGGCGCATCTGGCCATTCCTGTAGTGAGTTCCACATTTTTGTTTCTCATGTGGTCGCTTCGGGCACCCAGATATTCTTTGTCAGACGCTTGGTAATAGGGATGAGCATCATAATCTTCCTTTTGGGAAGAGTATGCGGGCGCCGGATGACTGGAAAAAACCAACTTATAGTGAGGGTTCCAATGGAGGATATGGTTCAGGCCAGAGTAGCAAGGCGGATGAGGGCATATTCCGGAATGGCAGATGAGGGCATTCCAGAAAGCGGTAGAAGATTGCACACTTATATATTTGGGGTGGTCGGCAGTTCCTTTCACCTGGGATAACAGGCAACAAGGCGAAGAGAATGTCAAAGCACGGCTTGATCGTGCCCTGGTCAACCAAGGTTTTCTTTCACTGTTTGATTACTCCGGTGTGAGACATATCAGCTCAACAGATTCAGATCATTGTTTCATTATAGCGGATTTGAGGACTGCACCTGCTGGTGCAAGAACAAAAATAATGAAAACCTTCCGCTATGAAAATGTTTGGTAGTCACATTATGATTATGATGAGAAGGTCATATCAATGTGGAGAAGTGGTGCATGCCAAAGAGGTTTACAAGGGGTAGTCGATGCCCTTGCGGTTGTTCAGAAAGAACTGGGACATTGGGGAGCGCAGGAGTTTGGAAATCTGTCGAAGAAAGTGCAAAAAACTCTTGAAAGGCTCCGTAAAGACTCAGTGGGCCATGGCCCATCAGAGGAGGAGAGATCGATTGAAAAACAAGTCAGAGAAGCTCTAAGGAAGGAGGAGATCTGGCTGAAACAAAGATCGAGAGTCCAGTGGTTGCGGGCTGGGGATCGAAACACGACTTATTTTCAAGCCCAGGCAGCCCAACGGAAGAGGATTAACCAAATTTGTAATTTACAGAGAGCAGACAACTCAGTCTGTGAGCTGCTAGAGGAGGTGCAGATGTTTTACAAAAATCTGTACATGTCACAGGGGTATAGGAACATGGATGAGTTGTTCCAGTTTGTGGTGCCTCGAGTTACAAATACGATGAATTCATCCTTGGAGAAGCCGTACGATGAAGGTGAAGTTAAAACTGCATTAATCCAGATGGCATCGTCAAAGGCTCCTGGAATAGCTGGCTTTACTGCGGGGTTCTTCTAGCGCCATTGGGAGGTACTGAGGCCTGATATTGTGCCGGTAGTGGTGGATTTTTTGAATAGTAGAGAGTTACCTGAAGGTCTTAATGATACTGCAATTACTTTAATTCATAAGGTACACAACCCACAGAAGATTTATCAATACCGCCCAATCTCTCTCTGTCCTGTTCTTTATAAGATAGCATCAAAAGCTATAGCTAATAGAATGAGAGGGTTATTGGATGAGTTTATTGGAGAAGAGCAGAGCGCTTTCATTCCAGGTCGTTTGATTACTGATAACGTCATGGTGGATTATGAAACAATACATGCGATGAAGAGGAGAAGGAAGGGGAAGCACTCGTCTTGTGGTGTTAAACTCGATATGATGAAAGCATAATAGCCTGGCAAAGAAGATGAAGACAGAAGATAGGGGACGAGAATTCGAACCTTCAATAGCTATGATAGAGTGGAGTGGCATTATTTGGAGGCCATTTTAAACAAGCTAGGGTTTGGAAATTCGTTCATACGATTAATTATGAAGTGTGTGACCTCAGTGCGGTTTTTAGTGAAAGTTAATGGGGAGATTCCTCTGTTATTCACACCATCCCGTGGTTTGAGGCAGGGAGACCCCATGTCTCCATACTTATTTCTGATGTGTTCAGAAGGATTAGCGAGTTTGCTGAACTTGTTTGGCGGAACACGAGTTGATAGAGGCGTCAGAGTTAGTGTGCACTCGCCGTGGATTAACCATTTTCTCTTTACAGATGATTGCATTATTTTTATAAATGCGAAAGTAGAGAGTGGGTATTGTCTAAATGAAATTCTTCGTATTTATGCTGAATGCTCAGGACAGGCAGTAAACCAAGAGAAGAGTTTGGTGTATTTCAATCCAAATACACCAAATTTAGTGAAGGGGGCTATGAAAAGTACTCTGGGTATTGATATTGAGGCGTTTTCAGAACGTTATCTTGGCCTTCCTACGATAGTGGGGAGGATCACCAGCGGTATCTTTGATCATATTGGAGACATAGCGAGAAGTAAGAAGAATGGATGGACAAAGAGGCGTATGAATTCATGTGCATGCAAAGAAGTGCTTTTGAAAACAATTATTCAGTCTATACCTACCTTCAGCATGTTATGTTTTAAATTGACTAAGAAGATGTATAAGCATCTGAGTTCGTACATGGCCAGGTTCTGGTGGAGTAGCTAACTGGATAAGCGATCGCTTCACTGGGTATCGTGGGAGAAACTCACTGAACCAAAATGCAAGGGAGCAATGGGTTTTAGAGATCTTGAAACGTTTAATCTTGCGCTACTTGGTAAACAGGGATGGCGCCTACAGATCTAACATGATTCGTTCTGTGCTAAAGTACTGACAGGAAAATACTTCAATCAAATGGATTTTATGTCTGCTGCTTGCCCGAAGAGTGCATCTGCTACTTGGAGAGCAATTATAGCAGGAAGGAAGGCGTTGCAAGCTGGCTTAGTTAAGCGTGTTGAAAATGGGACGACGATATCTACTTGGACTGAACAATGGATCCGAAACATGGCTACAATGCTACCGATGGGTAGACAGGGAGATGATGAGGTTGCGCTGGAGAAGGTGTCGGATCTCATCGATTCTAATAATTGGACATGGAAGGAGACTATAATTCGACGAAATTTCTTTGCTCCAGATGCAGATGCAATCCTGAACATTCCATTACGGAGTGGGGGGAGGGAGGACTTCTTGGCATGGGATTTTGAGAGATCGGGGGACTACTCTGTTAAAATAGCATATCGGGCTCTAGTGACTCAGAATGAGCGTCACGCTCTAGAGGAAGGGACGGTTATGGGGACTTCAAATTCAGAGGAACATATGTGGAATTCTTTGTGGAAGCTGAAATTCATATCGAAGGTGCGTGTGTTTTGGTGGAGGATAATACGAGAGATTTTACCTAATGCCATCACACTCAAACATAGACATATTAAGGAGATTGTCCTGTGCGAAGTTTGCAAGGTCAAGGATGAAGATTTGCTGCATGCGCTGATTCATTGCACTCATGCACAAAGTTTTGGAGTGCAACACTTGATATATTTCGCCTGAAGCTACCACGCTTACACCCAAGAACACGGAGCAGAGATATTCTATGCGACCCCATGTTTACGGAGACGAAGCGTGGTCAAATTATTACGACGATGTGGTCCATATGGACATCCCGTAATCGATGGACGCATGACAAGGAGGCCTATGATCCGGTTATGGCGATGAAACTAGCTCTAGTATTAATGGAGCTTCCTGGGGATCAAAAGGTTTCTCGTGACGGCCAGTGCTGGCGCCCTCGTGTGCCAGGCTGGGTGAAGATTAACATAGATGGGGCAGTCTCTGCTACAGAGCTCAAGGGAGGAGGTGGAGGAGTGAAAAGATCACACACAAGTTTCTTGGACGCTTGGAGTAAACCCTATAATGGAGTTACTGATCCTTTAATTGCCGAAGCATTAAGCCTTCGGGCAGGGCCGGCCCTAGGGGTGGGCAGGGTGTGCGGCCGCCCAGGGCCCCCAAAATCCAGAGGCCCCACCGCAGGTATGTTGTATTCCTAGATATATGATACGTACAATACATAACACACCGGCTGAGAAAAAAAAGGCTAATGGGCCTTTAGCGATGGAAGTAGGAGGAAAGAAACGCAGCTGCATCGCTTGACGTTTCAGGAAACGAACATATCGACCGACCAACAAGCAACAACGAGGCGGCGTCCTCGACTTCTCGACTACCTCACCCGCACAGCCGCACCCTGCCCCCCGGCCCTCATCTCCAGCGATCAGCCGACAGCCGGCCAAGGATTTCTTCAATCTTTCCTTGAAGAAGGGATTAGCATCGACCACTACACATCCAAGCGGGGAGTTCTTCTATCAGCCATATACCAGGGCACAGTAAGATTAAGAATCCAGTCTTTTGTTGATGCAGAGATCAGCCAATTTAGGGTTCTTGTTGACTTCAAAATTTCGCCTAATTTTGATTTTTAATCAGCAGCTAATCGACTCATCGTATCGCTTTTCAGTTTCCAGGGCCCCAATCATGACAATACAAATCTAGGTATACCGAATATTGTATTACTCCCTCCGTCCCAAAATAGATGTCTCAAATTTATCAAAATTTGGATGAATCTAGACACTATTTAGTATATAGATTCATCCAAAATTTGAAAAACCTAAGACATCTATTCTTGGACGGAGGGAGTACTATATATTACCTAATATTTACCTTCACATAAATGATGCATTATGCAGAATTTGTATCATTCAATATTTGATGTAGATTTGTTTTTTTTAGCATTGTCTATTATCATGTCTTCCTCATCGAGAAAGTGTCCATCTAGTTACGCTAAAAGGAAAAAAGCAAAAGAGGTGGCTGTCTCAGTACAATCACAGGGAGGTACTTATAATTTTTTCAAGGCTAATAGTTCGACAAACCCAAATGGTGAGTTGGTGATAATTGCCATGGAGTAAGAGTAACCAACTAATGAAAATATCAACACCAAAAGAGATTAAAAGGTTTGACAATGTTGTGCATCGATCAGAAATTATTGGATGACATCGACTTCGACCCCATTATAAGTGACTCGTCATCAAGAAATGCTAGAAGAAAATTTAAGATAATAATGCATAAATTGTTTGATACCCATACTGCTTTTGGATGCATTTAAGTGTTATTGGTAACATATGTTTTACACGTATAATATTTATTAACATTATTGTGATGCCCATACTAAGGGCCTCAAGTTTTGGTCTCGCACCGGGCCCTCAAAATCTCAGGACCGGCCCTGCCTTCGGGATGGCGTTATCTTTGCAAAACTGAGAGGCTACTCGCATGGTGATGGTGACCGACTGTCTAGAGGTGGTAAACCTCTGGACCTCACGCCATGGTTCTCGGTCGATCGTGGCTTCTATGCTAGATGAAGTGGGGAGCTAGTGATTGATTTCTCATCGTTCTCAATCAAGCTATGTCATAAAAGAGGCAAATAATTTAGCACATTTGTGTGCAAGGCTGGCTAGCACTTTGGTGATGATGAGTAGCCGGTTGTATGATAGCCCTGCCTTTCTTGTAAACAGCCTGGAGGCTGATTGTAAGAGAAACACTATTAAGTTGAAATAAAGCTTTAGAATTTCCACGCAAAAAAAAGTAATTTTGTTAGTGGAATATACTCCCTCCATTTCAAATATAAGGTTTTAGCT
Source organism: Avena longiglumis (assembly GCA_030063025.1). Lineage (NCBI taxonomy): Eukaryota > Viridiplantae > Streptophyta > Magnoliopsida > Poales > Poaceae > Avena > Avena longiglumis. The sequence goes on from CP125978.1 coordinate 76,626,404, forward strand.
ATGTGAATCAAATGTATTTAGACTTTTTTTTTAGTATATAGGTTCTCTCAGATTTTGAGTGAATCTATACATTAAAAAAATTAGATACATCTTCTTCGTAAATATAAAACATCTTATATTTTAAAAAGTCCAGATCAGTTATCTCCGTGTCTAAAGCTCAGCCCAAACCTTTCGCCCCGAGCGCTCATGTCGCACGGACAAGCACTGAATACTGTCGACCCCGTGGCCCAGCCCACTTCCGATGCCCGGTCCATTTCCTATCGTGACCCGGTACGCCGGCAGGAGGTGGCTGGGCGGCCGGCGCATAGGTGCTTCCTCGTCTGGCGGTCGGAGATCAGGCAGTGGATAGGATCGGGGAGAGGATTCAGGTCGCGATTCCCCACAAGGCTCAGGATTCAGGTCGCCGTGGCCTGCTACACGCGCCGGGGGACAGATGCCTAGGGAAAGCGCAGACACTGACGCGCATCCCCGAGGTACATTCTGCATTAAAAATGATTTCTGAAAAATATTGGGACACCTAATTAGTTACTGTTCACGTCTCTTATCTGTTAGAAAGTTTTTGTGATGAATTTTTGGACGTGCTATTGTATACTCCTGATTATGGCTAGTGGTGCTTACACGTTACATCATACATTTCATCTTAACTATTCATATACCTGAAAATTTGGCATGCCCAACTTCCCAGTGTTACGAACAAATAGTTGGTGAGTTACAAAGAGTACACGGGGAACAAATAGTTACATAGAGTACACAGGGAACAAATACTCCTAGTTAATTTAGCTTGCCCAACTATAAAATATGTGTTCATACTATTGAGTATTGGCTCTGCTCCCTCATTGGAGTAATTATTTTTCTGTTACACAGAGTGCAGACTGAATGCAAGATACCAGGTTTACAGGGATGTTGATCTTGCTAGGGCTGGTGCCACTCGCATGGTCTTGCTTGGATGACAAGCACTTAAGATCATGTCACGGTTTGGGGTGGGGATAACAATTACAAGAATTTAGCCAAAATGTCTGGCCAGAACTATCTGATCATACAGGACCCCTACTACAAAAAAAGCACCAAAGGCGATAGCAAAGATGACCCCAGTGCCAATCTCTTTTGTCAAGACAATGGAGACTGGAGCTGCTTCTGTTGAACCGCAATGATTTGCAATCATAGGGCCACACAGTTTGGGGTTTCCTTCAAAGCTAGAACCCGGAAACGTGCTGAGCTGGCCCATGGTTGGAATAGGGCCTTCTAGGTCATTATTAGAAATGCTGAAGTTTGAAAGAAAGTGTAGATTGTTTAGCGCAGCTGGAATTGTACCAGTGAGATGATTGTTGGACAAGTCAAGCACCTGCAGGTTCGTGAGGGTGCAGATCGATTCTGGGATCTCTCCGGCTAATTTGTTGGAGCCCAAATAGAGGGAAGTGAGTGCCTTCAACTGACCAATCTTCTCAGGTATAAGACCAGTGATGTTATTGATGCTCAGGTCCAGTACTTTAGGGTAAGCACTGGGCATTAGGTATTGCAAAGATGGGTTGAAAGCATAAACAGGCAGCTCAAAGAAGACTTTTGGTGCAGTCTTGTCTGATTTCAGCATTGGTATCTCCATTAAGGCAATCGGAATTTCCCCTATAAGTTTGTTGTTTGATAAATCTAAAAAGAAGAGGACGTTTAAACTGCTAATCCAGTCAGGTATTGGCCCGGTTAGTTGATTGTTGTGTAGAAATAGCAACCCCAAATTTCTGAGCTTTGATAACCAGTGAGGTATTTTTCCAGACAACGAACAATCACTTATGGAAAGAACCTGGAGATTCTCAAAACCGTCAATGTTGTCATCCTCTGGCATGGTCTCATGGTAGAAGTTGAGCCCAATAAGAAGGGTCGTGAGGCTCCTGGATTTCCCAAGGATCCGAAGAGTTCTTGTGATATCTGTAAGGGAGCTGTTAACAAGTGATAAAAATGAGAGAGACTTCAGATTGCCTATTCTTTCTGACAACTGGCCATGAAAATTGTTGTGAGATAGCCGTAGTGCAGTCGGCTTGCTGCAGGAGTATAAACTATCTGGAATGTTGCCAGTAAAGTGATTGTACAGAAGATCTAATTTTTTTAGATTGGACAGGTTTGAGAAGTTGACCTTCGTAAGTTCTCCACTGAAGTTGTTGCTTCTGAGATCAACTGTTACAAGATTTTTGCAGTTGCTTAGAGCTGTTGGCAGCTCCCCTGACATGTTGTTGCGTTCCAAATGCAACCCCTCCAATCTCTTCAGCTCACCTATAGACTCTGGAATATTGCCACTGAGCTCATTCCCCCCAAGATCAAGAGTGACCAGATTTGTGAGTTTGCTGATGCCATCGAGAGATCCTTGTAACCAATTGCTAGGTAAAGAGAGGTGCTCTAACGAGGTGACATTGAAAAGGTCATCTGGAAGAGTCCCACTTAGATGGTTGTGGCCAGCAGTGAGCAATTTCAGCACAGTGCAGTTACTGAGCCCCTGAGGGATGTTTCCACCGAATTGGTTAAAACTGAGTTCAAGCACAGCAAAAGATGGCATGCTAACACAGGGTGTAGTTGGTATCTGCCCAGTAAAACTGTTGGTGCTGGCATTGAGCACAACCAGGCTCTTCATCACCTCCCATATAGTGGATGGAAACCTTCCTGTGAACAAGTTGCTTGAGATGTTCAGTATCTGCAGAGGCTGCACAGGGGCTGAAGAAGGCAGCTCACTCAGGCCTCCAGTCAGGCGGTTGAAACTGACATCAATGACAATGATGCTTCTGGACTTCACCAACTCAAGTGGTAGGCCGCCATACAGCGAATTGTGGGACAGATCAAGACGCAACAGGCCAGTGAGATTGCCAAGGAATGGCGAGATGGGTCCTTCAAGACCCCGTGAAGCCAGAAAAATATCAGTGACAATCCTATTGGGCCTGCTGCAGGTGATCCCTTCCCAGATGCAGCAGTCTGTGTTACTCTGCCATGATGCTGTGAGGCCTCCGTCCCGGGAGAACCCAGCAAGGAGCTGGAGAAGGGAGGTCTTATCCTGCTCCGTGCAGGAGCTAGTGGGAGAAACCAAGGAGACCAGTAGCACAAGTGCTAACCCGAAAGGTATGGAACGCAGTTTTTCTACCATGGCGTGGGCGTTCCTGCCTTATCCAACGGTCACTATCGTTCTAAGATTCGTGTCAGGTTACTTTGCACTATCAACCTGCACATTGTCACTTTGTAACCCCTATAGGACCCAACATGCACATGTCCACTTTGTTCACGGGCCGACTTTCTAGTTGACACCATGGCTGCGCCGCTCCGGAGGAAGAAATCGCCTCTCCCATTATCCTCTACCTCATTCCCGGCCGCCGAGGTCGACGGCGTGGCGCCACCGCCTCCATAGAGACCAGGACATGCTCCGCCGCCACCTCGTCCTCCTTGTCCTAGATTCGTGCTCCTTCCCCAATCTTCGCCTGCGCCCGTGCTCCCTAGCGGTGGCCATGACCTCAGCGTGGAGCAGATGGAGGCTGTCTGGTTGGGAGGCGGTGTGCGCTATCGGCTAATCCTACAAAATCTGGACATTGAATCCCCACACCGGCCAAGGGATGAAACTAATCCTACACGATCTGGATTTTGTTTTTTGAGATTTCTCCACTGTGTGTTCTTGGGATGCTTCATTGAAGATTTGGCATGGAATATTGCAGATTTTTTACTTCATGAGATCTAGATTTTGTTTTTTGAGATTTCTTCACCGTGTGTTCTTGGAATGCTTCATTGAAGATTTGGCAGGGAATATTGCAGATTTGTTTACTCCACGTTGCCAAAAGCATTGCCGCAAGATTGTAGAACTAGAATTTTGGCAATATGTTATGGAGAGAGAGGCTGTGGTTGGCAACGGGATAAAGAAGCGTGGAAGGGACTGGATGATTAGAATACAAAGTAACAAGGGGTGCTTTTGGCAATGTCTAAAATGGATAGCACGGATCTTACAGCTAAAGTGGATGCCCAAGATAAGCCCGTGACGCCCTCCTATATGTAGACTTTGTTTTCTCCAGATGGGAATCCGGTTCATATGTGAGCAGCTGAGTGACTGCATGGTTTTCTCAAGAAACAAACTGGAAACCAGAGGCTGAAGATTTTGTCTGCCTGGATGGGTGCCAAATTGTGTAATGAAGAAATACCAAGAGAGGAAAGGAGCAACCTTCTCCGGTCTCTAGTTTGTTTGATCAGTACCTGCATAGGCGTCTGTGCAGTTGAAGATGGCAGCTCACTCGGGCCTCCTGTTAGGCTGTTGAAACTGACATCAAGGACAAGGATGCTGCTGGACCAAACCAATCCAGGCGGTAATCCGCCAGACAGCAAGTTGCCGGACAGGTTGAGTCGCAGCAAGCCAGTGAGGCTGCCAAGGAATGGCGAGATGGACCCCTCAAGACCTCGAGAAGGCAACGAAATATCGGCGACCTTCCTGTCTTGGTAGCAGGTGATCCCTTCCCATGCGCAGCAGTTGGTGTCGCTCTGCCAAGTCGCCGTGAGGCCACCGTGAGCCTGGAAAGGAGCTCTTCTCCTGCTCCGTGCAGGAGCTGATGGGAGACGCCAAGGAGACCAGCAGAACCAGGGCCAAGGTAAGGGAAGGCATGTGAAATTTCGTGGTGTACATGTGTGAAAAATAGATTGACTGCATGGTCTTGTGATGAAATTAGCATGGAAACCAGATGCTTAAATTGCGCCCTGACTTGGCAAAGCGTCAATGGTCTAAGAGCACCAGAAAGAAACTTCCCACTCTGGTTGTGATGCCTGTGTAGAACGGAATAAGTTGGTATGGCGGGCTTGGCAGTAAAAGTCTTGTTTGAATTTCCTGTGATCTTGATTTGATTCAGTTTAATTTCCTTCATTTATTTATCATAGGAGTACATATGTCCGTCATTGATAATTGTACATATTTGGTGTGAAGAAACAGCAAGTGCTTTCTTGAGTAACCACTCATATGCAATCTTGTCTTTCAAATCGTTCGGAATTATTAAGCGTGGTCTTTCCAGATTGGTACAGTGACCCTACCATCAATCTTTTGGATTTTATAGGTGAAGCTGCACTTCAATTAGCAACCGTGTTTGCATTTAACCGGACATAAAAACCACATATTTAACCAATATTTCACGTTGTTGCAGGTAGTTTAAACGCAGTTTGCCCTACATGTACCGTGTTGTTCAAGCCCGGGATGGCGTGTTGTGCCAGCAAGTGATCAAGGTGTGTGGCATGGGCATGCCCAGCTCAGCATGCTTGACTAACAGGTACGTAGTCACCATAAGGAACATCGGGTCAAGGATTCTGACTCCTGTTGTTTTCAGTCAAGGATTCTCGGCATCTCCACCTGGTGCATTGTCAAGGACGTTGACTGGGATTTGTGGTTAAGTAGCCATCTTATTTTAGACCCGGCAGTGTGTGAGGAATGGTAGTGGCAAATGATTCAAGTCTCAAAGGTTTAGTTGAATAGTTTGGACTAAAATATAGGAAAATGATACTACTCCTCCGGGGGATCGAATCCCCCGGGTCGTTGCTAGCGGTTGTACGTGGGAGGGCCCGCATGGGTCCACCACCACCGACTAGTGGCACCTTATCTCTTTCCCGTATGTGGTGTTCGTGCTATTCCCCATTGCTGATCCAGTCTTCTCCAGATCAAAGCACCACGCCGCTCGCCGGTGGCTACTCGTGTGGTGCCCATCGATTCCTAGTGTCGCCGCCCGGCGCTGGTTTCCGGCGTCGAGTTCGCCGGTGGCTCCCGCACGTTGGCCGCTATGCTTCATGGTGTCGTCGCAACTCGCAAGCCCGAGCTCGACAGATCGAGATTGGACGTCGTCCTGGTTTGTTTTGGAGCGGTTGGTTTGCTGGCTTCCGTCCCGTGTGGACTGGACTGCACTTTGCTGGACCACCAATCAGGACACGACCACGTCTCCTCAACTCCCAGCGGCTAGGACGACTCAGGCATTGTCTGCACTTGCTGTGAAGCTGAGCAGGCATTGCTACGAGGGTCGGCGGGTGCTGCTGTTACCGGTCGTCGCCGGAGCTAAGGATGGAGCATGGCGGTGCTCGCCGGAGCGACAAACTAAGGCCGCCAATGCTACCATGGGTATCCGCGTTGGCGCATTGCTACCGTGGATATCTGTGTTTGCTAACAAGGGGACACCGGCGGTGGAGCATTGCTACATATGCAGGCAACGCTGCCTTCGAAGGCGTCTATTATTGCTACCCGTGGCATCCAGAGTTGCTACTTGCGGCAACAGGCCCTGCTACACACGGCAATTGAACCTGCTACATACGGCTTCTGGTTTTACTACCTGCGATGAGCGGCGCTACTATAATGGCATACTTTTTGCTACAAGTTTTTTCTCCGGCGATGTCTCCAGCAAAGTCGTGTTTTGCTACATTAGCATAATTATTTTGCTATATCAGTTTTCTAAATTTGCTACAATAGCGCAAACTTCTTGCTACAAGGTTTTGCTACATCTGATTTTTATGGTTTTGCTACGAGGTCTCCGGTGATGTTTTCGGCAAAGTCTGTTTTGCTACATTAGAAAAAAAAATTGCTACAATAGCGTTGAGTTTTTGCTACAATAGCGTTGAGTTTTTGCTACATTATCTCCGGCGAGGTTTACCGGCGAAAGCCTCCGGCGAGTCTCCGGCGAAGTCAAAAATGCTACGTTAGCCCAACTTTTTTGTTACACGGTCTCCAGCGAGAATTCCGGCGAAATCTCCGACAAAGTCCAATCTGTTTTTCTATTTCTAGGACAAACCGTTTTCTGCTACAGTGTAGCAAAAGCGGGACGTATGTAGCAAAAGCGGGTCTAAGTATAGCAAAAACGGGATTTGGGTGGACACGTGTCAGCACGAGGACCCGGGGGATCAGAAGTTTTTATCCCCCAGGAGACGCGTAGCACTGTCCTAAAATATATGGCTAGTACTCGAAACTTGTTATGAGGTTCAAATAGGTCATCCTACTAAGAGAATACCAATTTATAATATCCCCTTCGATCCACAGTAAGTATCGGAGCTTTAGTTTAAATTTGGACTAAGATGAACTAAACCCCACGCGTGAATCGATTACAGATCTTGACTTGACTCGCTGCAATCCCCTATTCCTTTCTAATGTTTTGTAATTTGATGTAGTCTCTAAACCCCTCTTGTACCACGTCGTTTCGAGTAATAGTAACAAGCGGTGGGGAGTAATCCCCCTTCATTATCGCAAAAAAAATGTGTGGTCTCTCGTGAAACGTTGCATTTGATGACGTGGCAATGTGTTGACTGGTCATAACAGATTTTTTCCGAGAAAAGTCCTTGTAACAAAAAAAAAAACAGTAGACCACCTGTTTTGCAAACATAGTCCTCAACTAAGAGCATGTCTAGCGGACCCCTTAAATTTCTGCCCCGTAAAACGCAAATAAAGGGCCCTGTATTCGATTTTCATCGGTCGAAAACCCGTGCGAGCTAGCAGACCCCGTATCCCCACCCCGTAAAACAGAATCTCGGGGTGGGGATACGGGGTCTGCTAGCTCGCACGGGTTTTCGGCCCCTCAAAACAGGATTTTGGACAACACATTCAAATGAAACATAGCACATCCAAAATATGTGATGAATGATTCATAGTTTTTACATCACAACGCGATCATAGCGATGACAGTCAATGTTCAAGCCACCAGCAACACATCAATACGATCATTCAAAGATTCAATGTGATGCATCATTCATAGTTCTATCATCACAACGCGATCGACGCGATCACGAGCCACTCGCCAGAGACTCACCTTGAGGAGTCGACGCACTTGCAGCACGAGCTTGACGCGCGAGCATCTTCCTCGCCACGATGTCTGCCTTGGTCTCCTTCCACCACAGCAGCTGATCCTCGTCCATGTCGTCGGGGCGCATCATCATGATCTCCCTCTCCTCGGCCAAGAGCTCCTTCATGGCCTTGGCTTCTTTCAGTGCGAGCATCCTCAAGTCCAGCTCGGCCTTCACCTTGGCATCTTCCCGCCTTGCTAGCTGCTTCGCAAGCTTCACCTCATGCTTCTTCTCGGTGATGATGAGCTTGGCCTCCAACGTCTTCATCGTCAAAACCTCCTTGGATTTCATGAGTTGATCCAACTTCTCCTTGAAGCTAGCTGCTTCGCCTTCTACCTTCACTCTCTCCTTGGCTTTCTTGTTGCCCTCGGTCTTGCCGGAGTTTCTCCCACTCATGTCCGGAGTTTCATAATCCATGTTGACAAGTGATTCCTTCTTGCACTTTGGTTCATTATCCCTCAACTTCCACTTAGGAAGATGTTGAAGAAGGGCAAAACAATGTTGGAACTGAAATTCCTTGTTCTTGGAGCCGGCCATGTCTTTGTACCTCTTTTGAGCATACTTGGGGTAGTCCTCCGGCACACATCCACTAGGGGGGTTGTCGGCCACTTGGTCCATGGCAGCACTCCAACGAGAACACGCTGGTTTGATCACGTTCCACCGGCCTTCAAGAGAGCGGTAGGTTCTGTCGGCCATGCTCTTGGTGCGAGGCTTCAACTGGTGGTACAGATCCTCGATGCGCTGCCAGTAGCGCATCGAGCCTTGGTCCACTCCGGTGCACACATCCATCCCCACTCTACTCCAAGCACGAACCAAGGTCATGTCTTCAATCTCGGTGTAGTTGCTGGTGCGCTTCATCGGCGCCACCTCGACCACCTCGTCGTCGTCGACCTCTTCCTCCACCTCCACATCATCCTCCACCTCCACATCATCCTCCACATGGAACGCATCGATGCTGGCGTCCAAGTTCACCGCGGATTCGGTGAGCATGTCCACGTACGATGTGGTGGACTCAACGTCGAACACCTTGTCTGCGTCGATGTCTGGTGGCGACGGCGAGGGCGTCGACGCGGCCGGAACGGAGGAAGGAGGGTCCACGGCCTTGGATGGCCGTGGCGGCGCGAGGCCGACGCGGCTGAGTGCCTTTGTCTTCTGGGCCGGCGAGACACCCCTCTTGGCGGCCTTCGTCTTCAACCTGGCCCCGCCCTCCTTCTTGGCAGCTGCAGCCGGCGGAGCAGTGGCCGGTGGAGCAGCGGCCGGTGGAGCTGCGGCCGGTGCGCCGGCTTCGAAGATCTGCTTCGGGATCCTCTTCCTCTTCATCGGGTTGGTGGCGGAGATCATGGCCGACACGTCGGCGTTTGGCTCGACATCAGCCACCGCGGTCGCCGGTGGTGCACCGCCGGCGGTCAGCGGGCCTTCCTGACTACCCATGGCAGCGAGATCCGGCCGAGTTTTGGCCGGGAGGGCGAGTCGGAGGAGATCGGGCGGTGGCGGCGACAGTTGGGCTTCGCTGAAATTGTTCGCGCGCAGGGGAAGGAAGAATGCGGGGTTCGCCCTGTATTCCCCTCCCCACCCCGTAGAGATAGTGGGCGGAGGGCCGCCCCGTATCCAAAACCGGAAAAAATCGATGCGGGGGCCGTTTTTACGGGGCGTGCTAGACGGCCGGGTAGCGCCCAACCCCGTATTTCGGCGGTTATTTTACGGGATTAGCCCTTTTATAGGATCTGCTAGACATGCTCTAACCACCCATTTTCTCTCACCTAGATGCATCTTCCTTGCTCAATACACTAGGGCGGGAGGCCGGCGCCCATGCCGCTCCACTGCCTAGCTAGTCTCGTCGTCGACCAGGACGAGGCCGGGGGTTACGCTGCGTTCGAGGGAGGGTTCCAGGGCACCAAGGAAGGCTGGGGCACATCGCATCAACCTCGGTAGTAGGCCCATGGCTAGCTTGTCAAGTGGACATCGCCTCCCCTACTATTCCCCACGCACGACCATCCATGCTCTTTCTGCTCCTAGCGCTGGGCAACGCCTTCTTAATTGGGGCCCAGCTCATCGATGCCGTCGACAAGGTCAGGAAAGCACAGGCTAGAGAGATCTAAAGCCTCTAAATTGAACGCATGTATTATGATCTCGAGCGGCGGACTGCCACTATAGTTGGAGCCTGCGGAGCTGCAGCAGCTGGGAGGCGGCCGCCTCAATGCCAAGCCGGCCGATCTTCAGGAAGCGGTCGACGACTTTTGGGGCTTCACATCGGACCGAGCACATCAACCCAGCAAGGTATCTTTAGCCATTGTGGGTAGAAGCTAGTCCCTAGAAGGGAAGCGATCTTTCGGGCCAAAAAGGAGGCATATTTCTGATGCGTAAGCTCGAAAGAAGTTTGTTCCTATTCTCAATGAAAAGCGATTGGTTGATGTAGCCATGTTTGTGATAAAACTATCTTGCTCTCGTCCCTCCCTTCTGTCTAAGAAGATACATGTACTTCTTTTGGTTTTAGTGGTATGTTTCTTATAAGAATCGAGCCTATTTATCACTTTTAGTAAACGGAGAAGGAATGCATCACCCGTAAGGTAGGAGTTGTTGCGGGATTCTAACAAGGGCATACAACATGGGTCTAACAGTAACCGAGTAATAAGCTTTAGTGCGGGATTTCCTATTTTTGTCATTAGCATGCCCATTCGTTCGAGTAAGCGCTTTTGATTCCATTGTGAAAGTACATTGTATTGGACTTGCACCCTTTCAGTTCGAGCTACTATATAGTGTCCCTCGTTGACCTTCTTTTTTGAACTACCTATTCTATTATCTTTTGGGGATCCCCAAAGCCACATCAAGTCGTTGCCCTAGATGTGCGTGAGGAAGGGGATGTCGGGGAGCGTCGATGCGTCTGAGCATCTCCGTATCTCCCCTGGTGCATTATTAGTTTATCACAGACCTTGACTAGGATTTGTGGTTACCATGGAAGGTGGCCATCCTATCTTCACTACAGGAATGATGCTAGCTTAGGCGACGACGTCCGCTCGCAACAAAACACAAAACGACGTCGCGTGGGCGTAGCCGTCTAAACAGCCAGCCAAGCCAAGCAGCGTCGGTGAATTGCCCTCGGCTCGGCTATATGCTGCGCCGATGACGGCTGCCTCCGAGCAGCCCTCTGGCCTGCCCTCGGTAGCAATTTTTTTTTTTTTTTTTAAATCATGAAAAAAAAATTCTAAATCATTCTAATTGAAAAAATAAAAAAAAATATAATAAATATTAATAAAAAAAAAAAATATATCTACATCTATAATATCTATTTATTAATAAAAATTAAAAAAAAAAAAAAAATTATATAATATAAATTATAATGGGCATAAAGGAAAAATATCAAATTTGGTATATTGATTATGTCTCAAAAAAACAATGAAAATGACCTATCTCATTCGAGGTTCTTAGCTTCGGTCGAATAATGTGTTTTGAGAAATCAAGACATAGTTGTGATATTTTCTAAAGCAACCACCAAATAGATAATTAAAAAAAAGGGTTTGGATTAGTGATATGGATATTATATTTTCATATTTCATTCTTTTCGATTCTGATCAATTATTACATATTATTTTTTTCGTTATAGATTTATTAATTATATTTTATATTATATTAAAAATAAAAAAAAAAAAAAAAAAATTATTATATTTTATTATTTTTTTTTCATATTTTTTTTATTATTTTTAAATATATTTATAATTGTTTGTAATTTCAAAAAAAAATACAAACACAATTAGTGTTAAAATGTTCAAAGTGAGAGATTAACTAGTCAAATAGGTTCATAGATTCAAAATTAAAAAAAAAAAATAAAAAAAATTTTTTTTTTTAAATTTTTGATGCTTGGACCTGGTAGTGTGCGAGGAATGGTAGTGGCAAGCGATTCAAGTTTTAATAGTTGAATAGAATTGTATCCAGTTTTGATGCTCTTTATTATGTGTAGCCGTGCTTCATTTCCTTTCTTGTCCTTGTATGATTATTCGTCACTTCAAACTATAATAATTTCACGCCGCAGGCTACAAATATCCAAAGCTCCTTTTGGTGGAAGGACATTATGAAACTTTGCTCAAAGTACAAAAGGATTGCATCTTGTTCGATTGCTGCGGGCGACACCGCTCTTTTCTGGAGTGACAATTGGAGCGTGGATCTCATAATGACAAAGTTTCTAAGGCTCCACTCTTTTGCTATTGATAAACTAGCCTCGGTTAAGGATATCCTTGACCTGGATGATCCCATTGATGCTTTTCACCTCCCTCTATCTACACGAGCGTTTGAGGAACTCCATGATCTCAACCACCTTGTTAACCAAACAAGATCCACGCGGAATGTTAATGATAATGACTTATGGTCATATAGCTGGGGTACACACTTCTCTGCAAACAAGATATATCATCTAAACTTTGAACACCTTCAAGCCCCCATCTTTTCGTCCTGGATATGGAAATCAAAGTGTACTCCCAAAATTAAATCCTTCTTCTGGCTCCTCGCCAATGACCGTCTGAACACAAAGGAGATGCTGCTAAGGAAATCTTTTTCTCTTGACGATAATGGCATTTGCAGCCTCTGCGACGAGGGACTCTTGAAACTAGAGACCATCTTTTTTGGCACTGCAGCTTCAGCAAGTAATGTTGGCTTTCCATCAACTTCAGGCTTGAAGACAATCTCGAACTCCCTCAGTTGATGGCCACTGGCCACTGCTAAATCCAACTTTCGAAGGCCGTTCTTCTTTGAGGTCTTTGCAACCGCCTCCTGGAATTTATGAAAGCAAAGGAATGCCCTTATTTTTTATAATGTCACTCCCTCTATTAGCGCTTGGTCTTTTTCTTTTAAAAGAGACCTCTTCCTTCTCTCTTACGGAATGAAGGATGATCTGAAATCCTATCTTGTATCCTGGCTAGACGCTTTTGTACATCCCCTCTCTTGTAAATATTTTTTTCTCTTTAATATAATTTTTTTTACTGTCGGGGCCTCCCCTACAGTTTTCAGATAAAAAAAATATATGTTTGCATTTACCCCGAAGCATATCATCATTAGTTTCATAAAACCACGATTTTAACCAATATTCTCACTTTGCTACAAATAAGAGTGGAATCACGGCGGCTGGTCCATGGCGATGTGGTTGCAAAGATGGCCTCAATGCCAATCCCTTTTGTGGCGCCAATGGAAGTTGTACATGCTTCTGTTGAACCGCAGTGGTTTGCAAGCATACAAGCACAAAATTCTGGGTTCCTTCTAGGTCATTATTGGAAATGTTGAATCCAGAAAGGAAGTGCAGATTGTTCAGTGCGGCTGGAATCTAACCAGTGAGACGATTACCAGACAAATCGAGCACCTATAGGTTCGTTAGGTTGTAGATCAAATCAGACCAGGACCAGCTCACACATCCCGTGATCCTTACTCGCTGCTCTTTTCCCAAATCGAGAGGTAAATGCTGTGAATTAAGTTACAGGAGAAATCATGGAGCTGTTGCTTTATTAGTGCAACAATGTAACACTATCTAGCATCATTGTCGAGAACTGACCTATGGTTGCTGACGAAATAATGATTCAAGAGACAAAGCTTGCCACTTGCCAGAGATGTTGGTCTTGCTGGGGTCTTCTCAAGTGAGAACCGCTTGAGATCGTATCATGTTTGGGAACCACTTGGGATAGTATACCTAAGAATTTAATCCGACTCCAGTATTAATGTTTAGCAAGTAAAGGAAATGGTGAATTAAATTCCAATGATTTTTTGTTTTGTTCCGACGAAAGTTATACAGAGTCCCGACAAGGTTGAGTTTCCATTGCATTAATACTGCTTCAGTTTAAACCATCCCGCATTATTACACATTTCTGCATCTCCACAAAATATATCCACTTTTAATCCTAAAATCTTTCCACAGACCTAATCTCTACTTACCTAAAAAATATAAAGGGGTTCGTCCGCTTCGTCGCGTCTCACTCGTCCCTTCATCATGCTCCGCCCCGTCTGACATCGTGGCCCCTCGCCTTGGCCGCAGTCCTGACCGAACCGTGCTTCCCCCTCCCCTCCTGCACCGATGCAAATCGGCGGCGGCTCTCTTCCCCGCATTCGGCACCCCTCAGATCACCTCCATGAGCACCTCCTCACACTGACCGCCGGATTCAACCGCCTCTTTGGCCGTGACTGTCTCCACCATGCGTATCTAGCCGTAACCGCCTCCCCTCGACTGTCCCTAACCTCCACCGCCTCAAGGGCATGAAGGCTTTGTGCTCTCCATAGATCATGAGCAGGAGGATCAGCACGGAAGTGATCTGGGCATGGAGGACCAGATCCAACCTCCCCCTTGTCCCCCCTCTCTCACTCCTCAGGGGTATGGAGGCATGGTGCCCTCCACAGATCACGAGCAGGAGGATAAACATGGATGCGATCGGCGGATGGAGGAACATGTAAACATGCATGGTGCCCTCCACGGATCTGCAGATTCAAGTTTGTTTTAGCAAATCTGCAGCAGTCAGACAATTTACCATATGTTATGATTTTTTGCAGTGAAATTTAGTCACTAGATGCAACCGAATTGAAGCATGGTTTCTGAAATTTAGCATGTGTTCTGCACTGTAATTTTTGTACAAAAGGTACTGATTTGAGCAACGAGCCCCATATTTTATACCACTCCTCAACACCCCAACATCATGAAAGGCCTATATCGAGGTATTTTTTTAATCTCTCCAATGTATTTTATTTGAGAAAATCATCAAGCATTTTCAGACCTTCGGACCTTAATTGCTATATCATGTTTTTGTGTGCAAAAACATTCTCAAGTATTTTCATAATACTTGGCTATAACTGATTACATGAGCATGAAGGAAAAAAGGTATACCAGGATGCCGTGTGGATATGGATTAATTAGTTTTTATTATCTACTCCCTCTGTTTGGGATTATAAGTCCCACGCGGATAACTAGGTTACCAATTTGAACAACAAAACATAAATAGTATATCATAAAAAATATATCATTAGAAACTTTAGAGGTTATATTTTCTAATGGTATAACTTTCATGATATATAAGTTATATTTTGTTGATCAAATTAACAACCTAGGTATGCGCGTAGGACCTATAATCCCGAACAGAGGAAGTACTATTGTAGTCATGGTTTTGGAGGATAAGCATATTATAGATGGAGTAGCATTAAGACCTCTTCGCAGGGAGCTAGCTGGAGAGGTTCTGAAATTGCAACATTGTAACAATTTTTTTTGGCAAACTTGAGGAATGTAGTTACTTTTATTTTTTAAGCACCGGAAGCTTGTTTCCTTTATTCATTTTTCTACCAAGTTGAAGACTTATCGTTTAATGGGTTGGTGGGTTGGCGCTTCGATTAGTCTCACATTAGGATCCATCATTGATAGGGTACATGATTCCTATGTTCTTCTGGATGTAACAATCAGGATCCAAACTGAACAAGCTGTTGTAGTACATGCAGGTAACTGTTCCGGTCATCGGGTTTTTCGGTTCTGAAAAAAGGAGCTACAATCAGAGCTCCATTATCATGGATACAATTTTACATAGGCGGCGGCTCGTTTATGGTGACCCCGAGCTTTAGCGACATAAGCTAGACTGGGATAGCACAGGAAGCACACGAAAAGTTGGCATGGGTGGCATTGTTGCGACGCTCGCCGATGTGGTAGCCGACACGCCGCCGCGTGGTATGTTCACAAGTCGACCTCACTGGACCGGTACACCGGCACTCCTTTCCATCCGCCTTCATCATTTAGAGTTGTTCGGAGATGCCAGATCCATGCTTCACTGCCGCCCACTCTACCAAATCGTCAACCACACAAGCTCATGTTCTCATTGTATTCATCCATTTTGTTTTACTTTCTTCTCAATCAAATTTGCTTCTGGGTTTGTGTGCCTATTTCAAACCAGATCGACCACGACATAAGCATGGACTGTGCTAGCGCTGGAGGCACAAGCAAAGTTGGCATGGTGGCATGGTATCCTACACGTCGTGGGACCTGTTCACGAGTCGACCTCAATGGACCAGCACGCCGGCACCCCTCTCCATCCGTCTTTTTTAATCAGAGTTGTTCGGAGGTGCCATATCCATGCTTCACGACTCTACCAAATCGTCGACCACACAAGCTCCTGATCTTATTGCATTCGTCCATTTTGTTTTAATTTCTTCCCAATCAAATTTGCTTATGGGTTTGTGTACCTGTTTCAAACCAGATTAACAATACAACTGGTGCTTTGGTAGATGAGCAATCTTTTGATCTTTGTTCTCTTCGGTTCATGGGTTAGCTTTTGTAGTTGCAGGCATTACTTGTTTCTTCTTTTCTTCGAAATCATCTGCAATACCCGAGTAGGTAAGCTAAAGTTACTTTTTTTTATTCTCAAATAATAATTATTCATTCTAGAAATATCACTGGACGTGACTAAGTTTATGTTTCTACTGTGCTATCCAAGTGAATTTGATCACGCACTACAGGAAATCGATAATTTGCCATAGGCTGCCGACCTATGTCGAAGGCCAAAAAGCTCACGGCAAATGGTTTGCCGTAGGCAAACACACGACAAATCGATACGGCAACCGGTAAATCGGTCAATTTGCATACAACAAATAACAAGGTACAAGACAAACGACTTGCCGTGAGCTTTCCACAGCCCACGGCAAGCTACCATGGGCTAACGACGTCAGGCAATCGGGTGGATCCCTCATAGCTAACTTGCCGCGTGTTTGCTTTGGCCTACGACAAATCTCTTAGTTTGTAACAAAAAAAGGACGCTGTACGGAAGGTGGCCTCAATCTCGATGGCCGGTGACGGTGAAGGTCCGGCTCGATGGGCGGCGCCTAACAGGTCTAGGAGGGAAGAGACGTCGTGCTCATGGCTCGCTGGAGGGCTGGTGGCGTGGGCGGCACAGAGGTGGCCATGGTGGCGAGTGGCGTGGGTGTTGTAGCAGGTGGCCCCGGCGGCGGGTGGCGTGGTCGGCACGGAGGTAAGCTATCTCTACCAGCATGAATTGATTCCTTGGCAATGTTTATGCACATCTACTCCTTGTAGAATTATTGTTGGCAGTGTCCCTTGTGCATATTATGTTATTTTGTTTATATTTTTGTTGCAAACTAAATAATTTTTTATCATGGTAAAGCTTGCTCTACCAGCATGAATTGATTCTTTGACAATGTTTCTGCACATTTACTCCTTGTGGAATTATTTTTGGCAATGTCCCTTGTGCATATTATGTTTTTTGTTTATATTTTTATTGCAAATTAAATAAAGGATAGATAACAACTGGACAGAACCACCACCGCCTAATATATTCTCCATCTATTCGGTTCAAAATTGCATGAGTTCGCATGTTTCTCATTTCCCCAACGTTACTTCATCTCCTTAAGCCTGGTGGAAAGAGGATATATTTCTTGTTTTATATTTGTTGGAAACTGAAAAAAATATATGTTGGCTTAGTATAGCAAATTGAAAGAATTTCTTTGTTATGTTGGCTTAGTATGGCAAATTTATTTTCACGATAAAACTCAAAGGGATGGGAGGGCTAGCATACTAAAAACACAGCCTGTCGACTATGTCGTTTCTTTCTGAATCCTTGCATACGATTCAGCTGTTGGTTAATTGCATAATTTACTTTGACAAGTGTAGTTGTTTCAAGGGTATCAGCGATATGGACATCACTAAATGCCAGTGTATGCTCATATTGTGGGAATTTTGATGTGCAGAATGGTGAAATGAGAGCTAAATTTTGCTCTTGTTGGGTTGACTAGGACATTTGAGCAAGGCCTGAAGATGCAATATTATAATCCCCCTATTCTTGAGAGGAAGCAAAAAGTGCCATATGCAAAGTTTGTGAGAAACGTGCCATCATCAATTTCAAATGAATAAAGAGAAAGAAGAGTGTAAGGTATATATGCTTGTGCTTGTTGCATTGTGCTCTACTATCTCGTGCAATTAATTATGCTAATCTTGAGCTATGCCATGTAAACCATTGTTAATAATTAAGATTGTATATTCACTGCAAAATAAATAAGATTGTATTAATTTTGCTTTCTGGTTGTTGGTTTCAGAGGTAATTCCCTATCATTAGATCGCTTAATCTCTACAGACAAATTCGCTAGAAAGATAAGAGTACTGCTAAATATACTAGCCTCCTAAATTCCAAGTACCGTACCAGTCCGAAGATTTGCCAAAAAAATGTGTCAAACCAGCTTTATCATATATGAAGATCTGCGAAAAAGTGTCAGATCGAGTTGTTTATTGACCTTGTGCATTTCTCTTAGTCAGTTCGATATTTTGAAATGGTAGAATCGACGTTACCACCTGTTGTGCCACATCTGGCACCAACAACCAACGCCATGGGTGTCATTTGGAACTCTTTAAAAAGAAGAGGAAGAGTATAGAATGATGTTGTCCCTGTCCTGTCGGATCCAACTGCCTCCTGTCCTGTCGGATCCAACTGCCTAAGCTGACTGACCTGTGGCACACCCTCTCCATCCCGCCTCTGTTTCAGATCGACATTAGCTCATAAGGTATGGTGTTTGTGCGTATATTTCCTCGAAATTCTCTGAACTGGATCGATGGTAGAGTAGAGAATTCATGTTCATCTTGTAGTTGGTAATCTTTTAGGTAACTTACATGTCTATGCACTGTACATATTTAGTATATAGAACTTATTTTTTTCTGACCAGTTCCCTCTATAGGTATTCTCGTTAGTACCAGTGTAGTTTTTTCTAAATCAGATTGGTCACACTAAACATAATCTGGCCATTGAGTTGCCACCTACAGGGATGGCTTAGCGTCAACATACCTTGTGTTTGTGGCCTCTTACAGGGACCTTATGCCTGGCGGTCAACACTTGCAACTACGACTAGGACTAACCGACCAGTAGCAAGCTCTGGTCGGGGGCAACAGTGGATTTTCAATGAAGATGTGGTAAAGGTCGAGGGTAAAAGATGGGTAGCAATGATACAGTCATTTAGTTTTTCATGGGATGACGTATATGTTTTTGAATTTCATGTACACGTTGTCCTGAATCCCTTTTAATTAGAACATTATTTGACTTTCAGTTTGTTATGTAATGTTGTCTCCAGAGAAATGTGATTTTGCTGGATATTTATGTTATATGTAATTATGAATCAAGTTTGAATAGATGATCATTTGATCCATTTTCTACAATTTGACTTTCAGTTTCTTATGTAATGTTGTCTCTAGAAAAATGTGATTTTGCTGGATATTTATGTTCTGTGTAATGATGAATCAAGTTTGAATAGATGATCATTTGATCCATTTTCTACAAGGAACTAGAATTGATCACTATGGAAAGATGATTCTATACAGAAAAAATGCAAGCTTCTTCAATAATAAACCTTTGGATGAGAATTGCACCTCTTAAGACCATGGCTGGAAAACTGTAGATCATCATATTCAAAAGGTGTGTGTCAAGTGTATTGTTCGAGAGAGCTTGTCCAACATTAGATAGACCATGTACATGTTTTAACGATGTATTTTACCGACTGTTGGCATTTATTTTTCATCCATGTTAACATGAATTTAGCTATGACATGATACACACAAACATTATCAATATAGAATTTACTTTTTCTAGGTGAGAGATGGAGAAAGAGAATTTTTTCTACAATGTTAACTTAAATTCAGTTGTGACATGATACACACAACATATCATGACTGTGCTGTTCATTTCTGCTGTGGGTGTGAAAGACATGGGTGGGTGGGTGAGAGAGGAAGAGGGGGAAGGGGAGAGGAAAAGCAAGAGGCGGGGAGAGAGATTGTTTGTTTGTTGTTAACATAAATTCAGTTGTAATATTAGTGTGTTTTTTTACTTTTGCGGGGTTATATAAATAGTTGCGTTATTTCTTTCTATGGATACGATCTCCAATTGAATTTTATCTACAAAAAATGCTATTAAATGCACGGGCACTTAGCATATGGCCGTGGCAACGCAAAATTTAGCATATGGCCGTGGCAACGCAAAATTTAGCATATGACCATGGCAACACACAGGCACTTAACTATAAAGCTAAACATTTTCTATTATGAAACAGAGGAGTAGGTTCAAGAGCAAAATGTCTTGTAGTTATGCGACGGAGGTTGGAGAAGGAACCGTTCTATGTCGATGTATGAATACACTTACTATCTTTTTTCGATTTTATGACATTATTTCATTTGTTTGTCCATATAGTCTTTTATTACACCATAGAAACGCACAGGCATTCAGCTAGTTATGACTAATAAATACATCTGAAATACCTTGATAGTACAATTTGATCATACAACACACCTACAACAAAGAATGCACTAAAGGCAATCCCGAAGGGCACCTTATAATTGATTTGTTTTGTTGACAGAATAGTCGCTGGAGGTGCTTCTGCTGAACCACATTTGTGAATGAGCATAGGCCCGCAGAGGTGTGTATTTCCATCAAAGCTAGAAGTCCCAAATGTGTTAAACTGGCCTCTAGATGGAACAGGACCTTCTAGATCATTATCAGAAACATTAAACGCTCCAAGGAAGTGAAAATTATCCAATGCAACTGGAATCGCACCCGTGAGATTGTTTTTGGAGAAGTCTAGCAACAACAAGTTTATAATGTTGCCAATCGATTTTAGGATCTGTCCAGATAACTTATTAAAACTAAAATCAAGTACACCAAGTTCTTTCAACTGCCAATCTGTGGGGGAATCACACCTGCGAAGTAGTTGTGGCTTAGATTCAGACTATTGGGACAGATGTAACAACACGGTATTGAAGTAATGGACCATTATAAGCAGGCAACTGAAAGACCAGGTCAAACTGAGTTGCGTTTCCAGTTGATTTTAGTATTGGCATCTCCGTCAAGTTTAACGGGATTTCTCCTGTAAGATTGTTATTTGACACATCCATGAAGAATAGATGGTCCAAGGAGTTGATCCAGCCTGGTATTGGTCCAGTGAGTTGATTGTTATTTAAAAGTAGCATATTCAAATTTGTGAGCCTTGATATCCATAGAGGTATTTTTCCTGATAATTGGCAACCTTGGATGTCCAAAGCATGAAGATTATCAAATCCATCAATTCTGTCATCCTGTGGGATGAGCTCTCCCTTGAAGTTATTGCCGATAAAGCGGTGGCAAGGTTCCTAGAGCTCTTAAGGATGTGTAGTGCATTTGTGATGTTTGTGAAAGAGTTAGTACCAAGTGATAGGAAGGCAAGGTACTTGAGGTTGCTTATTCTCGGTGAAAGCTGCCCATCTAATTTGTTGCCTGATAGCTGTAGCGCAATGAGCCTGCTGCAAGAGTATATACTTTCTGGTATTGTGCCAGTGAAGCCATTGTACAAAAGATCTATTTTTTTAGATTGGACATGTTTGAGAAGTTCACCTTGGTAAGTTCCCCACTAAAATGGTTGGTTTTGAGGTCAACTGTTACGAGATTTGTGCAGTTGCTCAGAGCTGCTGGTAGCTACCCTGACATGATGTTGTAATCCAGATGCAGCTCCTCCAATCTATTCAGGTCAACTATAGCCTCTGGAATATTGCCATTGATGTCATTCCCCCCAAGATCAAGGGTGACCAGATTTGTGAGCTTGCTGATGCCATGGAGATCTTGTAACTGATTGCTAGGTAAAGAGAGGTGCTCTAACGATGTAATATTGAAAAGCTCCTCTGGAAGAGTCCCACTGAGATGATTGTAGCCAGCGGCGAGCAATTTCAGCATGGTGTAGTTACTAAGCCCCCGAGGGATGCTGCCACCGAACTGATTAAAACTGAGTTCAAGGACAGCAAAAGATGGCGCACTAAGATAGTAGGTAGCTGGCATGTGCCCAGTAAAACTGTTGTTGCTAGCATTGAGGGTGACCAGACTCTTCATCACCTCCCATGCAATGGATGGAAACCTTCCCGTGAACTGGTTGCTGGAGATGTTCAGTACTTGCATAGGCGTCTCTGCAGTTGAAGATGCCAGCTCGGTCAGGCCTCCTGTCAGGCTATTGAAACTGACATCAAGTACGAGGATGCTGCTGGACCGCACCAATTCAAGCGGTAATCCGCCAAACATCGAATTACCGGACATGTTGAGTCGCAGCAAGTCGGTGAGGTTGCCAAGGAACGACGAGATGGACCCCTCAAGTCCCCGAGAAGGCAGTGAAATATCGGTGACCTTCCTGTCTTGGCTGCAGCTGATCCCTTCCCATGTGCAGCAGTTGGTGTCGCTCTGCCACGTCGCCGTGAGGCCACCGACCATCGAGAGCCCGGAAAGGAGATGGAGAAGGGAGCTCTTCTCCTGCTCCGTGCAGGAGCTGATGGGAGACGCCAAGGAGACCAGCAGCACTAGAGCCAAGGTAAGAGAAGGCATGTGAAATTTCGTGGTGTACATGTGTGAAAAATAGATTGGCTGCATATGCATGGTCTTGTGATGAAACTAGCATCGAAACCAGGTGCTTAAATTGTGCAAAGCGTCAATGGTCTAAGAGCACGAGAAAGAAACTGTTGGAATTTGATGAGTTTTGGGCTGCTAGCCCATTAGACAAATTCTGAATTTCTCTATGGCCCACTTGTATATGGCAGCATATGGCTGTGCTAGTGGTGCTAAAGTTTAGTCCCACATTGCTAGTTGAAGGAGAGTTAGACCACCTTTTATAGTAGAGTGTTGCACCACTCACTAAGGTGTGACAAGAAGAGTAGCCCTCGCGCACTCCTCCTCCGACGCCGTCCGCGCCACGTCACGCCGCGCGCGCCACGGGTTGCGGGAATCTCGCCGAGCCGAGCTTTATTTTGCTGGTTGGGAAAACTGATTATGAGTCATTAACGGACGCGTTAATTACAGCCGTTTCCAGTTTTTATGGACGTGGCTGTTACCGACTCGGATGTGGGCTGAGCCCACGATCCTCCTAACCTGCACTATATAAGCGTCCGGGCTAAACCTAATCGGCACCGTATCAATCCACACACGCGCCTACCTCCAGAACCTTGCACCGCCGCTTTCGTCTTCCTCATCCCGGCTTGCGGCGTGCACCGCAGATCGGGACAGTAGGCCTCCGGAACCCCGCCTCTCGTGAACCTGTATGGGTAAGGGGCGATCAGGTTTTTGGGGAGCGCTCAAGCGCGACTACTGGCAACCACAACGTCGTCCGACGGCGAGTTCCCGAACGACGACTTCTTTCCGGACATGAGCGACCTCTTCGACAACCTCAAAATGGGCGACGCTGCTGCAACCGCTGCGGCTGCTATTCAGCCTACATCGTATGTGATCTCGCTTTCTCTCTTTCGGATTATGATAGAGTTCTTTGTTCTAGCGTTTGGGATAGATGTGATAGGTTTATCTCCTATAGATGTAATCTGTTCATCTACTTTGTTGATCTGCGTAATTGGTTTTAGTACTGTTTGTATGATCATGATTTATTAGTTTATTATTCGGATTAAATCATATGTATTATTGCTTATATTTCCAACAATCCAAAAACCTGATTATAGGCAACTGAATTCCACTGGTGTAGCCGCGACAACTAGGCCGCCTCCTTTTGATGGCATGCACTATAAGAGATGGCGCAGGAGAGCGGTTCTCTGGTTTTAAAATCTAAACTGCTATAGCGCCACTCTTGGCAAGCCTGAAGGAGATCTTTCTGCTGAGCAGGAAGCGAACTTTAAGAAAGCCGATACCATGTTTATGGCGGCTTTGTTTAGTGTTCTTGGGGACAACATTGTTGACCCTTATATGTCATTTGATAATGGCAAGGACGCGTGGGAAGCGCTCGAGGCCAAGTTTGGGGTCTTGGACACTGGGACTGAGCTGTATGTCATGGAGCAATTCTATGACTACAGGATGGTTGATGAGCGCTCCGTCGTTGAACAAGCTCATGATATACAATCACTTGCCAAAGAACTTGAGCAGTTCAAGTGTTTCTTACCGGACAAATTTTTGGCTGGTGGCATTATTGCCAAGCTTCCTCCTTCGTGGAGGAACTTTGCTACTTCTCTGAAACATAAGAGACAAGAGTTTTCCGTTACGGATCTCATTGGGTCTCTTCATGTGGAAGAGAAGGAGAGAGCAAAGGACAAAACTGCTCGAGGACTTGAGGGAGGTTCTACTGCCAATTTAGTGTAGAGGAAAAACTTCCAATCTCACAAGTTTAAGAATAAGAACAAAACTGAAGGAAAGGGAAAGTTCGATGGCAAGAACAAGGCCACGCACTCAACCAACTTCAAGAACAAAAATGATAAGAGGAAAGGCTCTTGCCACGTCTGTGGTGATCCTGATCATTGGGCTCCTAGCTTCCCTAATCGCTTTGACAAGCGTTAACATGGGAACAACGGCAAGACCGCGAATGTTGTTATTAGCGATACTGAGATGAAGGATGCTAGGTACGGTATTTTACCTACTATCCTTTCAGTATGTCATTATCCTGATTGGTGGATAGACACGGGTGCTAATACACATGTATGTTCTGATATTTCCATGTTTTCCTCTTATCAGGTCTCAAGGACCTCTTCCGTGTTGATGGGAAATGGCTCACGTGCTTCTGTTCATGGTGTTGGTACGGTAAATCTGAAGTTTACTTCGGGGAAGACCGTACAGCTGAAGAATGTGCAGCACGTTCCCTCCATCAATAAGAATCTCGTCAGCGAATCGCTTTTATGTCGAGATGGCTTTAAGTTGGTTTTTGAGTCCAATAAAGTTGTAATTTCTAAGTATGTAAAATTTGTTGGAAAGGATTATGAGTGCGGAGGTCTGTTCCGCTTGTCTTTGTCAGACTCATGTACTAAAGTTATTAATCATGTTTGCAATGATAATGAGTCCAATGTTTGGCATTCACGACTCTGTCATATTAACTTTGGTTGCATGACGCGGCTAGCCAATATGAGTTTAATTCAAATTTACCATCAAAGGTTCTAAGTGTCAAGTTTGTGTGCAAGCAAAGTAACCCAAGAAGTCTCATACGGCATGAACCGAGAAACTTAGCACCGCTAGAACTTATACATTCAGATCTTTGTGAGATGAATGGTGTGTTGACAAAAGGTGGAAAAAGATACTTTATGACGTTGATTGATGACTCCACTAGATACTGCTATGTTTATCTTCTAAAATCTAAAGATGAAGCTTTGAACTACTTCAAAATCTATAAAGCTGAGGCAGAAAACCAACTTGATCTTAAAATCAAGCGGCTAAGGTCGGATCATGGTGGAGAGTACTTTTCAAATGAATTTGATTTATTCTATACGGAACATGGTATTATACATGAGAGGATGCCTCCCTACTCACCTCAGTCAAATGGGGTGGCCGAAAGAAAGAACCGCACTCTAACTGATTTGGTTAACGCCATGTTAGATACATCAGGTCTTTCCAAGGAATGGTGGGGGGAGGCGCTAATGACTGTGTGTCATGTCCTAAACCGTGTTCCTGTAAAGGATAAAACCATGACTCCATTTGAGGAATAGGAAAAGAAAAGGCTTAAACTCTCTTACTTACGAACTTGGGGTTGTTTGGCGAAAGTCAATATTCCAATACCCAAGAAGCGAAAGCTTGGACCAAAAACCGTTGATTATGTTTTTCTGGGATATGCTTTTCATAGCATTGGCTATAGATTTTTGATAGTAAAATCCGAGGTATCCGACATGCATGTTGGTACAATTATGGAGTCGAATGATGCAACTTTCTTTGAGGACATCTTTCCTATGAAAGGTATGTCTAGCTCATCAAATCAGGAGATGACTAGTTCATCTAGTCAGGAATTTTCTATAATTCCTGAACCCACTATGCCGATAGAATACTCTGATGATCCTGTGGAGGATGACAATGAAGCTCCCAAAAGGAGCAAGAGACAAAGGACTGCAAAGTCATTTGGTGATGATTTCATTGTGTACGTTGTGGATGATACTCCCACTTCTATTTCAGAAGCCTATGCATCTCAAGATGCTGACTACTGGAAGGAAGCTGTCCGAAGCGAGATGGACTCCATCTTAGCTAATGATACTTGGGAAATCACTGATCGTCCTTATGGGTGTAAACCTGTAGGATGTAAATGGGTGTTCAAGAAAAAACTTAGACCTGATGGTACTATTGAAAAGTACAAGGTATGTCTTGTGGCTAAGGGTTATACCCAAAAAGAAGGTGAAGACTTCTTCGATACCTACTTAACTGTAGCCAGATAGACCACTATTCGAGTACTACTTTCCTTGGCTTCCTCACATGGTCTTCTCGTTCATCAAATGGACGTTAAGACAGCTTTTCTAAATGGAGAGCTAGATGAGGAAATTTATATGGAGCAGCCTGACGGATTTGTAGTATATGGTCAAGAAGGAAAGGTGTGTAAGTTAGTGAAGTCTTTATATGGTCTTAAGCAAGCTCCTAAGCAGTGGCACGAGAAGTTTTAAAGAACATTAACTGCTGAAGGCTTTGTTGTAAATGAAGCTGATAAATGTGTGTACTATCGCCATGGTGGGGGCGAGGGAGTTATTATGTGTCTCTACGTTGATGACATATTGATATTTGGGACCAACCTCACTGTTATCAAGGAGGTCAAAGAGTTCCTATCTCGCTTATTTGAGATGAAGGACTTGGGTGTGGCTGATGTAATATTAAACATCAAGCTACTAAAGGATGACAATGGTGGGATTATATTGCTTTAGTCTCACTATGTGGAAAAGATATTGAGTCGCTTCGGGTATAGCGACTGCAATTCTTCTCCAACGCCTTATGATCCGAGTGTGCTACTTCGAAAGAATCGAAGGACTGCTAAAGATCAATTGAGATACTCTCAAATTATTGGCTCGCTCATGTATTTATCCAGCGCTACTAGACCTGACATCTCCTTTGCTGTAAGCAAACTGAGTCGATTTGTGTCAAATCCTGGAGATGATAATTGGCATGCTCTTGAAAGAGTTTTGCGCTATTTGAAAGGCACTGCGAGTTATGGTCTTCACTATATTGGGTATCCACAGGTACTTGAGGGTTATAGTGATTCAAACTGGATATCTGATGCTGATGAGATTAAGGCCACAAGTGGTTATTTGTTTACACTTGGTGGCGGCGCTGTTTCCTGGAAGTCTTGCAAGCATACCATCATAACGAGGTCAACAATGGAAGCAGAACTCACAACATTAGACACATCCACTGTTAAAGCAGAGTGGCTTCGTGAGCTCTTGATGGACTTACCTGTGGTTGAAAAAACAATACCCGCTATTCCGATGAATTGTGATAATCAAACTGTGATCGTCAAAGTAAACAGTTCTAAGGATAATATGAAGTCATCAAGGCATGTGAAGAGGAGATTGAAATCTGTCAGGAAACTGAGAAACTCCGGAATTATTGCGTTGGATTATATCCAAACATCTAAAAACCTGGCAGATCCCTTCACAAAGGGTTTATCACGCAATGTGATAGATAATGCATCGAGGGAGATGGGTTTGAGACCCACGCTATGAGTTAATCCCAGTGGCAACCCACTCTATGTGATCAGAGATCTCGTGAATTAGAGCTGGGAGACAAGCTGTTGGTCAGCTGAGAGGAGAGTATCCCTATATTATATTTACATCTCCATAAAGATGCAATACTCTCTTAATCTGCATGACAGGTTGATATTTATCTTAATGTGTTTCAAGTGGCTTTTTATAGCGGAGATATTGTCCTGCAGAACATCTCTTGAGGAACACACCTATATGAGTCTGACTGTTAAACGTCGCAGTCCGTGAGAGTTGGGTTCTCTCTAATAAACTCATGAAAGGCCCTGGAGTATGATGCATAAGCTCCAAACCGCGGGGAAGCCGACGGTAGCCCTGTACCGGTCTAGATTTTGTGTGAAACTAGCGCGCAAAAAACTTGTAGTTCAATGCATAGTCCACTATTCAAGTTGCTAGCTAGCGTAACATGAAGTTTAACGTGGAAGTTCAACTTAACAGTCTCCACTACACACCGGTATATAAAAGGCCTTCCCCAGCTCCCCTCCTTCGTCGCTTCTGGCTAAGCATCTTTCGGCGGAGGAAAGGAGGCGACTAGTCGCTTCTGGCAAAGCAGCGATGGTACCCGAATCCATTTACGATCCCGAGTTTCCAGACACATCGCACTTCCGCTCGGGTCGAGGCTGCCACTCGGCCCTCAGACGGATCAAAGAAGAGTGGGGAACCTCTCGCTGGTTTTTGGAATTCGACATCAGGAAGTGTTTTCACACCATCGAATGTTCTGGAAGAAAAGTGTTGTGATGTGCCAATGAGACTTTGTGAGGAATTGTTGGAATTTGATGAGTTTTGGGCTGCTAGCCCATTAGACAAATTCTGAAATTCTCTTTGGCCCACTTGTATATGGCAGCATATGGCTGTGCTAGTGGTGCTAAAGTTTAGTCCCACATTGCTAGTTGAAGGAGAGTTAGACCACCTTATATAGTAGAGTGTTGCACCACTCAGTAAGGTGTGACAAGAAGAGTAGCCCTCGCGCACTCCTCCTCCGACGCCGCCCGCCTCGCCTCGCCACGCCACGCCTCGTCATGCCACGCGCGCCGCGGGTTGCGGGAATCTCGCCGAGCAGAGCTTTATTTTGCTGGTTGGGAAAACTGATTATGAGTCATTAACGGACGTGTTAATTACAGCCGTTTCAAGTTTTTATGGACGTGGCTGTTACCGACTCGGACGTGGGCTGAGCCCACGATCCTCCTAACCTGCACTATATAAGCGTCCGGGCTAAACCTAATCGGCACTGTATCAATCCACACACGCGCCTACCTCCAGAACCTTGCGCTGCCGCTTTCGTCTTCCCCATACCGGCTTGCGGCGTGCACCGCAGATCAGGACAGTAGGCCTCCAGAATCCCGCCTCTCGTGAACCTGTACGGGTAAGGGGCGATCAGGTTTTTAGGGAACGCTCAAGCGCGACTACTGGCAACCACGACGTCGTCCAACGGCGAGTTCCCGAACGGCGACTTCTTTCCGGACGTAAGCGACCTCTTCGACAACCTCAACATGGGCGACGCTGCTGCAACCGCTGCGGCTGCTATTCAGCCTACATCGTATGTGATCTCGCTTGCTCTCTTTCGGATTATGCTAGAGTTCTTTGTTCTAGCGTTTGGTGTAGATGTGATAGGTTTTTCTCTTATAGATGTAATCTGTTCATCTACTTTGTTGATCTGCATAATTAGTTTTAGTACCGTTTGTATGATCATGATTTATCAGTTTATTAGAGCAAGTTCAATAGTACAGCCGACTGTCGGCTATAAGTCATTGCCATGTCATCTATAGCCAACACCATAGCCAACATGTATAATAGCTAGTTACAAAAATATGTTACTTTATTAACATATGACCCACCTTTCAATCTCTCAAAGTGCCTAGGAGCATCTTGCATGAGAGCCCGCTTCTTTTCTCTCTCCTATTCTCTCTCTGCCAACTCAACACGAATATAGTATTTTAAGTCTTATAGTCAGCTGACTCACCCTTATTGTACTTGCTCTTATTCGGATTAAATCATATGGATTATTGCTTATATTTCCAACAGAAACTTCCCACTCTGGTTGTGATACCCGTGTAGAACGGAATAAGTTGGTATGGCGGGCTTGGAAGTAAAGGTCTTGTTTGAATTTTTGATTCAATTTAATTTTTGACTGCTGTTCATGATTGACTAACCGGTTCATGCCTAGTTCATGATTGACTAACCGGTTGTCACCACAAGGAAGATTGGGTCAAGGATTCTGACTGCTGTTGTTTTCAGTTATATTGTCTAGACATCTCCACTGGTACATTGTCAAGGACGTTGAATGGGGTTTGTATTTACCCACTAGTAGAAAAATAGGCTCCGGTTCGATCTAGAGTCTGACACTAGTCCTGATTTATTAAGGGCCGGGACTAGTATGAGCACTAGTCCCGGTTCGTACCGTTTTTAGTGGGCAGGAGACCGAGAAAACTTTAGTCCCGGGTCATTTTGGACCTTTAGTCTCGGGTCATGATACGGTCCGGGACTAAAGGTGTGCTGGCGCGGGCAACACCCTTTAGTCCCGGGACCCTTTAGTTCCGGGTCGTGATACGGTCCTGGACTAAAGGGGTGCGACGCGGGCAACTTAAAATTGTTATAACTTTTGCGTACGATGTCGAAAAAAATGTACAACCTATCAAAATGTGTGGAAATTTTTTTTTGAGTTTGATTTTAACAGCCTTATTTGGATTCCTCACATTTTTAGATTTTTAAAATTATAAATAATGGATTCCTCACATTTTTCTGATTCTTTTATATTTTTAAAATTTGAAAAGGGAAAAAAGTTATTTAATTTTTTCTATTATTTAGCAAGTTTTTATTCCATATTTTGATTCCTCACATTTTTCTGATAATAATGAATATATTATTTTTCGAATTTCGATTTAGAGACTTAAAGATATTATTTATGCCATATTAAATGAATAATGGCAATAAATAAATAAAATATTATTTTATTTAGTTTTTTACTTTCATTATATTAAAATATTATTATTACTTATTTATTGTTGTTTACTAAAATAGTTGTTTGTAGTTTTAATAAATAAAGATGTATGTCATATTGATATGAGCTAGTAGGATTGATACGATAGTGTTGACAATAAGGTACAAAAGGACTTCGCGCAAGGACATCCGGACGAACATAGAAGTTAAGCGTGCTGAGGGTGGAGTAGTGCTTGGATGGGTGACCGAATGGGAAGTTTGACCACAAGTGTAATTTGACCTAAGATTAAATATACTTAGTGCTAAAAATGTTCCAAACGAGAGGATTACGAGTCAAACAATTCAAAGTTCAAGAAAAAATTCGAAAAAAATAAAAAAAATTGAAAAAAATCTTTAGTCCAGGGACGTATTACGACTCGGGACTAAAGGTCCTTCATCCCCTGCAGCAAAAAACGGCCATGCAGTGGCCCTCTAGTTCCGGGATGTAACAGTTTTAACACTACTTTCCACGGTCACTAGTGGAAAAAGGGCATATAGTCCCGGTTTGCAAGGGCCTTTAGTCTCGGTTTTGCACCTGAAACTGCGAAATAGGGTAAAAAAAGTCCCTCCAATAAAATTGGAATGATACAGAGAAATAGGGTAAAAAACAGCTGCACTAACACAACAGCCTTCCTAGTGGTTTTACATTCGCTAGCCTCGGTATCTCAAAATCGTCTCTCATCAAACCAGCCACAGCTGCCGCCAAATGTAGATAGATCCTGGAATATTCTTCTGCCCCTTTCTTTCCATATGTGCCAGAAAAATGTAGATAGACCAACTGATATTTGCCTTCTTTTGGTCATCCATCCTTCCTTCCTCGGTGAGCTTTAATCCATCATTTGCTAATTGACCTTGTACCAAGGAAAAAATAGCGTGCTAAAAGAAATAGCGGGGCCCTTCTCCAAACGCTATGCAAGTTATAACGCGCTAATAGCGTGCTATTTTTTAAAATAACGTTTATAAAAAAATTAAATATTAATAGATATAGCATGTATTACTAGGGATTTTAGCAACTAAATTTTTTCTAGAGTAATACATGCATAACCAATTAACTAGTGTGGCAAAATGACAAAGTTCAGGTCATAATGATCACCAAATTCAACATGACAAGGTCAATATCATTGGTATTGACCATAAAAAACCATGAAGAAATTACATCTATGGGCTGAATGAGCTTATGAGATAGTGCTATTTTCATGTATTTTTAGTGTTACAATTGTGTTATGATGTTATAGCGTATTTAGCGTCATTATAAAGAAAATTTTATATAGCGTAGTGTTCGCCTCCCAAATACACTATAACCGAAATAACGCGCTATTTTTTTTCCATGCATTGTACTTTGACAGATTCTAAACCGCTGCAGGATACGCTTGCAGGAAATGACCCCAAACTTTCTTGGAAAATGGGCAATGCAAAGCCAAGTGTGCTGGCGTTTCTAATTGCTGGTCACAGAGGCAGCAGGCGTCATCCTGTGGCCAACCTCTCTTCCGAGTTCTGTATACTTACAAGTGATATCTGTATGTAGTTCTCCTCGGCCACAAGTAAAAAAGAACACACGCCTTCTCTGAAAGCGGCAGAGCGTCGGTCATCGTACATCCATGAATGGCTCATCTGTATCATACAAATATATATCAAACACAATCACGGTGCTAAAATTAGTACCGCGCGGTTTAAACGAGAAAATAGTTGCTAACCTTTTATTACACTTGGAAACAAAGATGAGCAAATTTAAGTGTGGCTCGGGCACCTCATATCATGTCTGTCTTGTGTGACCTAAACTCGTATCGCTCTAATGGACATTTCACCGAACACCTCAAGTGCATATTAACAAGAAAAAAAATAGCACAACACCACCTCTCCCACCAAGAAAAAAACAGTTGAGAGGGGGAGAGCGCTATGCCATATATATATGCCCAGACCACTAGTTCCGGTTTGAGATACAAAGTGGGACTAAATGGGGTGCCCGCAGCGAGCGGCAGGCCCCAGACCATTTAGTCCCGATTTGTGTCTTAAACCGGGACTAATGAGGTCTAACAGGCCGGGATCTATGGTTTGGGGTGGCTCGGGCCGTCCGACGCGGGCCATTAGTCCTGGCCCAACCACAGCCGGGACTAATGGCCTGGACGAAAGGCCTATTTTCTACTAATGGGTTTAGATCAGCGGCAAAAAGGAATAGGATAAAAAACATCCCTCTAAAAACATCCGATAAAATTGGAACGAGAAACAGCTGCACTAAACAGCCTTCCTAGTGGTTTTACATCGCCAGCCTCAGTATCTCAGAATCGTCTCTCATCAAACCAGCCACAGCTGCGGCCGTTGCAGATTGATCCTGGAATATTCTTCTGCCTCTTTCTTTCCATATTGCCAGAAAGTGTAGACAGACCAACTAATGTTTGCCTTCTTTTGGTCATCCATCCTTCCTTCCTCGGCGAGCTTTAATCCATCATTTGCTAATTGACCTTGTACTCAACAGATTCTGAACCGCTGCAGGATATGCTTGCAGGAAATGACCCCAAACTTTCTTGGAAAATGGGCAATGCAAAGCCAAGTGTGCTGGCGTTTCTAATTGCTGGTCACAGAGGCAGCAGGCGTCATCCTGTGGCCAACCTCTCTTCCGAGTTCTGTACTACGTTTTACAAGTGATATCTGTCTGTAGTTCTGTACTACGTTTTCACAAGTTGTTTTTCTCCATCAGTAAACCAAAAAGCCCTAACTCCCTGCATAGATCCATGACGAGCAAGCTCATGTGCGGCGCCATTGCCTTCTCGAGGACAATGTTGGAATGTTGCCATGCCTACCATCGATCACCACCGCACTCATACCTCTAGACTCCGAAGGGGTAAAGAACAGCTTGAACCACCTTCAAAGAATCAGATCCGACCACCAATAATCGATTGGGCACCAAATTCTTCAGCAAGTTTAAGTCATGCCAACAGCGCTGAAGCCTCCATTGACACAGCATAATGGCCAGGGCATTGTAATCACAGGCAGGAGCAATAAAATAACTTCCAGCATCTCGGATAACTTCGCCAGATGCACCACACCCCAAATTGATGTCAAAAGCGCGGCATGGACATTCAGTTTGTAGACACCCGCGACCGGCGTCATCCATCCTCCTCTTCACATAGCATTCCCCTGAACCTTTGAGTTTAACACCATTAGCCAAAATTCAAAAATATTAATGACTGGCACCGGCTCCTTGTTTTTGATTTATCGCTTCGACCACCACAAGTACCAGCACGTGATCATCACCGTTTCTACAAAGTGTTCGATATTGCATGTAATACCTCCAGGTGTAGGAGCAGTATATCGAATATTTCATCAACGGCCATATTTTTTATTAACGACCACTTTTGCCTTCGTTAATTTTCTGTGGGAGCGGTACCAAATATATTTTATATCATCGATAGCCATCAATTTTTTATCAGTTTGATGGTCTTTATTACTGACCAGTTGTAATAACTACAACTACCAATTTAATGATCACAAGAATTTAGCAACACGTGACTCGAAGAATTAGCCAGCATCACTGTCGTCCCCCAGCAAAACTGACCTATGGTTTGCTTGCGAAACAATGATTCAAGATACCAAGCTTGCCAGATATGTTGGTCTTTCTAGGGTCTTCTCAAGTGAGAGCTGCTTGAGATCATATCGTGGTTGGGAACCGCTTGAGATAGTATCACTAGTAAATAATAGTGCAAGATTGTTTCGGCTCAAACTGATATTCAGAACGCAGCGATTCTACCATGGCGCATGCTTCCCGGGCTTATCTGCACCGTCCTTATAATGTTTGAGATGCGTATTGTTTATTTTACAGCAACAACCTTTAGAGTATCAAACTGTACATTGCCTATCTCGTCTCCCTATAGGAACTAAAGTGGACTGGTCCATCTTTTTCCCTTCTCTCTCCTTATCCTCTCCTCTCTCAGATCCCTTCTCTGTATCCAACCGCACCACCGCCCTCCGCCGCTCCGCCGAGTCCCTCCCAGGCCACCCTCCTCCTCTTTGACGGCTCGGTCAACCAGTCTCTACCATGCGCTCGTTCAGTACGCCCACATCGTTGGCCGTCTCGAGACCGACGACGACGAGGTGCTCAACATCACCGTTCCGGCGAGGGTGCCGTTCATGGCGGAGACGGCAGAGTGCGCCATGGGTGAGGGACGGTGGCGCGGTGTTCCTGCCGCTGCTACTGGTGGTCTGGAACTTGAATAATCAGTTCCTACCGCTGCTACTGTTGTGGCAGATTTGTTGCATGATTGGTGGTCTGGAACTTGAATAATCCCTCCCCATTTATCTATACAGCCCATGAGAGTGCGCCACGAGTTCATGCTCTCTAAACAGCTCCCAATCCCCAATCCTGGTTCAATTCTTGGTATTAGTTAAACCAATTTGTCTATATGTCTTTGGTTCTTCGGTTCCTGTCTGCATAAATGGGAAATAGGAAATAATTTCTGAATTTCTGTTCATTTGCCTGTGAGATATTTGCTTTAGAATCGACTTGGCTTGATATTAAGTCCAGCAGTTTTTGTTTTGCAAAGCATCTAGATATAAATATTGGATTTGATCTTCCATTTTTTCCACTTCGATCTGCTCCCATTTGTTCGTTCCTAAGGGTACTTTATGTAAAAGGGCAGGGACTTGCTGACATAAAAGGGATATAGACCAGGGTGTTGACTGCAATATGCAAAAGTGGTGGCACAAACTCGATGCACAGGTTAGACGTCCAAGATAAGCCCGGGACGTCCACCTATATGTAGAGTTGCATTTTTGTGATATTCACCCCTGCTGTCCAGCGAGCCGGGTCCTGTTGCGGGCCAGGAAGAAAGATTCCATATCACGGACGGGTGTACCCTGCGTCGCAATAAGGTGGATCGCGTGCATGTTGTGGGCCCTCCGTCAACAGACGCGATGTGGACTGGCTCGTGAGAGGATTCTACGATAGACCTCACTTTTCTTTGGGTGCGGGTCCACCGAGAGACGATTTGGTGTCGTAGGCTCATGCCGGTTGCGGTTTCTCACGGGCGTGCGATTCGCGAATACTCGATGTAGCATAGTGAGCCCATGACGGCCACAATTTTTGCGGGCATGAGCTGTTGCCTGCCAAAACCCACCGGCGAGCAGCGACGAGCAACACGGAGAGCCGGGAGGCTCAGATTTCAGTGGGCCACTGGTCCCTCGGTGACGGCAGAAAAGCTCCGCGACACGTCTGGCTTGGAGAGCGTGCCACGACCTATACAGTCGGAAGGTGAAGGATTGCTCCGTTGATTTCGCATGGTAAACAAGTATCGTAAAATTGAGCCGTAATCGGCTCCTGGTTTCTCAGAATCGGCTCCTAAAGCCGATTGCCCCATGGTTCTGCGTTAGATTTATGATAACATGGGGTTTTGCTTGATCACTACAAGTTAAATCGATCTACGATAGTCTAATGTTTTCACCACGTAATCGAACGCCCTACGCGTGATTGAGCTGCACGCATACAAAGATGAAGAATATTAACCCTAGAGGAGGCCTAATAACCAACGTAAAGCCAATTAGGAACATCTTCTAGAACGAATAAGCCACGTCCTTATGCATTCTTGGATCGTTCAACCCGTTTGTAAGACCCGATTACGTAGATATTAAACTAAACCTTGGCGAACAAGGCACAACTATAACAGATCGAATCGACTAAATAAAGATCAAGCAGGTGCTACCCTTGCACTTTGGGAAAAGGTGCAAGGGTAGCGAGATAGCTAGAGGTAGCATAACTCGACGATAGTAATGAAAAAACACGATGCTAGCCTCAAACAATCTATGATAATGGTATTACTCGTCATCAACAACGCTTGACGAGTAAAACCGTGTAACGATAGTAGAATCGCCTAGATCGCAAGATGCGATCTAGGCATGGCACTTACCCGAAAGAAACCCTAGAAACAAGGGGTGGCGATGCGCCGAGATTGTGTTTGTTGTGAACGTGGTTGTCCTCTTCTTTCAATAACCCTAGGTACATATTTATAGTCCGGAGACTCTCTACTTTTTAGAATAACTCTACAACTCTATCTCTACCTAAACATAAACGGAACCTAAACAAACACGAAACCTACTATGATACAAGATACACGGGCAATTTAGCCCAAACCCACGCACTAGGCCGATCCAACAACACGTTGAATATATGTATCTTTCAAGCCCATCTTGATCACGGCCCATCTCCGTCTTTGGCCAAAATACGGTGATAACACATGCCCCCCTGGTTTTGGCAATGATAATTCCAAAACCACTCTGTGTGTTTTTTCTTCTTCTCCTCCTTTTTTATCGAGTCGGCGCGTGTATCGCGTGGCGTAACAGAAATCACGCTACCCCTTCATCATGATGCCTGTCTTCTCAACTCAAGCGATTGCATGATTTGACGATTTTGGCAGTGTAACTGGGAACCTATGGCATTGAACCGCTCTCCACTATTCCCTTATTTAAATTCGCTGAGCAGTTCACAATCCCCATCTTCCTCCGTTGCGAAAACCCTTTTCCTTCGCCGAAAAACCCTCTTTCTTGCCATGGCCTCCTCTGCTTCCTCGTAGCGTCTTCCCATGCCTCCAACTCGATTAGCGACGAGAGCCGACGCCAGAGCACTCACCGCCTGGCAGATAAGATTTTCGCCCCACGATGGTGGGACGAAGGGATCGATTTCCGTCTGGTCGAGGACGATGTGTCCTCGATCGACGGTGAAGAGAGCCTGATTCCTCGTTGAGGCGGGAACCGGAGAAGAGCAGCGACGCCTGGTCGTGGGCGGCGTCGAGTCCTCCGACGAGGAAGAAGAATCGGAGGAGGACACCTCCTCGCAGTATCCGCTGACGGCGCTTCAGCCGGGTCCATGAAGACACTCAAGATGACGAGGAGGAAGAGGTCCTCGCTGGTTTCTTCAAAGCGGCAATGAGGATGATGCTGGCGAAGGCCGAAGACAGTGAAAGAGGCGGCGACGACAAAGGATTTATCTCGCCTTAGATTAGGAACCAGAGCAAGATGAGTAGGCTCCCTTTGTAATCATCGCCCTTTGTAAGCAATCATCTTTTGAATGAATGAAAATCTATTTCCCAAAGATTGCCTTGTCCGCCCCTGATCTTGCCGATAGCCATGATAGGTCGATATCCTAGAAGTCGATGATACTGCATCGGCTCTCAACATACTGCACGCATACAGTGAAACAAGTCAAATCAAAGAGCCGATGACTATCCATCGGCTTCTCCCAAAAAAAACGCGTGTGGTCAAACTTTGGTCGCATCTTTAGGCATATTAAAACGGCCACTTCTTGATTTCAAACGATGACCAACCTTTCTCAAACAAAGCACCCAAATCTCCAATTGCCCATCAAAAACGTGCTGCACAAACGACCCGATGACAAGTAAAGATGAAGATGACAAACGAGATTGCCGAGGTGGATCGTGTCCATCTTTGGCGCCCTCCGCACGAAGCATTTCTTCAGCAGCTTGTATGCGCGAACTGGCACCTGTTCGTAACACGTGTGAACCTCTAGAGTCGATGACCGTGCATCGGCTATATATTTTGTTTTTTTTATTCGGCCGATTTTCAGCATCGGCCCATATTTTTTATCGTCCATCGTTTCACGTGCCTTTACCTAGCCGATTTCATGTATCGCCCTCAAGTTTTCTTGTCCAACATCCCACATGCTTGGGAAATATTTTTTGAGATGTTGTCCGATCGCCTTACAGAATTTTACTCCATCCAACTGCTCGAGCATGTATGCGTTTCCTCTTAAAACTTGGTCGACCTCCCTGCAGGACCGTGCCAATTTGGAGACCATTTACCATATGTTGCATCCTTAGTCCCCAAGGGCAACATGACTTCCCATACCGATCACCAACGTGGAACTCCTTTGGCTTCACTTTCTTGTTGTATGCACGAGCTACCTTGGCCTTGTTCTCTTTGATTTTCTCCAGGACCATAGCCCGAGCTCGGTTAAATCCTCCACATCACACTCATCGTGGTTGCGTTCTTCAGTTGTTAGATCGTCACTGAAAAGTGACGCGTCTCGATCCAGCCGTAATTTCCCAAGGTAGGACGCTTCTTGTCCATATACTAGATGGTAGGGTGAGGTTTTATTGCTCCATGGCATGACATGCGATAAGCCCATAACGCCCCGACAAAACCTCGTACAACGCCTTGGGTGCTCATCGACTTTTCTCTTGATCGCTTGATGAGGCTCGTTGACGCTCTTGCCCATTTGCTTGAGCATAGTATGGAGATGATCTAATCACTTGATCCCCATGTCCTCGCAGAATTTTCTAAACTCGAGAAATAAAGACCGAACCTCCATCGGTCGTGATAGTTTGGGAATCAATCTATGGATGACATGTTCTTTCACAAAATTGATAACATCCTTGAGTTCTCGACTTCATTGGGACAGCCTCCACCCATTTTGTGAAGTAGTCGGTGATAGCCAGAATCCACATGGTTCAGAACACCCTCGATCGGGCCTATGCAAGTTTGAGCAAAATTCGCCAAACCCATAGAAACGATTCAAAGGTCACCAGCACTTTCGTGCGGTGGAAACGGAAGTAATAACATTACACAACAGGTCCTCGATGGGACCCACAAACAGATATATATAAGCGACTCCATGAGTCAACAGATATAATATACAAAGATCCAAATCACCTTGAAAACGATAGAGCGTCCAGCTACGGACAAGATGCAAATGGGCTAAGAGCCCTGAAGAATAACCAATGGCGTCCATAACCCTGCCGAGGCCAAGCCGGAAGGGTAACCCTGCTAACGGCCGATCTCAAAACCTGCTTAAACAAAGGGGTGCCGACAAAGGGCAAAGGAAAGAAGGAGCGTCGATCGAGGCCGACAGCGAGGCTAGAATTCGCGGTCCTCGCCTACATAGGTATGGTGGATCGAGCGGCAAAGATGCACTAAACAACCTATAGAGACTCGACACCGGCGGTTATCGAGGGGTGAGAATGACCTATTCGGATCCAACCTGAAGCTACCACCAAACAAACCCATCCTGGCGTTTCCCCCGCGTAACCAAACGAGGAAGTCAACCGAGGAACTCACACAGTTGGCAGTTTTACTTATTCAGTTATAGTTGCGGCACTTTACTAGTCAGGTTTAGATAATCATCCTGATAAAGTAAGCAGTGGGCACTTTTAATTAACCATTCCGTTTTAGTGGCAACACTTACTAGTCAGATACATTTAGCATGAGATAAACCCAAAACCCAGCAGTTGTTGGTACTTTACTTAGCCATTCCGTTGTAGTGAAGCTGATTACGAATCATATCGGAAACGAGTCAATTTAAAACAGTAAACTTTAGTTATAGTTGTCTATGATCAGACACTGTGCTCCAAGTCGTCCATATCCGCGGACACGGCTTTCAGAAAGTTTTACCCGGCCGGGGTGCACCAATAGCAACACACGCTCGATCAACCTCGGAAAAACCAAATCAAAACCCAACGAGGCTTTCACGACTGAACAATCACAGGATTCAGAAATATTTCGGGGCCACCTTAAGTAGATCCCGCAACGGCCAATGACTCGAGACGGGCTCAAGGTTTGGGTATCTGCCAGAACGACTGGAACCCGAAAGTGTGGCTGGGCTTGTCGACACCATGAATCGTGTCCCGATCCTAAAGACAGTGCCCTTCGCACAATTTAAATACAGAAGTAGCATGGCATAAGTACAGGATAGTAAAACACCTCAAACTAGTTTGGCCCCAAGAAATAAGATGAATCAAGCTCGCTCGGGGTCCCATATACCTCGGATGTGGATAGCGCAAAAATAAGGAACAGTATCAAGTACTCGGGTCTTACGGGACACAAGTGGGCGTTCGAAAACAAATATTTTCTATCACCCACCGATGCCTCCTGCTTATTTCAATTTTAGTTGTTAAACAGAAATTAAAGTGACGATAAGTAAAACTAGCATCATCTCCAACATCAACATGCGGCAATACATCAACAATCGTGGCATTTGATAACACGCGACAACACTTGAGCAAGCGACTACGCATAAGTCCAACTATCATCCAAACAATGTAATAGGATGTGTCCAAGGCAATATAGGGCTGCACGGTATATTCCGTGCACGTACTAAAGCATCGCAACACAGATAGCAAAAGATCAACAGGAGGGAAGTAAATACTATAAAAGTAAGATAGGTAGAAAGGGGGAGATGCTCGCCTGAAAACATTGTCGAAGGTTCAACCGAAGATCGGGGCGAAGCTCACATCAACTCAACGGCCTTATCCGCGAAGAAGCAAAACACTAGAATAAACACCGGATGCAATATTTAATACAACGGCAGAAGATCGGCATGATGCATGTATGATGAATGACATGGCAAAGATGCGATGCAATTAGGTCAGATTAGGCGGAACCGGGGTCCCGACAATTAATTAAATGGTTCAAGTTGTTTAGCTACCCCGCAATTTAAATGTTGTTTAGCAATGCAACAGATAGAACCGGTGCGCTACACATGTTTAAATGAGGCCAATATAAGGTTAGATTTGCCCGCATATGGGCCCCATATTTAATTATTAGGTGAATCGGCATAAGGCCCCCAAACCACATGATATGGATGCAAGATGACGATTAAATATGCAACAAGTTGTTATGTTATAAAATAGGGTTCGAGGGAAAGGGGTCACACATCAGAGGGGGCTCGACGATCTTGGGTTCCGGGGTTCGGGGTTCGACAGGGTCCAGGGTCCGGTCTCGGGTCCAGGGTTCGACGGACGCGTTCTCAGATAACGGGGGTAGTTCTTGTCGCTTTCGCGATGGTCGGCCATGTTGTCGGTCCTCTCGTTCGGGTCGAAGCACTTGTCGCAACGGGGTTCTCGGTGTCCGGGATGAAGTACTCGGCGTCTCCGCGTCGGCGATCTCGGCGTATCCCTGGCGTGGTCCTTGTCGGGGTTCTCGGCTCCGGGCGCCGGAGTCGGCTTCGGGGTGAAGAACTTGGTGTCCGGGCGGAGTGCTCGGGGTTCGACATCGGGGTCATCCGGGTTCCATGTCGGAGATCTCGTCGAGGGTCTTGAGTTCGGAAGCACTTGAGTGGCATAGCCCTCGGGTTATCGGGTCCGGGGATCTTCGGGTGCCAAGGTTCTCTCCGCTCCAGGGCTTCACGGCGCCGAAGAACTTGGTGTGGCCCTTGTTGGTACTCTGTACGTCTTGCAAGGACGCGCGGGCGGCCAAGGCGCTCGCAGCAGCGGCCGCGGATGCAACGTGGGAC
Source organism: Avena longiglumis (assembly GCA_030063025.1). Lineage (NCBI taxonomy): Eukaryota > Viridiplantae > Streptophyta > Magnoliopsida > Poales > Poaceae > Avena > Avena longiglumis. The sequence continues at coordinate 76,667,851 of CP125978.1, forward strand.
GGTCGGCGGCACGGGGCCGGGCTCCGGCGAGGTGAGCTCGGGGCGAGACCGGCGGCGGGCAGCGGCGTTGGCGGCGGAGAGAGCCCTTGAAGAAGCGCCTTGGCGGCAGCGGCGGCGGCGACCAAAACAGCGGCGGCGGGCCGGGTGCTCTGGAGGCGAGGGCGCTGAGGGGAGCGGCGTCGAGGCTGCAGCGGCAAGCCGGAGGGAAGCGGCCTTGGCGGTGGTTGGGTGGTGGCCAGCGGCGACGAGCAGGGGCGCTTGGCTCGCATGGTTACAGCGGAGGAGGTTTGCTCGGGGCAGCGGAGGAGGATGTGGCGGCGCGTCGGGAGGGCGGCTCGGCAGCGGGCGGCGAGCGAGCGACAGCAGCGGCGGCCCAGCGCGGGCGGAGCGCTGGGGTTGGGATGGGTGGGCGGCGAGCAGCCGAGGCGAGGAAGGCGTAGGCGGAGAGGCGGGGAGGAAGCTTGCCGGCGGGTGCGGACGGGACGGGAGGATCGTGAGGGCGGCGAGCAACGGAGGAGGAAGAAGGGCATCGGGGTGGAGCGGTTGTGGTGGGCCAGGGTAGCGGATGGGGAGGTGTCTTGAGGCCACGGGGTCCCTTGAGCGTGCGTGCGTCTTTGGTGAGGCGGTAGCGTGGTGAGGCTAGCTGGGGTAGGTGGGATCCGTGGGGAAGGCTGTGTGGTGTGTGTGAGTCTTGAGAGGGCTGCCTAGGTGGCATAGTGGGATTGGTAGGTAGGCTGGGGTTCGGTGTGGCGGTCTAGGATAGGTGGGGGTGATGTGGATGGGGTGTGTGGGTAGAGTTTCGGTAGAATAGGTTTTAGATGGCTGGACCGATTTCGTTTATGGGGTGGTCGTTGGTCATTTGGCCCGCTTCGCCCCACTAAAAATAATACATATTTTAATTTGTTTAATTGGGCGTTTGCAAACGCTCATGCCAAAACAAAATAACCGGAGACCGGTTTGGGTTTTGATTTAAGGCAGGCGTTTTAGAAAACAAAAATAGGTTTTCGAAATTAGTTTTGGCACACAACATATGATGATGACGATGCAATGCACAAAATCGACGCGATTTTCTAGTAGTGGTTTTGCGGGATGCCACATGGCCTTTGCTTGATGGAGGATTGATTTTGCCGATCATGTCCATGCCCCAACCTCGGAATGGCCAAGGCTTGATGATGGGGTTCATTGCTGACGCGGGTACCATCTGGATTTTTCCAAATTTCTGACATGCTTGACACCCTTTGTAGTAGTTGAAACAGTCCTCAAGCATGGTGGGCCAATAAAACCCTGATCGCCTGATCAACCATTTCATCTTATGAGCCGATTGGTGAGTTCCACAGGCGCCTTCGTGTACTTCGTGTAGGAGCTGATTGGCCTCGGTGACCCCCATTTGAGCAATAGCCCTTCCAGAGTCTGTAAAACATGTCATCCCCAATAAGCACGTACTTCATGGCTTTGTACCTTATCCGTTTAGGTGCCCCAGCGAATCTTTCAAGTAATTGAAGATATCGGCTCTCGATCGTCCTTCGAACTGCATCGACGTCGGCTCCTTCTACCACGTCCTTGTATCCACGAAGCCATCTGCAAGATCGTTCGCCTCGGTATTCTCGCGAACGTGGGATCCAAGTGAAGTTTCACGAATTGCGTCATCAGCTCGCGGCAGTGCAGCCATAATGGGAAGAGGGACTCGCTCGCACTTGTAGTCCTCCGTGAGCTGGGAAAGCACCAACTTGGAGTCTCCAAAATTTCCCGCTTCGCTCCGGCGAGGAGTAACTCCATCCCTTGCATATCGCCTCGTGCTCGGCTACATTGTTGGTGCGAGGTAGACAATCGATGGAGAAGGAAAATGTTGCCCAAGGCGACACGAGTAAAATGCCGATGCCGCAGCCATCGTCACAAACTGATCCGTCGAAAACATAGCCCATGCTCTTATGGACCGGTGCGGCTATGTTAGTGTTGATCCTTTCAGCGATAAGATCAGCCAGCGCCTGTCCCTTAACTGCTTTCGCGGGTTGATACCGGATGTCAAACTCTGACAATGCAAACATCCATTTGCCCAATCGGCCTTTTAACATAGGAGCCGGCAGCATGTGCTTTATGACGTCTGATTTGCATATGATGATGATCTCTGCTGATAGCAAAATGTGGCGCAACTTGGTGCAGGTGAAAAACAGGCAGAGGCACAACTTATCGATATCAGGGTACCTTGTCTCTGCGTCCAGCATCCTCCCCTTATGTAAAAAGCGACTCGCTCAACCCATCATAAACTTGCACCACTACCGAGGCGATGGACGTGTCACCATCGACAAGTAAATGTAGAACGGCTGTCGCCGAGGTGGAATTACATCGGCGGCTTTGTCGATATTATTTGATCTCGTCAAAGGCTCGTTGTTACGCCCACCGGAATTCCTCGTCAGATTTGATTTTTACTAGTCCCATGAACGGCTCAATCCTTCCTGACAGATTGGAGATGAATCGTCTGACGAAGTTGATCTTGCCGATAAGGGACTGCAGTTCTTTCTTCGTGGTGGGTGGCTTCATTGTCCGCACTGCCTCCTGACTTTTCAGGCCGATCTCAATTCCGCGTTCATGGACCAAAAAACCCAAGAACTGACCGGCCGTCACCCCGAAAGCACACTTCTTTGGATTCATCCGTAGGCCGAATTTTCTTGTTCGGTCCAGGACGCGTTGCAGATCGTCCAAGTGTCCGTGCGCTGAAGCAGACTTGACCACCACGTCATCGATGTAGATTTCAACCAGTTTGCCGATCAGATCATGAAAAATATAATTCATGGCCCTTTGGTACGTGGCGCCGGCATTTTTCAGTCCAAACGTCATGACTACATATTCAAACAACCCCACGGACCCTGGGACTCTGAATGCAGTCTTGTGTATGTCTTCTGGAGCCATGAAGATCTGGTTGTACCCGGCATTGCCGTCCATGAAGCTCAAAATTTTATGACCAGCTGCTGCATTGATTAATGTTTCTGCCACCGGCATCGGATACTCATCCTTTGGGGTAGCTCTGTTGAGATCTCGAAAATCTATAGCAACACGCCATTGGTCACCCTTCTTCTCTGTGTGCGATACTAGAAATCCACTCGGCATACCCGCATGGTCCGATCAACTTGGCGTCAACATTTTCTCGACCTCTTTCTTGACTTCTTCCGAATTTGGCCTTCATTTGTCGTGCTCGCTGCTGAAACGGCGAAATCCTTTTTGAGCGGAGCGATGCTCGATGATGCTCTGTCCAACCCAGCATCTCCGTGTAATCCCAGCGGCTAATCTGGATATTGTTTCAACAGGCTATCATCGGGCCCGCAGACTCGGCTCTAACTTTACGGCGATAAATGTTGGTCGTGGCTTATCCCGGGACCAATGTCGATCTCTTCTAGCTCATCGGCGGATGTAAACCCATACCCTAGCTTTCCGTCACTGTCAAATCGACGCTAAACACGGGGCAAGCGGTAGGTGAGGACAACAAAATAATTTGGGCGATCGCTTGAATCGGCCCCTTTCTGCATCAGTCAAGGACGGTTTACACCTTATTATTTTACGGTGGCGAGCATCTCTGCTACGACTACATGATGCTTGTCGTATGATCGCTGCTTTTTATTTTTGTGGCCGATCGCAGGGATCGGCCGTACCACGGATGATCGTGGGCTTTTCTACTCTGTAAGGCCAGTGGATAAGACCAGCCTCACCCCATTTTTTGTAGCTTCAATACGCTCGCAGCCGTCTAGATTGATTCCAGAGATCGGCTCTTGGTCTTCTGCTTCCCAGACGTTCATGCCAGCTATGGAGATCTCGATAGAATCGTCTGCGTGGATGACCTCCACGTCGTCTCCATCCCACTGGATCAGGCACTGGTGCATTGTGGACGGGATGCAGCAATTAGCGTGAATCCAATCCCTTCCTAGCAAGACAGTGTAAGTGCTCTTGCTGTCTACGACGAAGAATGACGTGGGTACGGTTTTCCTGCCTTTGTCAAGTCACGTTCAGCACGCCTTGCGTGCCCGAAGACTGACCGTTGAAGTCGCTCAACGTGACGTTGGTTTTGATCAGATCTGCTGTGGAGTGTCCCAAACGTCGTAGCATGGAGTATGGCATGATATTGACTGCCGCTCCGGTGTCCACCAACATCTTGCTGATAGGTTGCCCATTGATGTAACCTCGCAGGTACAGGGCTTTCAGATGTTTGTAACCCTTCTCACGTGGCTTCTCAAAGATAACCGGCCGTGGGCGCGATAAACCGTGCCACGGGTAGCTCATCGGTTCTTGGCGCAGAATTACGGCGAATACGAACACCATGTTTGTGCCACCGATGTCTTTGCATCGGCTTTACGGTTGGGGCGCCACTCTTTCCTGGTCGGGCGGTCTTCCGTTTCCAAAGTTTGCCTCACTTTGACGGCCAGATCAGGCCGTGCTTTCTTTAAAGCGCGGAGATACTGCGCTTCAGCTTCCTCCAAGTTACGCAGCCGCTGCACTCTACGCTTCTGGGTGTGTCTGAGTCCGTCGGGGCACCACCTTGGACGGTGATACCTGTCTTCGGCCTTGTCATCTTTTGGCTCCTCGAGGTCTTCTGCTCGAGCTGACTCCTTGCGACGGCCCTGGGGCGGAAGAGGCCCTAGACGTTTGAATACTGACACTGGCCTCGTGTATTCCTTTTGCTGACCGCATTCCGGGCAGTTGTCGATTGTAGGCAATCGGCTCATCCCCGCGCCCCAGCAATACTTGAAGAAAGGACAATCCCAATGCCTGTCTGCGCCTTCCTTCTCTTTCGACGGTCCCCTAGCAAGGTGCTCATATCTTTCGTCTCTGTCGCGCCAGCGACGTTGGTCATACTGGCGTTCATACTTGTTAAGGAGATGCGTGGAATGTGGCTTCTGATATCGCACTCTCCTCACTTGTTCCTCTGTTAAGTACCGCTTGTCATTGTGGCTGGGCCGGTCGCATGGACTAGCCTCCTTTATTTCCTTGCCCCAAGAGCGACCACCGTCCTCCTTGTACGTGTCATGGTGGTACCTGCACTGCCATATTAACGCCGAGCGAGAAATCCAGCTTACGCCTCGCGAGCTTGTGAGTTCTACCATGTTGGCCGGAAATGGGTTTGTGTCCACTTTCATGGCGAACTGCCCAAGGATCGACGGCCTTGTTCTATCGCCATTTGGATTTGGCGTGCTCTTTGCACTCGTTGGTGGTGTGAGTGAACGAATGATGCCACTTGCGGTATGGTCTCCCGTTCATTTCCGAGCCGTAGGGATTTTGTGGCCTTGGTAACCTCCGCTTCTCCTTCAAAGCAGATCGAATATCTGCTCGGCTTTGCTTACATCAAGTCGAACCCTTCGCAGGCCCTTCTGTTTCACCCATTTGCAGGCCAGGATCGCCCGAGCCCATTCAGCTACGGCCACCTCCTGGTCCTGTAGGATCTTCTTCTTCATCGACCAGGCCTATCGGACGCTTGAATTTGTCTTGGTACAACTCGTGGCGTTGTTCATACATCGCCGTTCGGGCCATGTGCCAATGAGTTGTACTCTACCTGGAAAGCCAGATCCTTGATGGGTGCTGAGAGACCCAACACTGCCAGCTCGACTGCTTCCTTCTCGGTTAAGCGAGCCGAGTAACATCGGTTCTTGACAGTCCTGAAGCGCTGGATGTACTTTCTGATTTCTCACTGCCGCACTGCGCCAGTCTGCAATGCCAGCCTCGGTAGCCTTGAATGGTAATGGATGTGGAACTGCTCTTCCAGTTGCTTCCGGTATGAATTGAATCGGTGGTAGTGGTGTACCACCCAAAGGCTGGTCCTGTCGGAGATTGCGCAAAAATCTTACGCCGATCTGATCCGATGCCGAAATCATGCCTAGTTGTGCCAGGTATCGGCTTATGTGCTCGATCGAGCTCGACCCTTCTGACCCGCTGAACCTTGAGAACTCAGGGAGCTTATACTTGGGGGGCAGCGGAATTAGATCAAACTCGTTGGGGTACGGCTTTGAATAGCCGATTGTCCTTCTCTTCGGCACGAAGCCGAACTGGTCCCTCAGGATGGTACCGATTTGCTCCACTGTTTGAGCTGTAGGGGCTAGATTCTCATGACTTGTTCCAGTGGCATACTTGGCTAGCCACGCCTGTTTGTCAGCGTCCATCCCAGCCATCGCTGCTCCAGACACGCCTGCCCCTGAAGATCCTGCCGCAGAAACCCCTGCGGTTGCAATCTGTTTGGTGCGTGTCAGGCTATTGCAGTCCGGCACGTAGGCGCATATATATCCGTGTGGGATCTCCTTAGGTGGCTCAAACAGGAATTGGCAATCGCCTGGGTCGCCTCCAGCCTTGTAGACGACGTAAGCCGCTGCTCCTGGCGGTTCTGGAGCGGCAAGTGCGAACGGGAGCTGTGGCACTGTGGCGGTCTTTCTCCTGGTGAGTCCCTAAAGTAGGTCCCGACGGAGAGTACCGATGCTTCATGATCTCTGGACTACGCGTCTGCGACCCGCTCAAAAGCGTTCACGTGCTCTCGAATGGCGGTGCGTAGAATGAGCCACCATGTAGTTGACTTCTGTCGTGAGCTCAGTGCGCTCCTCCGAAGGAAGACAGATCCACCTCATTGAGCGCCCTGGGAGAACCCTTCCACGATGCCATGCTTACGGGTCCTCTCAAAAGAGCCGATGAGGTCTTCCTCGAGAGAGCCTTGATCTCGTGCTTGGCCTTGTGCTCGTCGGGTAGATCGTAAGTGACGGTCTGTTTCTCCATTGCAGCGTCGGATGTTGATGTGAGCGTTGTTGAATGTCCCACCGGTGCGAAATGTGTTGCTGCCAAAACCCACCGGCGAGCAGCGACGAGCAACACGGAGAGCCGGGAGGCTCCCAGGACTGCTGGTGGGCCCTGGTCCCTCGGGCGACGGCCCGCAAAAGCTCCGGCGCACGTCCTGGCTTGGTTCGAGGGCGTGCCACCTGACCTATACCGTCGAAGGTGAAGGATTGCTCCGATTGATTTCCTGCATGGTAAACAAGTATCGTAAAATTCGAGCCGTAATCGGCTCCCTGTTTCCACAGAATCGGCTCCTAAAGCCGATTGCCCCATGGTTCTGCGTTAGATTTATGATAACATGGGGTTTTGCTTGATCACTACAAGTTAAATCGATCTACGATAGTCTAATGTTTTCACCACGTAACTGGAACGTCCTACGCGTGATTGAGCCTGGTACGTACAAAAGATGAAGAATATTAACCCTAGAGGAGGCCTAATAACCAACGTAAAGCCAATTACCGGAACATCTTCTCTAGAACGAATAAGCCACGTCCTTATGCATTACTGGATCGTTCAACCCGTTTGTAAGGCCTGATTACGTAGATATTAAACTAAACCTTGACGAACAAGGCACAACTATAACAGATCGAATCGACTAAATAAAGATCAAGCAAGGTGCTACCCTTGCACTTTGGGAAAAGGTGCAAGGGTAGCGAGATAGAGGTAGCATAACTCGACGATAGTAATGAAAAAGCACCGATGCTAGCCTCAAACAATCTATGATAATGGTATTACTGCGTCATCAACAACGCTCAAGACGAGTAAAACCAGGTAACGATAAGTAGATCTGCCTAGATCGCAAGATGATCTAGGCAGCATATTACTACCGAAAGAAACCCTAGAAACAAGGGGTGGCGATGCGCCGAGATTGTGTTTGTTGTGAACGTGGTTGTCCTCTTCTTTCAATAACCCTAGGTAATATTTATAGTCCGGAGACTCTCTACTTTTTGGAATAACTCTACAACTCTATCTCTACCTAAACATAAACGGAACCTAAACAAACACGAAACCTACTATGATACAAGATACACGGGCAATTTAGTCCAAACCCACGCACTAGGCCGATCCAACAACACGTTGAATATATGTATCTTTCAAGCCCATCTTGATCACGGCCCATCTCCGTCTTTGGCCAAAATACGGTGATAACATGAGCCCATCAAGAGCCGACATGATGCCGTGAGCCCATGTTGGCCTCATTTTCTCGCGACCGTGGACCCGTCAAGAGCAGGCGTGGCGCCGTGAGACCATGCCAGCTGTGGTTTCTCGTGGTCATGGGGACCGCCAAGAGACGACGAGGCATCCTACGCTTTAGCCGCACGCGGGTTCTCGTGGTGGCTAGCCGAGCTAGCAGTGGAGGTGGCATCGGAAAGCATGAGCGTACGCATATTCTCACGTCTGAGAGACGAGCTAGCAGCGTAGGCTCTAGGCGTTAGCGTATTCTCGTGGGCTGATAGCACGCTGCTGGTAGCGTATACTCTAGATGGACGTGGGTTCACGCGAGGCAGTTTCGTGGGTCATACGTGCGTGGCTCTTTGCCTATAAGAGGGCACTTCGTCTTTGTGGTTTTTCATATAATATTAGCTGGTTTGGCTTACCTTCGCTGCATGTTGTACTAGAAGAGACACCGCCGACACCACCCCGAACGACACCTTTGCCATATTCAACACGTTCGGGATGGTGGCTTCGTGCTCTGTAGTACGATGGGAAGCGGAAGCGTGGGTTTATTCCTCCATACATACCCTGTAGCGATAGCCAACGCACTACACCTCGGCTACACGTGATCCAGCGATGTTTCTGGCATTAGGCTGGTAGCGCTTCTATGGGTTCACGCCAGCGATATGTCCACTCGCTGATTCTATGTTGCGACGTCATTTGTAGACAACTCCCTCCAGAAGTTGGAAGACGACACCCTCTTGAAGAAAAAAGACGACGCCATCTCGACAGAAGACGATGCCCCGGGTAGCATGCCAAATTTTCCTCACTCTGTTCGTCGCATATTTTTCGCCGCGAAAAGAGTGATGAAGAATCAGCCCGGACTTCCACTACAGGAATGGCGTCGTGTGCCGACGGCAGGGAGATACGCCTACGGCCAAAGGTCGGGGCCGTCGGCGTAGAACCGGGCCAGGCCAGCCCAGCTTCCGAACCCTCGGCGTACCGCAGCCGTCGGCGTAGCGGCACGTACGCCGAGGGTGACCGTCGGCGTAAACTTAGCCCTCGGCGTACGGGGTGGCCGCGTGGCACTAGTCAGGCCAGGCCGGTACATGCCCTAACGGCGTCAGCATTACGCCGAGAGCCGCTGTCGGCATAGGCTACGCCGACGGTCACCCTCGGCGTCGTCCTGCCTCGCCGGTGACCCTCGGCGTCTATGAACTTTTTTTCTTACCAAATTATTTGTATTTAATTAATTATTTAGGTTCTATTTTATCAATTGGATGGATTAAGTAGCCTCGAATAATAGTCTTCACGCCCACATAAAATGTCGAATCTTCTCACAAGTTGAGAAATTTGCATGTTTGTGTGTTATTATCACATGTGCATGAAATTTATATTTCACAAATTTTTGTGAAGTTGTTCAAAGATTCAATCACATGTGCCTGTCCCCCCTCGCATGCATGCGGAAGCGTAGGTTCCGGGCCCGTATGAGGGTGGAATCTCCCCGTCTAGGTGAAACCGGGTAGGATAGTGCCCCAACTTGTGAGCCAACATGGTTTGACATCACCCTATGACCTAAACAAACACAAAACAAGAGAGAGCTACTGGCTACTCCTGTCGGAGGAACGTCTAGGGGGGTAGACGATCTGAGTGTGCACAGAGATCAGGGTTTCGCCGAAGGAAGACCACGAGAACATCGGAATGAGATGAAAACTTGCATGTGCCCCTAGCATATGTGTGTGGGTGGGTGGTTAGAGGTTGGTATATATAGGTGCTTGCATGTGTCCCCTCGCATGCATGCGCCTAACCTAGGCGAAGGTTAGGGCCCGTGAGGGTGGAATCTCCCGTCGAGGTGAAACCGGTAGGATAGTGCCCCAACTTGTGAGCCAACATGGTTTGACATCACCCTATGACCTAAACAAACACAAAACAAGAGAGCTACGGGCTACCTGCCGAGGAACGCCTAGGGGGTAGACGATCCGAGTGCACAGATCGTGGTTTCACAAGGAAGACCACGAGAACATCGGAATGAGATGAAAACTTGCATGTGCCCCTAGCATATGTGTGTGTGTGGTGTGTGGTTAGAGGTTGGTATATATAGGTGCTTGCATGTGTCCCCTCGCATGCATGCGCCTAACCTAGAGGCGAAGGTTCCGGCCCAGATGAGGTGGAATCTCCCCGAGGTGAAACCGGTAGGATAGTGCCCCAACTTGTGAGCCAACATGGTTTGACATCACCCTATGACCTAAACAAACACAAAACAAGAGAGAGCTACGCCGGGCTACCTCGCCGAGGAACGTCTAGGGGGTAGACGATCCGAGTGTGCACAGAGATCGTGGTTTAAGGAAGACCACGAACATCGGAATGAGATGAAAACTTGCATGTGCCCCTAGCATATGTGTGTGTGTGGGTGTGGTTAGAGGTTGGTATATATAGGTGCTTGCATGTGTCCCCTCGCATGCATGCGCCTAACCTAGAGGCGAAGGTTCCGGCCCGTATGAGGGTGGAATCTCCCGTCGAGGTGAAACCGGTAGGATAGTGCCCCAACTTGTGAGCCAACATGGTTTGACATCACCCTATGACCTAAACAAACACAAAACAAGAGAGAGCTACGCCGGCTACTCCTGCCGAGGAACGTCTAGGGGGGTAGACGATCCGATGTGCACAGAGATCAGGGTTTCGCCGGAGGAAGACCACGAGAACATCGGGATGAGATGAAAACTTGCATGTGCCCCTAGCATATATGAGTGTGTGTGTGGTTAGAGGTTGGTATATATAGGTGCTTGCATGTGTCCCCCCTCGCATGCATGCGCTCTAACCTAGAGGCGAAGGTTCCGACCAGATGAGGTGGAATCTCCCGAGGTGAAACCGGTAGGATAGTGCCCCAACTTGTGAGCCAACATGGTTTGACATCACCCTATGACCTAAACAAACACAAAACAAGAGAGAGCTACGCTGGCTACCCTCGAGAGGAACGCCTAGGGGGTAGACGATCCGAGTGTGCACAGAGATCGTGGTTTCGCCAAGGAAGACCACGAGAACATCGGAATGAGATGAAAACTTGCATGTGCCCCTAGCATGTGTGTCTGTGGGTGTGGTTAGAGGTTGGTATATATAGGTGCTTGCATGTGTCCCCTCGCATGCATGCGCTCTAACCTAGAGGCGAAGGTTCCGGCCAGATGAGGGTGGAATCTCCCACGAGGTGAAACCGGTAGGATAGTGCCCCAACTTGTGAGCCAACATGGTTTGACATCACCCTATGACCTAAACAAACACAAAACAAGAGAGAGCTACGCCGGCTACCTCACCGAGAAACGCCTAGGGGTACGATCCGAGTGTGCACAGATATCGTGGTTTCACGAGGAAGACCACGAGAACATCGGAATGAGATGAAAACTTGCATGTGCCCCTAGCATATGTGTGTGTGTGGTGTGGTTAGAGGTTGGTATATATAGGTGCTTGCATGTGTCCCCTCGCATGCATGCGCTCTAACCTAGAGGCGAAGGTTCCGGCCCAGATGAGGGTGGAATCTCCCGTCGAGGTGAAACCGGTAGGATAGTGCCCCAACTTGTGAGCCAACATGGTTTGACATCACCCTATGACCTAAACAAACACAAAACAAGAGAGAGCTACGCCGGGCTACCTCGGGAGGAACGTCTAGGGGGTACGATCCGAGTGTGCACAGAGATCGTGGTTTCACGAGGAAGACCACGAGAACATCGGAATGAGATGAAAACTTGCATGTGCCCCTAGCATATGTGTGTGTGGGTGTGGTTAGAGGTTGGTATATATAGGTGCTTGCATGTGTCCCCCTCGCATGCATGCGCCTAACCTAGAGGCGAAGGTTCCGGCCCGTATGAGGTGGAATCTCCGTCGAGGTGAAACCGGTAGGATAGTGCCCCAACTTGTGAGCCAACATGGTTTGACATCACCCTATGACCTAAACAAACACAAAACAATAGAGAGCTACGCTGGCTACCCGCCGAGGAACGCCTAGGGGGGACGATCCGAGTGTGCATAGAGATCGTGGTTTCACGAGGAAGACCACGAGAACATCGGAATGAGATGGAAACTTGCATGTGCCCTAGCATATGTGTGTGTGTGGGTGTGGTTAGAGGTTGGTATATATAGGTGCTTGCATGTGTCCCCCCTCGCATGCATGCGCTCTAACCTAGAGGCGAAGGTTTCGGGCCCGTATAAGGGTGGAATCTCCCCGTCGAGGTGAAACCGGGTAGGATAGTGCCCCAACTTGTGAACCAACATGGTTTGACATCACCCTATGACCTAAACAAACACAAAACAAGAGAGAGATACGCTGGGCTACCCCTGCCAGAGGAACGTCTAGGGGGTAGACGATCCGAGTGTGCACAGAGATCAGGGTTTCGCCGGAGGAAGACCACGAGAACATCGGAATGAGATGAAAACTTGCATGTGCCCCTAGAATACGTGTGTGTGGGTGTGGTTAGAGGTTGGTATATATAGGTGCTTGCATGTGTCCCCCCTCGCATGCATGCGCTCTAACCTAGAGGCGAAGGTTCCGGCCCAGATGAGGGTGGAATCTCTCCGAGGTGAAACCGTAGGATAGTGCCCCAACTTGTGAGCCAACATGGTTTGACATCACCCTATGACCTAAACAAACACAAAACAAGAGAGAGCTACTGGCTACCTGTCGGGAGGAACGTCTAGGGTAGACGATCCAGTGTGCACAGAGATCGTGGTTTCACGAGGAAGACCACGAGAACATCGGAATGAGATGAAAACTTGCATGTGCCCTAGCATGTGTGTGTGTGGGTGTGGTTATAGGTTGGTATATATAGGTGCTTGCATGTGTCCCCTCGCATGCATGCGCTCTAACCTAGAGGCGAAGGTTCCGGCCCGTATGAGGGTGGAATCTCCCGTCGAGGTGAAACCGGTAGGATAGTGCCCCAACTTGTGAGCCAACATGGTTTGACATCACCCTATGACCTAAACAAACACAAAACAAGAGAGAGCTACGCCGGGCTACCCCGCCGAGGAACGTCTAGGGGGTAGACGATCCGAGTGTGCATGAGATCGTGGTTTCACGAGGAAGACCACGAGAACATCGGAATGAGATGAAAACTTGCATGTGCCCCTAGCATATGTGTGTGTGTGGGTGTGGTTAGAGGTTGGTATATATAGGTGCTTGCATGTGTCCCCCCTCGCATGCATGCGCTCTAACCTAGAGGCGAAGGTTCCGGGCCCGTATGAGGGTGGAATCTCCCCGTCGAGGTGAAACCGGGTAGGATAGTGCCCCAACTTGTGAGCCAACATGGTTTGACATCACCCTATGACCTAAACAAACACAAAACAAGAGAGAGCTACGCCGGGCTACCCCTGTCAGAGGAACGTCTAGGGGGGTAGACGATCCGAGTGTGCACAGAGATCAGGGTTTCGCCGAAGGAAGACCACGAGAACATCGGAATGAGATGAAAACTTGCATGTGTATCTATACACTAGGTCCTACACATGTGTATCTAAATGAATTTATTATTTTTTTGATATGTTTTAGTCTCTAGATATATGTGCATTTAATAAAAAAAATTGCCCTAGATACGCCGACGGCTGCCCTCGGCGTATGCCCGTCGTCATGCCAAGGGGCCCCGAAAAAAAACCTAGCTACATGACGCTGCCCTCGGTGACGCCTGGCCGTCGGCGTAGCCTTATCTCTTCCCCTACCCCGCGGCCCACCCCGGGCCACCCACTCACTCACACACCCTCTTCCCCTACCCCGCGCCCCTGACCCCGACCCTGCGCCGCCACCAGCTGCCGCCCACCGCCGCCGCCAACCGCCGCCTCCCTCCCCGACCCTCCCTCCCTCCTTCCTCCCTCCTCCCTGCCGCCAACCGCCACCAGCCACCGGTCCCCGAGCTCGGGGCCGCCGCCGCCAGCCCCCCTCTCTCCCTCCCGCGAGCGACCGCCCCCACAGCCCCGCCACCACCCCACGCCTCCCCACCGCCCCACCCCTCCCTCCCACTTCCCCCCCCCCCCTGCCCTGCCGCCACCACCACCCCGCCGCCACCCCCACTACCCCCCTTCCCCATAGCCCCGGCCGTCACCTCCCCACTGCCCCATCCCCGCCGCCTCCCCCAGTACCGCCGCCACCACCCCCACTACCCTGCGCCACCAAGACGCCCACCCCACCCCTCACTGCCCCACCCCCACTGCCCCGCCACCTCCCCCACTGTGCTGTGCACACCCACGTCTATCTCCGGCCCCGTCGCATCGTCTCCGGTGAGTAGCCCATCCCCGGCCCTCCCCCAGTAATTTTCTTATATCATGTACTTAAATAGCCAATGCAAAAAATACATCGCTTAATGCACTTCCATAGTTTATTAAGGAGTTCCTATGCTTAGATAGCTAACTGATAGTTTGTACTAATTGTAGATTGTGGTTAGTTTGTAGTAGTAGTTTATAGTCTGTAGTATGTAGTTTTTCTTATGTACTAGTAGTTTGTAGTAGTAGGTTGTAGTATCTAGATGAAATAGATGAAATTTGCAGTAGTAGGTTGTGGTATCTAGTAGTAGGTTGTAGTATCTAGTAGTAGGTTGTAGTAGTAGTTTATAGTTTGTATGTAGTTTTTCTTATGTACAATAGTTCATGTTTAGTAAAATAGATGAAATTTGATAAATATATGTTGTATATTGTATGTTGTTTATAGTTACCGGAGGGTGAGCGTGGGGAGTGTTTCGACGACTGGTCCCGAATCATCTTCTACGATTTGATCACGCTTCGATGGTGATAATCTGTTCGCCTCTCTTGTACCTAGGTTTTATTTTTGTGTCTAGATCACCAAGTCTGTCGCGTCACCTAGGCGTCATCCCGACCGTATTGCTACGACTTAATATGCATTAGTGGTCTCGCATATTTTGGACCGTAACGCTTATGGCTTTTATCGGACGATCAGGATTCGTAGTTGGGTTTGTTCTCCTGGCTCTACCTCGATTCGAGACAGATTTCGTGGCGCCTCGTTGTTCTCCGGATGCACATCCTCTTGGCTTTTGTCGAGACGTGTATCGGGAGAGCAGCGAGGTGCCGAAATTCTGCTGGATCGGGTAGAACCAGGAGAACTTACCCAATCTACGGATCCGCGGCTGTTAGGACCCTCTTTCCTATTGGACATGTAGGTTGATGA
This sequence comes from Avena longiglumis, assembly GCA_030063025.1. Classification (NCBI taxonomy): domain Eukaryota; kingdom Viridiplantae; phylum Streptophyta; class Magnoliopsida; order Poales; family Poaceae; genus Avena; species Avena longiglumis. The sequence goes on from CP125978.1 coordinate 76,682,957, forward strand.
ATGCGTAAAATATGAAGCATTTAATCTCCTGTTTGATATAAAATGTTATATTTGTTGTTTGTCTCCCAACAAAGCGTAAGAGGATGGCTGATAATGGGTGGATGTACAAAGGCCGTATTAGTGCGACTAATAAAATGTATCGATTGGGTACGGAACACTCATTTGTTAGTGAATGAGTTAGCGTGGTTCAAGGCAATGGTTCGGGCACTTTGTCCTCGCGCCATTGCACTAAGCGTGTCGTCGGGGAAAGGATGACATGTACAAACACCTTACGCAATATGGGTACATGTCTAACTATGTCACGCAAGTCGACTTTGCTCGACGAACGTGAGGTGAGGTGATGCGCCGGCTCAATGGCAATGAGCACGATGGGATTAGAAACATGCTAGATGATCTTATCGATGCCGACCAGCCGCCGAATTCGCCACCTCCACGGGAGGAATCACCGTAACCGGAGGAACCGCTAGAACCGGAGGAACCGGAGCCAACCGCAAGGCCTTCCTTGATATGATGGTCATGGCTAAGAGGCCTCTGTGCGAGGGTGCAAAGATTTCTCAGCTCGATGCCATCTCTCGGTGTCTAGCCGACAAGTGCCGATTCGCCACCCGTTCTCACTTTGAAGCTAATCGAGAACATGTGGTAACATGTTGCCGAAGGGCATTTCGTTAACAATTTTGTATTGAGAGAGAGTTTAAGTATATTCGAAGATAATCGGAAACAAAGCCAAGATTGAAGCATGCATAGTGAAGCAACATGCCTTCGGAGATGGCGACGCCGCGACAACCCATCGCCCGATGATGTTCCCACTATGCATAACCCGTCTCTCGTTACAATGTCGACCTGCCCAAGAATGACCCCAATCTCGAACTATTCCAATTTCCGTGGCAAGGCGGTAAAGGACTAAAATATAGGTTGTCAAGGAAGAGAAGGATTGCATAATGCTCTATGTGCTTATGAACATGAAGGAAGTGGTCGATTTCATTAGGTAAAATGGTGAACACCCTATTTCTCTATGCAGCTAGTAACTCGGTCTCCGTCTAATGCTTATTTTCTCCTTCTTAGCGATTTCACGGATGAACAAAGGGTGGGACCGATCGATCCTCTCCCATGGAGTTGGACACTCTCTTGAAAGAGGGTGCTCCAAATAAAAAAACTTTGTGTCCTGGTTTATGGAAAAGTAATTTCTAACCTGTCCTCTTACCTTGCAATATGTGACTTGTCGCTCTTATTCCACGTAACTACTGAACTCAACAAATTCCTCTTGTACCAGAGGGAGCTGATCCCAACGTTGAGATGTCGATGAGCTGAAATGTGTTTCCCAAGGTTGTAACAATGTCGCCATGAAGTATGAGAAGTATGATGTGAATGGGTTTCGCTTCCATACGAGACGCACTGAAAGGGCGACCAATGCAAAACGGTAAATAGGGTGTTCACCAAAGGAGCCGATTCCCTTGATTACTACGGAAGTTTAGAGAATGTATACGAGCTGACCTTCAATCGCATTTAATGTCGAACTCAATCTTGTTGTGTTCAAGTGCCACGGTTTGACCCAAGGGTGGACCGAGAAGTACCCTTCCATTGGGTTAGTTGAAGTTAGGCCTTCAACCACCTATAGCGGAGCCGACGTCTTTGTTGTTGCTCACCAAGCCAACCAAGTTTATTATTTGCCCTACCCATGCCGAGCGGAACCTGTGGCTGGAAAGTCGTGTTCCGGTATCGCCACATGGTAACCTACCGATTCCCTCCGAGGACGATTACAACAACATTAACCCTTTAACGTGCGAGGAATTTTCTATCAAGAGCAAGAGGACTTGGACACTTTGATTTAGAACCGTTGATCTTGAGGATCTTGGGAATGATGTAGAAACTCGGGTGAGTCAAGGTGAATCTACATGACATAAGTATGCTCGAGAAGCTCCATACCGAGAATGACAACGATGATGAGCCTACACCCTTCGATGAGAATCCAGATTTCTACTCAAAAGATAGTGATAGTGAGAATGAGAATGAGAATGTGAATGAGAATGAGAATGAAAATGATAGTGAGTATTTATTTTTAATGCATTTTATTTTGTCTTTGTGCTTAACGCTTTTCTTAATTGCATTATGCCTTTATTCTTTGTGTATACATTTTATTATGTCTTTGTGCTTAACTGTTTTCTCTTACTTAATGCGGTGATTGGACAATATGAGCAGCGGCAAGGCAACCAGTTCGTCCTTGCTTAATGCTGAAGCGCAAGAAAAGTGCTACACGGAGGGAGACACCAAATACCAATCCGCGTTACTCGATCTTGCTCCTCGGCGGAGGACGGGTCGAGGCCGAGGTCGAGGAGGACGAGGACGAGGTGCCACGGGAGGCGTGGACTTTGACCCACCACCCTGCTCAAGCGACGTGGCTCCTGAGTTGTTCTGACAGAGCAGCCTTCAGCCGAGAGGAGGCAGAGTCCGAGAGGAGGAGTCTCGAGAGGGAGGCGAGGACCGAGGGAGGCGGGACCGACACGGAGGCGGACACTAGCCATGAGTTGGTGGGGCCAAGAAATTGGGAATCGTGGGGAATCGAGTCCTCGACGAGAAGTTTGAGCCTAGGACTCGGAGGCGAAAGCCCTTATTATTCCGTATGGCCTTGAGTAAGTTTACTAATTTGGCAATTTAAAACATTTTATTTCATGTTGGTCATAAATAATTATTGTGTACTACTGTTTATTTTTGTGCAGCAATTGGACATTTCCTCCGGGACCAAGGCTCGCCTTCCTAACAGCCTCGTTGGAGCTCGATTAGGAAGTTCGCCGGCTATCACATTACCCCGAGGGTGACAGAAGCTAGCTACTACTTGGGCGACTACTGACTACCCGTGTCCCGGCTTTCCGACAATGCCGATCTTGTCATCACCAAGTTTTGGGTAAGGCATATTTCTCGAGTTATGTTCATACTTGATGACCCCACCGTGCTAACTCATGACTCTTATGCATGATTGAAGTGCTTTTACCGTGTGGCCGAGGAGGACCGGGAGAAGGCGCAGAGGACTTTGCTTGGGGCTTGTGTGAAGTTGACCCCAGTGTGGTACAACCAGAAGGTCACGCCGCTAGCCACTGGGCTGACAGGGCGTGAGGGTCGTGAAGGAAGACATTGTCGGTAGGAACCCTAATCCGAGTACTCGATGGCCTTGAAGAGTACATGTCGGTGAGTAAAATGTCAATGAGATTCTACATTGCTTCTAAGTTGCCATTCCATTTTCTGGAGTTGAGTATTGCATTTTCAGGTTATCCCCGCTTGGGCCGAGCCGCATCGACTCGCATGGTAGGAGCTGGTTGGGACGAGGTGGCTCAGAGAAGACGAGGAGTTTGCAGCCTTGTCGAGGCGGAACGCGGATAACCGAGGCGATGGTGGAACGCACTGCGCGGGAAACCGCAACTTTGACCGCTTCAAGGGGAAGGTGGTACGTATATACATGGAACGACCTGCGTGCATTTTTCGCTTATGTTTGTACTTCATATGCATAATATTTTTTTTTCGCGATACAGGTAGCCGAGGCACAACCCGGGGAGGTGATTCATGACGTCGCCGTCTATGAGATGATGCGGCGAAAGAAGCCCAATTACTCGGAGCCTCAACCCTCGCGTTCGTGTACTTCGCACCGCCCGTAACGACTTGGTGAACTACAACACGATGGTTAAGGCTCGTCGCCCCCATGTGGATGACCCCATTCACGCGGAGATCGACGAGAAGTCGTTGGTCCTGTCGGGGCACGGATTGCAGCATGGACGCCTCAAGATTCAATAAGAAGGTCAAGCCTACCTCAAGACGAGCTTCAGCCGTCTCAAGGCTACCTACCCGCCGACGGCCCCTATCCCGCCAGGCCAGCCTCGCTGCCCGCCGAGGATGTAAGTTTTTCGTTTTCATCATCTTTATGAGTTTTGTTCCTGCATGGCTAACCGACGAGATTCCTTGTATTTGAAATTGTAGTCGAGTTAGACGCGCCTACGGCCGCTTATGAGGAATATCGTGTGGCCTTTCGGTAGCATCGGGAGGCGATCGATCTACATGCAATACGTAAATGTAAGTCCGAACCTTTATTTTTGCAAAAGATACAAGTCCCACTTCCCCGCTTGTTGTACTATGGCCTGACTTCTAAACTATCTTGCAGGCCATGATGATGAATATTCAATCGCCGAATAGAGATTTAGGGCCCGTGCCTCCCATGCCAGTCCGATGCCATTTTGGCAATCAAGGAAAGCTTCGCTAGGACCTACTACGCATCGACACCGGTAAGTTCTTTGCGAACCCACCGGTTATCGCTTTACTTTGCCTCGCAAGTTGCTAACATGTAGGCAACATGTAGGAACGGAGCTTCGAACGGCACTTTGGCCACGCCGGATGGGCGCGATCACACCGCTTCATGACGATGGTCCATCTCCGCCATTCTGCAGTGGTTCTCCCGAGCTTCACACTTCTCCTCGCCAGTGGCTCTTCCGCTGCTTCTCTGGACGCAACCCTCGCAGAGGTCGCCACTTTTCACCGGGGAGATCTCGGTACACCCCTCCGAGTTGTAGGCATGTGTGATGATGTCGATGATCTTGTATGAATAATGTATGGATGATCTTGTATGACTGATGTTGATACACGTATGGCATATGTGATCTTGTTTCAATTGGTGTGGAATATATATTGCATGGATGCATGGATGATGTATGGATGTATGGATGTATGGATGATGATGTATGGCTGCTGTGAGTGCTGCTGCTGCTGCAATAAAATTCAAAAAAAAAACCGTGCATTTGATACGCCGACGGCCTTGCCCTCGGCGTAGGAGGTAAGCGTGACCAAATGGTCAAGGCTACGCCGACGGCAAGGCCCTCGGCGTGGGCCAGCCTGCTAGCCGCCGCCGCTGCCTCCACGTGGCGAGTACGCCGAGGGAGGCCGGGCGTAGCATCTGCGCCAGCCCGCGCTGTCTCCACGTGGCAGGCGACGCCGAGGAGGCCGTAGCATCTGCGCCAAGCCGCGCTGCCTCCACGCAGGTGCGACGCCGAGGGGAGGCCGTCGGCGAGCATCTGCGCCAAAGCTGCGCTGCCTCCACGTGGCGGCGACGCCGAGGGAGGCCGTCGGCGTAGCCGACGCCGTTAACTGGCCGTGTGGCCGCGGTCGACGTCACGACGGTCTATACCGACGGGCGCCGGTCCGTCGGCGTTATTCACGCCGACGGTCTTGTCCTACGCCGACGGCCGCGCCTGCTCCGCCGAGGGAGAGGTCCGCCGAGGACGATACGCCGAGGGCAGCCGTCGGCGTAGCGTATGCCGAGGGTTTTCCTGGCTACGCCGACGGCAATATGCCCTCGGCGTACCGAGCTTCTCCTGTAGTGTTCTAAGGCTTTTCTATGCAAGGCTTTGCCGTTGCAGTGGTGATTACGTGGGGGGATTTCGCTGCGACGACGTCGGGGCATTTGTAGCTGAATCTTAGAGCCATATTTAGAATGTAGTAGGTGTAGTTTTTTTTCCTTTGTAGATGTAGTAATATTTTGTTTCTTCGTTGTTTCAAACCACATCTGTAACTTACTGTTTGCTATCGAGAAGAAATGAATCTTTTTCATTTTAACACGTGTTTGTGTGCTCATACAGATATGAGTTTCTCTCTCTTTGTTTCCATGCATTTTTGTAACCTTTTTTTTCGCTATCGAGAGTAAATACAAGTTTATCATCTAACATGTTTTTGTCTTCCTGTGTTTGTCTTTTGATCACTAAATTTTTTCCAAGCGAGTTTATCGCGTATTTTGTGCATGACTGTTGTCTTTATAGCACGTTCGCTGCTTTCGTCTTTTTGCCTGCTCAACTGATGTATCTTATAATCATACATATACTACTGGAGTCGTCTTGGAAGAGAACTTTCATTGCGTTTTGCGACGACTGCCATGTTTGAGTTAGTAGTAGATGTACATGTCGTCCTGTGTAGCACCTTTGTTAGGGTCCTAACCTACTTGGGCTCGCCTCTTGGCCGCAACATGGGCCTGGCTGTGTGCCGACCCTCAGGAGCAGCACACGCTACAAATACCTAGGAGGAGACATCGATCAAGCATCCAAGTTGTATCAGGATTAGGAACGGCACGGCGGCACCTTCTCTCCCACCTCGGCTCTAATTCCCAACCTTCTTCTTGCTTGTTCATGTACCAACTACTAGACTAGATTCCCCAAACTTCGTATATGAGTGTGATTGAGTGATTTAAGAAATTTGGCTATTAACATCTGGTATCAGAGTCAGACACCATCTTCCCCTAATTTTTTTTTCCATTTTATTCTCCCATCTTACACCCACCATGAATCCCGAGCTCAAGGCATACCTAGATGAGCTCTCAGCCAGAGACGCTAGATACCAGCGGGTCTTTGACAAGAAGATGGCTCGAATCAACGAAAGATTAGCACTGCTCAATGGCTGCTTCGACACCCCTACCTCTGTCAACGCCGCCAGCGACGTCACCAAGCTCGTGACGGCGAGTTCCGCCACGAACGAGCTTGTCATCGTGTCGGCAGGCTTGACTGACTCCACGGCTCAGCCCCCCATAACCGAGAAGGTACCGGTGGTCGCTCGTACTGCTCTCATGCACACCACCTATGTGGCGCCCATGAACTGTTGGACAGAAGGCCCATTCCATGACACCACCGTGCCGACACCTGCTTCCACCCGACGCCTGCTTCCACCCTAGCAGCAGCGCTGATGTCTCCCACGGCCACCGCCGACATCAGCTTCGTGCTCGCTGTAACTGTAGTAGGCGATGAAACCCTCGACGCCGAGTCCATCAAGGGCGAGCATGGCGCTTCGCTGACAGTGGCACCGGCGCTCAATTCTGAGTTCAGGGTGCCTGATGTGGTCTCAACAGTTATTAGGACTGATGTTGGCGTCCTGCATACTGCCCCAGTCTGCACTCGTTAGGCATCCACAAGATCATGGCTGAAGCCCATACCTCCGCGTCCTCCTGATCTACAGAGTTTGTCCCCTGGAGCACGGTCACTCTCTCGACCAGAGGCATGGTGCAATGGCAGTATAAGGAAGACATGGCTTTGGTGTCAAATATGTTAATGTTTATTCACTTTCAATCTGTTCAGCTGGCTACTGCAAATTTTGAAGCTGGAATCTCTATGCAAGACATGGTCCTAGGTTCAGTCCTGAAAATATTTTGAAGTAACTACTGTTCTGTGAAACTCATTGGGCTGAACTTGTCTGTCAAGTTGTTCTTTCAAGCATTGAAATATGCATCTCAAGAGAACCATATCTACATTGAGGCACCTCGTTCTAATCATTGTCAAGAGGAAACAAATTTCAAGCTGCAGCCATGGCCTTCGGATAAACTAACATACTGGGATAATCCAAATTTGACTGTTTGGGAGTGTTTGCTAGCTACTCCAGGTTGCTCATTTGTGGCATGTAATCGCTGTTGGAGAGCACAGTGCTATGAACTAGCTACATCGACGTTGGTACTGCAGGAATTTATGGGAAATTCAAATTGTTATTTGCACTTTGGGGCTGTTCAAATTCTCGATCGAGACTCTTGTTTGTTGTGCAATTCTTCGGGTACTTCCAAGCGGGTATCATTGTATCGGCTATTTTCTGATGACTCGGGACCCTGGCTTGACGTCCTATTGCATTATAATTTTCTCTTTTCATGAGAGAGGTGATACATGCAGTTTATTGTGGGCCCTTGAGAAAGAGAAGCAAGTGTCCGAAAGTGCAGCTGGACATGTACAACATATAATGTTGCAGCCGGACGAAGATGAAATTTATCAGTTTTTTACACAGCTTGGGGAGTATTTGTCTTTGTCGCTACAGCCAAAGCCCCCCTGGTCGACCAAAATTAACTCATGCTTTATTATATCATGCTATAAGTCTAAGTGCATGCTCCATCAAGCTGTCGTTGTGAGTGGTTTGCATCCTGGCTGCTTGCATTTTAGCTCTAAGTGGCATGGTAAAAGCAAATGGTCACTGCTTGTACTGGTTCATTGGCCAATTGGGATTGCTTGTAACAGAATTTCAGAAACCTTAAGCATAAAAGTAGAAGGCATTAAGGACACGAGAAAGGTTATGGAGCACAAACTTGCAGAACCAAGCACGGCAAAGGGAGCTATGTGGTCTGTATTGGTGTTTTACTATGTAGCACCCAGTTTTTGTCCAGTGGCAGTGCTTGGACTGACGGGAGTGGCAATTCATATGTGTATTTGCAAAAGCTACAACTGGACAGAAGTGGAATTGGAGTCGCTGATTTTAGCGGAATAATTTCCAACAGAAATCCTTGTCAGTTGAAGTGGTCTAAGTCTCTTGTTGATATGAACCCGTACTGTACAGGATTCTCTAGTGCAAGTGAAGGTACATTCTATGGGAGCAATTTGGAGCTTTACAGCTTGGTGTCTTACATGGTGGTGCAATACATTCTCAGTTTTTATGGGATAAAGACTGGATTACATTCCTTTAACGCGAGCAATGGCAAAACATTGATGCAAGATAATGGTGTGGCCAGTAGGAAGCATAGTGGAATTCTGGTCCAGCGCACGAAAGTGACATGGAATCCCGACGGTTATGTATGGTGTCGGTGGTTCACTACATGCTACGCCCAAGAACCTTTTCAAGGAGGGAGGTATGCCATAGTTGTAGCCACCTTCTGCAAGCAAGTTTACCTTGATCTCACTGAAGTCCGTGCAAGCGCTAGCTACTACCAGGATTACTACTACTACTACTACTACTACTACTACTACTACTACTACTACTACATTGTTGAAGTCTACACATACTCAGGTTACTATCGTGACTCTGGCCATATCAAAAACCGTCGACTGCAATAGGATCCAGGCAGGTTCTTAGTGATATCAGCTTGGGGTCAAGCCGTGTTTCAAGGAGGGAGGGATGTTAGGGTCCTAACCTACTTGGGCTCGCCTCTGGGCTGCAACATGGGCCTGGCTGTGTGCCGACCCTCAGGAGCAGCACACGCTACTAATACCTGGGAGGAGACATCGATCAAGCATCCAAGTTGGATCAGGATTCAGGAACGGCACGGCGGCACCTTCTCTCCCACCTTGGCTCTGATTCACTCCCAACCTTCTTCTTGCTTGTTCATGTACCAGCTATTAGACTAGATTCCCCAAACTATCAAGTATATGAGTGTGATTGAGTGCTTTGAGAAATTTGGCTATTAACAACCTTGGGGAAAGCCACTACCAAAAATCGCTTGAATTGTTTACTATTTTGTGTATTATCATAACATTATTCATGGTTTGCAAAAAACTATTTTTCTAAAGCTTATTTTGTTTTCTAGATATTCCCCTCTCTAATTTAAATCAAAACATCTGTCCTCGTGACATCTTTATTTTGTCTAAACATAGTTACAAATGTTTTGTTTTAAAAGTAATTAAATAAATAATAATAATCTTTTATAAACCTCGTGGAGGCAACCGCCGACCAGGCCCAAAAGGCCCAGCCAACTGCCGGCCTATTACCTAGGAAACCCTAACCCTAATCCCTAGCTAACCCTAACACCCAAACCATCCCCAATTTTTCCCTCACCCTGCCGCCACCACACTGCGCGCGCACCCCACTCCTTCACACACACGTAGCAGCGCTGCAACGTTGCCCCTCGCTTGGTCCCACCACACGCGTCAACGGGCACGCCCCGCCACAAACCGCTGCCCACGTTGTGATTGCCGCCTAGCCCCACCCCACCTCGATCCTCACTCGCTCCCCCGTCCTCCCCACCTTGCGCTCCCCGTTCGATCGAACCCCTGCCTCCCTCGCGACCCTAGCGCAGCGTGCCGCTCGCCTCTCTCCTTCCCGCGCCGCCTCTCCCCAACCCATGTTCCTACCCCGCCGCCCGCAGACGCTAGCCGCCACCATCTCCCCGCAAGCTCGGTCACCTCTCTAACCTCGCTCACTCGCGACCGCCCTTACCCAAGCCAGTGCCGACGCCCACATCTTCCTCCGGACACGCTGATGAGTGCATATCTGCATCATGTTTTATATTATTATTTTGCACTGTAGTTGTAGGATCTTGGTCTTTTACGGAGTTCGCATGCACCTTTTATGTTTATTTTCACCAGGATCATAACAGATGATGGATACGATGGACACAATTCTTGGAGCAGTTGTATTGGAGCGAAAATGAGTAAAAACAACGTAAATCGCTTATTTGAGAAATATCAATAACACCAGAAGAAAACCGAAAGCGATTGGAGGACACAGAAGGTTTAACGACCAACTATATAGCGGGAGCAACTTTTCTGGCCATTTAGTTTTCGTCGTATAGTTGGCGCCACCTCCGCCTCCTCAAATAGTTTCACCCCGTGCAAATGGATCGGAGAGACGACATACTGACATGGTTATACCCCACGGGTACACAACATTGGTATACCTGGTCCAGTCCAAGGGAAGGCCCACGCCAAGATAAGCGGTTTGTGGAGATTTCGGGTGGCCCAAGCCCATGATGCCTTCGGATCCTTAGAGAACAAGACTAGAGTAGATAGAATTTCAAAGGGTACAAACCCTAATCAGTAACCGACTCGACCTGCGCCCTGGACCTTCCTATATATATAAAGGCTAGGAGGGCACGGCGAGGAGGATCATACTCACCTCATACGCACATCACGCCAGATTGCATCTGTGCAGCCCTGTAATCCTCAGTTCCGCCGTAATCAAGAGCAGACAAGAAGGAGTAGAGTTTTCCCTCTGGGGGCCTGAACCTGGGTAAACCTCGTGTCCCCTTGTTGCTTGTCTGTTAACCGTTCCTCGATCTCCAGCATCCCCATCTTCTCCAAAACCCAAGTCCATAACAATGGGCATTGACGAGATCGAACCTCGTCACATACAGAACACCCAGAAATCGCTGAAAACCTCACCTCCTAAAGGAATCTGGAGGGGGAACTTGCCCAAGGGATCCATCTTCGCCCTACGTAGATCTAGCGGGCCAAGGCATCGATATCCATCTTCATCAACCACTGCACCACCATCATCTGCATCCATCTCATCTCCACCCCATCTAGATCTTGTTGTAATTCTCATACTAGTTGTGGATTTATACAAGAACTATTCATCTACAATTGTTTCCATTATCATTTCCATGATGTCGATTCCTCCATGTTTGAGTAGATCATTAGTTCTTGGGGAGATGGAGAAACCCTATCATATGATTGAGATGGAATAGAGATTATTATGTTATACATCATTATGTGTATGTGTTAATTTTCTTCATCTTGATCTTCGGAGTTGTGCACCTCCTTAATATTTGCCTCTTATGGGGTCTCGATGAAGGGGATTACTTGTTCGCAGACGGAAGGATGATAGCACTTACTGTGACTATAAAGTAGTTGTCATTCTTTACGTACTAACTTGGGGAAGTAAGGAGAACTCATTAAGCCATGTCCATGCCACAGGAGAAATACCTTAATAGCGAGGTAATACGATTGATGTCGTTTATCTGTTAGTTGTGGTTATGACGGAAGATGTGAGCAGTGGTTGCTGCCTATTCGTCCATATATGGAGCTCGTCCCACATACATACATGTCATAAGAATATTTTGAAGGGAATATGCCCGAGAGGCAATAATAAAGTGGTTATTATCGTATTCCTTATTTATGATAAATGTTTATTTTGCATGCTATAATTGTATTAATACGGAAATGTTAATACATGTGTGTTTAATAAACAAAAGGAAGTTCCTAGTTATGCCTCTCTCATAAACTAGCTCGTTGATTAACAAGATGATCAAAGGTTTCCTGATCATGGACATTGGATGTTGTTAATAACAGGATCACAACATTAGTGTAATGGTGTGATGAACATTCATCCGAAGTATAGAATTACGATCAAAGTCATTGAGTTTATATTGCTATAACAACTTACGAAGTGATCCTAATCATTAGACCATGAGATCATGTCAATCACTAACACCGGAAGAGTTTCTTGATAACATCAAACGTCACACCGTAACAGGGTGATTATAAAGATGTATTCAGAACTAATAAAGTGTTATGTTGAGGCCCATGGATCGAGAGTGGAATTTGTTCATCCCGAAGACGGATAGATATGCTCTGGGCCCTCTCGGTGATATCACATTGATTAGCTTGCAAGCAAGTGATTTGATCACTAGAATGTTATATCACGGGAACGAGAAAAGAGTGCATGTCAATAACGATATCAAACTAGGTATGGAGATACCGATGTTCGAATCTCGGACATGTAATATATCGCGAAACAAAGGGATTAAGATACTAGCGTAAAAGGTTCCGACGATCACAAGAAAGTCATCGTTGAATGTGTGGGAGTCAGTATGGGTCTCGGATCCGCTTCGATTATTGATCGAGAGGGGTCTCGATCATGTCCGCATTATTCGCGAACCGTAGGGTGACACACTTAAGAGACACCGACATCCATTTGGAGCAAATGTTTCATGCCGAAAAGAATAACAAGCGCAGAAATTTATTTCACTAGATACCGAAACGGGTTTTCGGGTGAAATTGCAGAAAGTGTTTCTGCATGTGAAATGAAATACTAGCAAGGGGTTATATGTGAATGTTTGTCATTAAAGTAATTGAAAAAATTCTGAATAAATAATAGGAGTTTTATTTAATGAGAGTTTGCATTAAATTTGGTGGAAATTTAATGGGAATTGGAGTGGGTTTTTGAGTGGAGAAAATTGAAGGGCCATTTTGTGAGTGGAGTGTCCACCCACATGAATGAGGGAGAGGTGGGGGCACCCTCCATGGCCGGCGGCCATGCCCCCTTGGGCTTCCCCCCTCCCCTATATAAGGAGCCCCTCCTCTCACTTCTCATTCACACCTCCTCGTGAAGGATCTCTCTCCCTCTCTAGTATTTATTCCCCATGGTCTCGGACTAGCGAGATACATGTTCCCAGTGGCTATTCGGCAAGAAAGAGTTGTGCTTCCGCTGCATAGCTGGAGCGAGGAGGCGGAGGTTGCTCGGTGCCTCGAACGTGTGTGCGAGCACGGATGCTTGGCTGATTCTGGCGCTAGGACTTCCTCTCGATCTTGAGATCGACAAGAGATCGTCTACATCAACCACGAGTTTGGACTCGTTAAGCTTTGTTGGTCTTCGAGGGTATGTTCTCTACGGATATACATCCGCCCGTTGTTTGTATCTAGTAGATAGATCTTGGTACATAGTTGTTCCATCGTAGGAAATTTTTTGTTTTCTATGCTGCGAACCTTACAGTGGTTTCAGAGCTGGATCTATGCGTAGATGCTTTGCACGGATAGTACACATATGAGTATGTGGGCGATGATGATCATTTTATTGCTTCTTAGTTGTACTTTGGGTATTGGTGGCATAGTGGGATGAAGCGGCCCGGACAAACTTTACATGTCCTCGCACATGAGACCTGTTCCACGCTTGACATGCAACTAGTTTTGCATAAGTGTCTAGCGGGTGTCTGTCTCTCCTACTATAGTCAATATATAATTTGCAACGAGTTGTCAACAATTTGGTTATCCTCGTTGTGGTTCATGTTCGTAGGTAAGAACGGTTCTATCTTCGATAGCCCTAAGCCACGTAAAATTTGCAATGGATAAATTAGAGGCGTCTAGTTTAGATTGTTGCTGGGCTAGTGATATGATATGGTGATGTTGTAAGTAGAAGTATGAGATGATACTCTTACAACACACATAACTTGTAATCTCCATAGACCTTGGACTTACACATATAAGTATGATAGTGATCATACCACGGTGCACATGATGGAGATCATATGCGGGAACCATATCATTTCACTTATAAACATGTGATGTTTTGATTGCATCTTATATTGCTTGTTTGGCGTTTTATTAGCATAATAAGATGATCCCTCATTTAGATATCAAGATAAGAATGTGTTCTTCCTTAAGTATGCACCGACAATGTTTTGTCGCTTCAAGACATCACGTGATGATCGGGTGTACTTGAATCCACGAGCATATCTCGGGTGTAAGACAGTTACACACGCGAATACTAAGGTTCTTACTTGGCGAGCCTAGCATGTATAGACATGGCCTCGGAACACGGACCGAAAGGTTAAGCATGAGTCATATGTTTTGATATGATGACCATATGGATGCTCGCCTTTGAAGCTACACCGACTCACGTGATGATCGGACTTGGTGTAGTGGATTTGGTTCATGTAATCACCAAAAAGACACGAGGGATGTCGTTTTTGAGTGGGAGTTCATTTCTAATTTGGATTAGTAGAACTCAATTTATCATAAATTAAATCAAAGTGAATTTGCATAATTTGTTGTAGTCATTGGTATTCGTTCACCACCTTATGCATAGTTGTAATTGAGATAATAGAACTATAGAATTCTGGATATATACTTTACGAACTGGTATCGTATTGTGTTGAGTGTCAATCTAAAATTTAAAGTCCTATTGCAAACGTTCAGCAAACTCTGTTTACTCCGTGAAATTTAATAATTGGTATTAAATCGAGAGTAACAATTCCAGTGTTAGTATCTTAAGTATCATGTTTGCCTCCATGATTCTTGATTGTTTTAATATCAAGTTTATCGAGGAGCTGAAAGAATTATTTCAGAAATCATCATGTGTGGCAGATATAACGATATCTGAAACAATGTTTTGGTTGCAATATGATAGAGTATAATATATGTTCTCATATTGGCTGAGAATTTATGAAGGTTGGAGATGCTAGACATCCTAATCATCCAAAAGGGTTTTGGAAAGTAATGTTATACTCACGATTCGCCTTTATAAGCTAAAGTATCTTGATCATGAAAGTCATCATGATAAGGGTGAATAGAAAATGTATGTAAAATGTTTACTACACTAAAAGATTACTAAAGAATGGATTTTGAAAGAATACCGATCATTTTGATGATGGTGATCTACTTCAAAGTGCAAGTCCAAAGGTATTATTATTTGAATATACACGCTTTGGACTATGTGTGATGTATATGGCGCCACTTTTGATGTTGATAGATTCTTTTAAAAATAAAAGGAAATGCTGAAAGAGAATCTATAAATATATTTGGCAGAAAAGAAAAGATTGGAAATATCCAATTTAGGTATATAGATGATATACATGTTATGGTTGTATTCTTTGCTTGTTAAACAATGTGGTTCTTGGGTATTGGATACCGAATTGGTTGGTATGAAATGTCATACGGAACGAAGCAATTCATGAACCACAATGGCCTAAGTAACTAGCAAGAGAATATGTGATGATGTTCATCGAAAACAAACAAACCGTTGTTTGTATTTCTCGTTGACATCAAAGCTTGACTTCAAGATTTGTTTTAATAATTGTTATTTAAATCAGGTATTATGAGAACAAAGGTTGTTTAGATAATTACCGTATTCCATATAAGATGGATGATTTACAAATCTAGTTGGAGAAATCACATCCATAAAACCTAATGATAAAATGTCGCAAGACAAATGATTGAAAGATCACTTACGAAGTGACATCGCTGTTTAAATTATATTGGAAAGAAAACATGAAGAATCTCCATATTCATGGATTTTTGGAGTCTTTGATTTGATCAAGTGACGCTTGTGAGACTTTCCACGTGATAACTAAAACTTCGTTCAAAGGCCAAAGAAGAACGAACGACTAAATTATTGGAATTTATACATATCAATGTATGTAGTCCATTATGTATAGTCGTAAGCGATGGATTTAAACTTCATATGCTTTCTCCAGAAATTTGAGTGAATGTTCACTTAATGAGAAAGAAGTATGAAATATTTGAAAATGTTCAAAGACTTTCAAGATGAAGTGAAAATCATTATAACAAGAAAATAAATGGTTTATGATTTTATCATAAGGGATTTATTTGAGTTACAATTGTACCAAGAAAAATAAATGAATTATGATTTATCATAAAGGGATTTATTTGAGTTGCAAGTTTAGCAAAACACCTAGATTTACATTTCCCGAAACACCATAGGAGTATGGAGTGTTTGAGATTTGTAATGAAACCTTGTTTGACATGGTTGGATCAAAGGTGTTATTTATAAAACTGCCATTATGTTTTAAATGATTAAAGCTTTAGAGACTACCGCTTTTAACACTGAAAAGAGCTCCATCTTGATCCGTTGAAATGACACCATATAAGTTATAGTTTGGGGTAAAACCCAAGTTGTCATTTCTTAAATTTTGGTATGCTAAACATCAGTAAAATGTTTACAACCGAAGTCGGATGAGCATGTCTTTGTAGGTTATTTCGAATAACAATTGGTTATTCCTCCATAACACCAAGGACAAAAGGGTTTGTCGCTTGAAACGTGAAGTTTCTTGAAGAAGGAATTTTTCATAAATATTAAGTGGGAGGACAATAGAAGTTTGATAAGGTTAACGAACCTTAGCTATATGTGCTGAGTTGCGCAGCACCGGAAAATGTTCCGGAGGCAGCCAAAATGCTCATGGATCACGTGCCTCAAAGGTTGCGGTCACGGAGGTCTAAAGTTCCTATTGAACCAAGGAGGTCAGATAAACAATCAAATGATTGAGATTTGAGAGTAAATCATTATTGTTTGACAATGATGAACCGACTACAAAGAAGCGATGATGGGCCCTGACTCCGTCAAATGGCTTGAAGCCATAAAATCCGTGATAGTTCCATACACGAGAAATCAAGTTTTGAACTTGGAAGACCCTCTGGAAAGGTGTAAAAACCTATCGGTCGTATTTGGATCTATAAAGAAATAGATATGGATGTTTCACATCTATGAAATAGTCGACATGTCGTAAAGTATTTTACGACAATGTTCAAGGAGTTGACTATGACAAGATTTGATCTTTCATAGCGATATTTAGTCTGGACGGATTAAAGTAGCAACCACTACATATAATTTGTTATATGGTAGATGAATAAACAAAACAAAGTTCTTCTAATAGAATGGTTACCTAGGACGTGTACATGACACGATCCAAAGGGTTTTGTTAATTCAAACGATGCTAAAAAGGGCATGCAAACTTCAATGGTTGAAGTAAGCATCACGGAGTTGGAATCTTCACCTCAATGAAAAGGAGTTTTCATCAGGAGACGATGAAGATGCTTGCATTTGCAAGAAATTAAGTGAGAGCGTTGAGACATATTTCTAATACATTATGTGGAGGACATCTTGTTGATTAGAAATGATGTATCTTTTATTGACAAAGGTTAAGAATTTCATTTCGATGAAATACTTAGGCAAAACCCGAATATTTAGCGTAAATGTCTAAAGTGGATAGACTGTGACGCCAATATGGTTCTGCCAAACGTACATATATGAGATATTGAAGGAGTTCAATATAGAAACAACAAGAAATGATTATTGTCGCATGGAAAGGAATTGAATCAAGATTCAAGTGTATTGACACTTGATAAGTGAAACAAGATTCAAGTGCTTTGACACTTGATGAGTGAAATCACGAGAATGTTTTTGATCAATCATACCATGATATGTACACATCCAGATATGTCCTATGCTCTAAGTGTTATGAGCATATACCAGAATGAATCATAAAATGATCATTGGACGATAGTGAGAATATTCTTAAGATCTTTTGGAAGAACTAAGAATATATTTGTGTAGAGGTGACAAACAATTATAAATAGTTCATTGTAAAGTGTTACATTGATACTAGTTTTGTCACAAGATACAAATTAAGTTTATCTCAATTTAGACTATGAGTGGCACAATGAAATGGAAAGAGAGTTTCCATGATGGATTTGGATGAATTCCAAAGTGAATACATTGTGACGGATACTACAACAAAAGGCTAAGTATATGACTGCTATAGTAGCAGCAAAGGAGGGAATTTGTGTCAAGTAGTTTGAAATCAAACTAAGGTGTGGTTCGCAACGGGCTAACACTGACGATATATTGTACGACAATAGTATCGACGTGATTTAAACCCAAGGAACTAAAGGTCTCACCGAAAGCCCAAATTAATACAATGCCATCTCATTGGAGAATGAGTGATGCGTGAAGATGCAAAGACATGCAAATACACACGGACCTGAAAGTGTCAGATCCGTAGATTATGTTAACCACTTAAAATCGCGTATATGGAACACCGGAAAGCCATAAGTGTTCAATATGCAAAGTTTTCAAACTAGATTATTGTCTCTAGTGCAAGTGGGAGACTGAAGGGAATATGCCCGAGAGGCAATAATAAAGTGGTTATTATCGTATTCCTTATTTATGATAAATGTTTATTTTTCATGCTATAATTGTATTAATACGGAAATGTTAATACATGTGTGTTTAATAAACAAAAATGAAGTTCCTAGTTATGCCTCTCTCATAAACTAGCTCGTTGATTAACAAGATGATCAAAGGTTTCCTGATCATGGACATTGGATGTTGTTAATAACAGGATCACAACATTAGTGTAATGGTGTGATGAACATTCATCCGAAGTATAGCATTACGATCAAAGTCATTGAGTTTATATTGCTATAACAACTTATGAAGTGATCCTAATCCTTAGACCATGAGATCATGTCAATCACTAACACCGGAAGAGTTTCTTGATAACATCAAACGTCAGGGTGATTATAAAGATGGATTCAGAACTAATAAAGTGTTATGTTGAGGCCCATGGATCGAGAGTGGAATTTGTTCATACCGATGATGGATAGATATGCTCTGGGCCCTCTCGGTGATATCACATTGATTAGCTTGCAAGCAAGTGATTTGATCACTAGAATGTTATATCACGGGAACGAGAAAAGAGTGCATGTCAGTAACGAGATCAAACTAGGTATGGAGATACCGATGTTCGAATCTCGGACATTTAATATATCGCGAAACAAAGGGATTAAGATACTAGCGTAAAAGGTTCCGACGATCACAAGAAAGTCATCGTTGAAT
This sequence comes from Avena longiglumis, assembly GCA_030063025.1. Lineage (NCBI taxonomy): Eukaryota > Viridiplantae > Streptophyta > Magnoliopsida > Poales > Poaceae > Avena > Avena longiglumis. The sequence continues at coordinate 76,701,791 of CP125978.1, forward strand.
GTGTGGGAGTCAGTATGGGTCTCCAGATCCCGCTTCTTATTATTGATCTGAGAGGGGTCTCGATCATGTCCGCATTATTCGCGAACCGTAGGGTGACACACTTAAGAGACACCGACATCCATTTGGAGCAAAAGTTTCATGCCGAAAAGAATAACAATCGCAAAATTTATTTCACTAGATACCGAAACGGGTTTTCGGGTGAAATTGCAGAAAGTGTTTCTACATGTGAAATGAAATACTAGCAAGGGGTTATATGTGAATGTTTGTCATTAAAGTAATTGAAAAAATTCTGAATAAATAAAAGGAGTTTTATTTAATGAGAGTTTGCATTAAATTTGGTGGAAATTTAATGGGAATTTGAGTGGAGAAAATTGAAGGGCCATTTTGTGAGTGGAGTGTCCACCCACATTAATGAGGGAGAGGTGGGGGAACCCTGCATGGCCGGCGGCCATGCCCCCTTGGGCTGCCCCCCTCCCCTATATAAGGAGCCCCTCCTCTCACTTCTCACTCACACCTCCTCGTGAAGGATCTCTCTCCCCCTCTAGTATTTATTACCCATGGTCTCGGACTAGCGAGATACATGTTCCCGGTGGCTATTCGGCAAGAAAGAGTTGTGCTTCCGCTGCATCGCTGGAGCGAGGAGGCGGAGATTGCTCGGTGCCTCGAACGTGTGTGCGAGCACGGATGCGCTGCTGATTTGCGGCGCTAGGACTTCCTCTCGATCTTGAGATCGTCTACATCAACCACGAGTTTGGACTTGTTAAGCTTTGTCGGTCTTCAAGGGTATTTTCTCTACAGATATACATCCGCCCGTTGTTTGTATCTAGTAAATAGATCTTGGTACATAGTTGTTCCCATCGTAGGAATTTTTTTGTTTTCTATGCTGCGAACCCTACATATTTTCTATGATAATCTTGACCACTCTGTCTAAACTGCTAGCGGTGTAGCCACCACTCCCCGAGAATGTCTTTTTCCCTATTGTAGTTTCAAGTTTCTTACAAACACGATTGTTATTTTCTGTATTAAGTTTACTTTACTTTACTATATTGTTTTGCTCAATCAAAAACCCCAAAACAATTCTATTTATCTTGCATATTATATTTATTCATTAAGTACTTCGTTTAGTTTTAGTTAAAAGCATTTTAGTCTTTCGCCTACTGCTCCCTGTGGGATCGATATCTTTATCTCGAAACTAACTACAAAAGATCTGTGCACTAGCAATCATCAAGCTATTTTCTGACGCCGTTGCCGGGGAGCTTAGCGCTATAAGTCACTTTACTTTTAGTTATTTACTTTTGTTGTACTAATTTTTTTATTTAAGATTGTAGGACCATAACAATATACAATACTCAACATTTAATCCAGCTTGAGGTAGTGTGGAAAATGGGTTCACCCATGGACGCTTTTATAACTGTCAATAAAAGCATAAGCACCGATAGTATTGGGATCCATCCCTTATTATTTGAATTACTCAACTCTAAGAGATTTGCAGGAACCGATGAAGAGAGTCCATATGGACACTTACAATTCTTTGAATATGTTTTTGGTTCCTTTATATTCGATGACTGTGATCTTGATAATATTAAAATCCAGTTGTTTAGACAAACTCTCTCTAATAATGTTTGCAACTGGTATAGATCTTTTTATGCAGAAGCACCAAGGACTTGGACGGAATTGACAACCAATTTCCTATCAAAATATTACTCAGAAAGCAAAACTCACAGGATGAGATGTATTATTATCAGTTTCAAAAATAGTCTCGATGAGAGTTTATATGAAGGCTATCTAAGATATAAAAGCTATCTATATAATTGCCCCCATCATCGTTTGCTTGATTGATTAATCACTCACACTTTCTATGGAGGGCTTAATAATAAAAATAGAACGAGCCTAGATCCCACTTCTAATGGTATTTTTCTATCTTATACCTATGATGAAGCTTGGAAATTAATAATGAAAATAAGGGAGACAGCGGAAAATCTTAAAGATGAGGAGAATATTATGAATAATTCTTCTGGATATGCTTGTGTTAATGATTTTCTTGCATATGAAAGGACTTGTGCGATGATTAAAACCCTCGGTATTGATTCTTACTTAGTAAAGAAAATTATTGAGAATTATGCAGGACATCTATAGATAGCCATATAATGGAAATCCTCTAAACCCCTCAAAGAAAAGAAGCGTGCAAGAGAAAGTGCATCCATGGTAGAGTTTTCCTTTGAACATATTCAAGAGAATATCAAGAAAACGTGCAGGGAGGAAGAACACATAAGAAGAAGATTAAAGACACTAGAAAAGAATCCCGATGCTACCATTGCAAATATTGTTATATTTAAGGATCTTATGGAAGCACGAATCATGGATAATGAAGTGGTTATGCTAGACTTTGAAACTTCAGAATTCATCACAGGTAAGGTACGAGGTAATGAAATTCTAAGCCTATGACTCCTATATATTATGGAGAAACTTTCTTATACAGAATTTGTGAGACAATTTCCGCTATAAATATTATGCCTTCATCACTTTATGAGGAACTTCGCTACAATTTAAATAATCCAGATGTGGAACCAGTAGACACCACTATTAAATTGTCTAATAGAACTAATATAAAACCGGAAGTTTTTATTAGAAATATCTATGTCTTTATTGGATCAATCATGTACCCCCTTGATTTTCATATTGTTGATATGCCTCGAGATGCTTTTTGTCCTATTCTTTTAGGCAGGCCTTTTCTCTCTATAACCAAAGCTCGAATTGATAATAAGAAGGAGACTATTTCAATGATGTTTGGAGAAGAGTAAATGACATTCCACTTTGCCAAACTAAAGAAGAAGCCATATGAAGTGGAAGATATCAAGGAAGGGAAAACGATTGCTGAGCTAGCCGCAATTAATTTCAGCACTCCACAAGATGAATTAGAGAGAATCTTAATTAATTGGGAAGAGGCACCAAATGATGAGGAGATAGAAGACATGGATGATTACCTTGATTCCATTCCGGAAGCACAAAATCCACATGACTATGAAGAACTGGTAAGAAAAGGAGACGAAAAACCTCTGCCAATTGAATTAAAACGACTTCTAGACGATATGAGGTATGAGTTTTTAGATAATGAAAATAAATGTCCTGTTATTATTAGTAAAAAATTATCAGAAAATGAAACAAATAAACTTATTTTGGTCTTGATCAAGCATCATGAAGCATTTGGATATACTCTAAGTGATATTAAAGGAATAGATCCATCTATTATGACACATAAGATTACCATGCTTGCAGATGTTGTACCCGTCATAGAGAAGGCTTAATCCGAAAATGAAGGAAGTAGTAAGAAAATAAGCTATATGCTTATCAGATGTCGGCATAATATATCCTATTTTTGATAGTAAATGGGTTAGCCTAGCTCATTGCATACCAAGACATGGGGGTCTTGATGCTGCTATGAATGAGGATGGTGAGCTAGTTCCTGTAAGACCAACTGTTGGATATCGCATGCGCATTGATTTTAGAAAACTAAACCGTGAGACATAGAAAAATTATAAACCTATACCGTTCATGGATAAAATTTTAGAAAGACTTAGCAATAATTCTTATTTCTATTTTCTTGATGGTTATTCCGGTTATTCTCAAATTGCTATAGAACTCGAAGATCAAGAGAAAACAACTTTCACTTGTGCTTACTGTACATATGCTTATAGATTAATTTCGTTTGGCTTATGTAGTGTAGCTGCAACTTTTCAAGAATACGTTTAAAAAATCTTTGATGATCTTGTTGAGAAGACTATGGAAGTTCTAACAAATGATTTCGTTGTTTGTGGAACAACATTTGATAATTGTCTCTACAATTTAACCAGATTTTTGCAGAGATGCAGGCAATCAAATTTAGTTTTGAATTGGGAGCAATGTCGGTTCATGGAAAGAGAAGGTAAAGTTTTTGGACATAAGGTTTCAAAAAAGCGTATAGAAATAGATAAGACTAATATAAATGCTATAGAAAATCTTCCAATACCTTAGGAAATAAAAACTTAAAAATGTTTCTAGGACATGCAGGTTTTTACAAGCGTTTTATAAAAGATTTCGCTAAAATAGCTATGCCTCTCACTAACCTTTTTGAGAAAGAAACTCCGTTCTACTTAGATCATGACTGCATTGCAACTTTTGAAAACCTTAAAATAAATTAGTTTCAACATCTATCATGCAATCTCCAAAATGGGATGAACCTTTCGAAATCATGTGTGATGCTAGTGACTATGCTTTAGGAGCTATGTTAGGACAGAGAGATGGAAATAATTTAAATGTTATTCATTATGCTAGTAGAACTCTTAATAAGATTCAAAAAATTATGCTACTACATAAAAGGAGTTCCTAGCTATAATTTTTGCTTGGGACAAATTTAAATCTTACATCATTAATTCTAAGGTAATAGTTTATGCAGATCACCAAGCTTTGCGTCACCTCCTTGTGAAAAAGGATGCAAAGCCCAAGTTGATTAGATGAGTTTTATTACTACAAGAATATGATTTGCAAATAGTAGATAGGAGGGGTAAGGATAATCCGGTAGAAGATCATCTCTCTAGGATGGAGGGAATAATTATTGACCCCATACCTATAAATGAGTCATTTCCGGGATAATATTTAGTAAGTGTTGAAATCACTAATCCTTGGTTTGCAGATTATGCTAACTATCTTGCAGTAAAATTTATACCTCCTGGTATGACAAGAAGTACAAGAATGAAATTCTTTAATGATCTTAAATATTACTTTTGGGAAGATCCGTATTTATATCATCATGGACCAGATGGAATGATTTGGAAGTGTGTTCCTAACAATGAAATGAATGCACCCTTGCAAGCTTGTCATGACAGCCCGTATGGAGGACATCATATAGGCAAGCAAACTGCAGCAAAGGTACTTCAATCCGGATTCTATTGGCCCACCTTGTTCAAGGACGCACACAGGTATGTAGAACATTGTGATGCTTGCCAGAAAAGGGGTAATATAGGTAGAAGATAAGATATGGAAATGAATTTAGTCTTATAATTGAACCCTTTGATGTATGGGGAATGAATTATATGGGAGATTTTGTAGAATCAAATGGTTACACTCATATTCTTGTTTCTGTCGATTGTGTCACTAAATGGGATGAAGCTATACCAACAAGCCATGCAAATGCATCTATTTCAGTGAAGATGATCAAGGACATCATATTCCCCAGGTTTGGAGTTCCTAGATTTTTAATCACTGACGGTGGTTCTCATTTTATGAAAGGAACTTTCAGGAAAATCCTCTACAAATATCGAGTAAATCACCGCGTTTCTTCACCATATCATCCTCAAAGGAGTGGTCAAGTCGAACTCTCCAATAGAGAATTAAAGACCATACTCGAGAAGACGGTGGACAAACCAAGAAAAGATTGGTCATACAAGTTAAATGGCACTCTTTGGGCATACCGTACTGCTTTTAAAAATCCAATGGGTATGACACCATATAAGATGGTCTATAGTAAGGCGTGCCATTTACCTTTAGAATTGGAACATAAAGCCTTTTGGGCAATCAAGAACTTAAACTATGATTTTAAAGCAGCAGGAGAAACACGTTTATTAGATATTCATTCTTTAGATGAGTTTATAAGCGAGGCTTATGAAAATTCTAGATTGTTTAAAGAAAAAGTAAAAATATGGCATGATAGAAAAATAGAAAATAAGGTTTTTAAAAGTGGAGACAAAGTGTTGCTCTATAATTCTCGTCTTAAGTTGTTTCTAGGAAACCTTAAATCAAAGTGGAAAGGCCCCTATATAGTTGAAGAAGCTTATTCATCGGGAGCAGTGAAGCTCGAGGGAAAAACACCCTCTCTTTCATAGGTGGTAAATGGACAACGCTTGAAACATTATCGAGCAAAATAAGATATAAGTGCAGTCACCATACGTGTGATGAGCTCGGAAGAGGTGATTGAGCAAAGATATACAAGGAATGGCAACTGCAGGAAGGATAAAATCAAGATGAAATGAGCAACACTATGGTCAAGCTATTGACCATAAAAGAGCGCTTAATGGGAGGCAACCCATGTGAAATAAAGGTTTGAGTAAGTTTTAAATTTTTAATTAAGTTTAGTTAAGCTTGTGTTGAATAAGGAAGACTTGAAGATCTAGTGAAATAGAAGAAATTTGGTTATGCTAAAATCCCGTTCAATGGATGGTAATGTTGGTCGAAAATTTAAGCTGTATTTTTCTGTCAAAACTTGGTATTTCATTAAGTTCCAGATTAATAAAGAATTCTCGAAGAAGCATGTAATTTTTGATGAATACAGTAGCTTTAACGACCAACTATATGGCCGGAATTAAATTTCCAGCAGTATAGTTATCTACCCACCTCCGAAATTTTTATTCCAGGATACAGAAGGTTTAACGAGCAACTATACGACGGGAAAAAAATTCCCGGCTGTATAGTTGGTACCACCATAGAATGAAAAATAAATCTAGTTCGGTTCATATCTATACGTCGGGACCTATACGAGCCGTGGCCATATAGTTGCTTGTTACAGACAAAGGCTAGGGATTTTGACCTCCCCTTTTAAGGTTGATCGCATCTAACCTTTTTCATTAAGTTTTCACAGAGCTATAGCCTCCAGCCTCGAAAAATCACCGCCATCTCCATACAAGCCCCTTCTAACAATATTCGTGCAGCGAAACCATGCAGCTCTTCAATGCCAAAAAGATTTGGAGATATAAATACGAGAATCCCATGAAGAGGATCGAAGAAGTAGAATCTAAAGAAGCGTCGTCATCATCCAACTCGAAGATCAAGCCTCTCCCAAATTGGGAGGACATGTTTCTGCAAAGGATGGTGATGATGAGGAAAGCAGGGCATATGAAGAGCAAGGATGAGTATCTCCCTAATCCTTATTATCACAACATAGGATCTTACTCCCTCCATTCCATTCTATAGTGCCTATAGTTTCTGGGACGGAAATTAATAAACACATGTGGAGAGAAATTTTAAAAAGTTTTGGGTGGGATTTCTCGTGGCTAATTCACATGATAAAATAGAGGAGTTTGCAGGAGGCATGAAACACTATATACTTTATGTAAAATCCCTAAAATAGTTATCCAAACGAGTTGTGTAACGCACTATATCTTATATTTTGGAACTTTTCTTAAAAAACTATACACACTATAGAAAGGAACAAAGGGAGTATTATAAAACTCCTCTCGGTCCGTCACCTCTTAAACCTAAGAAGGTGCGGCAAGATGAGATTCATGACCAGATCTATTAATTGGAAAAAGATTGAAAGGAATGTGTTGAAACAACTAGAGAGGAGATTGAATCCAACTGGATGATGAGCAAAGACCTTGAGAAAAAGGTCAATGCCATCGATGGTTGATGCGCTCAGATCAATGTAGAGCTTCGTTGGGAGACCCCAAGAGGAAGGTATGATGAGCACATCAGCAAGTCTTCCCGGTTTGCTGTAAACAAATGATTAACTATATGGTGTGGAACGTAATAGTGGTTTGCAGAAAGTAAACAAGAACAATGGAAGGTGTATCAATGGTAAAGATTGGACCGGGGTCCATAGTTCACTAGAGGTGTTCTCCTTAAGATAAACAAACATGGCATGCTGGGTAAACAAATTACAATAGGGAAATTTATAGGACTGAGCAAGGCATAACAATGCAATACTAGACATTCATGATCCTATGTGATTCGATTGGGCAATACAACAAGATACATAGACTGCCATCGAACTCCATCTATGACTAGTAATCCACCTTCAGGTTATCATCCGACCCCCCTACAGTATTAAGTTGCAAGCAACAAATCACTGCTTTAAGCAAAGTGTGTAAGGTAAACAATATACTTGTTCCATGAACAAGAGACCGTTGTTTTCTCCCTAGTAGCAACAACACATCTACAAACTTAGAGATTTCTGTCACTTCCCTTAGATTAAATAGAGGCATGAACCCACTATCGAGCATAAATACTCCCTCTTGGAGTCACTAGCATCTACTCGGTCAAGATAGCTACTAGAAACGGAGAGCATGCAAGATCACAAACAACACAGACATGATAGAATCAATAAGACAAAACCATTAATCAATCTGACATAGTAATCTCAATATCCATCAGATCCCCACAAACACAACATGCATTAATACAAAATAGATGATCTTGATCATGTACAGATCTCACAAGATCTAAACATGGAAGCACAAAGGAGGAGATACAACCATCTAGCTACTACATGGACCCGTAGTCCAAGGTGTAACTACTCACGCTTCATACCGGAGGCTGGCATGATGATGAAGAAGGCCTCCGAAATGATCTCCCCTCCGACAGGTGCCGGGAAGAGCTTCAGATCCCCCAATCTAGGGATGATGGTGGCGGCGGCTGTCGTAGGAATGGCCACGGCAGATGCTGCAATCGGCAGCGAGTAGTAGAACGAGGGGCAATGGCGGCCAGCCATCTGCGGTGCGAGATGAGGCGAGACAGGGTTTACCAGGTTGGCCCCGGAGGTAAAGACCTACTCCTGCTAGATTGTATTATGGATGTGTTTACAATGGGCGAACTTCGGCGACTAGGCGGCGAGTTGCTTGGGTGTATGAGGGAACGTGTCTCTCCTCCCCCCATAGGGAGGTTTATATAAGCTCACCTCCCCTAGGGTTTACATATCTCAACCGATTCAGTTACAGCTTCGGCAATCGTTTAACCTAGACCGACTGGGCTTATCTACTACTTTGGGCCTTCAACTTCCACTACTTTGATACCTTGCTGGGCTTTGATCCACTCATGATTCTGCAGGCCCACTCGCCCTTGGGCGATCGGAAGCGTCCGAGTATACCCCGGAGGCGTATCCCCATCGTAGTCCCGAGGCCGTCGTTGATTGGGCGTGAGTGGCTCTTGGCAATCGGAGTATATCGACTTCAAGTTGGCATCCGGTCGAATCGTCGCGGGCTCTGTATAAAGGAAAAATCCGCGAACCGAGTGGCGTCTGGGCGAGTCGAGCCAGCGACGCGGTCTCGGCGAGTGACTTAACGAGCCGAGTGGCTGGAGTTGGACCGTCGGCGTGGTCAAACTAGCCGTTAAGGTAACTCAACGGTAACCAGGCGTAATCATCGCGCAGTAACGGCCCCTGATTTGGCGGGCAACTCACGCTATATAAGAGGAATGGTAGGCTATCGCGAGCCAACCGCCCACCATTTCTTCTTCAGTGCGCATCTCCTTCCTTTGCTCCATGATCCAATCGACCGAAATCTTCGATCCCCAACCAACCTCTTGACCATGGCCCTCTCCATGAACCTTGGGGCAGATCCAAATGCACAAGGCGCGGTGGCCTCGAGGAGGCCGGAATCCTGAGCCGGCTGTTGGCGTATCCCGCAGCCGAGAACGACCCCAAACCCGAGAGAGAGTTTATGCCTTCACCGTCATCTCGGCGGGGTTAGGGTTTCCCATCTCTATTCTTCCGGCGTTTTTACTACTCGGATCCAGCCTCGGATCTGGGTCCCCACAGCATCGAGCAGCTCGCCATCTTCGTGGTGTTCTGCGAGTGCTAACTAGGATGCCGCCCTACTTCCCCCTGTGGCAGGAGCTGTTCCATGGGACGGATCAGCGCGAGGAGGCGGCCCAATGCTAGCAGCGGCTGACATTCAACTCAAATCCAAAGCTTCCTTCTTCGACCGATCTTGCCGGCCAAAGCGGCGGCAGAAAAAGTCATGGTTCTACGTGACCGAGGCGACTCCGGAGGGCGGCGGCGATCCCGCGGTACTCGAACCGCTCCGAGCCACGCCATCTCCGGTCGGCAAGCTTCCCGGCGACCAGCGGATGGTCGTCGATGAGATGCTCCAGACCATCCGTGGTCCGAAGAAGAAGGCTCGGACAATAAACTTGTACAATTGTTGGCTTGACGGCGGCTCGTCCCGCCTAACGCGATCATTACATGTACCAGACACGGGCGGGAGACTCGGCGAAAGCCTGCCTCGGCGAGTGGAAGCGGAGGACTACCTCGGCGTTGAAGAAGATCACCCAGCGTATCTGGCGGATCGCGGGCGGTCCCCTACACCGCTGACGTCCGGCTCCGACGGTAATTTCTTTGTCTTGTTCGCAGTCGCGTATGCGATCGCGGTAATTCTAACTCTGTTTCAGATTCATCGCAGCTGTTCCAAGTGGTGGAAGGTGGCTCCCACCGCCAACGAGCCCGGGTCATCTGCCCGGGATAGAAGTGAATCGCCACCCGCCAGGCAACAAGGACGACGAGGATGAGTCCGAAGGAGATCGCCCATCGTCCGAAAGACCCGCGCAACGCGTCGTAATCGAAAGCGGCGGGAGCCTCGGCGCCACGACGACGACGAGCTCCCAGAGATGACCTCGCGCCAGCCACTCCTTCAAGAAGAAGAAGAAGGAAAAGGCGAGGCCCCGAGGAGAAAGCAAGCCGAAGATGGCCTCGCCGCCGCACTCAACGAGCAGTTCCGAAGCTCACAGCTCGGCCGGTGAAGGCGCGGCCCCGGCGACAACCGCGCTAGATGCGCCATCTCTGGAAGTGCCGCTGGCCTCAATGCCTCCGCCATTCGCGCCGGTCTTTGGGTCAGGGAAGGCTCCGGCCGTGGCGACTTCGCCTCGCAAGGAGGCCCCGAACGTGGCGGTCTCGCCCCGCAAGGAGGCTCCGGCCGCAGCGGCTCCAATTTGCGAGGAGGCCCCCGCCGAAGGCGTCCCAGAGGCGCCAGCCGCGACCTCAACGAAGAAGCCGTCCGTGTCTTGGGCCCACGACGTCCTGGAACTGGGGCTTAGTCGCCAGCTGGGCCCCGAACTGGAAAACCGGCCGCCGTGCGGGCTGCGTTTCATTCCGATCGCCAAGTAAGTGCATTCGCCTTCTCTATTTTCTATAAGTACTTGATTGTCTTTTATTGATTTGATCGATATGCAGGACGGAGTGAAAAGATGGGCCACCCGACCGTGGCAGGTACCCTCCGCGCGGCGAGGAGGACCCTTCCCGCAAGAGGAAAGTGGGCGAGTCGCCGTCTCAGTGAAGGCAGCAAGAAGGCCAAGCGGCGTCATCGTTCGTCTCGACGACGCAGCCGGCGCGCCCGGACGGACGCAGTGGAAGCAACCGCATCTACAAAGGATGGCGTTTCCTTGCCTAGAGGAGGCGACTTCCTTTGGGGCGGGTGCCTCGATCGCTACCTTCCCGCTTCATAACCAAAGGCGGCCACGGCAGCGGGCTGCGCCCGAGCCTCGCTCGGGGACCACCGGCGCTGAAGTCGACCAGCGTCGCGGGCACTGGCGCTGCTCGCGTCTGTGGACGCAATACAACTCCATGGCATGCTTGGTGCAGCTATCCGGTACCTCCGGTCCCGAGGATCAGGTCGGTGCCTAGCAGGCGTGATTCTTATAGTTTTCGTTTTGTACTTTCGCATCCGGTCCCGAGTGCGCACGCTAAATTTTAGCGGGTGGGCACCGAAACAATTTCGTGATCGCCCGGTCGAGTGCGCACTCGCTAAATTTTAGCGGGTGGGCACCGAAATATTCGTGTTCTTGACTTTGATGATGTGTGCGGTCTGCAGTGGAGTCGGCGGGCGATTGGCTGCGAAACAGCGTCTTGAAAATGAGCTGCGCTATCCGAGAAGCAAACAAGGAGCTTGGGCTGTTGCTGCGCAGCGGTGGCTCGCCAGAGCTTGTCCTGCTGGTGAACTGGTGGCGGTGCGATCTGCGTTAAGTCTTCTGAGCGGAGGTCGCCGACCTCGGCCGAACTGCGGGAGGCAAAAGAAGAAGCAAGCTCGTGACAGGCGAGCTAAGGCCGCCATTGCGGCGCGGAGGAAGACCGCAAGGTGTCGGAAGCCCTCGTTGTTGGGCTTCGTGGCGATTATCGCCGCTTGTGCTTCATCACGGGACTCGCCGCCCGTTGCTTGGTGAGTCGTCTTCCCTGTCTTTCGGTTGTATTGTTTGTGGTTTCCATGGTACTCATAATTGCCTCCTTCGCAGGTCGTGTTATTGGTAGCCAAGAAGCGAGCTCTCTTGGCGAGGAGTGCGTAAGCATGCTTGTCGACTCGGCGGCGCTGTCGGCGATGCATCGCGCCTACCTTCAAGAGATGTCGCCCACGGAGGTTATTCGGTGACCTCGTTGAGGTGTGGGAGTACTTGGAGAAAGCGCCCATGATCGTAGAGTTCATGGCGGTCGGCATTTGGCGTGGGCGTCGGCAGGCTGAGCCTTGACTTCACTTCCCGAGGACTTGACCTCGGCGATGTGACAGTGGGTATCCTTCGTCGACGGGCGCGGTGGATCTGTCCGAGGTTCTCAAGCTGCAAGAACGTGCCGCTGCTTACTCGGAGCGTGTCTGGGCGATGGGCGACCTCCTTCCCTACCAGGAAACGGTCGTCGCGCCAAACGACCCCGAGCCGCCGCATCGTGACTTCAAGGTTGAGCAACCTTTCCGCTGGCGATGGCGGGCGAGCTGACGTATCCGTCAAACCCGTACACGCGTTCATCCGTGGCGCCGGGATTACGGCGCGTCGTCGTCGGCTGCGAATAGGGTAGTTTGCCTAGATGTGTTAGCGATTCTTAGCGGGCATAAGTTGTAACATAAGACAATGCGATATGCAATTGAATGGGACGTTGTGTCCATTTTGTTATTTGTGTGTGTGTTTTGGATTGATTTTGGATGAGTCCCCGAGCGCGTCCGCCCTTTTGTGGGGCTCACCTTGTATATGGTATTTGTTGTTATCGTGTGTTTTGTTAGTTTAGTCGACTCGCCCGAGCTCGGAGAGCGATCGCAAGCGACTCCTTGAGTGCTCAGCTTTACCGTTTTCCCGTCTGTGAGCGGGTCGGGTGGCCGAGTCCCCGAGCGTGGTACTTGGTAGTTCGAGGCGCGACTCGAGGGTGGTTGAGGACTGAGCGCGTTGGTGTGAGCGCGTCACTCCGTCCTGGCTCGGAGGGTCAGTCGCGTGGCGAGTCCTGGCTATGCTCTCTTACTTGGCGTTTTCCCTGACCGATCGCGACGAACTGGTATTCAGTCCCCGAGCGTGGTACTTAGCCGTTCGAGTCGCTATGCCGAGGATGCGGAGGACCGAGGTCGCCGTGAAGCGAGGCGATTGTCTTGGTTATAAAACCGGTCGAGCTAAGCGACTCAATGGGGCTCCAGTTTGGCGTTTTTCGTGACGCAAGACCTGAAATGACTCGGTGCTCTTACATCGCTACTTAGCGTGCGGTCGCTGTACCAAAGGTTGACTTCTGCATTTTAGCATGACGCTGTTTATTCTGAGTCTGAGTGGCACAAGGCATGGAGAGTAGACGCAATTGCGATAACCGTTTCTTTTATTTCATAGCATTTGGAGAGTACATGTGTGGGGTTCTAGGAGTAGAACTTCGGAGGAGATTTACATTCCACGGTCGCTTCGTCGAGTTCGCCGTCCCAGCAGACGTCGATGAGGTAGTAGGCGTCGTTGCAATCTGGCGCCAATAGCGAACGGGCCTTCCACGGAGGAGAGCTTGTGCATGCCCTTCTTGTCCTGGATGAGGCGTAACACCAGGTCGCCTTCCTGGAAGGTGCGGGTTTTCACCCGTCGGCTGTGGTAGCGGCGGAGCCCTTGCTGATAAATGGCGGTGCGCGATCGGGCGAGGTCGCGTGCTTCGTCGAGTTGGTCGAGCCCATCTTGGCGGGCCAGCTCGTTTGCGGCCTCCGTATAGTGGACGACCCGCGGCGAGTCGTGTTCGAGGTCGGTGGGCATGACTGCTTCGGCGCCGTAGACCATGAAGAAGGGAGTGAATGCCGTCGACCTGTTGACCGAGGTGCGGATTCCCCAGATGACGGAGGGTAGCTCTTCGACCCAGCATCCAGCGGTGCGCTCGAGTGGTACTTGGAGTCGCGGCTTCAGGCCGTGGAGGATGCTTTGGTTGGCTCGTTCCGCCTGGCCGTTGGACTCGGGTGTCTGCGGTAGCGGTCGAGCGGATGTGGTGCTCTTCGCAGAATTCGCCATTGCTCCCTTGGCGAAGTTTGTGCCGTTGTCCGTGATGATGCTGTTGGGGAACCCGTGGCGGTATATGAGCTCGCGTAGGAACTTAGTGGCGGTCTTCCGTCGCATTTCCGGACTGGCTTGGCCTCCACCCGCCGTGAATTTGTCGTGGCGACTAGCAAGTGGGTGTAGCGAAGGGGCCTTCTTGAAGGGCCTACCATGTCCATGCCCACAGCGAATGGCGGTGATGGGGATTGTTTTGAGCGAACTTGATGCGTGCGTCGATTGGCATACCGGCACCGGCGCGCCGCTGGGCGATATCGGCGGCGTCGGCGTGTCGGTGGGCGATGAAGCCGTGTCGCATAGCCTTGGCGACCGAGGAAGGCGGCGGCGTGGTGGCCGATCGCTGAGTGGATGTCGTGGAGGATTTTGCGTCCTTGATCGGTTGGGCAACGTTGGAAGATGCCGGTGACGCTGCGCTTGTGTAGCTCGCCGTCGATGATGGTGTAGGACTTGCATCGGCGAGCAATCATTCGGCGTTGTCTCGTCTTGGCAGGGTGCCGGTTTCGGTAGGCGATGTACGGCTTGGTCGATCGTCTGCGCTCGGTGATGAGTGCGACCAAGGCTGCCTCTGGTTGAGTGGGACTCGATGTCGATCTCCCTCGGGAGGCGATGGTTTGGAGATTGTGTCGAGGAACACGCCGGGTGGTGCGGTCGAGCCGACCCGATTCGAGAGAGGCGTCGGCCTCCTCGTTTTCCTGTCGATCCACTCGATGAGTAACCGTGAAGTGGCGCCAACTTATCCACCTCTTGGCGATCGCCGCCATGGTGGGGAGATGGCGTCGGTGCGGCGACTTGTCCCGCAAGGTCGGTCTCCGTAGCATCGAAGGCGATTGACGCTCATCTCCTTCGGCTCGCATGCCGTGGAGTAGGGCCTCGTATTCAGCCATGTTGTTGGTGCGGGCGTGAATTGAGGCGGAGGATGTAGCGGAGCTTGTCGCCTTTGGTGAGGTCAGCACTATCCCCGCTCCTGCGCCGTCCGCGTTCTTGGACCCGTCGAAGTGCAGGCTCCAATAATGGAGGTACGGCGGCTTCTCTGGCTGCTGGGCCTCTTCCCAGTCGGCGATGAAGTCTGCCAGTGCCTGCGACTTAATCTCCCTTCGTGGCTCGTATTTAATGTTGTGGGCCTTGATCTCGGCGGCCCACTTGGCGACCCCCGGTCACCTCGCGATTGCGGATGATGTCTTGTAGTGGTCTTGAGGAGCGACCGTGATCGGGTGCTCCTGAAGTAGTCTGGCGGCGCCGCTGAGCCCTGAAGACCGCGTATACCAGCTTTTGATATTGTGGGTATCGCCGGCGCGACTCGGTGAGAAACTCGCTGATGTAGTACACCGGCCGCTGGACTGGGCGCTCCTTTCCTTCCTCTGGTCGTTCGACAACCATTACGGCAGCGGCGCGATCGGACGCCGCGGCGTAAACCAGCATAGGCTCTTTGTCGGTGGTGCGGCGGTAGTGGTGCAGCGAGTAGCACCTTTTAAGGTCGCGGGCGCGTCGTCCGCCTCCTTGTCCCCTTTGGAAGGTGGGGTTCTTGCGCATCGGCGGTATAGGGGCATCGCCTTTTCGCCCAGGGGATGAAGCGGAGAGCCGCTACGCCCGGCCAGCTTCGGGCGTCGCGAGCACTCGGGTTTGCCGAAAGGCGATCGTGTCGATCTTCGTTGGGTTTGCCTCGATCCCTCGTTTGGAGCAGCGTACCCGATGGTTGCCGGCGGGTACACCGAAGGTGCACTTGCCTGGATTGAGCTTTATCTTGTACCTCCGCAGATTGGCGAAGGTCTCCGCTAGGTCGGCGAGTAGGTCGCCTTGGCGAGCGGATTTCACGACCATGTCATCGATGTAGACGTGGATGTTGCGGCCAATTTGGCTCGCGAGGCATTCTTGCATGCACCGCTGGTAGGTTGCCCCGGCGTTCTTGAGGCCGAAGGTCATGGCGGTGTAGCAGAAGGCTCCGAATGGCGTGATGAACGCCGTCTTCTCCTCATCCTCGACAGCCATTTTGATCTGGTTGTACCCGGAGTAGGCGTCAAGGAAACATAGCGACTCCGAACCCGCGGTTGAATCGATTATCTGATCGATCCGCGGGAGGACGAACTGCTCCTTTGGGCAGGCGCTGTTCAGGTTTGTGTAGTCGATACACATTCTCCAGGTCCCGTTTTCTTCTCGACCAGGACTGGGTTTGCCAGCCACTTGGAGTATTTGATTGGCCGGATGAAGCCGGCAATGACGGCGCTACACTTCCTCGGCGATTGCTCGTGGCGTTCTTCATTGAAGGGCCGTGGCGGCTGACGGGTCGCACTTTGGGGTTGGCGTTTAGTTTGTGCTCAGCGAGCTCCCTAGGGACACCAGGCATGTCGGAGGGATTCCATGCGAAGATGTCACTATTCTCACGAAGGAACTTCGATGGCGCGCCTTCCTATGCTTTGGGCTCATGCTGCCGATCGTCACCGTCTGGGGTCGCCTGGGACCAGCTCGACGGTGCGGGTGTTCGTCGTGGCCTCAAAGGTTGAGGTGTTTGTGCCCTCTGAGTTGGGCTTCTTGAGTATTGTGGGGTCGTCATTGTTGACCCCGCTCGCGTATTTGGCAAGCTCGTCGGCGTGATTAGCTTCTGCCGCGATGACGGCGTCGGCGAGCTCGGCTCCTTTGGCCTCGCATTCGGCGGCCATGTCGGGGTCTCCGTTGATGGTGATGACGCGCCGCGGGGAGCTTCATCCGTTATGCAGCGTGGTGGCGCTGCCATGAATTTGGCGAACGCGCCCAGGGCCAGCGATGGTAAGGGCTGTCGAAGGGCACCAGCTCGAAGGCGATCCGCTCGGTGCGGAAGTTTGCGAGTACCGAAGGTGACGGGTAGCGTGACTTTGCCGATCGGGTACGCCTTCCGACCGGGGACGATGCCGTGGAACGTGGTGTGGGTTGTCTCGATCATCGACTGCGGGAGTCGTAACCGCCTGAAGGTGTCGAGGTAGAGGATGTTGATGGAGCTGCCACCGTCCATCAGTGTCTTGGGAGGCGATGATCGCCAACCTGGCTTGACCACCAAGGCGACTCGTCACAGGTACTCGATGTGGCGAGTGGTCTTGCGGCTCGGTGATGGGCTGTTCCGACCAGTTGAGGAACGGGGGCGTCTATTTGGGCCACCGCGTTGTGGCGGCAGCGGGCGATGACCTTCTTCTCGCGCTTCGTGTTGAAGCCTGTGAAGGTGTGGAGCGAGCCGGCTACTTTGCCGAATTTTCCGCCATTTGGCGGGTCGTTGTCGGGGTCCTCCCGCGCGTGCCGTGCCTTCTCGATTTCCCTGAGGGTGTGGCAGTCGGCGGTGGTGTGCGTGGCGGGCTTTCCTTCCCTGCTGTGAAACGCACATGGTTGGTTAAGGAGGGCCGCGGGATCGAACCTTGGCTTGTTCTTGTAGTTGCCGCCATCGTCGTTGCCCTCCATCGGCGGTAGCTCTTGGGCTCGCGTTATGCGTGCCCGGCGTTAGCGGCAAGTCGACTTCGCCCGTCGTTCTGGCGCTTGCACGTGAGGCGGTGCCGCTATAAGCGTCGGTTCGGCGTCCGCCGTCGTTGCCGCCCGTCTTGGCGTTGCCCTCTGACTCGTCGTCGATTTCTTGGTTGGGGTCCTCCTCGGCGTCCGTTTGGCGATCTCGAGGAGGTCGGGATGTTGTCGAGTGTGCGGGCGTGTCGCTTGAGCTTGGCGACTAGAGGCTCGTGGCGACACGAGGTCTTGAAGCAATGGATCGCGGTGTCGGGTGGATGCCGACCGCGTGTTGTGCGAGCTCTTGCCACCGTTGGACCCGATTGCGAGTCGACTCGCGAGGTCCCTGGACGCGTCGTTCCGGTCCTCGATGGTGGTGGCGGGTGTAGGAGCACTCGAAGTGCTGACGGCGTCTCGCATTTCCTCCCGAGTCGATCTTGTCACGGGGGCGTGTTGATCCATTGCCTGCGTCCCCTCCATCATCGATTGGGAGGTAGCAGGCGAGTAGGTCGATGTGACCGCGATCCCCATTGCCATGAGGTATGTGTCGAGCCGGACGGGGGGTCACGAGAGTCGTATTTTTCTATATCCTTTGGCGCCTTGAAGTTTGGCGGGTACTTTTCGCCTCGGATCATTGGTCCGAAGCACTTAGGCCCTAGTCGACTGAGCGACCCCATAGGCTCGCCATCGCGGCGGTTAGTTAGGGTGTGCCGCAGTCGTCGGGCTGGCGTCTTGCCGATTTTGGTTGTTGATGATGTGAGTGCGGGCGTCGATGGGTTCTCGTTAAGCGGCGGCGAAGTTGGTCGCCCGGGATCGTTGGTGGAGAGTGCGCGTTCACGGGTCGGCGTTGAGCTGCGATGGCTCTGGTGGCGGGCAATTGAGGGTGTTTGCCGCGGCTGGCGGCCGAGGCCACAGCTTCCCGAGGAGGCGAGTATACTCGCCCTGCGGTCGGCCGCTCTTGCTGCTCCACGGCTTTGCGAAGGGCCTTGACGTCGGATTTGTAAGGCGCCGTCGCGGTGGCCGTGATGCTATCGGGCTGCTTTCGGCCTGCCACGAGGTTGTCCATCGGGTGGAGAACGATGGGAGGCCGTTCGCGTCTCGCTCCCGTGAGGAGACGACTATCCGCTGGTCACAGAAGTGCGGTTGGGTGGTGGTGGGGCACCCATCGCCGTCGATCTGGCGGGGCGGCGCTTCCTCTGGTGGCGCGTTCTCGCGGTCGCGCTCGGCTATCTGGCCGGGTCGTTTTCGTCGTCGAAGTTCGAGGCGCCTGAGCGGTGGGGTTCAGCGTGACCTGATCGGCTGCTGGTAGCGTGGCAGTTCTCCTGGCATCACTTGCTCAAGGCGAAATTTTTCGCGCTCGGCCTGCTCTTTACGTACTGCCTCCGCTAATTTCAGGCGGAGTTCCTCGACCTCCGTTGCCGTGGCGTTAGGAGGGATTGGGGTGGAGAAAGGATCCTCCGGCGGATCGGCGCCGGTGGCCATGTAGGTCGCGGCATGGCGACTGGTTCCGTCGTGGAGGTCGGCGGAGTTTTCCGACCGGTCGAATTCGAAGATCCAGGATGGAGGGTCCTCGAAATCTCCGCGTTGGAGACTGGCGATGGAGCCCGCGGATGAGGCAGCGGTGATGGATCCGGCGAGTGACGCCGAAGTCGGCGTCGTCGGTGAGCCGCATCTTCTGCGGCTGAGTTCCCGCCACGTTCTTTGTGGGCGAGTTGTACTCGGAGGCGGTGGATCGTGCGGACCTGGCTCTCGGAGAGCCGATCGCGTGGTGGCGACTTCGCGGATGCTGCCGAGTCCTCGGTGATGGCGTCGGTGAGGCCGACGAAGAGGCTGATCGTGCCGATTGGCGATTCTGTTGTCGCGTGTGGTCATGCCGGGGCGTAGCTGCTCGGCAAGATCTGGAGCATCTCGCCGATCGCTATCATACGGCCGGTGGCGACCGTCGTTGATGGGCAGATTGGATCTCGCCGCGAACACCGGCAGACCGGCCAGGCCCACGGTGGGCGCCACTATCGTAGGAATGGACACGGCGAATCTGCAATCGGCGAGTAGTAGAACGAGGGCAAGGCGGCCAGCCATCTGCGGTCGAGATGAGGCAGAGACACGAGGTTTACCGGTTCGGCCCCGGAGGGTAAAGACCTACTCTGCTAGATTGTATTATGGATGTGTTTACAATGGGCGAACTTCGGCGACTAGGCGGCGAGTTGCTTGGGTGTATGAGGCGTGTCTCTACTCACCCCATAGGGAGGTTTATATAAGCTCACCTCCCCTAGGGTTTACATATCTCAACCGATTCAGTTACATCTTCGGCAATCGTTTAACCTAGACCGACTGGGCTTATCTACTCGCCTGGGCCTTCAACTTCCACTCGCCTGATACCTTGCTGGGCTTTGATCCACTCGCCGTTCTGCAGGCCCACTCGCCAGCCCTTGGGCGATCGGAAAGCGTCCTGAGTATACCCAGAGGCGTATCCCCATCAGACTCTGAGATGTTTCATGGAAGATTGATCGGGTACTTAGGGTTTTGGTATCGGGGGATCTTTATAGGTGAAGAGGCGAGGCAGGGGGGCACCCGGGGTGGTTGCACCCTGCTAGGCATGGGCTAGGATTGGCCGCGCGGCCAGGGGTGTGGCCCCCTGGTGTCTCCCCTCCGTCTCGTATTCAGGCTCCGTGTTCCCCTCAGTAAAATATTGACTTTGGCTTTTGTCCCGTCCAATTATGAGAATATTGATTTTCTGCCTTTTCTAGAACCAAAAACATAAGAAAACAGGCAACTGGCACTGTGGCAACTTGTTAATAGGTTAGTCCAGAAAAACATATAAAAACACCTCAAAGTAAAGTCAAAGCAAAGCAAAGTAGGTACTAAACAAGCATGGAGCATAAAAAATTATAGATACGTTTACGACGTATCAAGCATCCCCAAGCTTAACTCCTGCTCGTCCTCGAGTAGGTAAGTGATAAAAATAATAATTTTTGAGGCGACATGCACTATCACAATCAAGATCAAACCATTTGCAAGCATTAAAGCTGGGATCAAAGAACTCTAAACATGAGCATGAAAGACGGAGTTCTAACAATAAGACATAACAACTATTGTTGCAACATGAAAGGATACAAACAAATATCATGAATAACATGCATTGAAAAACGTCTGTTTGTTTCACATATATAAAACACAGCATAGTGGCATTCAGCTTATCCCTCATGGAGTAGCAAATAGATGCATAGGTCACCTTCAAAGTTCATAAGAGTGGCTAGATACAAATAGTCCAAGAATAAGCAATATCAACAATATGAATCAATCAATAAGTTTTGGGACAATGCACATAGAACTAAGAATGACAACTATGCTCTCTTAACTGGTGCCTAAGGATAGAATGTTGATGGCGCCCGGTGTTGACGTGGGAGCGCTTCGTTGGAAACCCCAAGAGAAAGTTGTGATGAGCACATCAGCAAGTCTTCCCTCAGTAGAGACCGAGGTTATCGAACCAGAAGGAGGAAGCAAACGTCTCAAAGGTGTTGCAAGCAATGTGGAAACCTGCACAACACAAACTCAAGACTTTGCCCCAATGAATCAGTGAGGTTGTCAAGCTCACCGGTTTGCTGTAACAAAGGATTAAACGTATGGTGAGGAAGGTAATGGTTTGCAGCAAGTAAACAAGTAACAGTGGAAGATGTATCAATGGTAAAGATTGGACCGGGGTCCATAGTTCACTAGAGGTGCTCTCCTTAGATAAAAAACATGGCATGAAGGGTAAAAAAATTACAGCAGGGCAATTGACAGGAACTAAGCAAGGCATAACAATGCAATTACTAGTCAGAAAGATCCTATGAGATTCGATTGGGCAATACAACAAGATACATAGACTGCCATCCAACTCCATCTATGACTAGAAGTGCACCTTCAGGTTATCATCCGAACCCCCTCCAATATTAAGTTGCAAGCAACAGACAACTGCTTTAAGCAAAGTGTGTAAGGTAAACAGTCCACATGTTCCATGAACAAGAGACCGTTGTTTTATCCCTAGTAGCAACAACACATCTACAACCGAAGAGATTATTGTCACTTCCCTTGGAAAATAGAGGCATGAATCCACTATCGAGCATAAATACTCCCTCTTGGAGTCACTAGCAACTACTTGGCCAAGATAGCCACTAACAACGGAGAGCATGCAAGATCACAAACAACACAGACATGATAGAATCATAAATACAAAACCATTAATCAAACCAACATAATAATCGCAATATCCATCGGATCCCCGCAAACACAACATGCATGATTACAAATAGATTAGATCTTGATCGTGAACGGAGCTCACAAGATCTATACATGAAAGCATAAAGGAGGAGATACAACCATCTAGCTACTACATGGACCCATAGTCCAAGGTGGAACTACTCACGCATCATACCGGAGAGAAGGCCTCCAGGATGATCTCTCCTCCGGCAGGGTGCCGGGAAGAACTTCAGATCCCCCAATCTAGGGATGGTGGTGGCGGCGGCTACAGACAATTTCGTGGAGATTTGATCGGGTGTTTAGGGTTTCTGCATCGGAGGCTTCTTATAGGCGAAGGGGGAGGCCGAGGAGGCGACCAGGGGGGGTCAAACCCTACCCAGGCATGGGCCCACCCCTGGCCGCGCCTAGGGGGCTTTGGCCGCCCTAGCACGCTTCTCCGTCTCCCTTCTGGACTTCTTGTTCCCCACGGAAAGTAATTGACTTTAACGTTTGTCCTGTCCAATTCCGAGAATATTTCTTTACTAACTTTTCTAAAACCAAAAACAGAAGAAAACAGGCATCTGGCACTGTTGCAACTTGTTAATGTGTTAGTACCAGAAAACATGTAAAAAGCACCTCAAAGTGTAGACAAGGCAAAGCAAAGTAGATACTAACAAGCATGGAACATCAAAAATATAGATACGTTTCCGACGTATCAAGCATTCCCAAGCTTAACTCCTGCTCGTCCTCAAGTAGGTAAGTGATAAAAGAATAATTTTTGAGGTGACATGCACCCTCACAATAAAGATCTAACCATTTGCAAGCATTGAAAGATAGGATCAAAGAACTCTAAACATGTGTATGAAAGATGGAGTTCTAACAATAGGACATAGTAACTATGCATGCAACATGAAAGGCTACAAACAAAGATCATGAATAACATGCACTGAAAAATGTTTGTTTGTTTCACATACAAAAAACATGGCATAGTGGCAATCAGCTTATCCCTCATGGAGTAGTAAATAGATGCATAGGTCACCTTCAAAGTTCATAAGAGTGGCTAGATACAAATAGTCCAAGAATAAGCAATATCAACAATATGAATCAATCAATAAGTTTTGGGACAATGCACATAGAACTAAGAATGACAACTATGCTCTCTTAACTGGTGCCTAAGGATAGAATGTTGATGGCGCCCGGTGTTGACGTGGGAGCGCTTCGTTGGAAACCCCAAGAGAAAGGTGTGATGAGCATATCAGCAAGTCTTCCCTCAATAGAGACCGAGGTTATCGAACCAGAAGGAGGAAGCAAACGTCTCAAAGGTGTTGCAAGCAACGTGGAAACCTGCACAACACAAACTCAAGACTTTTCCCCAATGAATCAGTGAGGTTGTCAAGCTCACCGGTTTGCTGTAACAAAGGATTAAACGTATGGTGTGGAAGGTAATGGTTTGCAGAAAGTAAACAAGTAACAGTGGAAGATGTATCAATGGTAAAGATTGGACCGGGGTCCATAGTTCACTAGAGGTGCTCTCCTTAGATAAACAACATGGCATGAAGGGTAAAAAAATTACAGTAGGGCAATTGACAGGAACTAAGCAAGGCATAACAAATGCAATTACTAGTCAGAAAGATCCTATGAGATTCGATTGGGAAATACAACAAGATACATAGACTGCCATCCAACTCCATCTATGACTAGAAGTCCACCTTCAGGTTATCATCCGAACCCCCTCCAATACTATGTTGCAAGCAACAGACAACTGCTTTAAGCAAAGTGTGTAAGGTAAACAGTCCACATGTTCCATGAACAAGAGACCGTTGTTTTCTCCCTAGTAGCAACAACACATCTACAACCGAAGAGATTATTGTCACTTCCCTTGGAAACTAGAGGCATGAACCCACTATCGAGCATAAATACTCCCTCTTGGAGTCACTAGCAACTACTTGGCCAAGATAGCCACTAACAACGGAGAGCATGCAAGATCACAAACAACACAGACATGATAGAATCATAAAGACAAAACCATTAATCAAACCAACATAATAATCGCAATATCCATCGGATCCCCGCAAACACAACATGCATGATTACAAATAGATTAGATCTTGATCATGAACGGAGCTCACAAGATCTATACATGAAAGCATAAAGGAGGAGATACAACCATCTAGCTACTACATGGACCCATAGTCCAAGGTGGAACTACTCACGCATCATACCGGAGAGAAGGCCTCCAGGATGATCTCTCCTCCGGCAGGGTGCCGGGAAGAACTTCAGATCCCCGAATCTAGGGATGGTGGTGGCGGTGGCTACAGAAGATTTCGTTGAGATTTGATCGGGTGTTTAGGGTTTCTGCATCGGGGTCTTCTTATAGGCGAAGGGGGATGCCGAGGAGGCGACCAGGAGGGGTCAAACCCTACCCGGTGGGCACCCTGGCCGCCTAGGGGCTTTGGCCGCCCTAGCACGCTTCTCCGTCTCCCCTCTGGACTTCTTGTTCCCCACGGAAAGTTATTGACTTTAACGTTTGTCCTGTCCAATTCCGATAATATTTGTTTACTAACTTTTCTAAAACCAAAAACATTAGAAAACAGGCATCTGGCACTGTTGCAACTTGTTAATATGTTAGTACCAGAAAACATGTAAAAAGCACCTCAAAGTGTATACAAGGCAAATCAAAGTAGATACTAACAAGCATGGAACATCAAAAATTATAGATACGTTTCCGACGTATCAAGCATTCCCAAGCTTAACTCCTGCTCGTCCTCAAGTAGGTAAGTGGTAAAAGAATAATTTTTGAGGTGACATGCACCCTCACAATAAAGATCTAACCATTTGCAAGCATTGAAAGCTAGGATCAAAGAACTCTAAACATGTGCATGAAAGATGGAGTTCTAACAATAGGACATAGTAACTATGCATGCAACATGAAAGGCTACAAACAAATATCATGAATAACATGCATTGAAAAACGTTTGTTTGTTTCACATACAAAAAACATGGCATAGTGGCAATCAGCTTATCCCTCATGGAGTAGCAAATAGATGCATAAGTCACCTTCAAAGTTCATAAGAGTGGCTAGATACAAATAGTCCAAGAATAAGCAATATCAACAATATGAATCAATCAATAAGTTTTGGGACAATGCACATAGAACTAAGAATGACAACTATGCTCTCTTAACTGGTGCCTAAGGATAGAATGTTGATGGCGCCCGGTGTTGACGTGGGAGCGCTTCGTTGGAAACCCCAAGAGAAAGGTGTGATGAGCACATCAGCAAGTCTTCCCTCAGTAGAGACTGAGGTTATCGAACCAGAAGGAGGAAGCAAACGTATCAAAGGTGTTGCAAGCAACGTGGAAACCTGCACAACACAAACTCAAGACTTTGCCCCAATGAATCAGTGAGGTTGTCAAGCTCACCGGTTTGCTGTAACAAAGGATTAAGCGTATGGTGTGGAAGGTAATAGTTTGCAGCAAGTAAACAAGTAACAGTGGAAGATGTATCAATGGTAAAGATTGGACCGGGGTCCATAGTTCACTAGAGGTGCTCTCCTTAGATAAAAAACATGGCATGAAGGGTAAAAAAATTACAGTAGGGCAATTGACAGGAACTAAGCAAGGCATAACAATGCAATTACTAGTCAGAAAGATCCTATGAGATTCGATTGGGCAATACCACAAGATACATAGACTGCCATCCAACTCCATCTATGACTAGAAGTCCACCTTCAGGTTATCATCCGAACCCCCTCCAATATTAAGTTGCAAGCAACAGACAACTGCTTTAAGCAAAGTGTGTAAGGTAAACAGTCCACATGTTCCATGAACAAGAGACCGTTGTTTTCTCCCTAGTAGCAACAACACATCTACAACCGAAGAGATTATTGTCACTTCCCTTGGAAACTAGAGGCATGAACCCACTATCGAGCATAAATACTCCCTCTTGGAGTCACTAGCAACTACTTGGCCAAGATAGCCACTAACAACGGAGAGCATGCAAGATCACAAACAACACAGACATGATAGAATCATAAAGACAAAACCATTAATCAAACCAACATAATATTCGCAATATCCATCGGATCCCCGCAAACACAACATGCATGATTACAAATAGATTAGATCTTGATCATGAACGGAGCTCACAAGATCTATACATGAAAGCATAAAGGAGGAGATACAACCATCTAGCTACTACATGGACCCATAGTCCAAGGTGGAACTACTCACGCATCATACCGGAGAGAAGGCCTCAAGGATGATCTCTCCTCCGGCAGGGTGCCGGGAAGAACTTCAGATCCCCCAATCTAGGGATGGTGGTGGCGTTGGCTACAGACGATTTCGTGGAGATTTGATCGGGTGTTTAGGGTTTCTGCATCGGGGGCTTCTTATAGGCGAAGGGGGAGGCCGAGGAGGCGACCAGGAGGGGTCAAACCCTACCCAGGCGTGGGCCCACCCCTGACCGCGCCTAGGGGGCTTTGGCCGCCCTAGCACGCTTCTCCGTCTCCCCTCTGGACTTCTTGTTCCCCACGGAAAGTAATTGACTTTAACGTTTGTCCTGTCCAATTCCGAGAATATTTGTTTACTAACTTTTCTAAAACCAAAAACAGAAGAAAACAGGCATCTGGCACTGTTGCAACTTGTTAATATGTTAGTACCAGAAAACATGTAAAAAGCACCTCAAAGTGTATACAAGGCAAAGCAAAGTAGATACTAACAAGCATGGAACATCAAAAATTATAGATACGTTTCCGACGTATCAAGCATTCCCAAGCTTAACTCCTGCTCGTCCTCAAGTAGGTAAGTGATAAAAGAATAATTTTTGAGGTGACATGCACCCTCACAATAAAGATCTAACCATTTGCAAGCATTGAAATCTAGGATCAAAGAACTCTAAACATGTGCATGAAAGATGGAGTTCTAACAATAGGACATAGTAACTATGCATGCAAC
Source organism: Avena longiglumis (assembly GCA_030063025.1). Taxonomy (NCBI): domain Eukaryota; kingdom Viridiplantae; phylum Streptophyta; class Magnoliopsida; order Poales; family Poaceae; genus Avena; species Avena longiglumis. Next base: position 76,728,419 of record CP125978.1, read on the forward strand.
ATGAAAGGCTACAAACAAAGATCATGAATAACATGCATTGAAAAATGTTTGTTTGTTTCACATACAAAAAACATGGCATAGTGGCAATCAGCTTGTCCCTCATAGAGTAGGAATATAGATGCATAGGACACCTTCAAAGTTCACAAGGGTGACTAGACACAAATAGCACAAGAACAAGTAATATCACAATATGCATCAATCAATAAGCTTTGGAACACTACACACAGAATGACAACTATGCTCTCTTAATGGTGCCTAAAGGTAGAAGGTGGAGACTCAATAGTGGTGGAAGAAAGGCCTTTCTTTTTTTGTAAAGGAAGCAGGGATTACAAGTTTCAAAAAGAGCTTCCAAAAATTATGGTACTTGTTAGCTTTCAGCCCTCATTGCCCCTATCATAAGCATCTTGAAGTTGTTAAGGTTAAAGTGGAAAATATGGAGTATATGCTTGACGAATTATAAGTTGGCAATCTCAAGTCCCTTAAATACGAGGGCCACACCTCATGCATACTCAACTTTGGGCCCAGGTAAGTTCTTGCCATTGTAAGTATTTGCATATCATTGAGAACCGCCAACGGGTACCCCTTGCACATGGTACATGAGCTTTCCCATAACCAAAATGACAAGGCAAACATACAATGAGCATCTCAGCAATCTTTTTATTTACCATATGCATAGCTTTTTATTGAGGATTCATCATAGATAGCTCACTATGGTGATGCTGTAAGTTTCCACCATGATTAGGCATGACTTAGGCTAGAGGCCCAGACGTTTCTCTAACACAGAATACAAACTCCATGGACTTACAAGTTTCCTCTTTATTTCACAGCGGTGACATCCATAGACAAAAGAGCATGATATCAACTGAGTACAAAGTACAAGTGAAATGTTGAAAACGTTCCGCATGACAGCACGGTTCTGTTAATTCCAACTTATAAGTGCAAGCATATACAATAAAATTGTCACAATTGTTCAAGTTTATTAGGGGCAAAGAATATAAAGTGTGCCATCAATTTCGTGAGGACTTTAATCACTAAGGGTCTGTTTGGTTCTGCTGTAGATTCTGAAAAAGTCGCTGTGGGCTGTAAACTGTGAAAAAGCTACTGTGAGTAAACAACTGTGGGAAAGCTAAAAGTTGTTTGGTTAGAGCAACTGTGGGACTATAATTTTTTTACAAATTTTCTGTAACACGCCAAGTCCATGAGAGACTGTTTATATTGTAAGTGAAGGTAGAACACCTATTTTACACTGGCTGATATATTTAAATAATAATAATATTGGAATGGAATTATTTTTTACAATGCTGCATACACATGGTATTGGACGAGAAAAACAAAGGTGACGTACGAAGACAGCTGGCCTCATTTCCTTGCAACTTTATAGTATTCTAACCAGGATCTAACACATAAACCGATGAGACGCATACTTGCACAAGCTAGCTATCGACCATGGCAGGCACACCATGTTACATGTCTATCCCTATGAGCTCATCTTATACAGATGCAGGAATAATAGAGGTTGGTCCATCCGAGCTACGTGAGAGAGAGAAAAGGTTATCTTATGTGGAAGGGAGAATAGATGAGTGCGGCAGTCCAGCCGGCGGCGGTGCTCTTCCTAACGCGATGGAATCTTGGGAACGGGGTCTTCATGCGGGAAAAAGAGCAGCAGTGGTAGAGAATGGAGTCGGGCGAGATGCCCTGCGTCAGACGGTGTGTCCCCTGCTGACGGCTGGCCGGAGGATCGGCGCAGCTAATCCTAGGTCTGCCTGGGCGCCGTCGTTCGAACAAGAGCATGAAAGAAAAAATAACACAGGGGCGAGACACTCGATCGGGGACGGGAGGAAAACATAAAGTCGAACCGGTATGACTAATCAGTGGCAGCGTGGGTAATTTTCCACCAAACTACAGAACACAACGCGGTAGAAGCAGGGGAGGACCTGCTGTGGAAATACTGCTGCAGGAATCAGGTAGCTTTTGTAGAATCGGCTTTGGAAATAACCCCTTTGGTTAGCTTTCAGATTATTTATGGAGAAGCAGGTTGTAGAAGCAGAACCAAACACACCCTAAGTTTTCACATAATAAAATAGTTTTTAATTGGAAGGTAGTTGAAAACAAGAATATACTTGGAATGGTGTAAAACACCATGCATAGGAATTTATAGTGGACACTTTGGAATAACTTGGTTTCTTGAGAGTTGGAAGCATAAGTAGAACTTACTCATACAAGTGGAGGCTAGCAAAAGACTGGGAGCAACCAACTAAGAAAGCATAATGGCCATAATCATGCAGAGCAACAAAGCATACTAATAAAAGCAAAGAGTGGTACTACAAGTCAAGGACTAAATGATCATAGAGGCTAATGGTGACTTGTCATAGTAATAACATGGTGTAAGCATGTGCCAAGTCAACCCAAGCAAAGCATCAAAGGAGAATACCACAATACTATGCTTTTACATGCTAAAACAACGCATAATTTATTCAAGGCACACTAAGCAATCCCAATTATTTGGAACAAGACATGCTACAACAATAATCACTAAGCATAATGCTAAAATAACACCTAGCATGTCATGCTAAAGTCTAAGTCACAGTCAATGCAAGATCCTCTTGTACTTCAAGCAAGAACTTACTACTCCTTTTCAACACCAAGCAACTTATTTGCAAAACAACACAGCGAGAATGGAGGTCCAAACTACTTTATTCAAGCAAACTAAACAACCTAAGCAAAGAAAATGAAAACTAAGACGCTCCAAGAACAACACAACTGTGCATGAAACAATAAAAACAAAGTGTCTAGACAGACCTGAGCTTTTTATTGATGAAGAAAGAGATTCCTTGGGCATCCCCAAACTTTGACACTTGTACCTCTTGGATATTTCTTGGGGTGAAACCATGGTGTCATCCCCAAGCTTGAGATTTTGTCCATTCTTCATCTCATTGCATCATTCTCTCTCTACACCTGAATTTTTTCTTCATACAAAACTTCACACAATCTTCATTAGCAACATTAGTTTATTCAAAAGATATTAGACCACTGGAAAAGCTTTGAAACAGCAAGGCTTTTCACTAAAAACACAAGCTACTGTAGCAACTCCTTCAAAAATATCAATTCACCAAAAGAGAACTAAAAAAGGAATCAATAAGAAGCAAATGCAAATCATGGCAGAAATCTGTCAAAACAGACCAGCAGGTAGGAACCGATTTTTTAGAATATCTTGTGTTGCTCAAATAAAAAATTGTTGAACTAAGGAAAGTTATATAACATACTGGGGGATTTATTCGTAAATTTTGAGCTCAATACGAGTTACAGAGACTCCTCACAAATTTTTTGGTGGAGGAAATAAATCTGTTTCGGGACAGCAACTCCCCAAATCTTACTTCCCTCTCATTAGAGGTTATTCTTGGCACAAAAGACAAACAAAAAGGATAAGGAGAGGTCATTAGTGAAGTAATAACTTCCAGGACTCAAGGAAACTCTTGGGTTATCTCCCAACAAGTACTTTTCTTTAACGCCTTTAAGTTAGGCACAAGAAGCAAGAAGAATCAAATATTTTCAAATGAAGAAGCAACCTTCTTGTTCTTTCCTTTCTTACCTTTCTTATTTTCCTTAGGGAAGATATGATTTCTTACAGAGGAGAAAAATGCATGATGCCTTTTCCCACATCTATCATTTCCCCAAGGTGTTTCCGTAGAGACCTCCCAAGCGTGATCTGTCCCTTGCCTACATTCAATAACAAGATAATCAGTAGTCACCATTTTTCCTGAGATTTTTGTAAACACACCTTCAGCTATTCCAATGGGTAATATAGTGGCATTGTTGGTAAGAGAGATTTCCTCTCCTCCTTCAATAAACCCCCAAAGACTCAAGGAATCATAAATATCTTTAGGCATGAGACAAAATTCAGACATGATATCACAGCGAGCATAAAAAATTGTAGTGTTTATTGAGAATTTGATTGTGGGAAACCACTTTAAAGGCTCAGAATTTATGGGAACATAATCATGGTAAGCCCTAAGCATGTGATAGCAACTATTCGTAGCAGCAATACCAGTCTCACGGGTGTTCAACCTGGCAAAAATACTTGTGAAAGAGGAATCAGACTTGACAGGTGTACCATAAATCATGATTAATTTCCTTATGACATCAAAAGCTTCATCCTTAGTACATAGCGAAAAATCTTTCTCAGCCATAGCATCCAAAGCATATCTATAACGAAGAGCAATACCGCGGTAGAAACTATCAATAACCAAGCTAAGGCTTACCTCAGGCAAAGTTTCTCTCTGCAAAGCAGAGATTCTAGACCAAGCTTCCTTCAAAATTTTCTCACTTTTTTGCTTAAAACTGGAGATTTATATCATGGGGGAAATAAAGGTTGGTACAAAACCAGACATGGTAGCAACTAGAGCAGGAACTAATTTTTTGTGTGTTTTTGAATAAAGAAAGCAAACCAAACTAGACTATTTTTTTTGGGTTTTTTGGAAAGAGGCAAACAAAACCAAGAAAAAGAAACAAAGTAAGGAGAAAGGAAGTGAAAGACTCCCCTTGTGTAGACGTCCTTAGCCTCCCCAGCAATGGCGCCAAAAAACTTGATGGCGCCTGGTGTTGACGTGGGAGCGCTTCGTTGGAAACCCCGAGAGCAAGGTGTGATGAGCAATGCAGGAAGTCTTCCCTCAGTAGAGACCGAGGTTATCGAACCAGAAGGAGGAAGGAAACGTATCAAAGGTGTTGCAAGAAACTTGGAAAACTGCACAACACAAACTCAAGACTTTGCCCCAACCAATCAGTGAGGTTGTCAAGCTCATCGGTTTGCTGTAACAAAGGATTAAACGTATGGTGTGGAAGGTAATGGTTTGCAGCAAGTAAACAAGTAACAGTGGAAGATGTATCAATGGTAAAGATTGGACAGGGGTCCATAGTTCACTAGAGGTGCTCTCCTTAGATAAAAAACATGGCATGAAGGGTAAACAAATTACTGCAGGGCAATTGACAGGAACTGAGCAAGGCATAACAATGCAATTACTAGTCATAAAGATCCTATGAGATTCGATTGGGCAATACAACAAGATACATAGACCGCCATCCAACTGCATCGATGACTAGAAGTCCACCTTCAGGTTATCATCCGAACCCCCTCCAGTATTAAGTTGCAAGCAACAGACAACTGCTTTAAGCAAAGTGTATAAGGTAAACAGTACACATGTTCCATGAACAAGAGACCGTTGTTTTCTCCCTAGTAGCAATAGCACATCTACAACCGAAGAGATTATTGTCACTTCCCTTGGAAACTAGAGGCATGAACCCACTATTGAGCATAAATACTCCCTCTTGGAGTCACTAGGAACTACTTGGCCAAGATAGCCACTAACAACGGAGAGCATGCAAGATCACAAACAACATAGACATGATAGAATCATAAAGACAAAACCATTAATCAAACCAACATAATAATCTCAATATCCATCGGATCCCCGCAAACACAACATGCATGATTACAAATAGATTAGATCTTGATCATGAACGGAGCTCACAAGATCTATACATGAAAGCACAAAGGAGGAGATACAACCATCTAGCTACTACATGGACCCATAGTCCAAGGTGGAACTACTCACGCATCATACCGGAGAGAAGGCCTCCGGGATGATCTCCCCTCCGGTAGGGTGCCGGGAAGAACTTCAGATCCCCCCGATCTAGGGACGATGGTGGCGGCGGCTATAGACGGTTTCGTGGAGATTTGATCGGGTGTTTAGGGTTTCTGCATCGGGGGTTTCTTATAGGCGAAGGGGGAGGCCGATAAGGCGACCAGGGGGGTCAAACCCTACCCAGGCGCGACCCACCCCTGGCCACGCCTAGGGGGGTTTGGCCGCCCTGGCACGCTTCTCCGTCTCCCCTCTAGACTTCTTGTTCCCCATGAAAAGTAATTGACTTTGACGTTTGTCCCGTCCAATTCCGAGAATATTTCTTTACTAACTTTTATGAAACCAAAAACAGCAGAAAACATGCATCTGATACTGTTGCAACTTGTTAATAGTTTAGTACCATAAAACATGTAAAAAGCACCTCAAAGTGTAGACAAGGCAAAGCAAGGTAGATACTAACAAGCATGGAACATCAAAAATTATTGATACGTTTCCGACGTATCAAAGGTGGAGACTCAATATAGTGGTGGAAGAAAGGCCCTTCATAAAGGGAAGCAGGGATTTCAAGTTTCAAAAAGTGCTTCCAAAAATTACGATACTTGTTAGCTTTCATCTTTCACTGCCCCTATCATAAGCATATTGAAGTGGTTAAGGTTAAAGTGAACAAACTATGGAGTATATGCTTGACAAAATATAAGTTGGCAATCTCATGTCCCTTGAGTACGAGGGCCGCTCCTCATGCTACTCAACTTTAGTTACTTGCAAGTTCTTGTCATAGTAAGTACATGGGTATTATACAGAACCGCCAATAGGGTACCCCTTGCACATGATACATGAGTAGTCCCATAACAAAATGACAAGGCAAGAAGACAATGATCATCTCAGCAATCTTCTTATTTACCATGTGAATATGGTGCCTTTTCTCTCTTTCCTCTTTTCTCATATTTTTTCTTTTTCTGAATCTCATATCTCTTTTTTTATAAGAAGAATGTTTCATAGATAGCTCACTATGGTGATGCTGCAAGTTTCCACCATGATTAGGCATGGCTTAGGCTAGCGGCCCAGTCATTTCTCTAACACACATACATAACTCCATGGACTTACAAGCTCCCCTTTTATTTCACACCGACGACATCCATAAACAAAAGAGCATGATATCAACTAGGTAAAATGTACATGTGCAATGTTGAAAGTGTTCCCCGTGAAAACATGGTTCTGCTAATTCCAACATATAACTGCAAGCATATACAACATAGATGACACAATGGTTCAAGTTTATTAGGGGCAAGAAAAATAAAGTGTGCCATCAAGTTCGTGAGAGCTTTAATCACTAGTTTTTCACATAACAAAATACTTTTTAATTGGAAGATAGATGAAAACAAGAATATACTTGGAATGGTGTAACACACCATGCATAGGAATTTATAATGGACACTTTGGAATATCTTGGTTTCTTGGGAGTTTGGATGCATGAGTAGAGCTTACTCAGCAAAAGTGAAGGCTAACAAAAGACTGGGAGCGACAAACTAAGAGAGCAATAATGTCCATAATCATGCAGAGCGACAAAACATTACTAATCAAAGCATAAAGTGGTACCATAAGTCAAAAACTAAATGATCATAGAGTCTAATGGTGACTTTTCATAGTCATAACATGGTGTGAGCATGTGCCAAGTCAACCCAAACAAAGCATCAAAGGAGAATACCACAATACTATGCTTTTGTATGCTAAAACAACGCATGATTCTTTGAAGGCACACTAAGCACTCTCAATGATTTGGAGCATGTCATGATTCAGAAATAATCACTAAGCATAAGGTCAAAACAACATCTATCATGACAAGATAAAGTCTAAGCCTGAGTTAATGCAAGCTCACTTTTGTACCACTATAAGCATGAAACTTTCTACTCTTGCTTGACTCCAACTTATTTGAAAACATCACAACGAAAGAGGGGGTCCAACTACTTTATTCAAGCAAACTAAGCAAAAAAACAAAAAACGAAAACTAAGACGCTCCAAGAACAACACAACAGTGCATGAAACAATAAAAACGAAGTGTCTAGAAAGACCTGAGATTTTTATTGATGAAGAAGGGGATGCCTTGGGAATCCCCAAGCTTTGACGCTTGTACCTCTTGAATAATTCTTGGGGTGACACGGGGTGGAATCCCCAAGCTTGAGCTTTTGTCCATTCTTCATCTCATTACATCATTCTTCCTTTACACCTGAATTTTTTTCCTTCATACAATCTTCATTAGCAACATTAGTGTATTCAAAAGAAAATAGACCTTTGGGTTTAGGTTTAAAATAGAAAAACTTCCAATAATAACACAAGCTACAGTAGCAATTCCCTCAAAAAGCTCAATTTCTGAAAAGAACCCAAAAAGGAATCAATAAGAAGCAAATGCAAATAATGGCAGAAATCTGTCAAAACAGACCAGCAGGTAGAAACCGATTTTTTTGAAAACCTTTTGTTGCTCAAATTAAAAAGTGCTGAACTAAAAAAAGTTATATAGCATCCAGGGGGGATTTACTCAGAAAATTACAGCTCAATCGGACTTACATAGATTTTACAAGAATTTTTACAATCGAGCACAAAAATCTGTTTTGAGAAAGCAACTTCCCCAAATCTTACTTCCCTCTCTTTAGAGGTTATTCTTGGCACAAAAAGCAAATAAAAATGATAAGAAGAGGTCATTACAGAAGTAATAACTTCCAAGACTCAATAAAACTTTTGGGTTATCTCCCAATAAGTACTTTTCTTTAATGTCTTTAAGTTAGGCACAAAAAGCAAGAATCAAGTATTTTCAAATGAAGAAGCATTAATATCAAACCTTGTTTTCAAAGGAGGAGCAAAAAGCAACTTCTCTCTCTTTGTAGGGAAGTTTTCAATACCTTTCTTGAATGGAAATTGATATTGAATGGTGCCTTCTTTCATATCAATGATGGCACCAATAGTTCTAAGAAAAGGTCTTCCCAGAGTAATAAGACAAGAAGCATTTTATTGAACATCCAAAACATAGAAATCAACAGGGACATAAGCATTGTTAACCATAATAAAAACATCATTAACACTTCCCATAAGTTTCTTTTTAGCATTATCATCAAGTGGGACATCGAAATAACAATCTTCAAAGGTGGCAAATCAAGGATTTCATAAATCTTTCTAGGAATAAGAGAGACACTAGAACCAAAGTCACATGAAGCTTTGAGATCAAAGTCATTCACTTGCATATTAATGATGGGTTCCCAACTATCTTCTACTTTCCTAGGAATAGAGGCTTTGTGTTTCAACTTTTCTTCCTTAATTTTAATAAGAGCATCTGTAATGTGTTCTGTGAAAGCCACATTCATATCACTAGCATTAGGACTTTTAGCAAGATTTTGTAGGAACATAATCACTTCAGTAATATTGCAACCATCAAGATCAAAATCAAACTTAGCATCACAGGTAGTAGGTTTAGGCATTGTGGTAGAAGGAATAGGGACTTCATGTGGTTTGGTAACATCCACATTGGTGGTGGTAATAGTACAAACATTATTTTTCCTAGCAATTTCAGCTTCTCTTTCCCACTTAGCATGTAGTTGAGCTAACAGTCTAACCTTTTCATCAATAGTAACTTGTATGGGATGGGTAGAAGCAAAGGTACTTTCCAAGGTTTCAGGGTTAGCGGCCATCTTATTAATCAAAGAGGATTGAGCTTTAGACAAAGATGATATATTTTTCTCAGCACTCAAAATTTTTGACTGTAAACTAGGAATTTCTCTATTCAAGTTCTCAAGTTGATGACTAATATTTTTCAAGATAGCAGATTGTTCTTCCATAGTTTTAGTGACTATTTTGTTTTGCTCATATTGCATTTGCATGAAGTTTTTGGTGGATCTTTCAATCTCTAGAATCCTATCTTCACTAGGCATTCCAGACCTACCATGATAAGTATTGCCATTATTAGGAGGATAAGGCCTATAGTTATTACCATAAGTATTGTTGCCACAATTATTATTCCTAATGAAGTTCATATCAACTTGCTCTTGTTGAGCAACCAAAGAGGCTAAGGGAAAATCGTTTGGATCAATAGGAGATTTTCCATTAACAAGCATAGCCATAATAACATCAATCTTATCACTCAAAGAGGAGGTTTCTTCAACTGAATTTACCTTCTTACCATGTGGAGCTCTCTCAGTGTACCATTCAGAATAATTAACCATCATATTATCAAGGAGCTTTGTTGCAGCACCCAAGGTAATGGTCATAAAGGTACCTCCAGCAGCGGAATCCAACAGGTTTCTTGAAGAGAAGTTAAAACCTGCATAAAAAGTCTGGATAATCATCCAAGTAGTAAGTCCATGAGTGGGACAATTCTTAACCAAAAATTTCATTCTTTCCCAAGCCTGAGCAACATTTTCATTATCAAGTTGTTTAAATTTCATTATTTCACTTCTCATAGATATAATCTTAGCAGGAGGATAGTATTTTCCAATGAAAGCATCTTTGCACTTAATCCAAGAATCAATACTATTTCTAGGCAAGGATAGCAACCATTATTTAGATTTTCCTCTCAAGGAGAAAGGAAACAACTTGAGCTTAACAATATGTCCATCTAGATCTTTATATTTTTTCATCTCACAAATTTCAACAAAGCAATTAAGGTGGACATCAACAACATCAGAACTAACACCAGAAAATTGCTCTTTCATGACAAGATTCAACAAAGCAGGTTTAATTTCATAAAAGGTAGCATCATGAACAGGTGGAGCAATAGGTGTACTCAGGAAATCATTGTTGTTGGTGCTAGTGAAGTCACACAACTTGGTGTTATCAGTAGAATTCATTTTTTCAAAGGTATAACAGGCACACAACAGCAGCAGCTAGAGCAGGAACTATTTTTTTGTGTTTTTTATAAGAGAAGCAAAACCAAGGAAACTAATTTTTATTGTAATTTTTGAAATAAAGAGGCAAACAAAGCAAGGCAAAAGAAACTAATCAAAACAAAAACAAAGTAAAGAGAAAGGTTATGGAGGACTCCCCTTGTGAAGACGTCCTTAGCCTCCCCGGCAACGGCGCCAGAAAACAGCTTGATGCGCTCAGATCAATGTAGAGTTAAGTCTCCCCGGTTTGTTATAAACAAATTATTAACTATATGGTGTGGAAGGTAATAGTGGTTTGCAGAAAGTAAACAAGAATAGTGGAAGATGTATCAATGGTAAAGATTGGACCAGGGTCCATAGTTCACTAGAGGTGTTCTTCTTAAGATAAATAAACATGGCATGCTGGGTAAACAAATTACAGCAGGGCAATTGACATGACTGATCAAGGCATAACAATGCAATACTAGACATTCGTGATCCTATGAGATTCGATTGGGCAATACAACAAGATACATAGACCGCCATCCAACTGCATCTATGACTAGTAATCCACCTTCAGGTTATCATTCGAACCCCCTACAGCATTAAGTTGCAAGCAATAGATCACTGCTTTAAGCAAAGTGTGTAAGGTAAACAATCCACTTGTTCCATGAACAAGAGACCGTTGTTTTCTCCCTAGTAGCAACATCACATCTACAACCTTAGATATTTTTGTCACTTCCCTTAGATTAAATAGAGGCATGAACCCACTATAGAGCATAAATACCCCAGTACCTCGTCATATATAGGACCAGGTCAAAGTGTTGTAGTTTGCAGATCAAGAGGCATTGATTAGCTTCTATCTGTTCTATCTTAAAGTATCACACTCTTTAATGCTAAGAGGTTGTGCTGAGTTTCATGACCCCTTAATGAAGTGATGCTCTTACACATAATTATCCACCCTTCCTCGAGCTTTCGCGCTCGTGAATGATGTGTGTGCGTAATAATGTGGCCATCTGAGATTCTAGCAATTTTTATTGTATTGAACTCTAAGGACATTTGAGTCATTATTAGCGTGATTGGTTAACCCTTTCACTAAGCAAAGGATGATTGTGCTACCAAGTCCGTTACTCGAGTACCATCTCTTCGGTCAAAGAGTTAGGCTTGTGTCGAAGCTCTAAAACTACGTCCCCTTGCCTTACAAAGCAAGTTTCCTCTCGAACTAAGTGACATATCGGTGGTTCGTGATATTCTGGATGTCTTCTAGAAGTATCGCCATGTTGCCAAATGATCGTGTTGTCAAGTTCTTGAGCAAGTAAGTTCTCTGAAATCTATTTTCTCCAAGGATCCGTACTGGATACCCCTGAACTAGTTGGTTGAGCTTAAACAACAACCTGGAGAGTTGTAAGACAAAAGTTCTATCCGACTCTGTTCCTTCCTAAAGGGATGTATAGTTTTGTTTGTGCTAAAGTTAGATAATATCTCCTTTTTGGATATGTTATCTTTCCCCACATTTGATTAGATTTGGGTTATCGTCAAATCAAACTCAGTTCTAAGGACTATCTTGATGGTGTTTCTAATTGTGATGTTTCACTTGAGTACATCTTCATGTTCTTTGGTCTGACCAATATTGTTGTCTCGTTCAAGCAATATATGAGTCCATCTTATTGGAGTGTCTCGATAAGTTTGCTGTTGAGCCCATCGATGACATCCTTATCTTCTCCATGCTAGATTTGATTCATATGGAACATTTGGCATTAATGTTGGAAACTTTCGAGAATCATCTTTGAGTCATTTTGAAGTATGTGTTCTGGATGTTAGAAGTACCCTTCTCTGGTTCACGTGCAATTGTTGGAAGATGTCGCCGTGAATTCGAGAAGAGTTATCTTCCTCTTCTTAAGGACACATGTGTGTTTTGTTGCTAGCACCTTATGTGTGTGCAGTTGTCTCTCGACAAGTTGTAAATACACGGGTCTAGCAATTTAGCTCAGTCTTTTGGAGCTTTACACTATAGTCCCTGTCTTGAGAATCTAGTAACTTTACCTTCGCGGTAAATGTTGCAAATTTTCTATTCGGACATGCTGAGTCTGAAGTATCATTTCACCTAACCAAATCTGAATCTCAAGCAGCAACGATGGTTGGTGTTCCCCAAGGTTTTGACATAGTTCTCTTTGTAACTCTGGCAAGAATGATGTAATGATTGACACACTTAGCTGGAAAGACCTATTGTCATATTCTCTTAAATCAACAGTAACAACCACTCTTCATGAGGCTTCTTCTATAATTCATTATAGGAGTTGTGCTTATGGTTTCCTTTGTTTCCGAAGTCTGACCTTTAATTGGTGTCTGATTTCTCGAACATCAAGGAGACCATTTAACGTAGTGTTGCTAAATGTCTCTCGGTCAATCCTCCAAACCCTTTATGTTGGCATGCGTCTTGTTGTGCCAAGTAATTGAAGTCTGAGAATGAGGTTTCTTTCTTCTCGTGTCATCAGGAATCTTCTTTACTTATTCATCATAGTGGTGTAAAGTGATACCCTAATCTTTGGCAAGGATTCTGATAAACCTGGATGAATAAAAAGTTTCCTTTGTTTTCTCAACCATGTTTAAGAGAGACTATGATTTTGGTAATCTGTAGTTCCTCTTGCTACATGTTCCTTGTGACTCTTACGAGTCCTCTCCATCAAAACACATTTCTGCCTTGACCTTCTGTTGGATGAAATAGTGACCCTTTTATGTCAAAAGTAGTTCAACAGCTTGGTTTTGTTGATCCACATCTCTGCAACCTGAAATCTCTACTGAAGCCGTTTAGTAGAGGTTCTTCTCTCGAAGTCTGTGTTCTGTTCCTTATGTTGTAAGATTTCCTGTTCAGAAGATTAAACCCTTCTGAAGCTCCATGGTCTCAGTCCTTATGAAGACCATCTATCTAACAACTTGAAACCATCTCCTCTTGTTTCCTCCGCTACCTTGATGTGTTTCATGTTTGTCATCTCAGAGTTGTTTTCTAAACACTCCATCCATGAGCTGACCATGAGATACTCTGTGTGTTTCTTAGTGTGTTCCCTCTTATCTTTAGAGTGGCCCTATTTCCTCCTCTCTCCGTCTCTTTTCCTACCTTTGGAATCTCGGGTCGAGATTCTCGTAAGGGGGATAGAGCTGTAACACCCCAGTTTTAGTTAAACTTAATTAGGTCTTGATTGTCCATTGCATGAGAATCATATCCTAAAACAATGCATGTAAAAAGAAATACAACAAAACCCTAAAACCCTAACCCTCCTCCTCCATTTGAAAATACATTCAAATGGTTTTGATTTTGAAAAACTACCAAAATGTTGGAGCCCAAATGGACTAGTAGGGCCCCACACTAATTTCCTATGTTTCATAAAGTTCTGGTATTTTTGAAATGGTCAAAAATAGATTTGAAATTCAAATATACCAAACAGATTTGAAAACAAAAAAAGAAAAGCTTTTGTAAATAAAAAAGAGCAGCCAGCTAACCCTATCCGGCCCAGCCCAACTACCTCTCCTCCCTCTATCTATCGCTCGCGCAGCCGCAGCAGGCCCACGCCGGCCCACTCTGGCCCATACCCCTTTGCTCCTTTCTTCTTTCTTCTTCCTCCGCCAGAAGGACCGAGCCAAGCTTCTACGTGTCCGTGCGCCGGCCGTCGATCCCCTCTGCGCCACGATGCACGCCGCCGACCGCCGAGCCGAGGATAAGAACGCTGGTGCCATGCTCTCTCTCCCACCCCCATTTCTCTCCCTCTCTCACTCTGCGCCGCTCGCCATAGGAGCCGAACCCTAGCTCTGGCCAGGACCTCACCGTTCCCAGAGTTCCCTCGCTGTTCTGAGACCACCAGACGAACAGCCTTGTCCACCTCATCCTTTCGCCCCTAGTAGCGCAAGCCGGCGAGCTTCCAACCGCTGCAATCGACCGATCCGTCTCCAGCTCCGGCCATCGTCTCCGTCGTCTATTCCGGTCGCGTCCGACCGCGCCCCGCCTCGCTGACCACCTCTTCGCGCTTCTGGTAAGCAAGCGGTGCTCAGGCACCACCCCACGTCTCCCCTGTCTCTCTAGTTTGCTCTATCGTCGAGATCCGTCGTCGGCCGTCGTGGTTTCTCGTCGAGGAGGTTGCTGGGGCAACCATTTCTGGGCGGCGCCACCTCTGTCTCGTTCCCCTTGCTCGACTGATTCGAATGAGACCAGTCTCGCTTCCCAGCTTGTGTCGTATCGCCGCCAGTCGTCATCGTCTGCAGGCTCTCTGGCGAGTCATGCGTGGCTCCAAGGTGGCACCCGCGTGGACCATGCCCCACTTGTCAGCCTCTCTGGCTAGAGCCAGACTTAGTGAAAAACACCCTGACCTCACTTTTCCTGCGTGGCTGCCGATGTAGCCTTGGCCCCACCGGTCAGTCACTGTGAGTAGACTGTGTCTAGGTGTAAAAAGTTTAATAAGCTTTTAAAAATTGTTTGAATAATTTCAGAATTTGAATAAAACTTGTAAATTCAATATCTAATTATTTATAAATCAGAAAAATGTGTATAATATATCAAAATATTCAGAAAAATGAGAAATATCTAATTAACCTATAATAATGCATTGTTCAACAACTTATATGACAAGTTTAATTAGAACACCCTAGTAACCCTAATAGGTGATTCCGGAGTTTTTCCCGAGTTAGGGTTTTCACCCCTCGGAACCCCGATTAAAATTGTCGAGCATGTTTTAGGGTTGCATTTCAATACTAATCAACTTGTCATATCATCATCCTTGCTTGAGCATTGCATCGATGCCAGGTGTTGATTGTTTCCCTGTCTTTGCGGTGTTTGGTTCTTCTCGGTAGAATACGAGATCGAGATCAAGATCGAAGACCGAGATCAACACCGTTGAAGATCGAAGAACAATACTTGACCAACTGTAACCAAGTCAAGTACAAGATTCCGAAGATCTGTTTATCTGCTATCAACTGGCAAAGGCAAGCATAGCCCCACCATGATATAAAGATGCATTTCAATTCTGCCATAATGCATACAATTCTACTGTGGTATTTTACGATAGATAGAGTATTCTATCTATTGCATTACTCCCTTTGAGCTTATATTACCTGATCCACTGCTCCTAGCATAACTAGGTTTGGCTTGTGTGCACTGCTAGAGCTCTTATTCGTGTCTGCTTAGCCATGCAAAGCTGTTGAGTCTGGTCCATCCAGATGATGTATCAGATGCAGAGAATCTAGTATGAAAGGAGAACATGATGATATGTGATCAGTGATATGAGATTAAACATGCTAAGGCTTGTATGGGAGGCCACGGTGGGATGTGGTTTTTCTAGTCCCATGCTCGCCACCACTAGGACCCGAGTTCTTGCCTCTTGAACCAAGATGAGCGTACAACCACACGGGGTAAATGGGGACCACCTGATTGACTAACTTGCCTAGTAGATTCCATGAGTCACAAATTTGGGGCGTTCCACTGGACATATGCATAGAAATCCTTTTGAAAGATTTGCCGGGTGCAGGTGCATTCATAACAGGTAAGTAAGCATGGCCGAGGTTGCTTGGGGTAGATAGCGCCCCTGGTAAACCAACCTCGCCTCACATCTTTAAGTACCGGCTTCGGGATTTGACCCGTTACGCCGAAACCATACTTATTGCGTGACTCATGGTCTCCGCGAAAGCAAGGTAAATGTCGTGTCTAACCACCCTCTGCCGGCCTTCCAAGGAAGAGGGCTAATCTTAAGTGGCATTAAGAGAAGGTTAGTACGTGTGGGTAAAGTTGTACACCCCTGCAGGGTAATAATCTTTCGGAAATCCGTGCCCATGGTTATGGACAACTTGGGAACGGACGTGATGATCATAGATAACTTGAACTTAATCGTAAAACTTGGTAGATCAACGTGTGCTTAAGGATGCTTCCTCATGGGTACGAGGGGATGATCCTAGTTGGTAGATGATGATGATTTGGTCGATATCAAAAGATGATAATCAATATTTTAGAGATGTCGCTCTCTTATGCCCTTTTAAAATACTCTGATTAGACGACTTCTCCCTCTCTTGTTTTATAAAGAAAGATGGCTTTATGCAAAACAACTCCAACAGCCATAAGTCTTGCGGAGTACACCCTGTACTCACCCTTGATTTGTTGATACTTTTGGCAGAGTAAGTGTTCCCTGAAGATCAGTTTGATACTACATCAACATCGACGATTAGCTTGGGATTCCCGGCCGGCAGCCTGGAATCTATGGGCTGGGACGTCATCGTTATGCTTCAGGCCTCTTAGGCCATTTGTTAAGTTTGCTATACTTAATAGCATAATTTGCCTTCCGTTGTTTGATGTTTTTAGTCAGTGAACTTTGCTTGTAATAATTTGGTTCTCCACTCAGTTATGAGCTTGCTGCAATAAATTTTGTGTCGTAGGGTCATTGCCGTGTTACCGATTCTTCGCTGGATATTCTCGAGCTCAAGGTTAAGCTTATTTCAGACGGAGGTCTGGGATTTGTTTAGCCCTGATCCCGGGGGTGTCACAGCTTCCACCCACTGATGAAAAAATTTCAAACGAGTCCGCTAAGGGAGAGAGCAAATCTTCCTCCGACAAGGAGAAAGTCGGAGGTGACGATGATGACGAGGCCGTAGAGGTCGCCGCACCCGTGGTTCGGAAGACCCACGAACAACGGCAACACGAGCTCGAGGCCAGCAAGAGCCTCGAGGCTCACGACGGGGGCGAAAACGAAGCCCTCGAACACACTTCATGGAGCATGACTACGCTGTTGAAGAAGAAGTCGCTAAAGAAGAAGAAGGGGGTGGCCAAAGCGGTGTCGCTGCCTTGATCTGCGACTAGCTCCGAAGCGACTAGCGTGACTGACGAGGCCGGGGCCAGCGCGTCGGTGCATGCGAATCTGGCAGCTAGTGCGTCTGTGGTGGAAGATGAGGTGCCATTGGCATCGATTCTGCCGCCCTTCTCCGCAGTCACTCGGCTCAGGGCTGTTCCACCCGCGGGGGCGTCGCCGCAGAGGGAAGTACCCGCGTCGACCGGAGGGGAGCTTCCTGCCGCAACCTCGTCCTCAAGGAAAGCCTCCATGTCATGGGCTCCGACCTTGCTCGAGACGGGCCTTAGACGGAAACTGGGCCCGGAGTTGGAGAAGCTGGCACATATCCGCACCGGCCCGCGCTTCATCCCAGTCGCTAGGTAATTGTCTTGATGTATTCTTTTGAGATACTGGTTTGTATTTGTCGGGCGAACTCACTGATGATTTCTTTTTGCAGGACTGGCGTGAAGAAGATCGGTCACCCCTCGGTGGCCAAAGTTCCAGTAGACGCCGTGGGGGCAGAATCTGATCCCTCAAAGAAGAGGAAGGGTGACGACGCCAAGGCGCATGCTGAGGACGCAAAGAAGATGAGGGGCGACGAGGTCGTCCCAATCTCGGACGAGCCATTCGACACCCCTAGTAAGGCTCCGACTATAGCGGATGCGGCCGCAAAGGCCGTCGTGGACGCGGGGTTGCAGCAGGTAGAACCTGTGGCAGTGGTCGGGACAGTGGGCCCTACGACGAGTGCTGCGGGAGCGGTAGTGGCGACCTTCCCTTGCTTTATGGCGAGGGCCTCCATCACGAGTGTGTCTGCACAGTCGGACCAAGCACCAGAGGTTCTGGGTTTGGAGGTCGAACAACGTCGCGGGCGCACGCCTCTTGTGCTCCCGTCGGTAGATGCGATCGATATTCATAGCATGCTGGGTGCGGCTATTCAGGTATGTCCAGTCCCCGAGGATCTGGTCGCTAAATTTCAGCGGGAAGATTCTTATTGATTTTCTTCGATGTCCAGTCCCCTAGTGGCTAGTCTCTGAATTTCAGCGGCTAGGCACTAAAGAATTTCTTCGATGTCGAGTCCCCGAGTGGCTAGTCGCTGAATTTCAGTGGCTAAGCACTTAGGAATTTCTTTGATGTTTGCTGATATATGGTCGTGTCTGTGCAGGGCCTTCAGCGCGAGTCAGCGGAGCGATTGGCCTCCAAGGAGCGTCTGGAGAAAGACCTCCGCTCCGTGTAGTAAGTGAACGAGCAGCTGCAAGCGACTGCTGGAAGGTCTTCGAGGTGCCCTTTTCTAGAACCGTATTTTTCCTGATATTATACTCACGCTCATGTTGCTGCAGAGGGTCATTCGGCCGTGGTGGACAAGGCTCGCGAGGGTTTGGTCCCCGCTAGCGAGTTGATGGATGCCCAGTCGTTGTTGACCGCCGAGCTGGAGCGGGATCTCAAAGCTACGAAGACGGAGGTGAACTCGGCGGACGAGAGGGCTAAGGCGGTTGTCGCTGCTGCGGCGGAAGAGCGGAAGGTGTCGGATGCTCTCGTCGCGGGGCTGCAGACTGACATGTTGAGTCTCCAAGACTTTGTTACGGGGCGCTGTCTTCCCTTGATTCGTGAGTTTCTTCATCTTGCGTTTGGTTGGTTTGGCGAGTCCCCGAGTGTGCGGGTCACCTTTGCGGTTGTGCACCCTTCTGATTTTGAACTGCTTGTGCTTCGCAGGGAAGATTCTTGATAATGAGGCCGAGGCACAATCGTACGATGTGCGACAGTGTGTCACCATGCTGGTGGACTCTGCCGCCCTTTCGGCGACTTGTATTCGCGCGTATATTCAGGAGATCTCGCTGACGGAGGTGATCCCATTGAACTCACTGAGGTCTGGTGCTACCTGGAGAGGGCTCCGGCGGTTGTGGAGTTCATGTCCCGGTCGTACTTCGTCGTGGGGCTGCGACTGAGGTGAGCCTTGGGCTCGCACACTTCCCGGACGACTTCGACGTTGACGATGTCACCAGCGGGTACCCTTCGTCAACGGGCTTGGTCGAGATCTCCGACGTGCTAAAGCTGACCGACCAGGCCGCGGTCTACTCTGATCGGGTGTTGGCAATGGGCGATTTCCTGCCGTATCAAGAGATGATTGTCTCCCCAAACGAACTCGAGCCGGTGAACCGCGGCTTCAGGGTGGAGCAGCCGTTCCGATCGGTGATGGCGGGCACCTTGACGATGTATCCGTCGAACCCGTGGGTTCCCTTCATCCGTGTCCGCGGTGGCGGTGGCGCGTCATCGTCGAAACCTGCGGAGTAGACCACTTTGCTAATTGGCATCAGTTGTAAAGAAGTGTACGCCTGCCCTTGTAAGCGAACAGATTTTGTTGCCATAAGGAATGCATGTATGCTTTTGTCAGTTTTGTTTTGATTTTGAATTGTTGTGTTGTGCGAGTCCCCGAGCACGTCCGCCCTTGTATGGGGTTTACCTCGTGTCTTTGTGTGAATGTTTGTTGTTGTACTATTAGTTAGTTGAGGTTGACTCACCGTGGCTTGGAAAGCCAGTCGCATGGCGACTTCAAGGGATGCTCTATACTTAGCCGTTTTCCCGGACGCGAACGAGTTCGGTTGGACGATTCCCCGAGCGTGGTACTTAGCGGTTCTAGTCGCATGCCCAAGGTAGGTGAGGAGGAATCCCATTGTATTTGGCGTGTCGCTCCACCCGACTCAGAAAATCAGTCGCATGGCGAGTCCAGGACACGCTCTCATACTTGGTTTTCTCCCTAGCCACGTGGGTTTGGACTGGCATCAGTCCCCGAGCGTGGTACTTGACCGTTCGAGTCACTACGCCAAGGATGTGGAGGACTGGGTCACTGTGAGAAGCGAATGCGGTTGTCTTGGCCCTGGCGAGCCAGTTGAGCGAGGCGACTCCAATGGGGCTCTAGGTTGGCGTTTTCGTGGACGACACAAGGCTCGAATTTTATCAGTGCCCTTGTACCGCACTACTTAGCCGTGTCGGTCGCGTGACCAAAGGTTGACTTTCGTGGTTAGCATAACGCTGTTTTTACGAGTGCAAGTGGCACAAGATCTTGAGAGTGGACATAATTTGTGCAAATCGATCATCTTTATTTCATAGCGGGGGGAGTACATGGTGGAGTTCTAGGTGTAAAACTTCCTTATGAGGTTTACATTGCACGACCGCTTGACATCGAGCTGTCCGTCGCCTCGGACGTCAATTGGATAGTAGGCATCGTTGCCCAGGACTCGCCCTATGGCAAATGGTCCCTCCCACGGGGGAGAGAGCTTGTGCATGCCCTTCTTGTCCTGGATCAGTCACAGGACTAGGTCGCCTTCCTGGAAGGTGCGAGTTCGGACTCGGTGACTGTGGTAGCGGCAGAGTACTTGATGGTAGATGGCGGTGCGAGAGCAGGCTAGGTCGCGTGCTTCGTCCAACTGGTCGACTCCATCTTGGCGTGCGAGCTCGTTGTCGGCCTTCGGGTTGTTGACGACCGAGGCGAGTCGTGTTCGAGGTCGGTCGACATGACGGCTTCAGCGCCGTACACCATGAAGAAGGGGGTGAACCAAGTCGACCTGTTGATGGAGGTGCGAATGCCCCAGATGACGGAGGGGAGTTCCTCGACCCAGCACCCCGGAGTTCGCTCGAGGGCAACTTGAAGTCACGGTTTCAGGCCATGGAGGATGCTCTGGTTGGCGCGTTCCGCCTGGCCGTTAGACTCTGGGTGGGCGACTGAGGCGAGGTCGAGCCATATGTTGTGCTCCTCGCAGAATTCGGCCATGGCACCCTTGGCGAAGTTGGTGCCGTTGTTCGTGATGATGCTGTGCGGGAACCCGTAGCAGTAGATGAGCTCGCGTAGGAACTTGGTGGCGGTATTCTCGTCGCACTTGTGGACTGGCTTGGCCTCCACCCTCTTTGTGAATTTTTCGACTGCGACCAGGAGGTGGGTGTAGCCGGAGGGGTCCTTCTTGCAGGGGCCCACCATGTCCATGCCCCATACGGTGAATGGACACATGATGGGGATGGTCTTGAGCGTCGAGCTTGGTACGTGCGTCTGATTGGCGTACTTCTGACACCCGACGCAGCGTTGGATGATGTCAACCACGTCGGCATGTGCGGTGAGCCAATAGAAGCCATGTCGCATGGCTATGGCGACCACGGACCAGGCACCAGTGTGGTGGCCGTAGTCGCCGACGTAGATGTCTTGGAGGATTCGTGGGTTGTACGCAGCGTTGGAACACGCCGGTGACGCTGCGCCTGTGGACCTCTCCGTTGATGATCATGAAGGAATTGTAGTGGCGCACGATAATGCGGGCTTCCGTATCGTCTGTGGGTATGGTCCCTCCCTCAAGGTAGGAGATGTATGGCGCGGTCCAGTCGCTTGGCTTCGCGATCATGGCGAACAGGGCTGGTTCTGGTTGCAGCGGTATACCGATGTCGATCTCCCTAGGGGGAGAGACAGATGGCTTGGTGATGGTGTCGAGGAAAAGAAACCAACGGGTGGCGTGTGGCGAGACGACTGATGAGAGAAAGGGCGTCGGCCTCTTCGTTCTTGCACCGGTCGATCCACTCGACGAAGTAGCCGGCGAAGTGGCCCCCCAGCTGGTCCACTGCTTGGCGGCATGCCGCCATCGTGGGGGAGACGGCGTCGTAGGTGCCGGCGACTGGCGCAGCGACGAGGTCAGAGTCACCGTAGCACCGCAGGCGATTGATGTTCATCTCCTTGGTGGCTCGCATGCCGTGAAGGAGGGCCTCGTATTCAGCCACGTTGTTAGTGCACTGGTGAAGTCGAGGTACAGTACGTACTGCAGCTTGTCGCCCTTGGGGGACGTGAGGACGATCCCTGCCCCTGCGCCCTCCGTGTTCTTGGACCCGTCGAAGTGGAGCGACCAGTAATGGAGGTACGGCAGCTTCTCCGGCAACTGCGCCTTCTCCCAGTCGGCGAGGAAGTCAGCCAAGGCCTGTGACTTGATTGCCTTGCTTGGCTCGTACTTGATGTTGTGGATGCTGATCTCGATGGCCCACTTAGCAACTCATCCAGTTTCTTCGCGGTTGTGGATGATGTCCTGCAACAGTGCTGAGGAGATGACCGTGATTGGGTGCTCCTGGAAGTAGTGCGACAGTTACCGCTGGGCTCGGAAGACTGCATATACCAACTTATGGTACTGCGGGTAGCGCTGTTGCGACTCGGTGAGGACTTCGCTGATGTAGTAGACATGTCGCTGCACCGGGTGCTCTTTGCCCTCTTCTGGTCGTTCGACGACCATGACGGTGCTGACGACTCGCTCAGATGCCGCGACATAGACGAGCATGGGGTCCTTGTTGGTGGGGGCAGAGAGCAGCGAGGCCACGAGTAGCACTTCTTTGAGCGCGTGTAGTCCATCTTCCGCCTCCTTGTCCCACTGGAACGTGGGGTTCTTGCGCATTAGGCAGTAGAGAGGCATTGCCTTCTTGCCTAGCCGGGGGATGAAGCGACTGAGAGCCGCGACTCGCCCGACCAACTTCTGGACGTCGCGAAGGCACTCGGGTTTGCCGAGCCGGGCGATCGTGTTGATATTGGTGGGGTTCGCCTCGATGCCTCGCTTGGATACTACATACCCCAGCAGCTGTCCAGTAGGTACACCGAAGGTGCACTTTCCTAGGTTAAGTTTGATTTTGTACCTCCGTAGGTTTGCGAAGGTTTCGGCCAGGTCGGCGATTAGATCGCCCTGGCGAGTGGACTTCACCACCACATCGTCGATATAGACGTGGATATTGTGGCCAATTTGGTTCGCCAGGCACTCCTGCATGCACCTCTGGTCGGTCGCTCCGGCGTTCTTGAGGCCGAACGTCATGGCGGTGTAGCAGAAGGCCCCGAATGGCATGATGAATGTCGCATTCTCCTCGTCCTCGACTGCCATTTTTATCTGGTTGTAACTAGAGTAGGCGTCAAGGAAACACAGCGACTCCAAGCCCGCGGTCAAGTCGATTATTTGATCGATTCGCGGGAGGATAAACTGCTCCTTTGGGTAGACGCTGTTGAGGATTGTGTAATCGATACACATTCTCCAAGTCCCTTTCTTCTTTTCGACCAGGACTGGGTTTGCCAGCCACTTGGAGTATTTGATGGGACGTATGAAGCCTGCAGCGAGTAGATGCTGCACCTCCTCGGCGATTGCTCGGTGACTCTCTTCATTGAAGGGCCACAGCGACTGCTTGATAGGCCGCTCTTTAGGGTCGGCGTTGAGTTTGTGCTCAGCGAGTTCCCTCGGGACACCTGGCATTTCAAACGGCTTCCATGCGAAGATGTCACAATTCTCACGGCTCATGCTTGTCCCGATGGTCACCGTCTGGATGGAGTCGCCTGGGACCAGCTCGACGGAGCGTGTGTGCGTGGTGGCCTCGAACACGGTCGAGCTGCCATTCTCCGAGTTGTGCTTCTTGATTATTGTGGGGTTGTTGTTGTCGACCCCGCTCGCATACCTGGCAAGATCCTCCGCGTGGTTGGCCTCTGCGGCGATGACGGCGTCGGCAAGCTCGGCGCCGTTTGCATCGCACTCCGCGGCCATGTTGGGGTCGCCATGGACGGTGATGATGCCGCACGGCCCTGGGAGCTTCATCGCGTTGTATGTGTAGTGTGGTGCTGCCATGAACTTAACGAACGCTTGTCGCCCCAAGACACAATGGTAGGGGATATTGAAGGGCACCAGCTCGAAGACGATCCTCTCTGTGTGGAAATTCACTGGTGTGCCGAAGGTGACTGGCAGTGTCACCTTGCCGATCCGGTACGCCTTCCGACTGGGGACGATGTCGTGGAAGGTGGTGTAGGTCATCTCGACCATCGATTATGGGAGCCACAACCGCCTTAACGTGTCCAGGTAGAGTATATTGATGGAGCTCCCGTCCATCAACGTCTTGGGGAGCTAGTAGTCGCCCACTTTGGGCTTGACCACCAGGATGACTCGCCCCGCATATTCGATCCGTGGCGAGTGGTCCTTGCGGCTCCATGTGATGCGCTGTTCAGACCAGTTGAGGAAGCGGGGGACGTCGACTTGCGATACCGCATTAACGGCGACGGCGCGACGATGACCTTCTTCTCGCGCTTGGTGCTGAACCCGGTGAAGGTGTGGAGCAACCCGGAAATGTTTTCGAATGCCCCGGAGTTTAGTAGGTTGTTGTTGGGATCCTCCCTCACGCGTCGTGCCTTCTCGATCTCCTTGAGAGAGTGGCAGTGGGCGGTCGTGTGCGTGGTGGGCTTCCCCTCCCTGCTGTGAAACACACAGGGTTGGTTGAGGAGAGCTGCGGGGTCGAATTTTGGCCTTGCCTTGTAGTTACCGCCGTCGCGGTGTTGGCCTCCGTCATGGAGAAAGATCTTGGGGTCGCGTGGCACGTAGCCGGCGTTGGCGATGAAGTCGACTCACCCGTCACCGTGATGCTTGCCGGTGATGCGAGTGTTGCTGTAGCGTAGCTCGGGTTGCCCCCGTTGTCGTGGCTGCTTGGGCGGCGGTTTCCACCCGACTCGTCGTCGGTTTCTTGGTTCGGGTCCTCCTCCGCGTACCGCTTGGCGATCTCGAGGAGGTTTGGGATGTTGTCGAGTGTCTTGTACACCCACTTGAGCTTGGCGATCAGGGGATCTTAGCGGCACGAGGTCTTGAAGCAGTGTATCGCCGTATCTGGGTGGATGCCGGCCGCATTGAACCACAGGCCATCATTGGACCCAGCTGCGGGTCGAATCGCGGGGTCCCTAGACGCATCATTCCAGGTCCTCGATGGTGGTGGCACGGGTGTAAGAACCCTCGAAGTTCCTGACGAAGGTGTCACGCATCTCCTCCCACGAATCGATGTTGTCCGCGGGGAGGGTGTTGATCCATTGCCGGCTTGCTCCCTCCATCATCGGGAGGAGGTAGCGAGCGGCGAGTAGGTCGGTGTGGCCGGCGATTCCCATCGCCATAAGGTATGTGCCCATCCATACGGATGGGTCGTACGAGGGATCGTACTTTTCGATCTCATTTGGCTCTTTGAAGTTCACCGGATATTTTTTGCCTCGGATCATTGGTACGAAGCACTAGGGGCCGACTCGGATGAGCGAGCCCCTTGGCTCGCCATCGTGGCGGTTGGTGAGGGTGTGCCTCAGGTCGTTGGGCTGGCGTGCACGCCAGCTTTGGTTGTTGATGATGTGGGTCCGCTCGTCGACTGGCTGCCCATTGGCAGCGAACATGTTGTTCGTCGGTCGCGGGTCATTGGTGGAGAGTGTTGCATGCGCGGGTCGTGGTTGGAGCTGCAGGGGCTCGGGTGGTGGGCAATTGAGAGTGTTTTCCATTGTTGGGCGGCCGCTCAAGGCCACCCTGCTTCCTGAAAAGAGGGAGTACATGCGCCCCCTCGAGTTGGCTCCCGCGGTTTGCTGCTCGACGGCCTTGGCGAGTAGGGCCTTGGCATACTGGATCTGCAGCGCGCCTTCCCCCATCATGTTGAGGTTTGCGACCGCGGCTCGACTCGCGATGACATTGTCCATTGGAGTAGAGAATAGCTGGAGGATGTTTGCGTCCCACTCTTGCGGGGAGATCATGATCCTTGGCTGGTCTGGAGGGGGCGCGCGACCGGGTGGTGGGGGGAGCGCCTTTCGCCATTGCGCCTGGTGGTGGCCGGGCACTTCCTCCTGGTGGCGTGTTCTCACAGACCACGCGGTCGGCCATGCGGGCCGGGTCATTATCGTCATCGAAGTTCAGGGCGTGGCCCTGAATAGTGGGGTTCAGGCGCGACCTGATGCGGCGCTGGTGGTAGAGCGAGAGCTCCTACGCCGTCGCTTGCTCGAGGCGAAATTTTTAGCTCTCGGCCTGTTCCTTGCGAACCGCCTCCTCCAGGCGTAGGCGGAGTTCCTCGACCTCCGTAGCCGTCACGGTCGGCGGGATTGGCGTAGAGAAGGGGTCGGGCGGGACGCTCGTGCCGCTTGCCATGTAGGTTACGACGAAGAGACTGGATCCGGAGTGGAGGTCACTGGAGTTCTCCAATCCAGAATCGGAGTCGAAGATCCCGAGGATGGAAGGATCCTTGAAGTCCCCCACGTTGGAGACTTGGGTGATGGAGCCCACTGGTGATGCGACAACAATGGATCCGGTGATTAATGCTAGGGTCGCCGAGTCGGCGTCGTCGTTGAGGTCCGTGTCGTCTGCGACCACTCTGGTCTCGGCCATGTTGCTGTTGGCCGAGCCATACTCAGAGGCGAGGCGATGGATGGTGTGGACCTGGCTCTCGGAGAGCTGATCGTGCGGTGGCGAATCACGGATGCGAGACGAGTCCTCCGAGACGATGAAGTCGGTGAAGCCGACGAAGAGGCTGATCGTGCCGACTGGCATGATCACGCTGTGCATGACCGGACGTGCCACCGGGATGTAGCTGCTCGGCAAGATCTGGAGGATCTCGCCGCTGGCGATCATGCGGCCGGTGGCAATCGTCTGGTTGATCGGCAAGTAAGATCTCTCCGCAGAACACACGCCTGACCGGCCAGGCCCCGCGGCGGGCCCCACCGTCATTGGAATGGCCACGGTAGATGCTGCAATCGGCAGCGAGTAGTAGAACGAGGGGCAAGGGCGGCCAGCAATCTGCGGTACGAGATGAGGGCAAAGACTCAGGGTTTTACCCAGGTTCACCCCCCGGAAGGTAAAGACCTACTCCTGCTAGATTGTATTAATGAGAGAGTACAATGGCGAGCTCGGCGGTGAGTCGCAAGGGGTGTATGATGGAACGTAAGTTCTATGCGTGCCCTAGGGAGGTTTATATAGAGTCACCTCGCTAGGGTTTACAGATATACAACTGAGTAGGATAAGGACTCGGAGGGTGCTTGAACTAATCTGACTGGGCCTAGCTATGCTTCTGGGCCTCCAGCTTCCAGTCGCCTAGCTTCTTCTTGGGTCATGATCTAGTCGCTGTCCTACAGGCCCACTCACTGGCAGTATGGGATAGTAGGAAACGTCCTGCCGGGTATAGCCCACTCGGCATATCCCCATCATATACTTTGTTTAGTTTTAGTTAAAAGCATTTTAGTCTTTCGCCTACTACTCCCTATGGGATCGATATCTTTATTTCGAAACTAGCTACAAACGATTTATGCACTTGCATTCATCACGCTCCCTCTCCTCTCCGGCCCTGCTACTGCTAGGCCCCACGCCGCCGCGCTTGCTCGCCTTGACCCTGGCAGGTCCGCGATGTGGCATCCCCCGTTCTGCCATCAAGCCGACCCGCTTCCCCACGTGGTGCCACGTCATCCTCGCCTCCTCCCATAGCCCCATGTGTAGCCGCCTCATCGCCCCGCGCGCCACCGCGCACCCCCGTCACCGATGGCCCATCCACACGGATGTCCCTGTTCATGCAGGTTCCTCCCTGCTGCTCTGCTATGACTTTCGGTTGGAGGCATCAGTTCCTGTGTTGTGGATGTACTGATGCCGATGACCTACATGTTGTGGTTCTGTGTTTTCCCATTTGTGCAGCCCGCATGTTAGTGTTGTTGCTGCTTCCCCATATCGTCTACAACTGCCACTTTAAGTTTCATCATGATATCTTAGTTACCTTGCATAAATTCTATACGAAGACCGAGATTCAAGTTCCCTCTCCTAGGTCAGTTGCCGAGGAGACGAAACCGTCAGCAGGACCCTAACTATAACTGATAGCGAGACCGAAGAGAACCGCCGTGGTACCACATGAAGATAGTACCGACACCTACCCAAGTTCGGCATTGACACCTGAGGCCAAAAATGCAAGTCCTCCATCACGGAGTTCGAAGACCGGACCCGGGAAGCTCGAAGACGACCCGCAAGTCTCGAAATGCAATGATCTCCATCACAGATCCGGAAATCCCGAAGCCCAATCCAAACACCAAACCAAACCCCTCGGAACCAAGATCCTCGAACCCTGAAGTGTGATCCCTTTTTCGAGTCCATATTTTTATAATATATGATATCCACCTTGTTGCATTAATTTTTCATGTTTTCACATATATCATGTGGTTTGGTGTCTTTTAGCCGATTTACTTCATAATTAAATAAGGAGACCATATGCGGGCTATTCTTGGCTTATAACGACTCTATTTAAATTTTTGTAGCAAACCGATGCCATATTTTTCCTTTTTAATACAACATTTAGATTGCGGGTTATCTAAGCAACATGAACTATACAATTAATTGTCAGGACCTGATACCGCTTAATATTGCCTAATTGCATCACATCTTTACCATGCCATGCATCATACATGCATCATGCTCAATCTTCTGTCATAGTATTAAATAGTGCATCCAGTGTTTCTTTTAGTGCTTTGCTTCTTCACGGATTGGGCCTATGAGTTGATGCAGTGTCGACCCGATCTTCGGATGAATCTTCGACAGTTTTCCTAGGCGAGCATTCTCCCTCTTTCTACCTATTTTGCATTTACTCTTTACTTCCTCATGTGGATCTAATGCTATTTGTGCTATGATGATTTAGTTTCTATACACCATTTATATTCCTTGCATGCTCTATATTTCCTTGGACATCTCCTATTGCATGTTGTTTGGGTAGACAGTTGGCCTTGTGAGTCGTAGTCTCTTGCTTAGGTGTTGCTTCGTATCGTCGAGTGGCACCGTTGCGTTGGCGGTTGGCACATGCTTAATGGTGGAGATGATCATGACTTTAATTACAACTAGTGAGGGTGGCCCTCGCAAATGCGAGGGCAATGTCCAAATATGCCTAAAAGCTTTTACAGCTCCTAAAAATTTATATTATGCTATTAGAGGTTAATGTGGTTATATAGTCACCATAAATACTATGCTAAATAAACAAACATTTGTGTGTGTTACATCATTAGATCAGTACGTATGGCAAGCTATGATGTAGGTTTTATCTTATGTGACTTCACTGGAAGGTTAAATCTTATGCTAGCCAATTTTTGATTGGTTTAGAGTAAAAAAACCTATATTTTAATGTGTAATAATAATTCGTGGCTCGATGACAGTGATATATACTTACTAAGAAAGTAATAATGATGTATCTAATACATAATTTTTTATTTCTCTTGCATCGACGTCCATCATTCTTTAGCACAACGTAACATACGGACACAATAGACTGAATGTGTTTTTGTAGTTCTTAGCGTCGCTGCCACTTCTTCCATTTCTATGATGCGCTCCTTGCCAGACACACATTCATATTTGTCGATCTGTATCATGTCATGATTCTGTATTAATGAATGCTTACACTCGTATATATATTCTACTGATACACAACTATTATCTTATAAATCCAAACTTATTCAACTATTATCTTATAAAACCAACTATTATCTTCCGATCATCTCTTACTATTAATCACCCTGAATTTCGTTATTGATAACAATTGATGAATGGTTATGCCCTTTTCTCTTGTACGGACGTCTTATCGTCAAACTCTCTCATGTTGATATATCAAATATTTGGTTTCATTTTTTGTCATTGACAAAATGAAATGCATGTCTGACACATCAGAGACATATTACATTGATGGTCTCCTCCACTGACATACATTGTGCATATGAGGCATGCATGTGAGCTTCACATTTTCCTCAAGTGCCCCATACTAAACGGTATCAGGTTAATTTTGTTTGGTATTTTTACTAAACTTAGGATGAAAAATTCGGTGCATGTGAGACATTCTTTCACACACTGAATAAACTGTAATAAAACATAAGTTCATGATACCTGTATGTATAATCACTTCTTTAACAATATACACAATAGGTTTAGTGAGATTGCTTAAAAGAGTAATAAAACATCTTGCTAGTATCGCTCTTCATGTAGAACCTTGCAATAATATTCATGATATAGGCAAAAAGGAATAATATATGCCCTTCAATCCATAATAAATATCGGTTATTTAGTACAATTTTGTACTAAATCACCGACACTTGTTTATGGATGAGACAAAATATTACAAATTTGGAGCAATCATGATCATGTGTATGTTGGTCTGACATCAACATTGTCACTATGTTTGTGCATGCATGTCATACGGACTCGGTTTCGTATCAATTTTTTTACTCCCTCTAACCCATTAGTTGAATTCAATTTGTCTAGATACAGATGTATCAAGACAAGTTCTAAACACATTTGTATCTAGACAAATTTAAGTCAAATTATATGAGTCGGAGGGTAGGTGGTTTCGGCCAAAGGCATAGATGTTTTTGTGCCTATTGAAATCCGACTATGTCTGGGCTGTTCGGGGGATTTCAATCGCATAGCAGTCCGAGAAGGTATAAGAAACGATGATGAAGTAAGATTAGAGCCCTAGTCATTTTTTCTTAGTCTCGACTCCTGCGTCTCATTCCCTAGTGCACGACGTATTTTGCCTGATCGCGTTCGTGCTTGCGGCACTGGATACTTTTTTACATAGCTAGGAAGTACTCCCTGCGTCTCAAAATAGATGTCAAAGGTTTTTAAATTTTTGGATGAATCTATATATTAAATAGTGTCTAGATTTATCTAAATTTTGACAAATTCATGACATCTATTTTAAGACGAAGGAATACTAAAAATTATATAATTATGTAAAATTAACGGATCAGATATTTAGTCTATGTGGGATGAGAAAAACAGATTATAAACTCTTTAACAACACATGATCCTTGCGGCAGGTACCTTTCCTTTAGTTTTTTAGCGATGGTGAATTTATTTTGTTGAGATAGAAAAACGATGGAAATCCCATGCGTGCTGTAGAGATGATTGCTCCGATGATTTATATGCATGATGGAGTATATTATATATTGGACGCGACTACCCGGCGGACACCCTGAGAATACATGTTTCTGGCGGGCGTTCCGACCGCGATCCCGCGTCGCCCCGCGCCCGTCCCCTCCTACCCCGGTCGTATGACCAGGTCCAAAAAGGGAAGGACAGCTGGCTGCGGTCTGGACCATCTTCCTCTCCAAGCAAAACCCCAAACCAGAACAGAAACGAAATCCCCCTAGATCTAGCGCTATCCCCCTCTCCCGATTACTCACCTGTCCATATCGCCTTCATCCTCTAGCCAAAAACTCCATTGCAGCTCCACCTTAACACCTTGATGCTCAGCGCCTGCTACTGAAAAGCAAAAAAAAGGAACACACAGGGAAAAACAGCAGGTACTTCTCAAAATCAAACCTACAATTCACCATGATTTTGGTAGCAACGTCTCTATATGGTTCTCAATATTGCAATATACTACTGCACAACATGGATCTAAACGAAAAACAGGTCATCTATAACTACTCTTCAGTTTTGCATCTGACATATGTCCAATCTTGTTCAAACTATAAGAAACCAATCATCCTAAGCTTCATTGACAGTATATGTTGATTCCTGCATTAAAAACATCTAATTTAGGACAACTAACAACTAAATAGACATGATTTCCTATTAATTGCTTCGTCCTAACAACTAAATCTTATAACATCATGAATATTTTGGGTGAACAGATCGAAAACCATGGATATCGACCTAAATGCAGAACCAGATCAAGAAGTAGAAGAAGACAATGCTCATGGTTCACACACAAATGCTATCGTGCAAGTTGTAAATGAAGGTATGATGATTATATGTAACCCGACAGTATTTTTACATAAGTTATCCATGCTTGCATACAGAGGTTATCAACAAGCTAGAACATAAGTTATCCATACTTGCATGCAGAAGTTATCCATGCTTACACACATATGTTATCAACTAGCTAGAACAGAAGTTATCCATGTTTACATCCATATGTGATCAACTAGCTAAAACAGAAGTTATACATGCTGTAAATGAAAGTATGATGATTATATGCAATCCAGCAGTATTTTTACATAAGTTATCCATGCTTACACACATATGTTATCAACTAGCTAGAACAGAAGTTATCCATGCTTACACACATATGTTATCAACTAGCTAGAACAGAAGTTATCCATGCTTACACACATATGTTATCAACTAGCTAACCATGGATATTGACCTAAATGCATGTCGTGGTGGTGGCACGACAGATGCCATGGGTAGGCTAAAGTATGTGGCCAATGGATGCTAGAGGGATCTGGGGAGGGAAGATGCAGTTGATTCTACACACAGAAGACTAAGGCAAAGATCTTTATTTCTCCTTCCTTGGGCTACAAGTGCTCCTTGAGCTATATACAAGGAGAAAGGAAGAACTTTACCAGCCTAACGGTACTAAATGAGCCGATCCCTTCTTCACGGTCCAAGACTCCCCTTATAAAGGAGAGCCTTGGGTTCCTTTAGGGCTGACATGGCAAGCATATTCGAGGAATATGCTTGTCCCAAAATAGTAGTTCGGTGGCCTCCTTTCCCTGTCGCCCTTCTAACAACGGCAAGGTTCCAGAGGGCCCCTCCCGCGTGCCTCGGGCTTCAGGACTGTCACCTCCGTGACCTCCTTCTGCCGCTCTGTCACTCT
Source organism: Avena longiglumis (assembly GCA_030063025.1). NCBI lineage: Eukaryota > Viridiplantae > Streptophyta > Magnoliopsida > Poales > Poaceae > Avena > Avena longiglumis. Next base: position 76,761,086 of record CP125978.1, read on the forward strand.
GCACATTTGTCTCTTGCGCTTGGCTCCGCTCAGATTCTCCCTAGCCTGCGGCTAGAGTTTGACTTTAGGCTTCTCCTTCTCCTGCAAGCTTCGCATCATTCGGCTCCGCCTCGTGTAACTTGGCTCGTCCTTCACCTGCATTAAGATTATTCGGGCTAACCCGGCCGACATACGCAGTATCTCGGCCGGGTAATGCCTTGCCATTACCATAAGGGTCCTGCCCTTTCCTATATCGGCCGACCTCTACAGGATTCGGCCGACTCAGACTGTAACTCGGAGACTGGACGGAGGACATCCTTTTGTCTTTCCCCGTTCTTACCCTATCCGAGGTCACCTCCCCAACATTAGTTCCCGAAGCTGGTGCGGCTCCGCTGATAACTTCAGCCGGGTCGTATCAGTTTCATGATATTCGTTCTGCATTGTTTCCGAGTTACACTTTTCTCGCTCGAGGTATCATCGTATCTTCTTATGTACGCCTCGTCCTACGTGTCATACTCATCATTGTTTCTCTAGTTTATTATTCCTCTACAGTAATTACTGACATGCTACAGTTACTACTGCGCCTATCGCGTCGGCGCTGTGACGCCTCGTGAGCCGTTTCCGTCAGGGATCGTGATCTTCTCTTCCATGGTGTTGGCCTTGGTGCGGTTCCACTTAGAGGTGTGCGTTCATGCGGCGCACACGATCTACACGGTCAACCGCCACACCCACGATCCCACTACCTCGCGGGCGGCTCGGTTATAAAGAGGGGCGCGGCGCTGGGGGATTCACTTTCCCCCTTCGCTCACCTGCGCCCTTCTCCTACCTCTCGCCTCTGCGCCCGTTCGTGCTTCCGCCGCCGTGCGCTCGTCTGAGTCCTTGACGGCAGGGATCCCGCCGTACTGCTCCGTCGCCTTCGTCCCTGCTCGCTCGCTCCGGCACCATCGCCGGTGAGTTCCACCGGTCCAATCGCCTAGCTTTTCCTCTAGAGATCTCTGTTTTTCTTCTGTACTCACGCGACCGTTCTTTCTCTGCTCCGCCGCCGTTTTTGGGTAGAACCACGACGGGGCCTTGCAGTTATAGATTTTCCTCCGCCGCTATCTCCTCCTCCGTGAATTTCTCCGGCGATCTCATGTCGAGCTCGGTCAGCGGAGTGCTTGTTGAGGACGACGATACTGCATCTGGACCCGAACAGGGCTCGTGGCAGGGCTCCTCCGTCACTCGCTGCGAGATCAAGTGGCTAATCCGGACTCGCCGTATTCCTGCCGAGGTAGCTTGTCGCTTACCCGGCAGCAAGTCCTCTCCTGACCTTAGGGAAGGCGAGTATGTAGTTTTCATGTCGCATTTCGCACGCGGCTTTGGTCTTCCTCTCAGTGAATTTGCTAGGGAGTTTCTCGATTATTTCGGCCATCAGCCGCATCATCTTCCCGCCAACGCCATTGCCTCTCTCTCTGCCTTCATCTCTGCCTCGGAGGGATACTTCGGCCTATAGCCGTCCGTGCATGTCTGGACAAAGTTTTTCCAGATTCGTTCCAATGTCGTCTCGGAGAAATCTCTGCACCCCTCCGAGAAGTTGCTCACCCAATGTGGAGCAGCGTCCATCACACCTCGGAGGAAATCCGAATTTCCTCGTGTCGCGGGGCTAGAATCGTGTAAGAAGTGTTGGAGATATGCCCTAGAGGCAATAATAAATGTAGTTATTATTATATATTTGTGTTTATGATAAATGTTTGCATTCATGCTATAATAGTATTAACAAGGAAACATTAATACTTGTGTGATCTGTAAACTTAATTTAAAGTCCCTAGTATAGCCTCTATACATCACTAGCTTGTTGGTTGATAAATGATTGTGGTTTCCCTATCATGAACATTGAGATGTTATCAACAACAAGATCATATCGTTAGGAGAATGATATGATGGACATACTCCTATAGATAAGCGTAGCATAAAGATCAAGTCATTTCAATAGTTCAATTGCTATATGCTTTCTGATACATAGTAACCTAATTCCTTCGACCATGAGATCATGCATATCACCTTTACCGGAGGGATGCTTTGATGACATCAAACACCACCGTATCGGGTGGCTATAAAGGTGGCATTGAGTGTTCGGAAAGTATGGGTTGAGACACATGGATCAAGAGTGGGATTTGTCCATCCATATGACGGATAGATATACTCTAGGCCCTCTCGGTGGAATCTCATCCAATTAGCTTGCAAGCATGTGACTGGCTCACAAGGGATCACATATCACGGGAACGAGAAAAGAGTACTTATCGGTAACGAGGTTGAACTAGGTATGCAGAGATACCGACGATCATAACCTCGGATAAGTAAACTATCGTGAGACAAAGGGAAATTGGTATCGTATGTAAGTGGTTCATTCGATCGCAAAGTAATCATAGAAATATGTGGGAGCCATATGAATTTCCAGATTCCTCTATTGGTTATTGTTCGGAGAAGTGTCTCGATCATGTCTGCATAATTCACGAACCATAGGGAGACACACTTAAGGATTCGACGTTGTTTGAGTAGTTATGGTATTATGAGAAAGAGACCGAATGTTGTTCTGAGTCTCGGATGGGATCCGGTATATCACGAGGTGATCCGGAATGGTCCGGAGAATAAGATTCATGTAAGGAAAGTCCCGTTTCGGAGCTGGGGAATGATTCCGGTGTTTTCATCGGGAATGTTCTAGAAGGTTCCGGAATGTCCGGCACTCCGGAGGGGAAGGGGTACATGAATGTGTCATTGCAAGTTGGAATGATTGCATCATGTACTAAGTGTCCTCGCTGTTCCAAATGAAGGATTAAATTGAATCCTAGTTTGAAAAGTCAAATAGCTAAATTGAAAAGTCAAATAGCTAAAATTGGAAAGTGGAAAAGAGGAGGAGGGGGGGAATCCTAGTTGGGGAGGAGTTCCCTCCTCCAACCGGTGGCAACCCTCCAAGACGAGTTGGGGAGGGACTCCTCTCCCTCCCCTTGGACGCCGGCCCCCCTCCACCTATATAAGGAGGGGCAGGGACCCCTCCTAGAGCACACAAGTCCCTCACCTCAAACCCTAGAAGCTGCAGCCCACCATAGCCGCCGCCCGCTTAGGGTTTTGCCCTAGCCGCCGACTTGGGGTGCCCCAAACCCTAGCCGCCGGCTCTAGCCTTTCCTCCTTGGTGTGTCTAAAACCTAGATCACCGAGGAGCTCTCTCATACTCCATACTCGCTCTGGCTTAAGGCGAAGCCCTGCGAGATCTCCCCTCTACTTCCGGTACCACGCCGTTGTGCTTCCGGAATCACGAGGAGAGTGCTACAACCTCCGTTGCCTGCTGGAACAAGAGAGAGGAAGGTATTCGTCGAGTACCAAACGTGTGACCGACTGCGGGAGCGCTGCCGGAACGCAGCGCCGGAAGGATCGTCTACGCGATCTTGATATCGGGAAGAGTACGACTACATCACCCACGAGAATCCGCTCTCGTTAAACACTTTGGAATCTTCGAGGGTAAGTTATTCCATCGACTCGTTGCTACAATCTAGTAGATAGATCTTGGCTTGTTTGTTTGTATGCGATAGAAATTTTTTGTTTTCCATGCTACGAAACCCTACAGTGGTATCAGAGCCGTGTCTATATGTAGATCTGTTGCACGAGTAGAGCACAATGGTCATTGTGGGCGTTGATGCTTTTATTGTCGATTGCTTCTTGTGTACTTTGCATTTTGCGGTATGTTGGGATGAAGCGGCCCGGGCTAACCTTACATGACATCGTTCATGAGACTTGCTCCACGCTTGACATGCAACTTGTATTGCATAAGTGGCTTTATGCGTGTACTGTTTCTCCTAGCATAGTTAAGATCCAATTTACAACGGGTGATTAACAATACTAGTATCAATGTTGTGGTTCATGTTCGTAAGTTAGAACGACACTTATTGAAAGCCCCAAACCACGTAAAACATGCAAAGAAAGTAGAGGCGTCTAACTTTGTTTTGCGGTGTCTGATGATGTGATATGGCCATGATTGTGATTATATTTGATGTATGCAATGTTCCTTATTGTAAGTTGGCAACCGGCAGGAGCCATATGGTTGTCTTTAATTTATGTTAAGACCCGCGTGTCTATTCAAAGTAGTTTTAATAGTTGAAGCCGGTGGACGACAACCATGGAGAAGCGTCATTGACCTTGATGCAATGCTGGTGATGATGGAGATCATGTTTGTGCTAGAAGATGGAGATCGGAAGCACAAAGAAGAAAGGCCATATCATATCACAGATTATGAATTCCATGTGATGTTAATCCTTTATGCATCTTGTATTGCTTAGTAGACGACGGTAGCATTATAAGATGATCCCTCATGCACATGAATTTCAAGTCATAAAGTGTTCACCCTCAGTTAGCACCATTGCTAAAGCTTGTTGTTTCGAAGCACCACGTGATGATCGGGTGTGTTAGATTCCGCAAGTGTATACAACGTGAGAAAGCCAGATTTGCTCATGCGAAAACTAAGGTTTGAACTTGACGAGCCTAACATGTACAGACATGGTCTCGGAACACGGATCACCGAAAGGTAAAGCATGAATCATATAGTAGATATGATGAACATGATGATTGTTCGCCATTGAAACTATATCAACTCTCGTGATGATCGGTGTTGATGTAGTGGATTTGGTTCGTGTGATCACTAAAACAATGTGAGGGATGTTGTTTTGAGTGGGAGTTCACCTAGATTAACTTTACTATTAATTTGAACTCAATTTGTCATAAACTTAGTCTAAACTATTGCAAATATGTTGTAGATCAATGGCAGCCCCTACCATCAATTTTAATGCGTTCCTAGAGAAAGAAAAGTTGAAAAACAATGGAAGCAACTTCGCGGAATGGTTCCGCAATTTGAGGATTGTCCTCACAGCTGGTAATTTGACCTATGTGCTGGATGCACCGCTGGGTGACCCACCTGCAGCTGATGCTTCCGATGAAGTAAAGAATGTTTACCTCTCTCGGAAGAATCAGTACTCCATAGTTCAGTGTGCTATCTTGTATGGTTTGGAATCGGAGCTTCAGAAAAGGTTTGAGAATTCAGACCCATATGATATTGTCGAGGATCTCAAATTGATTTTTGAGACTCATGCGTCAATTGAAAGTTATGAGGCTTCTGAAAAGTTCTTTAACTGCAAGATGGAAGAGGGCAGCTCCGTCAGTGAGCATGTGCTTAAGATGTCTGGGCACGCAAACAAACTTCAAAGCTTGGGTATAGTGATTCCTAATGCTTTGGGGATTTACCGTGTCCTCCAATCACTACAACCAAGTTACAAGAACTTTGTGATGAACTACAACATGCAGAACATGAACAAGCAAGTTGCGAGGCTTTTGCTATGTTAAAGTCTGCAAGTGGAGATCAAGAAAGAGCACCAAGTGTTGTTGGTTAATAAGACCACCAAATTCAAGAAAGGAAAGTCTAAGCGAAGGACACTTCAAGAAGGGTGGTAAGAAAGTTACCACGCGAAGAAGACCAAGGCTGGACGTAAGCCCGATCTTGAGTGCTTTTCCGCAAGGGAGAAGGTCACTAAGCGGAATTGCCCAACGTACTTGGCGGATTTGAAGAACGGCAACATCAAGAAGAAAGGTATATCGATATACATGTTATTGATGTGTATCTCACTAGTACTCGTAGTAGTGCAGGTATTTGATCTTGGTTCGGTTGCTCATATTTGTAACTCAAGCGGTCTTTGCAGAATAAACGGAAGCTAGCGAAGAACGAGGTGACGATGCGCGTGGGAAATGGATCAAAGGTTGATGTGATCGCGGTCGGCACGCTACCCCTTCATCTACCATCGGGATTAGTTTTATACTTAAATAATTGTTATTTGGTGCCTGCGTTGAGCATGAACATTATATCGGGATCTTTTTATTGCGAGACGGTTACTTGTTTAAGTCCGAGAATAATGGTTGTTCGATTTATATGAGTAATATGTTTTATGCACATGCACCTTTGATAGATGGTCTATTCTTATTGAATCTCGATAGTGGAAATACACATATTAATAACATTGAGGCTAAACGGTTGAAATCAAGCGATAACTCGACCTATATGTGGCACTGTCGTCTTGGTCACATTGGAGTGAAGCGTATGAAGAAACTCCATTCCGATGGACTTCTTGAATCACTTGATTTCGAATCACTTGATAGATGCGAAGCATGTCTGATGGGTAAAATGACTAAGACTTCATTTTCTGGTATGATGGAGCGAGCTATGGACTTATTAGAAATCATACATACCGATGTGTGTGGTCCAATGAGTGTAGCATCGCGCGGTGGTTATCGTTATGTTCTTACCTTCACGGATGATTTAAGTAGATATGGGTATATCTATTTCATGAAACATAAGTCCAAAACTTTCGAGAAGTTTAAGGAGTTTCAAAGTGAGGTAGAGAATCAACGTAATAAGAAGATTAAATTTCTACGTTCTGATCGTGGAGGTGAATATCTAAGTTACGAGTTTGGCGAGCATTTGAAGAAATGCGGAATACTTTCATGATTGACACCGGGAACACCACAGCGTAATGGTGTGTCCGAACGTCGTAATCTAACTCTCTTAGATATGGTTCGTTCTATGATGTCACTTACAGATTTACCGCTATCATTTTGGGGTTATGCATTATAAGCAGCCGCATTCACTTTAAATAGGGCACCATCTAAATCCGTTGAAACGACACCGTATGAATTATGGTTTGGGAAGAAACCTAGATTGTCGTTCCTTAAAGTTTGGGGATGCGAAGCCTATGTAAATAAGTTACAGCCGGACAAGCTTGAACCCAAAGCGGAAAAATGCGTCTTCATAGGATACCCAAAGGAAACTATTAGGTATACCTTCTATCATAGATCCGAAGGCAAAATCTTTGTTGCCAAGAATGGATCCTTTCTAGAGAAGGAATTTCTCTCGAAAGAAGTGACTGGAAGGAAAGTAGAACTCGACGAGGTTGTTGAACCTTCTCTCGAAATTGCGAGTAGCGCAGCACCGGAAGAAGTTCCTGTGGTGCCTGCACCTATTAGAGAGGAAGCTAATGATGATGATCATGAAACTTCGGTTGAAGTTGCTACAGAGCCTCGCAGGTCAACGAGAACAAGTACCACTCTAGATTGGTATGATCCCGTTATGAGTGTCATGTTGGTGGACAACACCGATGACCCTGAGACATATGAGGAAGCGATGATGAGCCCAGATTCCAATAAATGGCAAGAAGCCATGAAATACGAGATTGGATCCATGTACGAAAACCAAGTATGGACTTTGGTGGACTTACCGGATGGCCGAAAGGTTGTCAAGAACAAATGGATTTTCAAGAAGAAAACAGATGCTGATGGTAATGTTACCGTCTATAAAGCTCGACTTGTCGCAAAAGGGTTTCGACAAATTCAAGGAGTTGACTACGATGAGACTTTCTCACCAGTAGCAAAGCTAAAGTCTGTGAGGATTATGTTAGCAATCGCTGCATATTATGATTATGAGATATGGAAGATGGATGTCAAAACAGCATTCCTCAATGGAGATATTGATGAAGAGTTGTATATGATGCAACCCAAAGGTTTTGTCGATCCAAAAGATGCTAACAAGGTATGCAAACTTCAACGGTCCATTTATGGATTGAAGCAAGCATCCCGAAGTTGGAATCAACGTTTTGATAAGGTGATCAAAAGTTTTGGTTTTATACAAACTTATGGAGAAGCTTGTATTTACAAGAAAGTGAGTGGGAGCTCTGTAGCATTCTTAGTACTATATGTGGATGACATATTGTTGATTGGGAATGATGTAGACCTTCTTAATAGTGTCAAGGAATATTTGAATAATAGTTTTTCAATGAAGGATCTTGGCGAAGCAGCTTACATATTAGGCATAAAGATTTATAGAGATAGATCGAAACGCCAAATATCATTGTCACAGAGTACATATTTGGACAAAGTTCTGAAGAGGTTTGGAATGGAAGATAGTAAGAAAGGGTTCTTGCCCATGTTGCCCAATATGACCTTGAGTAAAACTCAAAGTCCGACATCGGCAGAAGATAGAGAAAGGATGAGTAAGACTCCCTATGCCTCAGCCATAGGATCTCTAATGTATGCCATGCTATGTACTAGACCCGACATTGCATATGTTGTTAGTTTGACTAGCAGATATCAAAGTGATAGAGGAGTGGATCATTGGACAGCGGTCAAAAACATCCTTAAGTACTTGGGAAGAACTAAGGATATGGTTCTTTCTTATGGAGGTGATGAACAGCTCGTTGTTAATGGTTACACCAATGCTAGTTGGAACACCGATCCGGATGATTCTATATCACAATCTGGATACGTATTTATTTTGAATGATGCAGCAGTTAGCTGGAGGAGTGCAAAGCAAAGCGTTGTGGCGAGATCTTCAACTGAATCGGAATACATGGCTGCTTCGGAGGCTTCACAAGAAGCGATATGGATGAAAGAGTTCATTACAGAGCTGAGTGTGGTTCCTAGTGCGCTGGACCCAATGTCTATCTACTATGATAACATGGGCGCCATAGCCAATGCGCAAGAACCAAGGTCACACAAGAAGCTGAAGCACATCAAGCTAAATTTTCACGCTATTCGAGAACATATCCAAGATGGGGATATAAAGATTTGCAAAGTACACACAGATCTGAATGTGGCGGATCCGTTGACTAAACCTCTCCCGAGGGCAAAACATGACCAGCACCAAACTGTCATGGGTGTTCGGTATATTACCATGTAATCTAGATTAGATGACTCTAGTGCAAGTGGGAGACTGTTGGAGATATGCCCTAGAGGCAATAATAAATGTAGTTATTATTATATCTTTGTGTTTATCATAAATGTTTGCATTCATGCTATAATAGTATTAACAAGGAAACATTAATACTTGTGTGATTTGTAAACTTAATTTGAAGTCCCTAGTATAGCCTCTATACATCACTAGCTTGTTGGTTGATAAATGATTGTGGTTTCCCTATCATGAACATTGAGATGTTATCAACAACAAGATCATATAGTTAGGAGAATGATATGATGGACATACTCCTATAGATAAGCGTAGCATAAAGATCAAGTCATTTCAATAGTTCAATTGCTATATGCTTTCTGATACATAGTAACCTAATTCCTTCGACCATGAGATCATGCATATCACCTTTATCGGAGGGATGATTTGATGACATCAAACACCACACCATAACTGGGTGGCTATAAAGGTGGCATTGAGTGTTCGGAAATTATTGGTTGAGACACATGGATCAAGAGTGGGATTTGCCCATCCATATGACGGATAGATATACTCTAGGTCCTCTCGGTGGAATGTCATCCAATTAGCTTGCAAGCATGTGACTGGCTCACATTCGATCGCAAAGTAATCGTAGAAATATGTGGGAGCCATATGAATTTCCAGATTCCTCTATTAGTTATTGTTCGGGGAAGTGTCTCGATCATGTCCGCATAATTCACGAACCGTAGGGAGACACACTTAAGGATTCTACATTGTTTGAGTAGTTATGGTATTATGAGAAAGAGACCGAATGTTGTTCGGAGTCTCGGATGGGATCCGGGATATCACGAGGTGATCCGGAATGGTCCGAAGAATAAGATTCATATAAGGAAAGTCCCGTTTCGGAGTTGGGGAATGATTCCGGTGTTTTCATCGTGAATGTTCTAGAAGGTTCCGGAATGTCCAGCACTCCGGAGGGGAAGGGGTACATGAGTGTGTCATTGCAAGTTGGAATGATTGCATCATGTACTAAGTGTCCTTGCTGTTCCAAATGAAGGATTAAATTGAATCCTAGTTTGAAAAGTCAAATAGCTAAATTGAAAAGTCAAATAGCTAAAATTGGAAAGTGGAAAAGAGGAGGAGGGGTGGAATCCGAGTTGGGGAGGAGTTCCCTCCTCCAACCGGCGGCAACCCTCCAAGCCGAGTTGGGGAGGGACTTCTCTCCCTCCCCTTGGCCGCCGGCCCCCTCCACCTATATAAGGAGGGGCAGGGACCCCTCCTAGAGCACACAAGTCCCTCACCTCAAACCCTAGAAGCTGCAGCCCACCATAGCCGCCGCCCACTTAGGGTTTTGCCCTAGCCGCCGACTTGGGGTGCCCCAAACCCTAGCCGCCGGCTCTAGCCTTTCCTCCTTGGTGTGTCTAAAACCTATATCACCGAGGATCTCTCTCATACTCCACCATACTCGCTCCGGCTTAAGGCGAAGCCCTGCGAGATCTCCCCTCTACTTCCGGTACCACGCCATTGTGCTGCCGGAATCACGAGGAGAGTGCTACAACCTCCGCTGCTTTGGAACAAGGAGAGAAAGGTCTTCGTCGTACCGAATGTGTGACCAATCTGGGGCGCTTCGCGAGCACCGAAGGATCGTCTACGCGATCTTGAGATCGGGAAGAGTACGACTACATCACCCACGAGAATCCGCTATTGTTAAACACTTTGGAATCTTCGAGGGTAAGTTATTCCATTGACTCGTTGCTACAATCTAGTAGATAGATCTTGGCTTGTTTGTTTGTATGCGATAGAAATTTTTTGTTTTCCATGCTACGAAACCCTACAAGAAGTGGCACAAGTCCTTCTTTTATGTCAAGAACACGGGGAATGAGGATAAGATTCGGCTCCCTGCCTTCTCCATTGGCACTCCTTCCAAGAAGAACTGGACCTATAATCCGAGGAAGAGTCATGCTTTGGCCGAGGCTTTTGAGATTCGGCTGAAGGACTTGATCCGCTCCGGGCTACGCGGCAAGGATCTGATGACTACCTTCGTCAGCAGCCGAATCTGCCCATTCCAGAAACGCACACACAAACTCTGCTACATGAGCGGTCCCCTTGACCCCAACCGAGTCTCGACGGTGGAGCTAGACAACTACCTCATCTTCAAGCGTGCCCGGGGTATCTTTAAGACGGAGATGCCGGAGGATTGGGCTTGGGGACTGAAGCCGTTCACCTGTGAGCATCCCCCACCCGAAGTAAGCTTACTCATTAGTGTTTTGCTTCCTAATCGCATTCGTAACTCTCTTTGCTAATTTTTCTCCTTGTCCTGCAGAGGTTTGCGGAGCAGAAGGATGAGGACGCCGAGGTTTTGTCACTCCCGTGGCCTGTGGATCGGAATACTCCGGATAGTGGGGAGCCGGACTCAGAAGAATTCATCCCCAAGTCAGATCTCGCTCTGGCTCGCACTCGTGGAAAGACCCCGGGCCACGAAGAGGAAGGTGATTCGGACGAGGTCCAAGTTCTAGAGGTAGTTGCCGCAATGCCAATTTCTTATGCATTTCCGGCTTCTACTTTCTCAGCTAATCCGGCCGGTCAGGTTCATGACGCCGAGCCTCTTGCCTCCCGGCCTCCTGTTACCTCGGGGAAACGTGGTGCTCCCGCTGGTGCCTCAGAAACGGCCCCCAAGAAGCGAATGAAGAAGTCAGCTCCGCATCCTCCCAGGCGCAAGACCATGCCCGGGGTCACTGGGTGAGTTTCTTTTGCTTGTATTTCTTGTTTTTCTCTTTCTTCTTTTTGACTTGACCTTTCTTTTGTTTTCGCAGTGCTCCACTTTCTGTTAAGCCCAGCGGTCCCAGCATGACGAGTCGTATGACTCGGCAGTCGTCTCCTCCGCCTACTGAAGATACCAGGATTCCGAGTCCTGCTCGCGCTGCGTCTCCTCCAACTCCGAATCAGACGCCACCTCGCCCTGATGCGCCTGAGATTCCTCCCGTTGATGCTGATACCACTCGGCCAACAGATATTTCTACCGAACCTGCTGCCTCCTCTGTGAACCCTAATGTCTCCACTGAGCCTCTTTCGACCCCCGCGGTCTCTGTAGTGACTCCAACTCCGGCAGAGGACGTCAATATCTCGGTGCCCTCTGCAATCGTGATTCCTCCGGCTCCTAAAGACGCCGCTCCTAGTGCCGAGGTATCAGCTCCTACTGATGCCTCTTCTAAAACAAGAAAGGTTGTCGTCATCAAGGCTTCCTCCTCTCAGAAAGGTCTTGCTAGCTCTTCTCAGCCTAGTATTGCCGATGCGCTGCGCAAAGGGGTTGCTTCTGCCAAGGCCTCTGTTAGCCCGGCCGCCAGCACCCAGCTCGCTCTTCACAAAAGACCTGCGGCCGCGATGGTTACACAGCATGTTCGAGGTAAAGTCATAACTCGCACGGAGAGTGGGAACAGCCTCGGTTCGCTGGTTGAGTATGCCAATAATTAGAAATGCTGCCGATCAATTCGAGGGTAATCCAAGCAGCCAACCGTTTCAACTCTCCGACATCAGCAGCCGCCTCCATCGGGCTACCAAGATCGTTCTTGAAAGTAACAAGATGAATGAGGTAGTTGTTTTTATGTAGTTTTGATTAGTTCTCCGGATACTATTATATATACTCTAGTCCCCGAAGCTTTCAAGCGAATAACTTGTTATTCGTTTGGAAGTTTTATGATGCTTTACTTAGTTCAGTTTTATCTTAGAGTTCGAACCTCTGTCCAACTAGATTTGCATTAAATTCTGCTTGATTTGGGTATGTCTGAACCTTGAATATCCAGCCTCCTAGATCCAGGTTAAGTCTTGCTTGACTCGTATCTGTCTAACCTTTGAATATCCAGCCACCTAGATCCGGGTTAAGTTTTGCTTGACTCGGATTTGTCTAAGCTTTGAATATCCAGCCATCTAGATCTGGGTTAAGTTTTGCTTGACTCGGATCTGTCTAAGCTTTGAATATCCAGCCACCTAGATCCGGGTTAAGTTTCACTTGACTCGAATCTGTCTTAACTTTGAATATCCAGCCACCTAGATCCGAGTTAAGTTTTGCTTAACTCGGATCTGTCTAAGCTTTGAATATCCAGCCATCTAGATCCGGGTTAAGTTTTGCTCTACTCGGATCTGTCTAAGCTTTGAATATCCAGCCACCTAGATCCGGGTTAAGTTTCACTTGACTCGGATCTGTCTTAACTTTGAATATCCAGCCACCTAGATCCGGGTTAAGTTTTGCTTGAATCGGATCTGTCTTAGGCTCAAATACCTATTTACCATTTTCTCTATTGCTTAGGTTGCGCATGATCGGTGGACTGCCGAATTCCAAAGGCTGCTTTTTGCGCATAGGAAATTGGAAGAAAAGTACGAGAAGGTTATTCCTGTGGTAAAGAAAGCTGGTAAGTCGACAAACTCTTGCGTTATCTCCGAAGCTGTCATTGTTTTGTATACGAGATTTTGGCTCGCTTTGTTGGTAAACAGGGAACATCAATAATCTTAACATCCATCTTGAGAAGAAGGTTAAGGCCCTGGAAGGTTAGTTATTCTTTTACTTTATATACTCCCCTTTGAAATGTGCACTAAGTTTATTTTAACTCTTTTGGCTTTGGTAAAGCCGAGTTACAAACCTTTGCAGCATCTCACCAAGATTGCACGCCCATGCCTGATGTGATGCTGCATTTTTTAGAACAAAGCTCTACTCATTCGGCGCAGCTGAAAGAAAAAGATGACGAGATAGCTCGCTTACGTGCCAAGGTGGAGTCCCTTAAGCTCTCTCAGAAGTCTGAATTACAAAAGGTCGACCAGGAGTTCTCCGAGGAGAAAAATCGGCTAGCTCTGCAATTGCAGAAAAATAAAGAGCTCCTCGAGGCTGCCGAACTGAAGACACGGGGGATGAGAGAGGAGATCACCCGCTTTGAGAAGATCAAGATTGACTGGGCTAAAGATCTTTAGATAATGCTGAACTATATTCATCGTAAGCTTCTGACCGCAGCCGAGTTATCTTTTCCCTTACGTACTGCTTACTGACGCACTTGTGTTCTGCGCAGACCATTTTCCAGAAGCTAAGCCCGTGAGCTCTAAAGCGGTGATTAGTGCTCGTGTGCGCCGAGGTGTTCCTGTTGATGCGGACTCGGAGTACTCGATGGAAGATTTCCTGGTTGCTGTTGGCGCTGCAATTGGTCCGATGAAGATTATGGGCAGAGATTTGGTGCAAGCAGCTATCCGAGCTTACCAGGTTCTCTGGCCGAATACTTCTGGGACCCCTTATATTGATGAGGTCAAATTTTTGGTGGAAAGATTAATGGGATCTGAGAGGCAGCTAAGTCTTTGGAGGGAATCGGCCGGACGAGCTGGTGCTGATATGGCTCTCACTGTCATCATGTCATGGTATGAAGATATTTCTCTTGATATTTTGAGAAATTTGCGCACTGGTTCCCGTTGGGTTGAGGACCCAGACTTTGTCGCTCTTCGGCAAGCTCGTGCCTTCCAGCTTGTTGAGTATGCCGACGTGCATACCTGGAACGAAGGTCCGAGTTTCCTTCCTAACCCAGAGGACGAGGTCGTAGTTGAGGATGCCTCGGATAACAACTCCGCTGACCAAGGAGAAGATGAGGGTGACTCGGCTACTTCTGGTGATTCCAGTTCGAGCTCAGATGGTAATGGCGACGCACGATCCTGATGGGTTTCGCGGCATAGTAAATCAAAATTTTCTACGGATGCGAACAGAGGGAAGCCAAGATCTAATCTAGGAGATGCAAACAACGAGAGAGATTGGATTAGATCTTCATACCCTTGAAGATTCGACAATGAACGTTCGTCGGAACGTGGGTGATGTAGTCGTACTCGCTTCTCCTCCTCGCGATCCGATCCGATCTAGCACCACAAGTGGCGGTGCCTCCGTGAGATGCACACGTGCAGCACCTCGACGTCTCCTCCTTCCTTGTACCAGCAAGTATGGTGGAGAGACGGATTGGATCTACAACACGACGGCGTGGTGTATATGGTGGAGAATTTCTGCAGCAGGGCTTCACCTACAAACAGTCGGGAGGGAGAGAGGAGGGCAGCAGGGAAGCTAGGGTTGGAGGGGAAGGTGTGGGGGGTGGTGAGCCCCCAGCCCTCTTTATATAGAGGGGTGGGGCGCAGCCCTATCCCCTCCCCCAAGCCCAAACCAGCGGCCCCAAAGGAGGAGGAGTGGGGGGCAAGGAAACCCCCCCCTTCTAGAAGCTCTATATAGGGTTTAAACCCTCTTTGGCCGGCTGGGCCCTATGGGGCCTTGTTCCCCTGGCCCAATGCGGCCAGGGCACTCCCTCATAGGCCCATGCCCCCTCCCGAAGGTGGGGCCACGTTGGTCCCCTCCCGGAAGGTTCTTGAAGCTTCCGGTACAATACCGATTAACCCGGAACAATTCCGAACTCCAAAAACCGCACTCCCTTATATGAATCTTATTCTCCGGACCACTCCGGAACCTCTCGTGATGTCCCGGATC
This sequence comes from Avena longiglumis, assembly GCA_030063025.1. Classification (NCBI taxonomy): domain Eukaryota; kingdom Viridiplantae; phylum Streptophyta; class Magnoliopsida; order Poales; family Poaceae; genus Avena; species Avena longiglumis. The sequence continues at coordinate 76,776,289 of CP125978.1, forward strand.
CCATCCGAGACTCCGAACAAAAACTCATAAACCAATTATCCAATCTATCCTAGCGTCGAGACACGTTAAGTGTGTGACCCTGCGGGTTCGAGAATATGCAGACATGATCTTCTATCAATAATCAACGGCGGGTTCTGGGCACCCATATTGACTCCCACACATTCATCGATGATCATATCAGATGAACCACGATGCCTGGATTCAATCAATCCCATATATATATTCCCTTCGTCTCGCGATATTTTACTTGCCCGAGATTTGATCGTCGGTACCGTCATACCTAGTTAAATCTCGTTCACAGCAAGTACTTTACTCGTTCCGTAATCCGATATCACTTTGTGATTAACTCCTTAACCACATGCTTGCAAGCGGTGTTGATATCGATTACCGAGTGGGCCTGAAGTATATCTCTCCAACTTGGGAGGGACAAATCCCATCTTGATACATACAATCCAACAGATACTTTTCGATCACCTGAGAGACACCTTTATGATCACCCTCTCGTAGGATGACGTTTGATGACCTCAAAGCTTTCTTCCGATACCAGGGAGTTGTATTATCTCATGGTCTAAGGAATACAATATTTGACATAAGAAAAGCTTTGCAAAGACGAACACGATGACACGATCTAATTGCTTAGCTTAGTTTGGGTCTGTCCACCATATCATTCTCCCAATGATATGATTTCATTATTAATTGACAACTCATGTCCATGGTCAGGAAACCTTAACCATCATTAATCAATGAGCTAGTCCTTAGAGGCGTACTAGGGAAACGGTGTTGTTCACAAACCACACAAGTATTAAAGTTTCCGCTTAATACAATTCTAGCATGGAATATAAACATTATCATGAACAAGAATTATAATAATAACATCTTTATTATTGCCTCTAGGGCATAATTCCAACAGTCTCCCACCTGCACTAGAATCAATAATCTAGTTTACATTTGGCAACGATCTCACACCCATGGCACTAAGGTGCTGATCATGTTTTACACGTGGAAGAGGTTTAGTCAATGGATCTACGACATTCAGATCTGTATGTACTTTGCTAATCTTAAGATCTCCATCTGCTATATAATCTCGGATTATATGAAACTTGCGGTTGATATGCTTGGTCTTTGGATGATATCTTGGTTCCTTAGCGAGTGCTATGGCGCCAGTGTTGTCACACAACATCTCTAGTGGGTCCAATGCACTTGGAACCACGCCAAGCTCAGTGACGAAGTTTCTGATCCAAACTCCTTCACTTGACGCTTCTGCAGCAGCCATGTATTCCGCTTCTCATCAGATCCCATGATCACGCTTTGCTTGCGACTTCTCCAGACTCACAGCTCCTTCATTCAAAATATACACGTATCCTCGTCGAGATTTAGAATCATCCTTGTCGGTGTAAACTAGCGTACGTAACCTTTTACGACGAGTTGTTCATCACCCCCATAGACTAAGAACATTTCTTTAGTTCTATTTAGGTACTTTAGGATGTTCTTCACGGCTGTCGATGTTCCACTGGATCACTTTGATATCTCGTCAGAAACTAAGAGCATTGGACACATCGGTCTAGTACACAACATGGCATACATGATCGAACCTATGGCGAGGCATAAGGCACTTTGCTCATAGCTTCCCTATCATTTACCGTAGCTGGACACTGAGCCTTGCTCAATATCTTACCTGACAACATAGGCACTAAACCTTTCTTTGCCTTATCCATTCTGAACCTTTTCAGAACTTTGTCTAGGTATGTACTCTGGCTTAAAGCTATCAGGCGTCTTTGTCTATCTCTATAGATTTTGATGCCCAATATATAAGCAGCTTCACCTAGGTCTTTCATTGAAAAACACTTGTTCAAATAACTCTTCACATCGTTAAGCATGTTGATGTCATTTCCAATAATCAGTATGTCATCCACATATAGTACCAGAAATGTCACCGAGCTCCCACTCACTTTCTTGTAGATACAAGCTTCGTAGCAATTTGGAACAAATCCAAAGCTCTTGATCACTTGATCAAAACGAAGGTTCCAACTCCGAGATGCTTGCTTCAGTCCATAAATAGACGCTGAAGTTTGCATACTTTATCAGCATCCTTAGGATCGACAAAAACTTTCGGGTTGCATCATATACAACTCTTCATCAATGTTGCCATTGAGGAAAGCAGTCTTGACATCCATCTGCCATATTTCATAATCATGAAACGCAGCAATTGCTAATAAAATCCGAATGGACTTAAACATCGCTACGGGAGAGAAAATCTCATCGTAGTCAACACCTTGAACTTGTCGAAAACCTTTCGCGACAAGTCGTGCTTTATAGATAGTAACATTACCATCCGTGTCCGTTTTCTTCTTGAAGATCCACTTGCACTCAACGGCCTTTCGATCGCTAGGAGGGTCCACCAAAGTCCATACTTGGTTTTCGCTCATGGATCCCAATTCGGATTTCATGGCTTCTAGCCATTTCTCAGAGTCTGGGCTCATCATCGCTTCCTCATAGTTCGTAGGTTCACTGTCTTCTACTAGTAAGACAATCAAGACAGGGTTGCCGTACCACTTAGGAGGGGCACGCGACCTTGTCGACCTGCGACATTCAGTAGAAGCATCGTCCGAAGCTTCATGATCCTTGTCATTAGCTTCCTCTATCGTTGGTGCAGGCGGCACTGTAACAATTTCAGGTGTTGCGCTACTCTCCAACTCAAGAGAAGGTTCAATAACCTCGTCTAGCTCTACTTTCCTCCCACTCACTTCTTTCGAGAGAAACTCCTTCTCAAGAAAGGAACCGTTCTTCATGACAAACACTTTGCCTTGTTACGTGATAGAAGGTATACCCAATAGTTTCCTTAGGGTATCCTATGAAGACGCATTTCTCGCTTTGGGTTCGAGCTTGTCGGCATCAACTTCTTGACGAAGCTTCGCATCCCCAAACTTTAAGAAACGACAACTTAGGTTTAGCACCAAACCATAGTTCATACGGTGTCGTCTCAACGGATTTAGATGGAGCCCTATTTAAAGTGAATGCAGCGGTTTCTAATGCATAACCCCAAAATGATAACGCGTAAATCAAGAAGAGACATCATCGATCGGACCATATCTAATAGGGTTCGATTCCTAGATTCAGACACACCATTGCTTGTGGTGTTAGTGGCGTGAGTTGTGAAACGATTCCACTTGCTTTAAGATGCGTGAGAAAATCATAACTCAAATATTCACATCCACGATCGGATCGTAGAAACTTAATCTTTTTGTTACGATGGTTCTCCACTTCACTCTGAAATTCATTGAACTTTTCAAACGTTTCAAATTTATGTTACATTAAATAGATATACCCATATCTACTTAAGTCATCGGTAAAAGTGAGAAAATAGCGATATCCACCGCGCGTCGAAACACTCATCGGTCCGCATACATCGGTATGTATGATTTCCAACAAGTCCGTTGCTTGCTCCATCATGCCGGAGAACGGGGTTTTAATCATCTTGCCCATGAGGCATGGTTCGCATGTGTCAAATGATTCAAAATCAAGAGACTCCAAAAGTCCATCAGAATGGAGTTTCTTCATGCGTTTTACACCAATATGACCTAGACGACAGTGCCACAAATAAGTAGTATTATCACTATCTACTTTGCATCTCTTAGCCTCAATGTTATGGATGTGTGTTTCATCCCTTTCGAGATTTAGAAGAAATAAACCATTCACAATAGGTGCATGACCATAAAAGATGTTACTCATATAAATAGAACAACCATTATTCTCCGATTTAAATGAATAACCGTCTTGCAATAAACAAGATCCGTAAATAATGTTCATGCTCAACACAGTACATAATAACACTTATTAAGGTTTAAAACTACCGAAGGTAAAACTAAGGAGAGTGCCGACGCCATCACATCAAATCTTGATCTGCTGCCAACGCCAAGATCACCTCATCCCTTGCAAGCCGCTATTCCGTAGCTCTGCTTCGAGTTACAAATATTAGCAACTGAACCGGTATCAAATACCCAGGCACTAACGAGGGCTAGTAAGGAAAACATCAATAACATGTATATCAAATATACCTTTGATGGCGCCAGCCTTCTTGTTCGCTAAGTACTTCGGACAGTTGCGCTTCCAGTGACCCTTGTCCTTGCAATAGAAGCACTCAAAGGTCCGCTTAGGACCAGACCTGAGCTTCTTCTCAGCAGGGGCAGTGCGCTTGCCGCTGCCCTTCTTGAAGGGCTTCTTTGCACCCTTACCTTTCTTGAAGGTGGGCTTGTTGACCATCAACACATGATTATCCTTTTTTATGTCCACTTCCGCGGCCTTCAGCTTTGCGAAGAGCTCGGTGATCGTATCAGTGGAACCAATCTGATTATGAGTCACTATAAAACTTTTGTAGCTGGGAGGGAGTGATTGCAGAACCCTGTCAATCTTGAGCTCCTCCGAATCGTGCATTCCAGCTTGCTCAAGGCTGAGTGTAGCCTTCATCTTAATGGCGTGCTCACTAACGGAACTCCCTTCCTCCATCTTGCGCTTAAAGAACTTCTCGAGATCTCATATCTCTCAGAACGGGCCCGAGTCTGAAACATGGTTTTCAGCTCTTCGAGAATCTCAAAGGGCCCGGGATAGTCTTCAAAACGATTTTGAAGTTCCGGTTCCATAGCAAACAGCATGGTGCTCTTAATCACACCATAATCATCTTTGCGCGACTGATAGACAGTTTTCTCATCACCGCGCTTGATTGCGAGGGGGTCACCTAACGCTTTCCCAAGGACATAGTCCTTTTGACCGCCAGAGAGAATGATTCTTAGATTGCGGAACCAATTGGTGAAGTTAGACCCATTGTTTCTAAGCTTTTCCTTCTCAGCGAAAACGTTGAAGTTGAAGTTGGACTTAGCCATTTGATCTACAGTATTGCAAGTACAAATTAGACTATGTTCATGATAACTAGTTCAACTTTTAATCAAATTACTAGATGAACTCCCACTAAATTCAACATCCCTCAAGTTGTTTAGTGAACACGATCCAAATTCACCACACCTAATCCGATCTTCACGAGAAGAGATGTGGTTTCAATGGTGGACAACGAAGTGTCGATCATATCATTCATATGACTCATGCTTAACCTTTCGGTTCATGTGTTCCAAGGCCATGTCTGTACATGCTAGGCTCGTCAAGTTAGACCCAAGTATTTCCGCGTGTGCAAAACTGGCTTGCACCCGTTGTATGTGAGCGTAGAGTCTATAGCACCCGATCATCATGTGATGCTTGGACACGACAAACTTTCGCAACGGTGCATACTTGGGGAGAACACAGTTTTTATCTTGATCTTTAAGTGAGGAATCATCTTATAATGCTAATGTCGCGATCTAAGCATAATAAGATACATAAAAGGATAAACATCACGTGCATATAACTTTATGTGACATGGTATAGCCAATATTCGCGCAATGATCTCCATCTTGTGCGTTCCGGCATGATCTCCATCACTCCACCATGATAGCCTCCACCACGAATAGCAACTACAACTATTGCTAACTACTTAGCGATAAAGTGAAACTATTACATGGCGTATAAGAAGTTGACACACATGTCATACACAATTATAAAGACAACAATATGTCTCCTGCCGGTTGTGTACTCATCGACATGCAAGTCGTGAAAAATTACAAAAAATGATCATCGCATACATTATACACATCACATCTTGGGCCATACCATATCATAGAAAACACTCCCTGCAAAAACAAGTTATACGCCTCTACTTTGTTGTTGCATGTTTTACGTGGCTTATGGGAGTAGATGCTAAGAACGATTCTTACCTACGGAAAGCCACAACGGTGATATTATGGTTGCCAAACTCCGGTGTTAATCCCATGACAACTATAGTGAGAGAAACTGGCATCCACCAGCCGCATGTGTGGAACAAGCCACACGTCAAGTGCGGAGCCGGTCTCGCGAACGACGTCGCGTAAGGTTGGCCTGGACCGCTTCAATCTCACTATCCCGCGTCACAAGAAGAACACAAACAAGAGGCTTGCAACAGAAAACATCAACGCCCGCAACAACCATGTTGCGTTCTACTCGTGAAACACATCTACGCATAGATCTAGCTCTGATACCACTGATGGGTTTTGCGACATAGTAAATAAAAATTTTCTACGGATGCGAATAGAGGGAAGCCAAGATCTAATCTAGGAGATGCAAACAACGAGAGAGATTGGATTAGATCTTCATACCCTTGAAGATTCGCATAGCGGAACTTTTGTCGGAACGTGGGTGATGTAGTCGTACTCGCTTCTCCTCCTCGCGATCCGATCCGATCTAGCACCACAAGTGGCGGTGCCTCCGTGAGATGCACACATGCAGAACCTCGACGTCTCCTCCTTCCTTGGACCAGCAAGTATGGTGGAGAGACGGATTGGATCTATAACACGACGGCGTGGTGTATATGGTGGAGAATTTCTGCAGCAGGGCTTCGCCTACAAACAGTCGGGAGGGAGAGAGGAGGGCAGCAGGGCAGCTAGGGTTGGAGGGGAAGGTGTGGGGGGTGGTGCGCCCCCAGCCCTCTTTATATAGAGGGGTGGGGCGCAGCCCTAGCCCCTCCCCCAAGCCCAAACCGGCAGCCCCAAAGGAGGAGGAGCCCCAAAGGAGGAGGAGTGGGGGGCAAGGAAACCCCCCCTTCTAGAAGCTCTATCTAGGGTTTAAACCCTCTTTGGACGGCTGGGCCCTATGGGGCCTTGTGCCCCTGGCCCAATGCGGCCAGGGCACTCCCTCATAGGCCCATGCCCCCTCCCGGAAGGTGGGGCCACGTTGGTCCCCTTCCGGAAGGTTCTAGAAGCTTTCGGTACAATACCGATTAACCCGGAACAATTCCGAACTCCATATATATATATTCCCTTCGTCTCGCGATATTTTACTTGCCCGAGATTTGATCGTCGGTACCGTCATACCTAGTTCAATCTCGTTCACAGCAAGTACTTTACTCGTTCTGTAATCCGATATCACTTTGTGATTAACTCCTTAACCACATGCTTGCAAGCGGTGTTGATATCGATTACCGAGTGGGCCCGAAGTATATCTCTCCAACTTGGGAGGAACAAATCCCATCTTGATACATACAACCCAACAGATACTTTCCGATCACCTGAGAAACACCTTTATGTTCACCCTCTCATAGGATGACGTTTGATGACCTCAAAGATTTCTTCCGATACCAGGGAGTTGTATTATCTCATGGTCTAAGGAATACAATATTTGACATAAGAAAAGCTTTGCAAAGACGAACACGATGACACGATCTAATTGCTTCGCTTAGTATGGGTCTGTCCACCATATCATTCTCCCAATGATATGATCTCATTATTAATTGACAACTCATGTCCATGGTTAGGAAACCTTAACCATCATTAATCAATGAGCTAGTCCTTAGAGGCGTACTAGGGACACGGTGTTGTTCACAAACCACACAAGTATTAAAGTTTCCTCTTAATACAATTCTAGCATGGAATATAAACATTATCATGAACAAGAATTATAATAATAACATATTTATTATTGCCTCTAGGGCATAATTCCAACAGATCCTCCTCCAAAGGTACTGGGCATTCTACTACGCAAGATGACGCTCCTTAACAGCCTCGGGCTTCCCCCGAAGTCGCTCCTGGGTCTGTGGAGGGCGAGGCAACCTCGGCCGAAGTTCCCCCTACCTCGGAGTGCCCAGCCCCTGATCAAGTTATTGCCTCTCCAGCTAAAAACCTCTAAGTCATTTCTTACCCCTGGTATGCCGGGCGTGAGATGTACGTGGAATATTTGTCTGTCTTTTGTACGGTATGAATTTCTTTACCCGTGTGCCGCTGAGACATATATGGTTGTAATCATTATTACTTTGTTTAACTGGTCTGGTTTGTCTGAGTCCTTGCTTTGGCGGCCTTCAACTTCTTGAGTTTGGAGTATATATTTGCCTTTGTGCTCCCGTAGTTCGGCGTGCAATATCTCCTGATTTTGATAAACTTTGCCACTTGACCATTGTGGTTTGGACAGTTAATCTGGGTGTAAAGCTTGAAGACCGTATTTGGGGGGAGCGAAATAATATCACTCTGGGAACCGAATTTTGATACCCACTCTTGCGACAAAGGATAACCCATACTTAGGAATAACGTAGGGTAGTCCCCGGGCCACCGCTCAAGGCAACGATGTTGAACATATAAACCAAACTTAGAAACAATATAGGACAGTCCCCGAGTCATTGCTCAAGGTGCCGAGGTTTAATATGTGTTAGTCTCCGAGCTACTGCTCTGGCGCCGAGGTTCAATACCTGAATCAAACTTAGAAACAATATGGGGTAGTCCCCGAGTCACTGCTCATGGTGCCGAGGCTTGATACATAACATGAAATTAAAAACAACATGCGGCAGTCCTCGAGTCACTGCTCTGGACACCGAGGTTTGGTGCATAACATGAAATTAAAAATAACATGCGGCAGTCCCCGAGTCACTTCTCTGGATGCCGAGGTTGAATACATAAACCATAGTTAATAATAACATAGTGCAATCCCCGAGCCATTGCTCAAGGTGCCGAGGTTTGATACATAACATGAAAGTTAAAAACAACATATGGCAGTCCCCGAGTCACTGGTCTGGATGCCGAGGTTCAATACATTGCTGGTGCTCCCTCCGAAGCACCATTTTACAATATGTCATGGATGACTCCTACGAGTAAAATGGACGAAGTAAGGCTACGTTCCATGGTCTTTTCGATTCTTCGCCGGCTTTGTCTGCCCTGTTCTTTCCTGGTGATTGAGCGTCGATTAGGTAATATGCATCATTGTGCAATGCTTTGCTCACAATGAATGGTCCTTCCCATGGAGGCGACAGCTTGTGCATGCCGGGGTATAACATGTTGATCTGTTTGGGGTAGTCCTGAGGCTCCATAGTACTGCTGGTAGTTCCTCAATCCAACATCCTGCCGACCTTTGCAGTGGTTCGACGAGTCGTGGTTTTATCCCGGACAGTACCAGTCCATTAGACCTTTCCACTTTCCCATTGGATGCTAGGTGAGCCACAGAGGCGACGTCTAATCTTATGTGCTTTTCTTGACAGAATCTAGCGAAAGCTCCTTCTGCAAAGTTTGTGCCATTGTATGTAATAACACTGTGTGGGTACCCATATCTTAAGATAATATCTTTGAGGAATTTCACTGCTGTGGGCCCGTCGCATTTCTTTATTGGTTTCACTTCAATCCATTTTGTGAATTTGTCCACCATTACTAATATGTGGGTCATCCCGCCTCGGGCCGGCTTAAATGGTCCCACCATATCTAAGCACCATACATAAAATGGCCAAGTAATTGGTATTGTCTTTAATTCGGACGAAGGAACATGTATTTTGCTGGCATATCTTTGACAACCATTACATTTTTCGACCAGTTCTTTGGCTTCTTTTAACGCTGTTGTCCAATAAAATCCATGCCTGAACGCTTTGGCCACTAAGGCTCGGGATGAGGCATGATGTCCGCATTCTCCTTGATGTATATCTAGGAGGATCTCCTGGCCTTCTGCCGAGCTCACACATCTTTGTAATATACTTGTGACGCTCCTTTTATACAGCTCATTGTTTATGATTGTATAAGCTTTAGCTCTTCTCACTGCCTGTCTCGCCAATATCTCGTTATTCGGCAAAATCGCACTTTAAGGAAAGAGAATATGGGTTGCGCCCATATAGGTGTGGTTTTCTCTGGTGTAGTCTCACTATCTATTTCCATATTTTCTGCCGACATAACTACCTCGAATTTCTCCATACTCATACTTGCATCAGCTGTCTTTATTTTTGGAAATTCCGGGTTACATTGATTATCAATTTCCATCGGCACATTATCTTCTCTTGATTTTGCCGGAATAAAGATGGATTCGGACTCTGGTGACGGTGTTTTGGATGGCTTCCTTAGGTGCTCTAGGGCGATACCTGGGGGAATTGACGGTCTAGTTGATCCGAGTTTTGACAATGTGTCTGCGGCGTCGTTTTCTGCCCGAGGTACATGATGAAATTCACATCCTTCGAAATATCCACTGATTTTTTGCACATGAAATCTATACAAAGCCATATTATCATCCAACGCATCCCAATTGCCTGAGACTTGCTGTACTACTAGATCTGAATCTCCATAGCATAAGATTCGGCGTATGCCAATCTCTTTTGCCACCTTCAATCCATGGACTAGTGCTTCATATTCGGCTACATTGTTTGATGCGGCAAAATGTATCTGCAGCACATATCTCAACTGATCTCTTTTTGGCGAGGTTAATACTATTCCTGCCCCCAAGCCGTTTCTTAGTTTGGAACCGTCAAAGTGCATCGTCCAATAATTCGAATCTGGTAATGGTGGCTCATATTGTACCTCGGCCCAATCTACGAAGAAGTCGGCCACAGCCTGAGATTTGATTGCATCTCTCCTATCGAATTGTGGAGCATAAGGTGACAATTCAATTTCCCATTTTGCTATTCGGCCACTTGTATCTTTGTTTCTCAATATGTCGGCTATGGGTGCTTCACAAATCACTTTGATGGGGTGCTCTTCGAAGTAATGTTTAAGTTTCTTTGCTGACATGTACACTCCGTAAGCCATCTTCTGATAATGTGGGTAATTTTGTTTTGAGGCTGATAGCACCTCGCTTAGGTAATACACCGGCCTTTGTACTGACTTATCATCTTCAATTCGTTCCACCACGATCATAGCGCTCACTACTCTGTTGGTGGCTGCTATGTAGAGTAACATAGGCTCTTTCGATAATGGAGAAGCTAAGACGGGCGCTGTGACCAACATCTTTTTCAATTCATGAAATGCACTGTCTGCTTGTGGAGTCCAAATGAACTTATCCGTTTTTTTCATCAGCTGGTAAAGTGGTAGTGCTTTCTCTCCCAGCAGACATACAAATCGGCTGAGCGAGGCTAAACAACCTGTGAACTTTTGTACGTCATTTAGACATCTTGGCAATTCCATCCGTTCCACTGCTTGTATCTTAGTTCGGTTGGCCTCTATACCTCGGCTAGATATGAGAAAACCGAGCAATTTTCCTGCTGGTACACCAAATGTGCATTTTTCCGGGTTAAGCTTCATTCGGATCCTTCTCAGGTTCGCGAAAGTCTGCCGGATATCATCCAGTAGCGTTTTGCTTTCTTTGGTTTTGATAACCACATCATCCACATATACTTGTACATTTTTCCCTATCTGGTCATGTAGACATTTTTGCATGCATCTTTGATACGTTGATCCTGCGTTGCGCAGGCCGAATGGCATGGTGCGATAGCAATAAGCCCCGTACGGGGTAATAAACGTAGTCTTTATTTGATCGGCCGGATTTAACGGTATCTGGTAAAAACCAGAATACGCGTCTACAAATGATAATAGTTCACAACCAGCGGTCGAATCAATGACTTGGTCTATTGTAGGTAAAGAAAAAGGATCTTTTGGACACGCCTTGTTCAGGTTCGTGTAATCGATACACATTCTCCATACAATGGCTACATTTGGATAATCCTTCTTCTTTTCTACTAGAACCGGGTTTGATCGCCAATCCGGATACAATACCTCCATGATGAACCCGGCCGCAAGGAGCAGAGCTATTTCATCTCCTATTATTTTTCTCCTGTCCTCGGCGAAGCGGCGGAGAGGTTGCTTCACCGGCCTTGCTCCTGGCCTTACATTCAGAGAGTGCTCAGCCAACTACCTCGGCACACCTTGCAGATCGTGAGTTGACCATGCAAAGATATCCCGATTCTCACGGAGGAAGTTGGTGAGCTCGGTTTCCTATTTGGCATCTAGGCCGGCACCAATAGTGACGGTGCGCTCTGGGAATTGCTCATCTATCTGGAACTTTTTTGTTTCTTTAGTCGGCTGAAAGGAGACGCTTCCATGTGGGTTGGCTAACACCGGCATATTCAGCTGTGCCGACTGAGCGAGGGCTGCTACCTCCTGAATCCTTCTTTTTTCTCTTGCTATTACCAATGATTCAGCCAGATTTGACCCGGCTGAAGCACATTCCATTGACTTCCTGTAATCCCCTGTTACTGTTATCACCCCTTGTGGTCCGGGTAATTTCATTTTCAGGTAAGTTACGTGGCAGCTGCTCATGAATTTGGCTAATGCTGGTCGTCCGAGTAGAGCATGATAGCAACTTTCTATATCCACAACTTCAAACTCCAAATTTTCTAATCTGCAGTTATCTCTTGTGCCGAATAACACATCCACTCGAACCTTTCCAATGGGTTCGCATGAAAGTCCTGGAACTATCACATGGAATGTGGTCCTTGTGGACTGCAGCATGTTCTGCGATATTCCGAGCTTATGCATTGTATCTTTGTACATGATATTGATAATGCTCCCATTGTCAATAAGTACCTTTGAAAATTTCACATTAATGCTAGGTCCGACAAATGTCGGATCTAACACGAGTGCATATGACCCCGGACTCGGCATTATCAATGGGTGATCCTTTATGCTCCAAGTTACTTCTTGATCCGACCAAGGCACGTATCTTGGTACTGCCGGCATAACTGCATTTACTTCCATATGCCGGCGCTGTACACTCTGCTTGTCTTGCTGTTCTGTTGTGAACACGCAATACGACTGATGATGTTCTCTGTAATCATTGCGTCCATTATTTCCTGGATTGGTCCTTCCATCCGGACCTTGGTTTATCACTTGATGCACCGCATCTCTCCGGTCCGAGTTTTCATACCTCGGGGGAGGAGGTGGTAACATCAGTTGCTGTGCATTTGCTCCAGTCAACTGTGGCTGATGCTGTAGATGTGCCTGGAGAGGCGCTGCCTGTATGCCTGCGGGGTTACCCATTGCATTTTTCATCCATGCACATTGGCGGGTTGTATGGTTGGCCGGCCTGGCCGGGTTTGACGTGTGAAATTTACACGGCTGATCTAACATAGATTCAAATGTGTACTTCGGCCTCTCCTGCCACTGCCTTTTTTGCTCTGGTGTCCACTGTTTTTTCCCTTCATTCCTTGGTGTCCATTGCTGAAGACCATTCTTTTGCCGCTGAGTATTTCCATGACTCGGCTGTTCTTGCACTATTTCTGCCACCTGAGTCGAACCATATCTATAATCTGGTTTTTCTTCTCTTATTCTTCCTCTGAAGTCATTGCGCCTGGATGACCCGGCCACATCTCTTGCATATTTATCTTGATGCTCCCGATGGTCTGCCGACATTAATTCTGGTTGCGTCGGATCCCCCAATGCATAGGAATCAGCTATTCTGATGGTTTCTGCCAATGTGGTTGGCATATCTCTTTGCAGTCGCTGCCATAACACACTGGCATAGCGGCATCCTTGAGCGAACCAAGCTATTGCTTGTGATTCTATAACTCCTTCACATGAATTTCTCAGGTTACACCACCGAGTTAAAAACTCTCTGTCCGTCTCATTCGGCCTTTGCTTGCACATGGCTAGCTGTTGTGGCCTGTTTGGCCTCTTGTAAGTACTGGTAAAGTTGCTAGCAAACATTTATTCAAAGTCTAACCAACAGTTGATGCTGCCTGCTGGCAGATTATTCAGCCATACTCTAGCTGGTCCTTCCAACATTTGTGGTACATACCGCACTGCCCATCGTAAGTTTCCACCTGCTATTTTTACAGCGGTGGCATAATCGATCAACCAATCCTATGGTTTGGTGATCCCATTATATGTTTTTGTGCCTCTCGCCAGCTGAAAGTTAGGCACAGGTGGTTCGTCCATGATCCGTGGTCCCAAGCATGTTGGACCTTGTGGACCCTGTTCTTCCAGCAACTCGGATCTGTATAGCCGGTCTAGCTTTACTCTGGCATCATTTGGCGGCAAATCTCTGTGTAGGACTCTCTCCTGCATTCCATAGTGGTTATTCCCACCATGGATCGTGTATTCCATCTCGTAATAACCATCATTGTACCTTTCATTCACCTGATTATGGCGAGCTGGCCTTGCTTCTCTTTATTGCCGAGGTTCATGTCTCGGCTGCGGGTTGAGCGGCGGTTCTCTCCTTACTTCAACCGGGATATTGTTCTCGTGATTGCCTCTTCCGAGTTCTTCTCTGCCGAGATCTCCATTGCCTCGGCTTCCGCCGCCTTTTTTAGCACGGCCGGGATTCCTCTCGCCACTGTTACCTCGGCTTCCATTGCCTCTGTTCTCGTTTGCTTCCCGGCTATCGCCGGATCATATGGAACAATTTTCTTGTTTCTCTTTCCTGAAGTTACCGCTCTGTCTTTTCGTGCATTGTTTTCGGGTGAGGATGCTGCTGCCACAGATAAGGCAGGTGCTGCTCCAGCCGAGTGAACCATTCGCGAGGCCCCTGGCCTCGCCGGGTCTGCTCTGAGCATTTCTTCATTCTGCTGGTTTGCAATGCGCACCAGCTCATTCACTCTTTCTTGCTGTTTCTGTCGGGCTTCGCCGGTCAATCCCTCTAACTCTAATGCCGTGGCATTTGCCGCTCTCAGGTTCTTTGCCGGGGTACTGTACCTCGGCAAGCCTAAATCAACTGATTTTTCCTTATGAGCGTCATGCTCCTTGTTGATATCATCCATGAGGTTCTTTCCTCTTAATCTCAACTCGTCAACCCGTTCGGGGGCGACGTCAAGCTTGTTTGCTTTGGCATACTCTCGCAGGGTCCTGTTTAAGGACTCCCACAAGGCCGACACCTTTTTTGCCTCTACCAGCACCTTTTGCCTGGTTTCTTCCAACTCTGCCTGAGCATTTGCCGGATCAAGTATTGGCGCTACAGGTGTAGTCAGGTTATCTATGGTTGCCTGAAGAATGTTTTCTGGTCTTTCCAGAGGTGGCCCTCTTACCCTTGGTGCCTTTGGGGTTGTCTCCTGCACCTCGGCCTGGTTGGCCACTGAAGGGATTACCTCGGTGGGTGGTGGAGCTGTCTGCCTGGGCGCGACCTGCACACCCGCCGCCGGGTCTCTGCTTGATCCTGCGCCTGCTACTCCCGCCTGCACCCCGGCCGCGACCATCACCTCGACGCTGCTGACTGGGCGCGCTCTGCGCGGACTGCTCGCGGCGCTAAGGGGAGGTTCTCCTGCAACCACAACCTGGAGGAGGATAAACGCCGGTGATGTCGACGCCGACGTAGATCTGGTGCATGCCCAAGTTGATGAAGACGCCGTTGTGCGGAGGAGTTTTTCCTTTGAAGCTGCCTGCGTTGTCGCTGACGTAGTCACAGAGATCAAGTCTCCAGACCAAGCCAGAGACAATGCGCTCGCCAGTGTTGATGAAGTTTCCCGTTCGGATCATGACTCCAGCTAGCAGCGCTGCTGGCCCCATGGTGGGCGCCAACTGTCGTGGTGGTGGCACGGCAGATGCCATGGGTAGGCTAAATTATGGGGCCAATGGATGCTAGAGGGATCTGGGGAGGGAAGATGCAGTTGATTCTACACACAGAAGACTAAGGAAAAGATCTGTATTTCTCCTTCCTTGGGCTACAAGTGCTCCTTGATCTGTATACAAGGAGAAAGGAAGAACTTCACCAACCTAACGTTACTAAATGAGCCGATCCCTTCTTCACGGTCCAAGCCTCCCCTTATAAAGGAGAGCCTTGGGTTCCTTTAGGGCTGACGTGGAAAGCATATTCGAGGAATATGCTTGTCCCAAAATAGTAGTACGGTGGCCTCCTTTCCCTGTCGCCCTTCTAACGACGACAAGGTTCCAGAGGGCCCCTCCCGCGTGCCTCGGGCTTCAGGACTGTCACCTCCGCGACCTCCTTCTGCTGCTCTGTCACTCTGCACATTTGTCTCTTGCTCTTGGCTCCGCTCAGATTCTCCCTAGCATGCGGCTAGAGTTTGACTTTAGGCTTCTCCTTCTCCTGCAAGCTTCGCATCATTCGGCTCCGCCTCGCGTAACTCGGCTCGTCCTTCACCTGCATTTAGATTATTCGGGCTAACCCGGCCGACATACGCATTATCTCGGCCGGGTAATGCCTTGCCATTACCATAAGGGTCCTGCACTTTCCTATATCGGCCGAGCTCTACAGGATTCGGCCGACTCAGACTGTAACTTGGAGACTGGACGGAGGACATTCTTTTGTCTTTCCCCGTCCTTACCTTGTCTGAGGTCACCTCCCCAACAATGCAGAACCAAATCAACTAGCTAAATCAACTTATCCAGCAGTATTTTAACATAAGTTATCCATGCTTGCATGCACAGGTTATCAACAAGATAGAACATAAGTTATCCATGCGTAGATGCATAAGTTACCCACCATATAGAACATAAGTTATCCACTATTTAAAACTGCAGTTATACATGCATATGAGCAGAAGTTATCCATGCTTACAGTTATACATACATATGAGCAGTACATGCTTAAATGCACAAATTATCAACTAGCTAAAACAGAACTTATCCATGCTTATATAAAGAAGTTATCCACTATATTATACTACAGTTAAACATGCTTACATACTAGAATAGTTATCCAGCAACATGAGTAGAAGTTATCACTAGCTAAAAATATAGTTATCCAGCAACATAAGTACACGTTATCCACTAGTTAAAGCTACAGTTATCCATGCCTATATGCAGAAGTTATCCATAACTATGAGTACAACTTATCGATGTAGACCATTGCAAATAACAGATGACATGTTCATAGAATACTTGCTAGTATAAAAATTTACCCACCTATTAAAACTGCTGTTATCCATGAATTCTCATTATATATACCCATTCCTGCAAAAAAAATGATAACTTTTGTTTATTTGCATAACAGGTGATGTCCAAATTGAAGAACATACTGACAACGACTGCATGTATACTATAGTTGAACAAGCTGCACAAGAAACAACAACGGATGGGACAATCGAAAAAAAGCAGTACACACAGCAGGTTCAAATGAGGATGGGGAGAATAATGCAGAAAATAATGATGCAAGAGATGAAGTACATTCCACACCGCAACCACCATCAAATGGAATGCGCTTTGACAGTTTTGAATCAGCTAGAGAACACTACAAGGCATATTCACAGCGGAAGGGTTTTGGAATAAGGATAGATTGGTCAAGAAAAGACGAAAGAAATGTGCTAAACAAGGCATATCTTGTGTGCACAAAAGCTGGTAAACCTCACGAAGAAAAGGAAGACACCCAGAACCCAAAATCATGTGTCAAGAAGAGGAAAAAAATACACATCCAAGGACTGGGTGTACATCACACTTGTATGTAAAGAGAAAGGATGCATGGTGGTATGTTCAGCATTCATCGGATGATCATAACCATACCCTGATAATAAAACCTTCATTAACAAGGTTCTTGCGTTCACACTGAAACATACCAGCAGAAGAAAAGGTGTTATTGCGGATGCTTCATGCATGCAACATCAAAACATGCCGACAAATGCAGCTGATGGCAAGTTTCTACGGTAGTCTGAATGATGTGCCATACATAGAAAAAGATGTGGCAAACCTAAGAGCATCTTTTCGCAGTGAAAACAATCACCACGACATGCAAGACACCTTGGCATACTTCGAAAAGATGAAGGCAGAAGATCCAGATTTCTTCTACAAATTTACACTTGATGAAGACGACATGGTTGAGAACTGGTTTTGGGTAGACGGGGCATCACGAAGAGCATACAAGTATGGATACAACGATTG
Source organism: Avena longiglumis (assembly GCA_030063025.1). NCBI lineage: Eukaryota > Viridiplantae > Streptophyta > Magnoliopsida > Poales > Poaceae > Avena > Avena longiglumis. The sequence continues at coordinate 76,793,898 of CP125978.1, forward strand.
CATATCGTTCGACACTACCTACCTAACGAACCGGTATAAACTACCATGCGCTCCATTTATTGGGATAAACAAACATGGACTATCGGTTTAGTTTGGATGCGGGTTCGTGCGTCGAGAGCTCAAGGACAACTTTGTGTGGCTGTTTCAAATGTTCAAACTGGCAATGGACGGCTTAGCACCAAAAAATATAATAACAAATCAAGACGCTGCCATGGCTGGTGCTATAAGCGATGTTTTCCCGGATGCAACTCACATGAATTGCAGATGGCACGTCATCCAGAATGCAACTGAGAAAATAGGGACATTCATGGCCAACCACCCAGAGATGCTCGACGCTTTCAATGCATGTGTGAACAACAGCTTGTCACCCGAGGAATTTGAGGAGGCTTGGATGCATATGATAAATACTCATAATGTCCGTGACAATGTGGATTTGTTCTCACTGTGGGAATAAAGAAAGGTTTGGGTACCAGCGTACTTTATGCACGCCTTTTTCCCATTCCTTCAGACTACGGCAAGAAGTGAAGGATTCAACGCAATGCTCAAGCGTTACGTCAAACCAAGCAACTCCATTTATGAGTTTGTACAACAATACATGTTAGTACAAGAAAAGATTTACAATGCTGAGCTAAAGGCAGAGTGTGATACAGCTTTGACAGACCCGGAGTGGTGTTGTGGAAGCATTATGGAGAGACAAATAGCAAAAGCATACACAAGGAAAATCTTCTTCAGGTTTCAGAGCAAAATTCGAAAGAGCATGTCATACCAATGCGACCACCTCAATGGATACCAATTTGAACTGAGCATAACAGGGATACCCGATTCCACACTATGGTTACAGAAGTTATAGGGTATTTGCAGACTGGGAACAAGGAACATATGAATGCAATTGCTGCAAATTCGATCGTGATGGTATGCTATGCTGCCACATTATAAAAGTGATGACGCATATAAAAGTCCATCAAATCCCAGAAATGTACATACTGAAAAGGTGGACATTGGACGCGGAAACTATCCTAGCTGAACCACATAACAAACAAAAACAAGGGAAGAAAGAGATGCCTGAAGACTCAAGAAATATGATGGTATTTGCATCATTCAGACAAGAGTTTTCCAGAGCTGCAAAGATAAGAGTAAAGACAGATGGTGGAAGAAAAATCATCAGGAAACACTTGAAGGAAATGAAACAAGAGCTAGATGTGATAGAAAGAAGAGAAGAGAAGAAGAAAAGATAGGCCGAAAATGAAGCGATTACTATGCCATCGTCTAGTGCTCCAAACAAAGCAAGCGTGACACCTTCGACAACTGCCCCACCAAACAGGGCACAGTTAACAAGCAACTATGCAGCACTTCAAACAGCAAGCACATCAGGATCTCACATGTCATCAACAAAGCACATTCAGAACCCAGAGAAGTCAGTAACCAAAGGGAGACCACGACAAATAGCAAACAAAAATCCACTAGACCTTGCTACAAAGAAATCAAAGAAATGCAGCCACTGCGGTGCAGAAGGTCACACCATCCGCAAATTCCAGGAAAGGTTGAAAATCCTAGGATATCAAATCTAGAATGTTTATGTAACAGAAAATGATAACGATATATTTGTTGTTTCTATATATGATAGTTCATGTTGTACATTCTGTGGTTTTCAAGTTATACATGCATATGAGTACAAAATATCCACAAGATAACACAGAAGTTATCCGTGCATATGAGTACAAGTTACCATCACATAACACACCACTTATCAATGCATACAAAAAATAAAAGGTTAGCCACTGGTTAAATCTACAGTTATCAATGCGTATATATAAAAAGTTACCAAACACTAAACATTAATATACTATTTAAAAACAGAAGTTATCCAGACATATGACTACAAGTTATCAACCAACGAACACAACATTTATCAATGCATACTAATAGAAGTTATCAGGCAAATAAAAAGTACATTTATCCATAACTATGTGTTGAAATTATACCACAAACAAAATTGACACTAGAAAGAAAGCATAAAAACACTCATATATACAAAAACCCCGTATAAGGTGGGTAATTTATTTAACACAGTTTGGATAACTAACATAAATATGTCATGATAACAAACATTTAAGAGTGTGGATAACAAACATGTAAAATTATGGATAAACTTGGGAAAAATATACCTCAAAACTTATTTTCTTCCAAAAGTGACCTCCAATTAAGAAGAACATTACGAGGATGGTTCAACCAAAAAGAAGTCATCTTTTTCTTAATTCCCGGCATCATATCTTGAGAAATACAAGGCACAATGCTTCCATTCCACAACTCAAGGTTCTTAAGCATGAAGAACCCACAATCAGTGCTGAAAACCTAAAAATAAACAGTGAATAAACAAACATAGTATAAATTATTATACAAAAACAAAATAAAATTACATGCGTACAAAACTAACCGGCCAACTAACCTGCCAACTTGACTAGGAACAGGGACATGCATCAACTCAAAATCTTCAATCTGTCTTCTAGAATCAGAATAATTTACGATATAGATTTTCTTTATTGCTTGCATTAGTTTGGTCGCATGTTCAATCATTTCTACATTAGCTTCACCACGGAGCGAGTCAAGAATCTCAAACCTTTTGGCAGGCATATTAATAGAAAGCATGTACCAATGACCCAAAGGGTCCTTTTTAGTCCCTAGAACCTGAAGGACAGCAAAGCAAAGCTACAGAAAAAATGAACATAAGATAAGTAAATGCACGTGTAGAAAAAACAATGGTTATCCAGACAGAAATGAAAGAGTTATCAACACAACATAAGCAATGGTTATCATACACTATGCCTGAACTTATGAACTGCATACTATAAAAATAAAAATCAAATCAAGTTAGATAGCATACCATATGTTTGTGGCTCAGTTTATAGTTATCATCTCTCCTGAACGACCTCCGAACAAGATTTGCAGTGAATCTTCCCTCCAACAGATATTTAGTAATGATATAAGGAAAAATTATCTTGTTGGACGGGTAATTATCTTGCATTGCAGAAATAGCGAGATCACACATATTGTTAGAAAGCTCGCCATATGGCATCACACTTTCAGCAAAATCACTAGTTGTCACCCACATTGGATCAATGTTACAAATTGATGTGCTGCAAAAAACAATTAATGATTAGAATACAAGTTATCCAATATTAAAACCAGTAGTTATCACCAACAAACAGTGCAAGTAATCAACATGTAGTAGTACAAGTTATAAAACCAGTAAAAAAAAGTTCAACTTATCCACTGAAATAACAACAAAAGAGTTAACAAACAAAACTAGTACTGACCAAACAGTATTAGTACAACTTATCATCGAGGTACAAATAAAAAGGTAAAGTTATCAACCCTAAATATTAAAAATTATCCACAATTAAAACCATAAAGTTCAGCAACTAGAAGAATAAAATGATACACAAGTAGTAATACAGGTTAGTAAACAACTAACAACAAAGAAAAGGTCCAAGCTATCCACTGTTAAACTAAGAGTTATCCACTAAAATACTACAATTGACCCACAAGTAATACTACAACTTATCAACCAGATAACATATAAAGTTAAGTTATCAAGCATGAAACATTAGAAGTGACCAATGGTAGCATTTAAACGTTACCCACAGAGAATACTAAAAAGGATTGAATATTATAAAAAAAGAACATGTACATACTTTTTAATCTTCGACTTATTCGCATCACGCGTGTGTATGATAATCTTCTTATGCAATGCATCTTCTTCTGTAGTTGTCTTAACATAGAAGAACGGAGGAAGAAGAGACTTGGCAGGATGAATAAGTCTAACAGTACGCAGTCGCGTCGCAGGTGTAACACTACCAGCAACATCAACTGGAAGAGCAGAACTGATACCAGGAGTAGAATAATCAGGAACAACTACAACAAAAAAAAATTAGTATAGCTCATAAAAAATATACATTCAAAATACATAAATAGTAACTAAACAATTTTGTTTAGATACCTGGAACAGAACAACTAGTCTGGTTTAACTGTTTGGTATCTTTCGTAAAACTTCGAACAACTTGATAACCAATCTTTTAACCCACCAGATCATCAAGAGAAATAACTATATTTTCATCATTTACCGGCTTATTTCTATTACAATCAACTTTTTGTTGATACACTACAAAAAGAATAAAGAACGGACAAAGGAAATGTCCAAATGAAAAAGGATAGAAATGGCAGAACCCACGTGGAAAAAGAAAGAAAACCACATGTTTATCACCATAAAAAAAATTAAAAACATAACATATATAAAACAATAAAAGGTAGTTTAATTACATCACACAAACATAGAGTCATACAAATTACATCACAAATTGTTCCATCAACAACATATCACAAAATAAAAGTTCCCATAAGTTGAAACCTAATTTTAACTACGACTGTCATAAAATAGATCCAAATAGCCATGAAACCGAATCATGATCTTCCAGTTTGAAACCTAAGCCCCAAAACAGCCATCACAACGATGATCTTCAATTTTCTCATCCAAAAGGGACATTTAACTAGATCTGTCCGCACCCTCATTTTTATCACCACCCGTTTTCGGTAAGTTCAATAAGTTAACAGCTGCATAGAATATGTCCCAAAAGAAATACAAGAAGAAAAAGGGACAAAACAAATTGTTAATATCATATAATCTGTTACTAAAAGTTATCAGAATAAAAATAGTGTAGGTTACCAACATAAATAAGCTAAAGTTATCATCACTGGTATATAAAAGTGATCAAGGGCATATAAATAAAGTTATCAGTACAAACCAAAAAATGCACAAAATGATAAAGACACATCATACACTATGAAATAAATCATAATTAAGATAATAAAGTTTTACATTACAAAAAAATCATATAAGACAAATATATAATAAAGTTGCAAGCATTTTAAAACTTTGAAAAACAAAAAACATTGTAGGTTACCAACATAAATAAGACACAATTATCAGCACTAATATATAAAAGTGATCCAGGGCATATATATAAAGTTATCAGGGTGAAAGTGTGTACCAGTGCTGGGAGAAGGTGCCCAAGACAAAGGAAGAACATCTTCTGCTTCAAAAACATGGAATAAATCACCGGGATAAGCAGAAATGTGATGAGAAACAGGGACATCACTAGAATAACCTTGTGCAACAATACGAAGATCAGGCTGAGCAGGAGCAGGCTGCGCAGGTGCACTAGCAGTAGTAGCAGGCTGCACAAAGACACCAACAGTACGAGCAGGTTCTGCACGGGCACCAGTAGTAGGAGAAACAAGAGGATCTGTATCAGGCATAGAATACGAAACAACATTCCTATAAACATGCAATGGTATCCCAGCAGCAAGACTCAGCTTTCCATCACGAGCAACCAATTTTGCTTTCTTGATAACAGTGACTTCAGCTTCAGAACTTCCATCACCACTCGAAGGACCAGCAGATGTCTCGAGCACACTGGACTGCTTCCTAACAAGGGGTCAAAAAGACTAGACGCAGGAACCAAAGGAACATATAAAACAGGTTGTACATCTTCTTGGGTACTATCATCCAAGATAGAAGGCTCCTTTTCACTCTCACCCTGGGTTGATGGATCTCCAAGCGAGCAAACAGCAGGACTTGCAGCAACATCAATAGAAGTAGCACTTGCTGCAATGTTGGTGAACAGCGATGACGCAGGGACAAGAGCAACACCATCAGGACAAACAAAACCACCTGCACCTGCATCAACATTGGCATCAACTTGAGGGGCATCATCAACATTGGCATCAACATGAGGGGCATCTCTAGTGGCATCAGCAACTTCCGTGATGTTCTCCGTCTCGTTTGCCATGATATTTACAAAGTTGCTGCTAACAAGCTGGTCAATGGTATGCATAATCACTGCAGCTCCCGAGACTGGTTCAGATACATCCATTGCCACATCAACAGGTGCACTCGTCACAGCAACGTCTTCAGAAGCACCACCATTGCCACATGTTTCTCCACCAGATATAACCTCTTCAACGTTCAAAACAGGCGCATCCATAACATCAGGAGTTGCAACAACATTAGAATGTCCTTCAACACGACTAGGCGAAGGAATAGGAGAGGATGCATCAACATCTATAACAGATGTGCCTTCATTTGCAGAACGCTGTTTTGCCAACCGTGGTGAAGACCTTGATGCAGGCACCGATGCCTTCTTCAGTAATTTCTTGTTGTAATAAATAATTGCCAACCAAAAACAAAAAATCAGAACATAATAAACAGAAAATAGAAAAGTTACCAACATGAACAGAAACAAGTTATCAGATGAAATATACTACAGTTATCAAGTGAGAAATGCTACAGTTATAAACACTAACATAAAGAAGTCATCATGTGAAAAATATTACAGTTATCAACAATAACATAAAGAAATTATCATGATAGAAATGCTACAGTTATCATTATAAACATAAAGAAGTTATCATAATAAACATAAAAAAGTTATCGGATAACAAATGATACAGTTATCAACATAAAACAGAAAGGTTGCCCACATTAACTAAAACAAGTTATCAGATAAAAATGATACAGTTATCAACACTAAGGTAGTAAAGTTATCCAATGACTGAGATAAATAATTATGCCCACTCATACCTATCTGAAACAGCAGCTCGCATCATGGCAGGAGTAAGGCCCAAATCTTTGCAGACAATAGTCTTGATCTCATTATCAATATCTTCAACAGTACGCGAATTGGTCACATTATCAACATCCCCAATCGGACGTGACTTCTTCTTCCTAGACCTTTCATACACACGAATAGGGTTTTTTCCACAACAGGAGTATCAGTCACCCGGTTTACAGGTGACACAAGATCTACAACAGGTGACCTAGCTTCCGGTGGTGACACAGGATCTACAACAGGTGACCTAGCTTCCGGTGGTGACATATGACGATCATCAGGTGATCTTGCTCCTGGACTATTATTGTGCTCTTCATTAGATTTCGGGAAAGTCAAAGATAGCTGGAGATTCGAAGAACCACCAGCACAACCAACAACAACACCCTTACCCTTCCTCACAAGACGGACAAACGTTCAAAGATCATCATCTCCACCGCGTCGAATCATTGCTGTTTGAATCCCTCAGAATTGTATTATCACTAGGAAGAATAGGAGACAAGACTTCATTAGTGCGTGGAACATTCCTTCCACGAGTGGTAGAACGAGTAAGCCTAGCTCCACAGACACCACTTGAGGTAGCACCATGGGCACCACCTGAGCTACCACGACGAGCACCACTTGAGCTAGCTCCACCCATGAATATTCCTCCAATGGGTTGCGTTGCAAGTTGACCACCAAACTAGGCACTAAACTGATTCACCATTTCAGCACCAGCATTGCCTTGCACCGTCGTCAAGCCTTGCACAAGGTTACTCATTAACCCAAAAATACCGGATGCAAAACTGCCAACAAGATTTGCTATCTGCGACTTTTGCTGCACAAATAAAAAGAAAGGAAACAACAAGAACATTACAAAAACAAGAAGCAAACAAAAGTAACATGACAATAAAAAGATAAGTACAATTTCAAAATGCTAAAAATATCATCTCATATGAACAACTAGGGTTTGCACAAGTGTCAAACCATTTGTTGAACTCTTGCACGCCACCAAAAAGACCAAAGCTCATGCCATACTGAGGCTTCAACTGCACAAAGAAACAGATACAGAATTAGCAAATGTGATCAACCAGTTTTCTACATATTACCCAACTTAATCACATGATAACCTACATGTTACCACCCAATAAACACATAAGTTACCCACTATTTATACTCAATGTAATCAAACATACATACAACATGTTACCAACAGTTAAACATAAGAAGTTATCAACAACATAAAAACACAAATGCTACAAAATATATTACACACCTCAAGCTTTCCATATGCATTCCCATCATTCTGCAGATCAGCAATCAACACTTCATCAATTAACTCTCTTGACCATATGTTCATAGCATAACGCCCTTCTAGCAAATCAATATCCAACCCACTAACATCTAGAGAGTCAACATAAAGCAGCTGCAAAGAAAACAAATTAAAAAACAGACAAGGAATACAATAAGTACACTAACTAAAACATAAAAAAAAATCAATATAGAAAGTATTATTCACACAATATAAAAACAGCAACATGTACCTGCAACAGAAAAAGGCAAGCCTGCGTATGACTACCACTAGAAAGATCCTCATGCAGCTGGTCAGCAACAAACTTGCACCACTGGAACTTGGACACATTTCCAATGTTGTGCTGAAATTAAAGAATGAAAAAGAAAATATCAACATAACATCAAAACTTGCACATATATTACACACCACCACATAAAAAATGTAACCATCCCTATATACACACAGGTTATCATAACAACAAAAAGAAAGTTATCAACACAGAAACATATAAGTTACCAGCCAAACTCATATATTGAAAATGAACAGACATTACACCCAAAACTTACCATGATAGGGTAGCACTTGTGGCAAACATGGTTCCGGGTGGTGGGTGATAAAAGGGTAGACACAATGTACATCACATATACTTGCTTGAACACATCTCCATATGAAGTCATATCCTTCAACATTTTGAAAACTCGAGTTATCAAAGGTGTGCCAGAATCATCAGAAAAAAGAGCAGGGGCAAGAGCACCCTGAATTTCTGCATCAGCATAATAAGGAACCGGCTCTTCACCAAGCTGCAAACCCAAACATCTGAATACACTATCCTCGTTCAGGGGTATCCTTCTTCGACCGGGCACAACAAATACACGTGTATGCTTGTCATATAAACTAGCAAACCAAGTCATAACTGCGTCGTGCAGTGATGAATATTTTATATCTAACAAACTATCAAACTCCATTGATTCAATTGCTGCCTTCTGATCATTCGATAGAAAATCCAGTAAACCGGTCATGGCCGAAGGAGATGCCCTGTTACGTTTACGGGCAGGTTGTTTTTCACCCTCAACAACATTATCAGCAGCCTTCCGTTTCCTCGGCATCCTGGCAACTACAAACAAATTAAAATGAAAAAATAAATACAAAACTAAACCATAATGATACACAAGAATTCATAGAAAAAAATAAAACAATACCGTCAGTACATAAGTTATCAATCATAATAACCTAATGTTATCATGCAAACAGAACACAAATTACCCATGATAATAAGCTAATGTTATCACACCAACATAACACTAGTTATCCATGTCAATACACAAACATTATCATGCATTTTGCTCAAAAATAGACATGAATAAAAAATTTACCACATAACAGTTTACAACTGCTGTTATCAACATATCCTGTCCAATGTTACCCATGCACATTTTTTATGTTATCAAGGGATCATATACCACTGTTAACCATAGATACATCAGTTGTTACCCATGGCTATATCTGTTGTTATCAAGCAATAATGTTTAGAATCCCCATTACACCATGATGTTATCATACCAACATAACACTAGTTATCTATGTCAATACACAAACATTATCATGCATTTTGCTCAAAAATAGACATGAATAAAAAATTTACCACATAACAGTTTACAAACTGCTGTTATCAACAGATCCTGTCCAATGTTACCCATGCACATTTTTTATGTTATCAAAGGGATCATATACCACTGTTAACCATAGATACATCAGTTGTTACCCATGGCTATATATGTTGTTATCAAGCAATAATGTTTAGAATCCCCATTAGACCATGATGTTATCATACCAACATAACACTAGTTATCCATGTCAATACACAAACATTATCATGCATTTTTCTCAAAATACACATGAATAAAAAATTTACCACATAACAGTTTACAACTGTTGTTATCAACAGATCATGTTCAATGTTACCCATGCACATTTTTTATGTTATCAAGGGATCATATACCACTGTTAACCATAGATACATCAGTTGTTACCCATGGCTATATCTGTTGTTATCAAAAAATAATGTTTAGAATCCCCATTAGACCATGATGTTATCATACCAACATAACACTAGTTATCCATGTCAATACACAAACATTATCATGCATTTTGCTCAAAATACACATGAATAAAAAATTTACCACATAACAGTTTACAACTGATGTTATCAACAGATCCTGTCCAATGTTACCCATGCACATTTTTTATGTTATCAAGGGATCATATACCACTGTTAACCATAGATACATCAGTTGTTACCCATGGCTATATCTGTTGTTATCAAGCAATATTGTTTAGAATCCCCATTAGACCATGATGTTATCATACCAACATAACACTAGTTATCCATGTCAATACACAAACATTATCATGCATTTTTCTCAAAATACACATGATTCAAAAATTTAGCTAATTACACTTTAGTACTTCTGTTATCAACATATCCTGTCCAATGTTACCCATGCATATTTTTGAGGTTATCAAGGGATCATATCCCACTGTTACCCATACATACAACAGTTGTTACCCATGCATAGATCTGTTGTTATCAGCCAAAATGTTCAAAATCCCCATTAGACAATGGGGGGACAACACACATGATCACATCATCTGAACATCAAAACTATAGCAAAACACAACAAATCTGACAAGGCAACATTACTCAAAAAGGGGATCAGAGGCAGCATTTCAAACCCTATGCATGCAGGACCCAAACAAAATTACAGGGCAAAAACGCACGCAATAGAACTTACAAACGACCTTAATCTGCAGAACCTGCAGGAATCAACCCTAACCACAAACCCGACGAAATGGAACCGCCGAAAAACAGAGAATGATAGATGAAAAGGGTGGGAGCAGCGGAGGAGAGAAACTGGAGGAGGAGGAGGAGGAGAGAACTTGTGAGCACACCTGTAGGGAGTAGACGCGTCGACGACGACAATGGCGAGCAGAATCGGCGAGCAACCGACTGTAACTGCAGTATCCGCCTTCAAATCGCCGGAGGAGAAGAAGAGGAGAGAGGGCACCGCGATTCCCGAAATGGTCGGGAGAAGTGGGAGGGGGAAGTGGGAGGGGTGGAGAGGATGACGAGTGGGGCCCCAGGTGAATAGGGAAAAGGGCCCCAGGTGTGCCGCATTGATAGAGGGCAACCAACCGCGCGGCCGCGCAACGTTGTTCGAAACTGTTGGATGCGAAATCAAGGGCTCCTGTGAGCCCGCCGGTTTTTGCCAATCTCAGACCGGTCTGAGTCTAGAAAAACCGTATATATTTGGGTTATGGATAGAGAAAGAGATCGTACCGTGTATTTGATCACAGCCAGAGGTGCCAACTCAGATTTTCGTGGGCTTCTATTTTACCTAGGATGAAACATAGTCCGATTATAGAGAGGTTGATTCTGGATCTTTTGATCTGTACCGGACCGGACCGGACCGCTGCATCTCTTATTCTTGGGAAACATGTTAACCAAGTTAACGTGATATACAATTTTTTTGGTACACGTATACATTTCACGTAACACCACCAATATTTTATTCTCAGATTAAATCTTAACCATTAATTATAGATCTAACTGTTAAAATAATTCTAATGATGTGGATTAACGTGGTGTCTTCTAAAAACCTCTTATATTACTTTTAGTATATAATAGACTTGTTAAACAAATGTTTGGAATAGATAAAATTAATGCAGAGGCACAAGTGGGTAATAGTTAAGATCTTTTTATTATCCCGCCCCCCTATGTCCACCTACGACCCGAGTTCTTGACACCTGTTCTGAGACGAAGCGCACTAACCAGATGTGGGGTGTATGGGCACCCCTATTGTCTTAGTACCTGATTTCCAAGTACTATACTGGGGGCGACCAACTAGTTTGGGGTTTTAAATGCCATGTGATGCCATGTATGCCATGTTTATTATTTTTTGCTCGGTGAGATTTTACTACTGTAGTGTTTAGTATGTGTGTCGTTATGCTGAGGACTATACCTATGGCATATGATATCTTGGCCGATCTCGCAACCTATGGGCCCGTCTTCGGGGCTCGGCCGATTTCGTTACATGTAGCTTAGTGGGGTGGCCCCCATGTGAAGGGAATATGCACTGAGAGGCAGTAATAAAGTGGTTATTATGTATATTACAAGTATATGATAGATGTTTATTTTTCATGCTATAATTGTATTAATATGGAAACGTTAATACATGTGTGTTTAATAAACAACCAGAAAGTTTCTAGTTATGCCTCTCTTATAAACTAGCTCGTTGATTAACAAGATGACCAAGGTTTTCTAATCATGGACATTGGATGTTGTTAATAACAAGGTCACAACATTATTGGAATGGTGTGATGAACATTCATCCGAAGTATAGAATTACGATGAAAGTCATTGAGTTTATATTGCTATAACATCATACGAAGTGATCCTAATCGTTAGACCATGAGATCATGTCAATCACTAACACTAGAAGAGTATCTTGATAATATCAAACGTCACACCATAACAGGATGATTATAAAGATGGGTTCAGTACTACTAAAGTGTTATGTTGAGGCCCATGGATCAAGAGTGGAATTTGTTCATCTCGATGACAGATAGATATACTCTGGGCTCTCTCGGTGATATCACATTGATTAGCTTGCAAGCAAGTGATTTTATCACTAGAATGTTATATCACGGGAACGAGAAAAGAGTACATGTTAGTAACGAGATCAAACTAGATATGGACGTACCGATGATCGAATCTCGGAAATGTAATATATCATGAGAAAAAAAGATTAAGTTACTAGCATATAAGGTTCTCACGATCACAAGAAAGTCATCGTTGAATATGTGGGAGCCGGTATGGATCTCCAGGTCTCGCTTCTGATTATTGATCTGAGAGGGGTCTCGATAATGTCCACATTATTCACGAACCGTAGGGTGACACACTTAAGAGACACCGACACCATTTGTAACAAATAGTTTCATGCTGAAAAAAATAACAAAGCGCGGGAATTTATTTCACTAGACACCGAAACTGTTTTTGGGTGAAATTGCAGAAAGTGTTTTCTGCATGTGAAATAAAATACTAGCAAGGGGTTATATGTGAATGTTTTTCATTAAGGTAATTGACAAAATTCTGAATAAATAAAAGGAGTTTTATTTAAGAGAGAGTTTGCATTAAAATTGGTGGAAATTTAATGGGAATTTGAGTGGGATTTTTGAGTGGAGAATTGAAGGGACTTTTTGTGAGTGGAGCTTCCACCCACATGAATGAAGGAGGTGAGGGGGCAGCCCCCATGGCCGGCGGCCACCCTTGATGAGTGCGTGAACACTTCATTGGGAGACCCCAAGAGGAAGGTATGATGAGCACAGCAGCAAGTTTTCCCTCAGTAAGAAACTGAGGTTATCGAACCAGTAGGATGAAGGAAACAACTCAAAGGTGTTTCTAGCAACTTGGATACCTGCAAAACACAAACTCAAGACTTTGCCCCAACGAACACTGAGGTTGTTAATCTCACCGGTTTGCTGTAACAAAGGATTAACTGTATGGTGTGGAAGGTAATAGTGGTTTGCAACAAGTTAACATGAACAGTGGAAGATGTATCAATGGTAAAGATTGGACCGGGGTCCATAGTTCACTAGAGTTGTTCTCCTTAGATAAACAAACATGGAATGCCGGGTAAACAAATTATAGCAGGGAAATTGACAGGACTGAGCAAGGCATAACAATGCAATACTAGACATTCATGATCCTATGAGATTCGATTGGGCAATACAACAAGATACATAGACCGCCATCCAACTGCATTTATGACTAGAAGTCCACCTTTGGGTTATCATCCGAACCCCCTTCAGTATTAAGTTGCAAACAACAGACAACTGCTTTAAGCAAAGTGTGTAAGGTAAACAATCCACTTGTTGCATGAACAAGAGACTGTTGTTTTCTCCCTAGTGGCAACAACATATCTACAACCTTAGATATTTCTTTCACTTACCTTAGATTAAATATAGGCATGAACCCACTATTGAGCATAAATACCCCCTCTTGGAGTCACTAGCAACCACTTGGCCAAGATAGCTACTAACAACGGAGAGCATGCAAGATCACAAACAAAACAGACATGAAGGGAGATCACAAGATCTAAACATGAAAGCATAAAGGAGGAGATACAACCATCTAGCTACTACATGGACTCGTAGTCCAAGGTGGAACTATTCATGATTCATACCGGAGGCTGGCATGATGAAGAAGAAGGCCTTCGGGATGATCTCCCCTCCGGCAGGGTGCCGGGAAGAGATTCAAATCCCCCTTGATCTGGGACGATGGTGGCAGTGACTACAGACGGTTTCGTGGAATTTTTATCGGGTGCTTAGGGTTTAGGCATCAGGGGCTTCTTATAGGCGAAGAGGCAAGGCATGGGGGTCGCCAGGGCGGCTGCACCCCCTAGGCGCGGGCCAGGCTTGGCCGCACTGCCAAGGGGTGTGGACCCCTGGTGGCCCTCCTCCATCTCGTATTCAGGCTTCGTGTTCCCCATGGTAAAATATTGACTTTGGATTTTGTCCCATCCAATTCCAACAATATTGATTTTCTACCTTTCTGGAACCAAAAACAGAAGAAAACAGGCAACTGGCACTATGGCATCTTGTTAATAGGTTATTACGAGAAAACATATAAAAACACCTCAAAGTGTAGACAAAGAAAAGCAAACTAGATACTAAACAAGCATGTAACATAAAAAATTATAGATATGTTTTCGACGTATCAAGCATCCCCAAGCTTAACTCCTCGTCCTCGAGTAGGTAAGTGATAAAAAAATAATTTTTGAGGTGACATGCACCATCAAAATCAAGATCAAACCATTTGCAAGCATTGAAAGCTGGGATCAAAGAACTCCAAACATGAGCATGAAAGATGGAGTTCTAACAATAAGACATAGCAACTATTGTTGCAACATGAAAGGATACAAACAAAGATCATGAATAACACACATTGAAAAATGTGTGTTTGTTTCACATATAGAAAACATAGCATAGTGGCATTCAGCTTGTCCCTCATGGAGTAACAAATAGATGCATAGGACACCTTCAAAGTTCATAAGAGTGACTAGAAACAAATATCACAAGAACAAGTAATATCAACAATATGCATCAATCAATAAGTTTTAGGATAATGCACATAGAACTAAGAATGGCAACTATTCTCTTCTTAACTGGTGCCTAACGTAGAAGGTGGAGACTCAATATAATAGTGGAAGAAAGGCCCTCCATATAGGGAAGCAGGGATTTCAAGTTTCAAAAAGAGCTTCCAAAAATTATGGTACTTTTTAGCTTCCATCTCTCATTGCCCATATCATAAGCATCTTGAAGTGATTAAGGTTAAAGTGAACAAACTATGGAGTATATGCTTGACAAAGTATAAGTTGGCAATCTCATGTCCCTTGAATACGAGGGTCACTCTTCATGCTACTCAACTTTAGTCACCTGTAAGTTCTTGTCATAGTAAGTACATGTGTATCATAGAGAACAGCCAACGGGGTACCCCTTGCACATGATATAGGAGCTATCCCATAATCAAAATGACAAGGCAAACAGACAATGGGCATCTCAGCGATCTTTTTATTTGCTATTTTCATAGGTTTTTATTGAGGATGCTTCACAGATTGATCATTACGGTGATGCTACAAGTTTCCACCATGATTAGGCATGGCTTAGGCTAGCGGCCCAGGCATTTCTCTAACACAAAATACATAACTCCAAGGACTTACAAGCTCCCCTTTTATTTCACACCGACGACATCCATAAACAAAAGACCATGATATCAACTGGATCGAGATCCAAAAAGTGTTGAAAGCGTTCCTCGTGATAGCACGGTTCTGCGAATCCCAACGTATAAGTGCAAGCATATACAACATAGATGACACAATGGTTCAAGTTTATTAGGGGCAAGAAATATAAAGTGTGCCATCAAGTTCGTGAGAGCTTTAATCACTAAGTTTTCACATAACAAAATACTTTTTAATTGGAAGATAGATGAAAACAATATTATACTTGGAATGGTGTAACACACCATGCATAGGAATTTACAGTGGACACTTTGGAATAACTTGGTTTCTTGGGAGTTGGAAGCATGAGTAGAGCTTACTCATACAAGTGGAGGCTAGCAAAAGACTGGGAGCGACCAACTAAGAGAGCAATAATGACCATAATCATGCAGAGCAACAAAACATTACTAATCAAAGCATAGAGTGGTACTACAAGTCAAGGACTAAATGATCATAGAGGCTATGGTGACTTGTCCATAGTCATAATATGGTGTGAGCATGTGCCAAGTAAACCCAAACAAAGCATCAAAGGAGAATACCACAATACTATGCTTTTGTATGCTAAAACAATGCATGATTATTTCAAGGCACACTAAGCAATCCCAATTGTTTGGAACAAGTCATGCTACAACAATAATCACTAAGCATAAGGTCAAAACAACATCTAGCATGACATGCTAAAGCCTAAGTCATAGTCAAAGCAAGCTCCTCTTGCACTATTCAAGCAAGAACTTTCTACTCCTCTCCAACACCAATCAACTTATTTGAAACAACACAGCAAGAAAGGGGGTCCAAACTACTTTATTCAAGCAAACTATAAAAACTAAGAAAATCAAACGAAAACTAAGATGCTCCAAGAACAACACAACAGTGCTTGAAACAATAAAAATGAAGTGTCTAGAAAGACCTGAGCTTTTTATCGATGAAGAAGGGGATGCCTTGGGCATCCCCAAGCTTTGCCACTTGTACATCTTGAATATTTCTTGGGGTGACACGAGGTGGCATCCCCAAGCTTGAGCTTTTGTCCATTCTTCATCTCATTACATCATTCTCTCTCTACACCTAAAATTTTTCCTTCATACAAAACTTCACACAATCTTCATTAGCAACATTAGTGTATTCAAAAGACAATATACCCTTGGGTTTAGCTTTAGAACAGCAAAAAATTCACTAAAAACACTAGCTACTTTATCAACTTCCTTTAAAAAGCTCAATTCCCCAAAAGAGAACTCAAAAAGAAATCAATAAGAAGCAAATACAAATAATGGCAGAAATCTGTCAAACAGACCAGCAGGTAGAAAACGATTTTTTCGAAGAGCTTCTGTTGCTCAAATAAAAAAGTGTTGATCTAACAAAAGTTAGCTAACATACTAGGGGATTTATTTGTAAAATAGCAGCTCAATACGAATTATAGATATTTTACACGAATTTTTATAGTGGAGCACAAAAATCTGTTTCGGTGCAACAATTCCCCAAATCTTACTTCCCTCTCATTAGAGGTCATTCTTGGCACAAAAAGCAAACAAAAAGGATAAAGAGAGGTCATTACTGAAGTAATAACTTCCAATACTCCAGAAAATCTTGGGTTATCTCCCAACAAGTACTTTTCTTTAACGCCTTTAAGTTGGGCATAAGAAGCAAGAATCAAGTATTTTCGAATGAAAAAGCATTAACATCAACTCTCTTCCTCCTACCTTTCTTACCTTTCTTATTCTCTTCAGGGAATATATGATTGCTTACTGGAGGAGAAAATTCATAATGCCTTTTCCCACATCTATTATTGCTCCAAGGTGTTTCAACAGGGATCTTCCGAGTGTAATGTCACATCCCAAAATTTTCCAAATTTTGAAATGTGAAAAATAAATAAACAAAAGAAACAATTCAGGGTGAAAAGAAACTTTTTGTTTCAAATTGAAAACATCAAAACCCATCTTGACCAATTTAAATAAAATGGAATCCAACAAATTTCAATCAAGTGAAATGCATTCATCAATAAATGTATCTTGCAATTTAAACACTTGGAAAAGTTAAACCAAAACCCTAAAACCCTAATGGAAGAAAAATCATTTCCAAGATCTCTCAAAGACTATGGAATTGATCCATATAAAAATTTATCAACAAACATTTTTAAATGATAAACAAAAATATTATAAAACCATAGAAATTGATTTCATTCAATTTGGAACCATGGACAAAAATTTATGAATTTAATAAGTTAAAAAGGAAATAATTTCCAAGACAAATGAAACTCCTATCTAAAATCCATACCAAAATTATGAGAAAATGATCCTAAATAGGTTTAAAAAGATAAACAAATATCAAATAAAAATATACAAATCGGAATCACCAATTTTGGATCCTTAAATAAAAATATATGGATTTTATGAGACAAAGAAAGAAATAAATAAATAAGGAATATTTGAAAGCCAAATTAAATCTTGGCCAAATCCATAAACAAATAAAATGAAATTTTATTGAATAATAGAAAGGAATAAAATTTTATTTAAATAAAATCATAAGGATTGAACAATATCCAATTCTATTTAAATAAAGATAAATTGCCTAAACTAAATAATAAATTCCGAAGGAATTATTTAGAAGACAATTTAAACCTTGAACTAAATCCATAAGCAAATGGAATAAAAATCCATAAGCAAGTGGATTAAAAAGTTATCTAAATTAACTTAAAAGAATTATATGAATAAAATTTATATGAAATTAAAACCATATTTGATTTTAATTGTAATAAAGACAAATGCCCAATTTAAATGATTAATAAATCATATTAAAAGTATTTCAAATAATTCAAAGTGAATTATTTAAAAACCCTATTGAATAAATAAAACCTACTGAAAAGTTTTGATGAAAATTAGAATTCAAATAAGAGTTTGAAATTATATTTAAATTCTTAATTGAATAAAGGCAAGTGCCTATTTTAAATAAATAATAAAAAATAAATGAATAAAATAATTATTCTAAAATGGACTTTAAATACATATTTAAAACAGTATAGAAACTTACTGAACATTTGAAAAAGGTTTGAAAAATAAATCTAAATTCAAATGAATGTTTGAAATTCAAAACAGAAAATCAAAATGGAAAAATAAAAAGAAATAGAAAAGAAAAAATGAAACAAGCCCACCAGGCCCAGCTAGCCCATCTCTTTCTCCCCCGCAGAAAAACGATTCACACCAGAATACTTACCCCCGCAGACACTGACCACCAGACCCCACCTGAACCCTTTCTCTCTCGCTGACAGAACGACCCCTCTTGCCAGTCGTCTTCCTCAACGCGCGTGACCAGTTCGTCACCGTTTCTGGCATTGATTATGCAAGGTTAATTCGCCATAACGTTGCGACAATTCCTCCCCCGATTACGCCCTCTTAATCTCCCCTCCCTCTCCTCCTTTCCCCTCAACACCCCACACCTCTCGGCCACCTGGTTGTTCCAATTTCTTGCGTGAACCCCACTGTCCCGACGACCTTCCGGCGACGATTCCGGCCAGCCCACGCCCCCTTGCTCCCTGGCACATACAATCTTACTCACCATCGCCAGGCGCATCTCTTGGTACCTCTCTCTTGCCCGCGCGTGCCCTCTAACCTCGGCAACCTCTTCGACAGAGCAACGCCGCCGTCTTCCACTTCTCCGGCGAATCCACACGGTGAGCCCTGACCTCCCCTTCCCCTCTTTTTGATGCTCCTATGCACAAGACACTCTTACGCATCTAACGGTGTCCTTCGCCTGTCTTAGCGTTCTCTCAATCCTGGCCTCTGTCAACAACTGAGCGTGCCCGACGTTAGGCGTAACTCCGGTGAGAGATTGGCGTCATGCCCGTGCTCGCCTCCATCGACAACGACCACGTTGAGCATCATGGTGAACTCACGGATCTGGTAAGCTATTGCAACCACCCCTGAACCCCTAGAATAGCCGGATCGTCACCACCCGATGCGCGCCGCCGCCATCCACCGTCGAGCACCGCCAGTATTTGGTCACAGTGCCCTGAGCTGTTGGATCCTAATCTGATGGATGCAATAGAAACTTAACCCGAAGGGGTATGCTCTGATCTGTGCCGCACGATTAACTTTAGATCTAACGCTCCACATCATGTGATCCTGCCGAACCGGTACCGACGAATAGGATTATGACGCATGGCCCTAGCTGTTGTTTTAAAAACAGAAATGTTCTATTAGATGTTTGATTTTATAAAATTCATAAATTTAAATCTACACGTCCAAATTTTGCAAATTTTATATCAATGGAATCAGCAATAAGAAACCTTTTCAATCATGCCCTTTGTTTAGTGAATTGCTTCTATAAAATTGGTTGTTTTTGCAGAAACATTTGTAGGCCTATTTTGTGTATAAACTTTATTCTAAAATAGTTTTTAGGGTAAAATCTTTTGTAAATGGATTGTTTTGAACCTACTGACCATAGAAACCAACTTTTGGAATTAAAAATATATTTTGTGACACTTAGGAATTATTCCTTTTAATAAAATCATTTCTAGTTAAATAAAAATGTTGATTATGGTTTAAAAATGCTTTTTTTGGATAAAACCTATTGAAAATGGTTTGATTTAAACTCTCTAACCCTAAACACCTAGTATTAGGATTGAAAAATATATTTGGTGAACCCTAGAAAAATTATTATTTTGTTTAAAGGCATTTCCAACAAAATAAAATATTGCTTTGTTTTAAAAATGGTTTTAAGTGAAACCTTTTGTAAATGGAATTGTTTCAAAACACTTTTGACCCTAAACACTAACATGTTATGTTTAAAATTATATTTGACAAACACTAGAGATTATCACTTTGACTTAAATCATCTCTAGCAATATAAAAATGATTTAAATGGCCATTTTCACTAACTTATTTTCAAATGACCTTACCACCTTTATAAATTACCAATTAGTGTTTTAAAATGATTATAGCCTATTATAAACCACCTTTCCAAATAAAACAATCTTTTGCATGCTTGCATGCATTGCCTTCTTTATTTATTTTATGTGGTGAATTGTAGTGGAATTTGAAGAAGTGTGACTATTGCAAGATCAAGGAGTGAATCTATATTCCCTACTAAAAAGGCAAGTGGTGCTTCATACTTTTATCCCATTATTTTAACTATGCATTAGTGATATTTCTAAGTAGGACTTGCATGGAATTTTCTATGTGTTAACTATGCCATGGGAAATCCTAGTAGATGAAACCTTAGTAGAATTTTCCCTAAGTGAAGATTACCACTACTATCATGCTTAGCCTAGCTAGTAGAAAACAAGGGTGGATTATATTCATGCTATGAAATATTTCTAAGTCAATGACTTGTGTTTTGTTTAATAAAACAAATATGTGAATGAATCATCTGGGTGGAATGGAAGGAATGGGTTATGTTGAGTGCTTACACAGGGCCCATATTTATGGACTACCCTAGTGTATCCCACTTGTGGAAAGCCACCCAGGAACAAAGAGATTTGAGATGTCAAATGTTGAGAAGCTTCAAGTGCAGCCACATGGCATTATGGGATCTGCCTGGATCATATAGGTTGCAATAACTTAGACACATGGATAGTTGGTGGTAGGGGTTGATAGGTTTGAAGCGCGTCCATTTTGGTCTAAGGGAAGGCTTCTGAAAGATCTTGTCTCGATGCATGTCGAGTCTTGTGGGTAATGTGCACCACCTCTCGAGAGAGTAAAATCTAAGTACTTAGCCGTGTCCCCAGCAATGGACAATTTGAGCATCAAGACATGGAAGCTATCAAGAATCTCCTCATCCCAATTTTCTAAGTTAAAAACTTGTGGTTGAACAAGGGTTAAAGGATCTCCAATCTTTGATTGGTAGATGCCTTGGGTGATTTTGACAAGCAAAAACTTAGTGTTTACAAATGATAAGAAAAATCTATTTTGAGCAAAGCAAGCCTAACCTCCACTTAGCCAGATGCATATAGATGATAGATACCACTATTCTACCATAGTATCACTTGCCAATACAATTCAAATGTATTGACCCTTGTGGCTGTAACTTATTATGTTGCAGGTTTGTTTGATGTTAGTGAAGTGTGTTGATTAGGATTACAAGTCTACAACCAACATGATTGCCTTTGGCACTTTGAAGATGAAGGACTCCATGCTATATAGTTATTTCTGCTGCATTGTAATGAGATAGCCAAATAATCTATGTAAGATGTAATGAATTATTTTATTCCTGGTTATAAAGTGGTATTATGACCTTTGTTTCTTGATATTACATCTTAACTGTGGATGCTAGCTATTGATCCAGGGACTAGCATTGTAAACACAGGGATCTCTACCTTATTAAAGGTTGGGACCTCTACATGTAATCTGTCCTTTTCCTACACATTCAATAACAAGATAATCAGTAGACACCATTTTCCCTAAGACTTTTGTGAACACACCTTCAGCTATTCCAATGGGTAATAAAGTTGCATTATTGGTAAGAGATATTTCTTCTCCTCCTTTAGAAAGTCCCCAAAGACTCAAAGACTTATAGATATCTTTAGGCATAAGGCAAAATTCAGACATGATACCACAACGAGAATCAAAAGTTGCACTATTTATAGAAACTATTATTGTAGGAAACAACTTTGAAGGCTCAGAATTTATTGGAACATAACCATGGTGCTCTCTAAGTGTGTGATAGCAACTGTTCAAAGCAGCAGTACTAGACTCAAGAGTGTTCAACCTAGTATAAATGTCTATAAAAGAAGAATCAGACTTGCCAGGCATATTATAAATTATAATCAAATTCTTTATAGCATCTAAAGCTTCATCCTCAGTACAACTAAAAATATCTTTCTCATCTACAGCATATCTATAACAAAGAGCAATACCGTTGTAGAAACTATTAATAACCAAGCTAAGACTCATCTTAGGCTCAGTTTCCCTTTGTAAAGCAGAGATTCTAGACCAAGCTTCTTTGAAACTATCTTTACTTCCTTGCTTGAAAGTAAAGATCCTTTCCATATGTGACATAGGGATTGGACCTAGGCCAGTCATGGTAGCAACTAGAGCAGGAACTAATTTTTGTGTGTTTTTGATAAGGAAGAGCAAACCAAACTAAACTAATGTTTATTTTGAGTTTTTGATAAAAAGAGGCAAACAAAACCAAGCAAAAGAAACTAATCAAAACAAAAACAAAGTAAAGAGAAAGGTTGAGAAGTATTCCCCTTGTGAAGACGTCCTTAGCCTCCCCGGCAACGGTGCCAGAAAAAGGCTTGATGAGTGCGTGAACACTTCGTTGGGAGACCCCAAGAGGAAGATATGATGAGCACAACAATAAGTTTTCCCTTAGTAAGAAATCGAGGTTATCGAACCAGTAGGAGGAAGGAAATGACTCAAAAGTGTTGCTAGCAACTTGGAGACCTGCACAACACAAACACAAGACTTTGCCCCAACGAACAGTGAGGTTGTCAATCTCACCGGTTTGCTGTAACAAAGGATTAACTGTATGGTGTGGAAGGTAATAGTGGTTTGCAACAAGTAAACAGGAACAATGGAAGATGTATCAATGGTAAAGATTGGACCGGGGTCCATAGTTCACTAGAGGTGTTCTTCTTAGATAAAAAAACATGGCATGCTGGGTAAAAAATTACAGCAGGGCAATTGACAGGACTGAGCAAGGCATAACAATGCAATACTAGAAATTCATGATCCTGTGGGATTCGATTGGGAAATACAACAAGATACATAGACCGCCATCCAATTGCATCTATGACTAGAATTCCACCTTTGGGTTATCATCCGAACCCCCTCCAGTATTAAGTTGCAAACAACAGACAACTGCTTTAAGCAAAGTGTGTAAGGTAAACAATCCACTTGTTCCATGAACAAGAGACCGTTGCTTTCTCCCTAGTGGCAACAACACATCTATAACCTTAGATATTTCTGTCACTTCCCTTAGATTTAATAGAGGCATGAACCCACTATCGAGCATAAATACCCCCTCTTGGAGTCACTAGCAACTACTTGGCCAAGATACCTACTAACAACGGAGAGCATGCAAGATCACAAACAACACAGACATGATAGAATCAATAAGACAAAACCATTAATCAATCTGACATAGTAATATCTTAAGAGACACCGACATCCAATTGGAGCAAAAGTTTCATGCCGAAAAGAAAAGGAAAGCGCAAGAATTTATTTCACTAGACACCGAAACTGTTTCGGTTGAAATTGCTGAAACTGGTTCTGCATGTGAAATGGAATACTAGCAAGGGGTTTTATGTGAATGTTTGTTAATTAAAGTAATTAACAAAATTCTGAATAAAAAAATAAAAGAGTTTTATTTAAATGAGAGCTTGCATTAAATTTGGTGGAAATTTAATGCATGTGAGTAGATTTTTGAGTGGAGGCTTTTTAATGGGAGTGGAGGCTTTTCATTTTGAGTGGGAGCTCCACCCACATGAATGTGGAAGAGGTGGGGGCAGTCCCATGGCTGGGCGCCATGCCCCTTGGGTGCCCCCCTCTCCCCTATAAAAGGCCCCCCTCTCCTCCTCTCACACCACAACTCCTCGTGAAGGATCTCTCTCCCCCTCTAGAATTTATCCACCATGGTCTCGGACTAGCGAGATACATGTTCCCGGTGGCTATTCGGCAAGAAAGAGTTGTGCTTCCGCTGCATCGCTGGAGCGAGGAGGCGGAGGTTTCTCGGTGCCTCGAACGTGTGTGCGAAACGGATGCTTCTTGGCGCTAGGACTTCCTCTCGATCTTGAGATCGGCAAGAGATCGTCTACATCAACCACGAGTTTGGACTCGTTAAGCTTTGTCGGTCTTCAAGGGTATGTTCTCTATGAATATACATCCGTCCGTTGTTTGTATCTAGTAGATAGATCTTGGTACATAGTTGTTCCCATCGTAGGAATTTTTTTGTTTTCTATCTTTGCGAACCCTACAAAGGGTATCGAGCCGGATCTATGCGTCGATACTTTGCTCGGGTAGTACACATATGAGTATGTGGGCGATGATGATCATTTTATTGCTTCTTAGTTGTACTTTGGATATTGGTGGCATAGTGGGATGAAGCGGCCCGGACAAACTTTACATGTCCTCGCACATGAGACCTGTTCCACGCTTGACATGCAACTAGTTTGCATAAGTGGCTAGCGGGTGTCTGTCTCTCCTACTATAGTCAATATCTAATTTGCAACGAGTTGTCAAAAATTTGGTTATCCTCGTTGTGGTTCATGTTCGTAGGTAAGAATGGTTCTATCTTCGAAAGCCCTAAGCCACATAAAATTTGCAATGGATAAATTAGAGGTGTCTAGTTTAGATTGTTGCTGGGCTAGGGTTATGATATGGTAGTGTTGTAAGTAGAAGTATGAGATGATACTCTTACAACACACATAGCGTGTAAACTCCATAGACCTTGGATTTACACATATAGGTATGATAGTGATCATACCACGGTGCACATGATAGAGATCATCTGCGGGAACCATATCATTTCACTAATAAACATATGATGTTTGATAGCATCTTATATTGCTTGTTTAGCGCTTTGTTAGCATAATAAGGTGATCCCTCTTTAGATATCAAGATAAAATGTGTTCTTCCCTAAGTATGCACCGACAATGTTTAACCGCTTCAAGACATCACGTGATGATCGGGTGTACTTGAATCCATGAGCATATCTCGGTGTAAGATGCTTATACACGCGAATACTAAGGTTCTTACTTGGCGAGCCTAGCATGTAAAGACATGGCCTCGGAACACGGACCGAAAGGTTAAGCATGAGTCATATGTTTTGATATGATGACCATATGGATGCTCGCCTTTGAATCTACACCGACTCACGTGATGATCGGACTTGGTGTAGTGGATTTGGTTCATGTAATCACCAAAAGGACACGAGGGATGTCGTTTTTGAGTGGGAGTTCATTTCTAATTTGGATTAGTAGAACTCAATTTATCATAAATTAAATCAAAGTGAATTTGCATAATTTCTTGTAGTTATTGGCATTCGTTCACCACCTTATGCTTAGTTGTAATTGAGATAATAGAACTATAGAATTCTGGATGTATACTTTACGAACTGGTAACGTATTGTGTTGAGTGTCAATCTAAAGTTTAAGTCCTATTGCAAACTTTCAGCAAACTCTATTTACTCTGTGAAATTTAATAGTTGGTATTAAATCGAGAGTAACAATTCCAGTGTTAGTATCTTAAGTATCATGTTTGCCTCCATGATACTTGATTTTTTTAATATCAAGTTTATCTAGGAGCTGAAAGAATTGTTTCAGAAACCATCATGTGTGGCAGATATAACGATATCTGAAACATTGTTTTGGTCGCAATATGATAGAGTATAATATATGTTCTCATATTGGATGAGAATTTACAAAGGTTGGAGATGCTAGACATCCTAATCATCCAAAAGGGTTTTGGAAAGTAATGTTATACTCACGATTCGCCTTTATAAGCTACAGTAGCTTGATCATGAAAGTCGTCATGATAAGGATGAATAGAAGATGTATGTAAAGTGTTTACTACACTAAAAGATTACTAAAGAATGGATTTTGAAAGAATACCGATCATTTTGATGATGGTGATCTACTTCAAAGTGCAAGTCCAAAGGTATTATTATTTGAATATACATGCTTTGGACTATGTGTCATGTATATGGCGCCACTTTTGATGTTGATAAATTCTTTTAAAAAGGAAAAGCAAATGCTGAAAGAGAATCTATAAAATATACTTGGCAGAAAAGAAAAGATTGGAAATATCCAATTTAGGTATATATATGATATACATGTTATGGTTGTATTCTTTGCTTGTTAAACAATGTGGTTCTTGGGTATTGGATACCGAATTGGTTGGTATGAAATTTCATACGGAACGATGCAATTCATGAACCACAATGGCCTAAGTAACTAGCAAGAGAATATGTGATGATGTTCATCAAAAACAAACAAACCGTTGTTTGTATTTCTCATTGACATAAAGGCTTGACTTCAAGATTTGTTTTAATAATTGTTATTTGAATCAGGTATTATGAGAACAAAGGTTGTTCAAATAATTACCGTATTCCATATAAGATGGATGATTTACAAATCTAGTTGAAGAAATCACATCCATAAAACCTAATGCTAAAATGTCGCAAGACAAATGATTGAAAGATCACTTATGAAGTGACATCGCTCTTTAAATTATATTTGAAAGAAAACATGAAGAATCTCCATATTCATGGATTTTTGGAGTCTTTGATTTGATCAAGTGACGCTTGTGAGACTTTCCACGTGATAATTAAAACTTCGTTCAAAGGCCAAAGAACAACGAACGACTAAATTATTGGAATTTATACATATCGATGTATGTAGTCCATTATGTGTAGTCGTAAGCGATGGGTTTCAAATTCATATGCTTTCTCCGGAATTTTGAGTGAATGTTCACTTAATGAGAAAGAAGTATGAAATATTTGAAAATGTTTCAAAGACTTTCAACATGAAGTGGAAAATCATTGTAACAAGAAAAATAAATGAATTATGATTTGATCATAAAGGGATTTATTTGAGTTGCAAGTTTAGAAAAACACCTAGATTTACATCTCCCGAAACACCATAGGAGTATGGAGTGTTTGAGATTTGTAATCAAACCTTGTGAGACATGGTTGGATCAAAGGTGTTATTTATAAAACTGCCATTATGTTTTAAAAGATTAAAGCTTTAGAGACTACCGCTTTTACACTGAAAAGAGCTCCATCTAGATCCGTTGAAATGACACCATGGAAGTTATGGTTTGGGGTAAAACCCAAGTTGTCATTTCTTAAATTTTGGTATGCTAAACATAAGTAAGATGTTTACAACCGAATTCGGATGAGCATGTCTTTGTAGGTTATTCCGAATAACAATTGGTTATTCCTCCATAACACCGAGGACAAAAGGTTTTGTCGCTTGAAATGTGAAGTTTCTTGAAAAAGGAATTTTTCGCAAAAGTTAAGTGGGAGGACAATAGAACTTTGATAAGGTTAACGAACCTTAGATAAATGTGCTGAGTTGCGCAGCGCCGGAAATTGTTCTGGAGGCTGCCATAATGCTCATAGCTTATGTGCCTCAAAGGTTGTGGTCACGGAGGTCTAAAGTTCCTATTGAACCAAGAAGGTCGGTTAAACAATCAAATGCTAAGATTTGAGAGTAAATCATTATTGTTTTACATGAACCGAATACATACAAAGAAACGATGATGGGCCCTGACTCCGTCAAATGGCTTGAAGCCATAAAATCCGTGATAGTTTCATATACGAGAAATCAAGTTTTGAACTTGGAAGACCCTCCGGAAAGGTGTAAAAACCTATCGGTCGTATTTGGATCTATAAAAGCAGAACATGGATGTCTCACATCTATGAAATATTCGACATGTCGTAAAGTATTTTATGACAATGTTCAAAGAGTTGACTATGACAAGATTTGATCTTTCATAGCGATATTTAGTCTGAACGGATTAAAGTAGCAACCACTACATATAATTTGGTATATGGTAGATGAATAAACAAAACAAAGTTCTTCTAATAGAATGGTTACCTAGGACGTGTACATGACACGGTCCAAAGGGTTTTGTTAAATTCAAAGGATGCTAAAAGGGCATGCAAACTTCAATGGTTGAAGTAAGCATCATGAGTTGGAATCTTCACCATGATGAAAAAGAGTTTTCATCTAGAGGCGATGAAGATGCTTGCATTTTCAAGAAATTAAGTGGGGCCGAGACATATTTCTAATACATTATGTGAAGGACATCTTGTTGATTAGAAATGATGTATCTTTTATTGACAAAGGTTAAGAATTTCATTTCGATGAAAGACTTAGGCAAAACCGAATATTTAGCATGAATGTCTATAGTGGATGGTATGCGCTAATATGTTTATGCCAAACGTAAATATATGAGATATTGAAGGAGTTCAATATAGAAACGACAAGAAACAGTTCTTGTTGCATGGAAAGGAATTGAATCAAGATTCAAGTGTATCGACTCTTGATAAGTGAAACAAGATTCAAGTGCTTTGACACTTGATGAGTGCAATCACGAGAATGTTTTGATCAATCATACCATGATATGTACACATCCAGATATGTCCTATGCTCTAAGTGTTATGAGCATATACCAGAATGAATCATAAAATGATCATTGGACGATAGTGAGGATATTCTTATGATCTTTTGGAAGAACTAAGAATATATTTGTGTAGAGGTGACAAACAATTACAAATAGTTCATTGTAAAGCGTTACATTGATACTAGTTTTGTCACAAGATACAAATTAAGTTTATCTCAATTTAAACTATGGGTGGCACAATGTAATGGAAAGGAGATTCCATGATGGATTTGGAAGAGTTCCAAAGTTAAGACATTGTGACGAATACTACAACAAAAGGCTAAGTATATGACTGCTATAGTAGCGACAAAGGAGAATTTGTGTCAAGTAGTTTGTTATCAAACTAAGGTGTGGTTATAGCAGGCTAACACTAAAGATATATTGTATGACAATAGTATCGATGTGTTTTAACCCCAAGAAACTAAAGGTCTCACCAAAAGACCAAATTTATACAATGCCATCTCATTGGAGAATGAGTGATGCGTGGAGACGCAAAGACATGCAAATACACACGGACCTGAAGCGTCATATCCGTAGATTATGTTAACCACTTGCAATTGCGTATTTGGAACACCAGAAAGCCATAGGTGTTCAATACACAAAGTTTTCAAACTAGATTATTGTCTCTAGTGCAAGTGGGAGACTGAAGGAATATGCCCGAGAGGCAATAATAAAGTGGTTATTATCGTATTCCTATTTATGATAAATGTTTATTTTACATGCTATAATTGTATTAATATGGAAACGTTAATACATGTGTGTTTAATAAACAATAGAAAGTTCCTAGTTATGCCTCTCTTATAAACTAGCTCGTTGATTAACAAGATGATCATAGGTTTCCTAATCATGGACATTGGATGTTGTTAATAATGAGGTCACAACATTAGTGTAATGGTGTGATGAACATTCATCCGAAGTATAGCATTACGATCAAAGTCATTGAGTTTATATTGCTATAACATCTTACGAAGTGATCCTAATCTTTAGACCATGAGATCATGTCAATCACTAACACCGGAAGAGTTTCTTGATAACATCAAACGTCACACCATAACAGGGTGATTATAAAGATGGATTCAGAACTACTAAAGTGTTATGTTGAGGCCCATGGATCGAGAGTGGAATTTGTTCATCCCGATGACGGATAGATATACTCTGGGCCCTCTCGGTGATATCACATTGGTTAGCTTGCAAGCAAGTGATTTGATCACTAGAATGTTA
Source organism: Avena longiglumis (assembly GCA_030063025.1). Lineage (NCBI taxonomy): Eukaryota > Viridiplantae > Streptophyta > Magnoliopsida > Poales > Poaceae > Avena > Avena longiglumis. The sequence goes on from CP125978.1 coordinate 76,823,989, forward strand.
TATCACGGAGCGAGAAAAGAGTGCATGTCGATGCTTGAGATCAAACTAGGTATGGATATACCGATGATCGAATCTTGGACATGTAATATATCGCGAAACAAAAGGATTAAGATACTAGCGTAAAGGGTTCCGACGATCACAAGAAAGTCATCGTTGAATGTGTGGGAGTCAATATGGGTCTCGGATCCCGCTCGATTATTGATCTGAGAGGGGTCTCGATCATGTCCACATTATTCGTGAACCGTAGGGTGACACACTTAAGAGACACCGACATCCAATTGGAGCAAAAGTTTCATGCCGAAAAGAAAAGGAAAGCGCAGGAATTTATTTCACTAGACACAAAGCTTTTGGTTGAAATTCTTAAACTGGTTCTCCATGTGAAATGGAATACTAGCAAGGGGTTTTATGTGAATGTTTGTTAATTAAAGTAATTAACAAAATTCTGAATAAACAAATAAAAGAGTTTTATTTAAATGAGAGCTTGCATTAAATTTGGTGGAAATTTAATGCATGTGAGTGGATTTTGAGTGGAGGCTTTTAATGGGAGTGGAGGCTTTTCATTTTGGTGGGAGCTCCACCCACATGAATGTGGAAGAGGTGGGGCAGTCCCATGGCTGGGCGCCATGCCCTTGGGTGCCCCCTCTCCCTATAAAGGCCCCCTCTCCTCCTCTCACACCACACCTCCTCGTGAAGGATCTCTCTCCCCCTCTAGAATTTATCCCCCATTGTCTCGGACTAGCGAGATACATGTTCCCGGTGGCTATTCGGCAAGAAAGAGTTGTGCTTCCGCTGCATCGCTGGAGCGAGGAGGCGGAGGTTGCTCGGTGCCTCGAACGTGTGTGCGAGCACGGATGCGCTGCTGTTTTGCGGCGCTAGGACTTCCTCTCGATCTTGAGATCGGCAAGAGATCGTCTACACCAACCACGAGTTTGGACTCTATAAGCTTTGTCGGTCTTCAAGGGTATGTTCTCTACGGATATACATCCGCCCGTTGTTTGTATCTAGTAGATAGATCTTGGTACATAGTTGTTCCCATCGTAGGAATATTTTTGTTTTCTATGCTGCGAACCCTACAATATCAATATCCATCGGATCCCCGCAAACACAACGTGCATGATTACAAATAGATGAGATCTTGATCATGAACGGAGCTCACAAAATCTAAACATGAAAGCACAAAGGAGGAGATACAACCATCTAGCTACTACATGGACCCGTAGTCCAAGGTGGAACTACTCACACTTCATACTGAAGGCTAGCATGATGAAGAAGAAGGCGTCCAGGATGATGTCCCCTCCGGCAGGGTGCTAGGAAGAGCTTCAGATCCCCCCGGTCTAGGGATGATGGTGGCGGCGGCTACAGACGGTTTCTTGGAATATTGATCAGGTGCTTAGGGTTTAGGCATCGGGGGCTTCTTATAGGCGAAGAGGCGAGGCATGGGGGTCGACAGGGTGGCTGCACGCCCCCAGGCGCAGGCCAGGCTTGGCCGCGTGGCCAGGGGGTGTTGCCCTCCTCCGTCTCGTATTCAGGCTTCATGTTCCCCACGGTAAAATATTGACTTTGTCTTTTGTCCCGTCCAATTCTGAGAATATTGATTTTCTGCCTTTCTGGAACCAAAAACAGAAGAAAACATGCAACTGGCAGTGTGGCATGTTGTTAATAGGTTAGTACCATAAAACATATAAAAAAACTTCAAAGTGTAGACAAAGCAAAGCAAAGTAGATACTAAACAAGCATGGAACATCAAAAATTATAGATACGTTTCCGACGTATCAACCCCCTTGGGTGCCTCCTCCTCCTATAAAAGTATCCCCTCCCTCTCTCTCACTCACACATCCTCGTGAAGGATCCCTCTCCCCCTTTAGTTTATCCCCCATGGTCTCGGACTAGCAAGATACACGTTCCTGGTGGCTTTTCGGCAAGAAAGAGTTATGCTTCTGCTGTATTGATGGAGCGAGGAGGCGGAGGTTGCTCGGTGCCTCGGACGTGTGTGTGAGCACGGATGTGCCGCTGATTTGTGGTGCTAGGACTTCCTCTCGATCTTGAGATCGGCAAGACACTACTAGAAAAACGTCTATTCATGGCACACCTGAAAAGGCCTTCCGTGGCGCACTAGCGATGCGCCAGACCTTCTGACTATCAGTGGCCGTGGCGCATCGCATGGTGCGGTTATATCGAGATAGGTGCGCCACGGGTAGGGGTACAGGGTGCGCCACATATGTGTTTTTCAAAAAACAAAAAAAATGCAAAAAACACCCTCGTTTTGAATTGCAAAAGAAATCGGGTCCGTGCATCGCCGCCGTAGTCGTGTCACCTCGCCGGAGCATGGCCGTGGCAGGGAGGTGCGGGAGGGGTCGTGGCCGCTCTAGTCCTCGCCGGCGTTGAGGTGGTAGAAAGGGTGTGGTTGGAGAAAGGAAGGTAGGAAGAGAGGGAGGAAGGAAGATATGGAGGAAGAGAGGGAGGAAGGAAGAGATGGAGGAAGAGAGGGAGGAAGGGAGGTCGGTGAGGAGAAGGATGCCGCCGTCGCCCGTTGTCACTGCGAGGAGGAAGATAAGGAGGTCACCGTTGCACCGCCGTCGCCCGTTATCACTGCGAGGAGGAGGAGGAGAAGGAGGCCGACGTCGCGCCGTCACTGCAAGGAGAGGAGAAGGGGAAGGAGGAGAAGGAAGAAGGAAGAAGGGAGAAGGAAGAAGGAAGAGGGAAAAGGGGAAGGGGAAAGGAAAAGGGAGGAGGGCGGTGTGGGGATTCAAATTTGAATCCCTCCCAAGCTTATCCGTGGCGCATTAGGTGGTGGTGCGCTACGGGTAAGTCGCCCTCTATTTTTTTCTGCAGGAAAAAAGGTCTTTTGACCGTAACTTTTTACTCTTTTCGAATTTTGAAAATCTAAAAAATCGCTAAACTCATGTTTGGTATATTATACGATTTTTTTCGATATCGTATGCAAAAGATACGGCCTTTTTACCGTGGCATGAATTTTTTTTGCAAATAAAGTCGAAACTCATGTTTGTTAATCTTACTAGAAGCTATACCACATTACCTACCTAAATATGAAAGGATTTAATTTTTTGAAGTGTTTATCATTTTCTTTTATTTTTTGCAAAGCCTAAAAAGGCGATCCAAGGGGGGGGGTGGAGTTGGTGCAGTATAGTTAGGCGTAGGGCACATTAGGGCAAGGTGCCCTACTACTAAGTTTATACATCCGTGGCGCACATGCCATAGTGCCCCACGAATGTGTCTGGCCGTTTCACAGCAGAGAGGGGCATGCAATTAGGCGTAGCGCACCCCCTCCATGTGCGCCACGGTTGACACTAACAACCGTAGCGCATCTACCCTATGTGTGCTACGGATGTTTGGCGTGCGTCCAACAGGGCCCTGGCCCACACATATTTGTGGCGCACTATGGTCATGTGCGCCACGGTTGTTCTAGTTACTAGTAGGGCACTGCCCATAGGTGAGCCACGCCTGTTTTAGCCGTGGGGCACTTCAACCATGTTAGCCACGGATGTGCTGATTACCTATAGCCATTTTCCTAGTAGTGAGAGTTCCTCTACATCAACCACGAGTTCAACCTCGTTAAGTTTTTTCGGTCTTCAAGGGTATGTTCTCTACGGATGTATATCCGCCCGTTACTTGTATCTAGTAGATAGATCTTGGTACATAGTTGTTCCCATCGTAGGAAATTTTTTGTTTTCTATGTTGTGAACCCTACAGTGGTATCAGAGCCACATCTATGTGTAGATGCTTTACACGGGTAGTACACATATGTATATGTGGGCAATGATGATCATGTTATTTCTTCTTAGTTGTACTTTAGATATTGGTGGCATAGTGGGATGAAGCGGCCCAGAAAAACTTTACATGTACTTGCACATGAGACTTGTTCCACGTTTGACATGCAACTAGTTTTGCATAAGTGGCTAGCGGGTGTCTGTCTATCCTACTATAGTCAATATCTAATTTGCAACAAGTTGTCAACAATTTGGTTATCCTTGTTGTGGTTCATGTTCGTAGGTAAGAACGGTTCTATCTTCGAAAGCCCTAAGCCACATAAATCATGCAATGGATAAATTAGAAGCATCTAGTTTAGATTGTTGCTAGGCTAGTGTCATGATATGGTGATGTTGTAAGTAAAAGTATAAGTCGATACTCTTACAACACACATAACTTGTAATTTCCATAGACCTTGGCCTTAAACATAGAGGAATGATGACGATCATACCACGATGCACATGAGGAAGATAGATGAAAACAAGAATATACTGTTGGAGATATGCCCAAGAGGCAATAATAAAGTGGTTATTATCAAATCTTCATGCTTATGATAAATGTTTACATACCATGCTATAATTGTATTAATCGGAAACATTAATACCTGTGTGATTTGTAAACATAAAATAGTCCCTAGTAAAGCCTCTTGTTAAACTAGCTTGTTGGTTAATATATGATCATGGTTTCGAGATCATGAACATAGAAGATGTTATTAACAACAGGGTCATATCATTAGGAGAATGATGTGATGGACATACTCCTATAGTTAAGCTGTAACATCCCTAAATTCATGTTTCAAAGCTCATTCTTATCATCCTTGCATCCATCATCATTTAGGGTTTTCTCAAAACATTTCAGAAAACAGAAACATATGGTATCATGATTTTATGTGGACAGACTTATTTTAAATAGCCAACACCACTTGTAAGTTTGATTGTTGTGAACCAGGAAGGTTGCCTTCTATGAGCATAGGATTTAAGTGCAGATTTAAAACCAAGTTTTCCAAATGGAAATGGGTTCCAAAAACCATCCTTCAAATTTTAAACCAAGTGCATAGCCTCTGAAGTTTTGATCTCCAAGCTTGACCAATCCTCTACAAAGCTACCCCATGGTTATATGACCATTTTTGAGACTACTACTCACTACAAAAATCCCAGGAAATTTTGAATTCAAATTGAACTTGATTTCATTTGAAAATCTACCCAGCAAATCAAAATAGAAAAGGAAAAAGAAATAAACAAAGGAAAAGGCCACGCCAGTTTTAGGCCAAGATCGAATCGAGCCCAACAAGCCCACCCGGGTTTTCTTTTCTCGCCGCGCGCCTGAACGATCGCGGCGATCGGACCCTCACTTGGCAGACATCGCCGGCGAAGCGGGCCCTGCCCACGCTGTCCTCGTCTTCCCCAAACCGCGCCCGCGACCACGTCGCAGCTGCAGTCATGGCCGGTAATGGCGCGGCATAATTGGGCATTAATCCGCGAGCGTTTCTTGTCGAGGCTCCGGCTATAAGATCCCCACTTCCTAGCGACCATTTTCCCCCAGTCAATTCTGCCTTCACGCCATCAGGCTGCCCACGACTCACACAACACCGCCGCAGACAGAGCTCACTCCGGCGATCGATTCCGGTAAGTTCCGGGCGCCCCTCCCTCTCTTATTCGTTCGAGCCATTTCGCAATATCCTTGCGCACCTCCTGACCCCACCAGTTCATCCTGTACTACTCCAGGTCGCCGTTCCCGCTCGACGCCGCAAGCATCTGACAACCACCTCGACTCCGGCGACCAAATTCCGTAAGTTCCGTGCACCCCTTCACTTCTGACTCACACGAGATTGTTCTCCACGTTCTTGCGCATCTCCTAAACCCCCTGGCTTGTGTTAGGGCGACGCGGAACCTCGACAACGACGCAGACAACAACCACCCGACGCCGTTCACGACTCCGACGAGCTCTCTCATCCACATCCGAGCGCCCCTCCGCAAACCAGTACCACGTCGAGCTTCAGCACGCCTTTGCGGATCTGGTAAGCACCTTCTTGCTTCCTGGGGCGATGTAGAACGCCGGCACCGCCGTAGTCATACGCGCCGCCGCCAGTTAACGCCGCTAGCGCCGCCCGAGTATGGTTAGGTTGATTAGGAACGTTGGATCTAGATCATGTGGCGTAGATTAAGAAAGAGGACGAAGAGGTACGCGCGCGTCTGAGCCGCCAGATCTCACTTAAATCATGCGGTCCGCAGGATCGATCAACCGATGATGCGCCAATAGGGACGCGACGCGTGGCAAGTATTAGAACTAAAAACATATTTAAAACCAGAATTTGATCCAAATTTCAAATGCTTATAACTTTTGATTGCCACGTTGGATTTTTGCAAACTTTATACCATTGGATTCAGTGAAACAAGAACTTTCTGAATATCCAATGTGTTTAACAAATAGTAACAGTTAAAATGACTTTATTTGTTGAAACATGTTTAAGGTTATTTTAAGTATAGATTTATTTTGGTAAATTGTATTAATGCCAAATAAGTTTACTTGGCAAACTTGTGACTTGTTAAGTTTATGAAAACATGTGCATGCTTGGTAGAGTTTTCAAAATCACCACTTAGTAAATTCTTGCATGCATGCATTCATAATATTTTTGATTGTATATAATTGTGTGTAATTGTATGCTATAATTTTTTTTAGATTTTGCTAGTGATTGTGATTGTGAAGAGTGCTACTCTCCCCACTACCAAGGCAAGTGATATTTTCATGAATATTTCTACCCTATGTTTTGTACTAGCATTAGATATTTTGCTAAGTCTTGCATGCTACTTTTGCCTAATGCTAAGTTGGGAAATCCTAAGTAGAGTAGAATTGTAGAATTGCTAGGGAATTTTCCTAAGTTAAGTTATCATACCATGCTTAGCCTAGCTATTTAGCAAACAAGGGTTGGTGAAAATCTATACTTACTACGATGAAAATATTTCTAAGTCATGAGACTTATGCCTTCCTAATAAAACAACTAAGTCAAATGAACCTCCTGGGTGGAATGGAAGGATTGGGTTATGTTGAGTGGTTACACAAGGCCATGGACTTGGGTTGTGTATCTCACTTGTGGTATGCCACCCAGGAACAAAGGGATTTGGAGGCCAAGTGTTGAAAAAGCTTACAATGCAACCACTTGGCAATATGGGCTCTGCCATGATCATATAGGTTGCTAGAACTTAGTCACTTGGACAGTTGGTGGTAGTGGGAATGATAGGTTGGAGCGCGTCCATTTGACTAAGGAAAGGCTTCTGAAGGGTCCTGTGTTGGGAAACCAAGTCTGGTGGGGAAAGTGCACAACCTCTGCAGATGGAAAACCTAAGTACTTAGCCTAGTCCAAGGCAATGGACAACTTGAGCATCAAGACATGGAAGCTACAAGAATCTCATCACTCCAACTTCTAAGTAAAATCTGTGGGTGAACAAGGGTGAAGGACCCCAATGTCTATTGGTGGTCTGTTGGGAAGTTTTTGATAAAGAAAAACTTAGTGATTTCAACTAATAGGTAAAACCTATTTTCAAGCAAAGCAAGCCAAGCTACACTTGGCCAAAATGCATATAGTAATATAGTCCACTTAAAATATACTAAGGTATTACTTGCCAATACTATTCCAAAGTATTGACCCTCTGTGGCCGTAACTTGTGATGTTGCAGGTTACTCCGATGATGAGTAGGATTCATGAGTCTAAACTCAACATGCTTGCATGTGGCACATGAAGATGAAGACTTATGTTTATTTACTTAATCCTTAAACTCTTGTATTAGGCCTATGGCCCTGAGTTGTAAAAGACTATGTTTTATCTCTGGAATGAATGTAATAAACGACCTTTGTATCTGTGTACTTCATCTTAAACTGTGGATGCTAGCATTGATCCAGGGACTAGCATTGCAATCACAGGGATCCTTTCCTTTATAAAGGAGGGGTTTAACATAAGCGTAGCATAAAGATCAACTCATTTAATATAGTTCATTTGCTATAATCTTTCTGATACATAGTAACCTAATTCCTTCGACCATGAGATCATGTTAATCACCATCACCGGAAGGATGCTTTGATGACATCAAATACCACACCGTAACTGGGTGGATATAAAGGTGGCATTGAGTGTTCGGAAAGTATGGGTTGAGGCACATGGATCAAGAGTGGGATTTGTCCATCCATATGACGGATATATATACTCTGGCCCCTCTCGGTGGAATGTCATCCAATTAGCTTGCAAGCATGTGGTAGCTCTGAGGATCACATATCACGGGAACGAGAAAAGAGTACTTATCGGTAACGAGGTTGAACTAGGTATGCAGAGATACCAACGATCAAAACCTCGGATAAGTAAACTATCGTGAGACAAAGGGAAATTGGTATCATATGTAAGTGGTTCATTCGATCACAAAGTAATCATAAAAATATGTGGGAGCCATATGAATTTCCAGATTCCTCTATTGGTTATTGTTCGGAGAAGTGTCTCGATCATGTCCGCATAATTCATGAACCGTAGGGAGACACACTTAAGGATTCGATGTTGTTGAGTAGTTATGGAATGATGACTAAGAGACCGAATTTTTTTCGTAGTCTCGGATGGGATCCGGGATATCACGAGGAGATCCGGAATGGTCCGGAGAATAAGATTCATATAAGGAAAGTCCTATTTCGGAGTTGGGGAATGGTTCCGGTGTTTTCATCGGGAATGTTCTAGAAGGTTCTGGAAGGTCCGGCACTCCGGAGGGGAAGGGTACATGAATGTGTCATGACAATGTGGAATGGTTGCATCATGTACTAGGTATCATGGCTGAGCAAAATAAAGGGATAAATCAAATCCTAGTTTGAAAAGTCAAACGCCAATTTGAAAAGTCAAGCCAGTTTTTGGTGGAGGAGAGTAGGAAACCTACTTGGGAGGTTCTCTCCTCCACCCGCCAAGGAGGCCGACTTGGGGAGGACTCCTCCCTTGGCGCCCTCCTGCAAAGAAGGCAGGGTGCCCCCTCTAACCTACACCTCTCTCCACCAAAACCCTAGCCCTAGCCGCTGGCCACCACAAGTCGCCGCCGCCCTAGGTTTAACCCTAGCCACCGAGTTGGGGCTCTCCCCAAGCCCTAGCCGCCGGCCTAGCCTCTTCCTTTGGTGCCTCTAAACCCTAGATTACCAAGGCCTCTCTCATAGTCCACCATACTCGCTCCGGCTTAAGGCGAAGCCCTGCGAGATCTCCCCTCTACTTCCGGTACCACGCCGTCGTGCTGCTGGAATCACGAGGAGAGTGCTACAACCTCCGATTCCTGCTGGAACAAGGGAGAGGAAGGTCTTCATCAATCTTAGCGTGTGACCGATTGAGCGCTGCCGTAATGCGCGGAAGGGTCGTCTACACGATCTTGAGATCTGCAAGAGTACGACTACATCACCCACGGGAATCTTCTCTCGTTAACCGCTTTGGAATCTTCGAGGGTGAGTTCCTCTATCGACTCGTTGCTACAATCTAGTAGATAGATCTTGTCTTGTTTGTTTGCATGCGGTAGAATTTTTTTGTTTTCCATGCTACGATCCTGATGGTATCGTAGTGTGTCTATATAGATCTGTTGCTGAGTAGAACACAATGGTCATTATGGGCGTTGATGCTTTTGTTGTCGATTGCTTCTTGTGTACTTTGCATCTTGTGGGATGGTGGGATGAAGCGGCCCGGGCTAACCTTACATGACATCATTCATGAGACTTGCTCCACGTTTGACATTCAACTTGTATTGCATAAGTGGCTTTGCGGGTGCCTGTTTCTCCCAACATAGTTAAGATTCAATTTACAATGGGTGATTGACAATACTAGTATCAATGTTGTGGTTCTTGTTCGTAAGTTAGAACGACACTTATTGAAAGCCCCAAAACCACGTAAAACATGCAAAGAAAATTAGAGGCGTCTAACTTTGTTTTGCAGGGGTGTGCTGTGATGTGATATGGCCATGATTGTGATTATATATGATGTATGCAATGTCCCTTATTGTAAGTTGTCAACCGGTAGGAGCCATATGGTTGTCTTTTAAATTCCGTTAAGACCTGCATGTCTATTCAAAGAAGTTGTAATAGTTGATGCTAGTGGACGACAACCATGAAGCGGCGCCATTGACCTTGACGCCACACCGGTGATGATGGAGATCATGTTCGTGCTTGAAGATGAAGATCGTAAGCACAAGAATAAAGGACATATCATATCACATATTATGAATTGCATGTGATGTTAATCCTTTTATGCATCTTGTATTGCTGTAAGGGTCTCAACCTAATAAGGTAGATTCCTCCTGTGTTTACAATGCTAGTCCCTGGATCAATAGCTAGCATCCACAGTTAAGATGTAATATCAAGAAACAAAGGTCATAATATAACTTTATAACCAGGAATAACATAATGTTTATTACATCTTACATAGCTCATTGGCTATTACATTACATTGCAGCGGAATAACTATAAGCATGGGGTCCTTCATCTTCAAAATGCCACAGGCAGATGTTGGTTGTAGACTTTGTAATCCTAATCAATCAATCTTCACTAAAATCAATCAAACCTGCAACATACAAGTTACAGCCACAAAGGGTCAATACATTTGAATTGTATTGGCAAGTGATACTATGGTAGTATAGTGGATTCTATCATCTATATGCATTTGGCTAAGTGGAGTTGAGGCTTTCATTGCTCAAAATAGATTTTTCCTTAACATTTGAAAATACTGAGTTTTGCTTGGCAAAATCATTTTTCTCAATCAAAGATTGAAGATCCTTTCCAAGGCATCTACCAATCAAAGATTGAAGATTTCAAACAACCCTTGTTCAATCCACAAGTTTTAACTTAGAAATTTGAATGATGAGATTCTTGATTGCTTCCATGTCTTGATGCTCAAATTGTCCTTTACCAGGGACATGGCTAAGTACTTAGATTTTACACTCTGCAGAGGTGGTGCACTTTACCCACAAGACTTGGTTTCCCAAGACAAAATCTTTCAGAAGCCTTCCCTTAGACCAAAATGGACGCGCTCCAACCTATCAAACACTACCACCCACTGTCCATTTGGCTAAGTTCTTGCAACCTATATGATCATGGCAGAGCCCATATTGCCAAGTGGTTGCACTTGAAGCTTCTCAACATTTGACATCTCATATCTCTTTGTTTCCTGGGTGGCATACCACAAGTGAGATACACAAGCCAAGTCATGGCCTTGTGTAACCACTCAACATAAACCAATCGTCCCATTCCACCCAGGTGATTCATTAACTTAGTTGTTTTATTAAACAAAAACATAAGTCCTCAGACTTAGAGATTTTTCCATAGTGTGATTATATTTTCCACCCTTATTTTCTATTAGCTAGGCTAAGATTGATAGTAGTAGGAATCTTTAACTTAGGAAAATCCTACTAAGGATTCATCTACTAGGTTTTCTTATAGCAAGGTCTATACTTAGCAAAATCCATGCAAGTTTTACTTAGCAAAATCACTAATGCATAGAGAAAGTAATGGGACAAAAATTATGAAGCATCACTTGCCTTTTTGGTAGGGAATGGTGGTTCACTTCTTGATCTTGCAACAATCACCCTCTTCAAGTCACTACAAGTCAATCAAGCAAGGCACAAACTCAATCTACCAATCAAGCAAAACAACACACATAAAATGACAAAGTCGAAGTAATGCATGCAAGTATGCAAAAGATGGTTCTAATGGCAAGGATGGTCTCCACTAGGCTCCTAAACTTTGTAGGTTCCAAATTGGTCATTTACCAAAATGGCAAAGTCATTTGCAAATGGGTTTTATCTCAAAACCATTTTAAAATCCATTCATCATTTTATGTGGTGTAAAATGTTTTATCAAAACAAAACCTTTTAAGTTTTTCACCAAATGAGTTGCTATTGCAAAACTTGGTGTTTTTGGGTCAGTAGGTTTGGTCCAAACTATTTTCTCAAAGTTTTCTTTCCATAAACATTTTCATAATATACCTGGTAATTTTATTTGGCTAGAAAATGGCTAAGTCAAATAATTCAACCCAAATTTTACCAAAATCATTTTTAACACCAAGGGTTGGTTCCTGGGGTCAGTAAGGTCACATCAAACCATTTTTCAAAAGTTTTAACCCTAAATTCAATTTTAAACAATTTTTCTATTCTAAACAAGCACACACAAGTTTCTGCAAATTCAAACACGATAACATATACTATTTGCTAAACTAAGGGCATGGTTGGCTAAGGCTTGTTCTCCTGATTTCAACGATATAAAATTTGTAATTTTTGGACGTGTGGTTTGAAAGTTATAGGGTTTTCAAATTGCTACTTAAATCTGTTTTTTCAAATTCTGTTTTAAAACAGATCCTGCCACGCGTCGCTATCTCACTGGCGGATACCGGTTCAGTGAGGATCACGTTGCGGACCGTTGGATTTAAGTTGGATCGTGCGGCACAGAGGCGAGCATACCCTTTCGTTACCATTCTAATTTCATCCGTCAGATCTAGATCCTGTGGACCATACTGCCTGGACCATTTGACGGTGGCGGCGGCGATTAATGCGATCGGTCGACGGATTTGGATCTGAAGCGATGAGGAGAGGAGGAGGCTCACCGAATTCGCCAAGGCGTGGGGTGCTCGAGGTGCTTCCTGCTTGCCGAGGGCGCTGAGCTACGGGAATTCCTCGCGGAGTTTCTCGGCGCCAGAGCTTCGCTGCACGACGGACGAGTTGCGGTGCCACGCGAGTGTTTGGCGAGCACACAGAATCTGAGGACAAATACTAATCAAATGGCATGACTCATCGATCAAGGCGCCTTGAGTCGAGTCTTGGAGCTCACCGGAGTTGCGGGGTCGTCGGTGGCGTCTGGTGGAGATGTTGCCGACGCTCGAGCGCTGGGTATTTGGCGCTGGTGATGATCGCCAGGAGGTGGGGTTCACAGGAGCATGGTCGGGGAGGCAAGGGGTGGCGTGAGGCTGCCGGAATCGGCGTCGGAGCATCGTCGGAGACAGGCGTCGAGAAATTGTGGCTTCCTGAGGCGTGCTTGGGAGGAAAGCAGAGAAACGGAGAGGAGGATCAAGTTAAGGTGCATGATCACTGCGAGTAAATCTGGTCGCGTTAAGTCGTAATCAAGCCGCGAAATCAAGTCTGCAACGGCGATGAGAGAGGAGGAACAGTTCATGGGGTGGGGAAGAAGGGGACGTGGCGGTGGGGTCCTCTGGTCAGTGAGAAAGGGAGAAGGAGGGTCCATGTCATCTTCTGCTGGTCGAGATAGTTGGTTAGAATCGTTTTCTGGGGAGAGAACTGGGCTAAGTGGGCTGTTGGGCTGGCTCGTTGGGTCCATCCTTTTCCATATTTTTTTCTGCCTGTTTGTTTTATTCTTTTCTATTTCTATTTTCTGATTTGATATTCAAACAAATGATTCAATCAACAATGCAAACTATTCAAACAATTCAAACTTGTAATGAGTTTTTGGTTCTGTTTAGTAGCATAAACCAACTTCCAAAATAAAATAATATTTTAAATCTCTTTAGGTTCCATTTATTAATTAAATAAAATGGACCATGGTTTATTAATAAAATAGGTTTTGGTTTATTTAATAAAATCTCCATTTTAAATCCAAATATTTTCAAAACCAAATCAGTAGGTTTTATTTGGAAATAAAGAATACTTGGAAACTTGTTTAAAATAAAATAACATTTTATTTTAGGGTCCAGTAACAATTAAATGAATAGATTTTTATTCATTTAATTCAATAGGATTTGTTTTATTAAAATCTTTATTTTGAAAACTAAAATAAAACCAAAACACTTCAGTAGGTTTTAGTTGAGAATATAAAATACTTAGAAACTTATTTAAAACAATTTAATAAGTTTGATGTTTTAATTAAAATGGTAAAACCTTTTATTTAAATAAAATTTGGATATTTAACTCCTTATTATTTTATTTTAAATAAACCTTTACTATTTTTATTCAAAACAAAATGTTTTAATTCAAAAGCTTGGCCAAGGATTAATTTGGCTTTATAAAATAATCCTTATTTGTAAAACTTCTATTTCATTTGAAAACAAATCTTTTCATTTAATTGTTTCAAAATAGTATTTCCAAATGTTTTTATTTTCCTTTTATTAAATGTTTATATTTTTAAATCCCTTTAGTTTTTATTAAATTCAAATGGGTTTGAAGTTCCAATTGCATTCAAAAAGTTTCTTCTGGCTCTGAAAATCAAACAAAGTTTTATTTTATTAATTTATTTTCACATTACAAGATTTGGAAAATCTTGGGATGTGACAATTGCTTAGTTCACGACGGTAGCATTATAAGATGATCCCTCAAGCACACAATTTCAAGTTTTAAAGTGTTCAACCTTAGTAAGCACCGTTGCTAAAGCTCGTTGTTTCGAAGCACCACGTGATGATCGGGTGTGTTAGATTCTGCGAGCGTATACAACGTGAGCAAGCTAGATTTGCTCATGCGGAAGCTAAGGTTTGATCTTGACGAGCCTAGCATGTAAAGACATGGTCTTGGAACACGGATCACCGAAAGGTAAAGCATGATTCATATAGTACATATGATGAACATGTTGATTGTTCGCCATTGAAGCTACATCAACTCTCGTGATGATCGGTTTTGATGTGGTGGATTTGGTTCGTGTGATCACTAAAACAATGTGAGGGATATTGTTTTGAGTGGGAGTTCAACAACAATATGATTAAAAGTTGAATACTATTTATCATAAATTAAATCAAAGTGAATTTGCATAGTTGTTGTAGTCATTGGCATCCGTTTACCACCTTGCTCTTAGTTTTAATTGAGATGATAGAACTATAGAATTCTGGTTAGTTACTTTACGAACTGGTATCGTATTGTTTTGAAGTGTTAATCTAAAGTTTAAAAGTCCCATTGCAAACTTTCAGTAAGTTTCGATTACTCCGTGAAGTTTAATAGTTGGTATTAAATCAAGAGTAACAATTCCAGTGTTAGTATATAAGTATCATGTTTATCTCCATGATTCTTGATATTCGAAAGATAGTTTCAATATCAAGGTAATCTAGGAGTTGAAAGAGTTGTTTTAGAAACCATCATGTATGGAAGATATTGCGATATCTGAAACAAAGTTTTGGTTGCAACATGATAAATTATAATATGGCAAAAGTCATGTTCTCATATTTGATGATAATTTGCAAAAGGTTGGAGACACTAGTTGTCCTAATCCTCCAAAAGGTTTTAGAGAGCAAAATTATACTCGCGATTCACCATTATAAGCTAAAAGTAGCTTGATCATGGATAATTCCATGATAAGGGTGAATATCTAATGTAGGTAAAATGTTTACTACACCAAGAGATTACTAAATTAAGGAATTTGAAAGAACACCAAACATTTGATGATGGTGATCTACTTCAAAGTGCAAGTCCAAATACATTGGTATTTTAATATACATGCTTCGGACTATGTGTCATGTATATGGCTCCACTATTAATGTTGATAGATTCTTTCAAACAGAAAAGGAAATTCTGAAAGAGAATCTCATAAATATATGGCAGAAAAGAAAAGACTAGAATTGTTCAGCTTAAGTATATAGATGATATACATGTTATGGCTATATTCTTTGCTTATTAAACAATGTGATTCTTAAGTATTTGATACTGAATTTGTTGGTATGAATCGTCATACGAAACAACAGAATTCATGAACTACAATGTCCTAAGTAACTAGCAAAAGAATATGTGATGATGTTCATCGAGAACAAATAAAGGGTTATTGTGTTGCTCGTTAAACATCAAAGCTTGCCTTCAAGATTTGTTTTATCAGGTATTATGAGAACAAAAGTGTTGTTCAAATAATTACCGTAATCCATAAAAGATGGATGATTCACAAATCTCGTTGGAGAAACCACATCCATAAAACTAGTGCTAAAAATGTCGAAAGACAAATTAATTGAAAGATCACTCAGGAAGTGACATCGCCATTTAAATCATATTGGAAAGAAAACATGAAGAAACTCCATGTGGATAGAATTTTGGAGTCTTTTTAATTTTGATCAAATGACGCTTGTGAAACTTTCCTAGAGATAATTAAAATTTCGTTCATAGGCCAAAAGGGAACGAATGATTAGCTTATTGAAACTTGTACATAATGTTGTATGAAGTCCATTATGTGTGGTCAAGAGTGATGGATTTCAACTTCATATGCTTTCTTCGAAAATTTGAGTGAATATATGAATATTTACTTAATAAGGATGAAGTATGAAACATTTGAAAGGTTCAAAGACTTTCAAGATGAAGTGCAAAATCATTGTAACAAGAATATAAATAGTTTATTATAAGATCACGAAGGAAGATATTTGAGTTGCGAGTTTAGTATAATACCTAAGATTTAAGGAATCGTTCCGTGGATTTGCATTTCCCGAAACACCATAAGAGTATGGAGCGTTAGAGATATGTAATTAAAACCTTGTTTGACATGGTAAGATCAAAGGTGTAATTCATAAAACTGCCATTATATTTTAAAGATTAAAAGCTTTAGAGACTATATTTTTCCACTGAAAAGAGCTCCATCAAAATCCGTTGAATTGACACCATATAAAGTTATGGTTTGGGATAAAACCCAAGTTGCCCTTTCTTAAACATTGGTATGCTATGCATAAGGAAGATGTTTGCAACCAAAATCGGATGAACATATCTTTGTATGTTATTTTGAATAATCGTTGAGTATTCCTCCATAACACCAAAGACAAAAATGTTTGTCGCTTAGAACGTCAAGTTTCTTTGAGAAAGAAATTTTCCGTAAAAAGTTAAGTGGGAGGACAATAGAACTTTGATAAGGTTAAAAGAACCTGGGCTATATGTGCAAAGTTGCGCAGCGCCGAAAAGTGTTCCGGTGGCAGCAACAATGCTCATGGATCACGTGCCTCAAAGGTTGTGTTCGCGGAGATCTAAGTTCCTATTGAAACAAGTAGGTCGGGTAAACAATCAAATAACAAGATTTGAGAGTTAAATCATTATTTGACAATAGTGATCCGACTATATGCAAAGAAGTGATGATGGGCCCTGACTCCGTCAAATGTCTTGAAGCCATAAAATCCGTGATAGTTCCATATATGAGAGATCAAGCTTTGAACTTGAAAGACCCTCTGGAAAGGTACAAGACCTTACAGTCATATTTGGATCTATAAAGAAATAGACATGGATGTTTCACATCTATGAAATTATCGACATGTCGGGAAAGAGTTCACGACAATGTTCAAAGAGTTGACTATGACAAGATCTGATCTTTCATTAAGCGATATTTAGTATAGACGGATTAATGTAGCAACCACAACATATAATTTTGTTATGTGTTGAATAAACAAAACAAGTTCTTCTAATAGAATGGTTACCTAGGACGTGTGCATAACATAGTCCAAAGGGTTTTGTTAATTCAAAGGATGCTAAAAGAATATGCAAACTTCAATGGTTGAAGTAAGCATCGTGGAGTTGGAATCTTCACTATGATGAAACTGTTAAACGAGTTTAAATTCGTCGGAGACGATGAAGATGCTTGCATTTGCAAGAAATTAAGTGGGAGCGCTAAGACATGTTTCTAATACATTATGTGGTAGACATATTGTTGATTGGAAATGATGTATCTTTAATTAACACATATTAAGAATTTCATCCCGATGAAAGACTTAGGCAAAACCCAAATATTTGGCATCAATAGACGCTAATATAGTTGTTCCGAAAGTACATAGATGATGTATTGAATGAGTTCAATATAGAATCTACAAGAAAGGTTCTTGTTGCACAGAAAGGATTGAATGAGTTCAATATTGATGATATATTCAAGTGTATTGACACTCGGTAAGTGAAACAAAGATTCAAGTATAGATTGATACTTGATGTATGAAATCACAAATAGTATTTATATCAATCATACTGTGATATGTACAAATCCAGATATGTTCTATGCTCTAAATGTTATGAGCATATACCAGAATGATTCATAAGATGATCATTGGACGATAGTAAGGATATTCTTATGACTTTTTGGAAGAACTAAGAGTATATTATTTTGTAGAAGTGGCAAATAGATGGTTAGTTCATTGTAAAATTATTACATTGATACTAGTTTTGTCACAAAGTACAAATTAAGTTTATCTCAATCTAAACTAAGGGTGGCACAATATGATGGAAAGTAAGTTCCATAATGAATTTGGATGAGTTCCAAAGTTAAGACATTGTGACAGATACTACAACAAAAGGCTAAGTATATGACTCCTATAATAGCAGCAAAAGAGGGCATTTGTGTCAAGTAGTTTGTTATCAAACTAGGTGTGGTTCACAGCGGGGTAGTACTATGAAGATATATTGTACGACATGTTGGAGATATGCCCTAGAGGCAATAATAAATATAGTTATTATTATATCTTTGTGTTTATGATAAATGTTTACATTCATGCTATAATAGTATTAACAAGGAAACATTAATACTTGTGTGATTTGTAAACTTAATTTGAAGTCCCTAGTATAGCCTCTATACTTCACTAGCTTGTTGGTTGATTAATGATTGTGGTTTCCCTATCATGAACATTGAGATGTTATCAACAACAAGATCATATCGTTAGGAGAATGATATGGTGGACATACTCCTATAGATAAGCATAGCATAAAGATCAAGTCATTTCAATAGTTCAATTGCTATATGCTTTCTGATACATAGTAACCTAATTCCTTCGACCATGAGATCATGCATATCACCTTTCGGATGGATGCTTTGATGACATCAAACACCACACCGTGCGGGTGGCTATAAAGGTGGCATTGAGTGTTCGGAAAGTATTGGTTGAAACACATGGATCAAGAGTGGGATTTGTCCATCCATATGACGGATAGATATACTCTGGGCCCTCTCGGTGGAATGTCATCCAATTAGCTTGCAAGCATGTGACTGGGTCACAAGGGATCACATATCACGGGAATGAGAAAAGAGTACTTATCGGTAACGAGGTTGAACTAGGTATGCAGAGATACCGACGATCATCACCTCGGATAAGTAAACTATCGTGAGACAAAGGGAAATTGGTATCGTATGTAAGTGGTTCATTCGATCACAAAGTAATCATAGAAATATGTGGCAGCCATATGAATTTCCAGATTCCTCTATTGGTTATTGTTCGGAGAAGTGTCTCGATCATGTCCGCATAATTCACAAACCGTAGGGAGACACACTTAAGGATTCGACGTTGTTTTAAGTAGTTATGGTATTATGAGAAAGAGACCGAATGTTGTTCGGAGTCTTGGATGGGATCCGGGATATCACGAGGTGATCCGGAGTGGTCCGGCGAATAAGATTCATATAAGGAAAGTCCCATTTCGGAGTTCGGGAATGATTCCGGTGTTTTCATCGGGAATGTTCTAGAAGGTTCCGGATTGTCCGGCACTCCGGGGGGGAGGGTACATGAATGTGTCATTGAATGATTGCATCATGTACTAAGTGTTCTTGCTGTTCCAAAACTGAAAAGTCAAACTGCCAGTTTGAAAGTCAAACGGCTAAAACAGGAAACTGTGGAAAAGAGGAAACTGTGGGAAACAAGCAAGAGGAGGTTGAAACCAACTTGGAGGAGGAGTCCCTCTCCTCCAAGCCGGCGGCCCACCTAGGCCGAGTTGGGGAGGGACTCCCCTCCCTCCCCTGGCGTGCCGGCCCCTCCACCTATAAAAGGAGGGGCAGGGCCTCCTCCTCTAGACACACAAGTTCCTATCCTCTAATCTCCGGTTTAGAGCCGTTTTGGTTTAGAGCTTCTAATTGCTTTAGCCTGCGGTTTAGAGCCTTCTAATTGGTGTGTCTAATCTCTAGACCACTAATAGCCCTCTCTCATACTCCACCATACTCGCTCTAAGGCGAAGCCTGCGGATTTCCCTCTACTTAGGTACCACGCCGTTGTCTTTGCGGAATCGCGAGAGTGCTACAACCTCCGTTCTTTGGAACAAGGGAGAGGAAGGTCTTCGTCGAAAATCGAACGTGTGACCGATTGAGCGCTGCCGAGCAGCAGCCTTGGAAGGATCGTCTACGATCTTGAGATCGGAAAATACGACTACATCACCCACGAGAATCCGCTCTCGTTAAACACTTTGGAATCTTCGAGGTAAGTTATTCCATCGACTCGTTGCTACAATCTAGTAGATAGATCTTGGCTTGTTTGTTTGTATGCGATAGAAAATTTTTGTTTTCCATGCTACGAACCCCTACGATGGTATCGTTGACGTTTCTATGTAGATCTGTTGCGAGTAGAACACAATGGTCATTGTGGGCGTTGATGCTTTTATTGTCGATTGCTTTTGTGTACTTTGCATCTTGCGGTATGTTGGGATGAAGCGGCCGGGCTAACCTTACATGACATCGTTCATGAGACTTGCTCCACGCTTGACATGCAACTTGTATTGCATAAGTGGCTTCTTGGTGCTGTTTCTCCTAGCATAGTTAAGATCCAGTTTACAACGGTGATCAACAATGCTAGTATCAATGTTGTGGTTCTTGTTAAAAGTTAGAACGACACTTATTGAAAGCCCCAAACCACGTAAAATATGCAAAGAAAGTAGAGGCGTCTAACTTTGTTTTGCGGGGGTGTCGATGATGTGATATGGCCATGATTGTGATTATATTTGATGTATGCAATGTTCCCTATTGTAAGTTGGCAACGGGAAGCCATATGGTTGTCTTTAATTTATGTTAAGACCCGCGTGTCTATTCAAAGTAGTTGTAATAGTTGAAGCCGGTGGCCGACAACCATGGTGAAGCGTCATTGACCTTGATGCAATGTCGGTGATGATGGAGATCATGTTCGTGCTTGAAGATGGAGATCGGAAGCACAAAGAAGAAAGGCCATATCATATCACATATTATTGAATTGCATGTGATGTTAATCCTTTATGCATCTTGTATTGCTTGGTAGACGACGGTAGCATTATAAGATGATCCCTCATGCACATCAATTTTAAGTCATAAAGTGTTCACCCTTAGTTAGCACCGTTGCTAAAGCTTGTTGTTTCGAAGAACCACGTGATGATCGGGTGTGTTAGATTCTGCAAGTGTATACAACGTGAGCAAGCCAGATTTGCTCATGCAGAAACTAAGGTTTGATCTTGACGAGCCTAGCATGTACAGACATGGTCTCGGAACACGGATCACCGAAAGGTAAAGCATGAATCGTATAGTAGATATGATGAACATGACGATTGTTCACCATTGAAACTATATCAACTCACGTGATGATCGGTGTTGATGTAGTGGATTTGGTTCGTGTGATCACTAAAACAATGTGAGGGATGTTGTTTTGAGTGGGAGTTCACCTAGTTTAATTTCATTAATTAATTTGAACTCAATTTGTCATAAACTTAGTCTCAACTATTGCAAATATGTTGTAGATCAATGGCAGCCCCTACCATCAATTTTAATGCGTTCCTAGAGAAAGAAAAGTTGAAAAACAATGGAAGCAACTTCGGATTGGTTCGCAATTTGAGGATTGTCCTCACACGGTAATTTGACCTATGTCTTTGGATGCAACGTGGGTGACCCACCTACGGTGATGCTTCCGATGAAGTAAAGAATGTTTACCTCGCTCGGAAGAATCGGTACTCCATAGTTCAATGTGCTATCTTGTATGGTTTAGAAAGCGGAGCTTGAAAAAGGTTTGAAGAGTCGGACCCATATGATATTGTCGAGGATCTCAAATTGATTTTTGAGACTCATGCGACAATTGAAAGCTATGAGGCTTCCGAAAGTTCTTTAACTGCAAGATGGAAGAGGCAGCTCGTCGGTGAGCATGTGCTTAAGATGTCCGCACGCAAACAAACTTCAAAGCTTGGGTATAGTGATTCCTAATGCTTTGGGGATTTACCGTGTCCTCGATCACGCCACCAAGTTACGTGAACTTTGTGATGAACTACAACATGCGAACATGAACAAAGAGTTGCGGAACTGTTTGCTATGTTAAAATCTGCGAAGTGGAGATCAAGAAAGAGCACCAAGTGTTGTTGGTCAATAAGACCACCAAACTCAAGAAAGGCAAGTCTAAGCAAAGGGACACTTCAAGAAGGGTGGTAAGAAAGTTACCACGCCGGCGAAGACCAAGGCTGACCAAGCCCAAACTGGCCAGTGCTTTTACCGCAAGGGAGAAGGTCCTTTGGGCGGAATTGCCCAAAGTACTTGGCGGATCTGAAGAACGGCAACATCAAGAAAAAAGGTATATCTGATATACATGTTATTGATGTGTATCTCACTAGTACTCGTAGTAGTGCCTGGGTATTTGATACTGGTTCGGTTGCTCATATTTGTAACTCGAAACAGGTGTTGCAGAATAAACGGAAGCTAGCGAAGAACGAGGTGACGATGCGCGTGGGAAACGAATCAAACGTTGATGTGATCGCGGTCGGCACGCTACCCCTTCATCTACCATCGGGATTAGTTTTATACTTAAATAATTGTTATTTAGTGCCTATGTTGAGCATGAACATTATATCGGGATCTTGTTTATTGCGAGACGGTTACTTATTTAAATCAGAGAATAATGGTTGTTCGATTTATATGAGTAATATGTTTTATGCACATGCACCTTTGATAGATGGTCTACTTTTATTGAATCTCGATAGTGGAAATACACATATCAACAACATTGAGGCTAAACATTTGAAATCAAGCGATAATTCGACCTATAAGTGGCCTAATCGTCTTGGTCACATTGGAGTGAAGCGTATGAAGAAACTCCATTCCGATGGACTTCTTGAATCACTTGATTTTGAATCACTTGAAGATGCGAAGCATGTCGATGGGAAAAATGACTAAGACTCCATTTTGGTATGATGGAGCAAGCTACGGACTTATTGGAAATCATACATACCGATGTGTGGTCCAATGAGTGTAGCATCGCACGTGGTTATCGTTATGTTCTTACCTTCACGGATGACTTGAGTAGATATGGGTATATCTATTTCATGAAACATAAGTCCGAAACTTTCGAGAAGTTTAAGGAGTTTCAAAGTGAGGTAGAGAATCAACGTAACAAGAAGATTAAATTTCTACGTTCTGATCGTGGAGGTGAATATCTAAGTTACGAGTTTGGCGAGCATTTGAAGAAATATGGAATACTTTCACGATTGACACATGGAACACCACAGCGTAATGGTGTGTCGAACGTCAAATCGAACTCTTTTAGATATGGTTCGTTCTATGATGTCACTTAGATTTACGCTATCATTTTGTGGTTATGCATTAGAAACAGCATTCACTTTAAATAGGGCACCGTCTAAATCCGTTGAAACGACACCGTATGAATTATGGTTTGGGAAGAAACCTAAATTGTCGTTCCTTAAAGTTTGGGGATCTGAAGCCAATGTAAAGAAGTTACTGATGGACAAGCTTGAACCCAAAGCGGAAAATCGTCTTCATAGGATACCGAAGGAAACTATTGGGTATACCTTCTATCATAGATCCGAAGGCAAAATCTTCGTTGCCAAGAATGGATCCTTTCTAGAAGAATTTCTCTCGAAAGAAGTGATTGGAAGGAAAGTAGAACTCGGCGAGGTTGTCGAACCTTCTCTCGAATTGCGAGTAGCGCAGCACGGAAGAAGTTCTGTGGTGCCTGCACCAATTAGAGAGGAAGCTAATGATGATGATCATGAAACTTGGTTGAAGTTGCTCTGAGCCTCGGAGGTCAACGAGAACTCGTACCACTCCAGTTGGTATGATCCCGTTATGAGTGTCATGTTGGTGGACAACACCGATGACCCCGAGACATATGAGGAAGCGATGATGAGCCAGATTCCAATAAATGGCAAGAAGCCATGAAATCCGAGATTGGATCCATGTACGAAAACCAAGTATGGACTTTGGTGGACTTACGGATGGCGGAAGGTCATCGAGAACAAATGGATTTTCAAGAAGAAAGCGATCTTGATGGTAATGTTCATCTATAAAGCTCGACTTGTCGCAAAAGGGTTTCGACAAATTCAAGGAGTTGACTACGATGATACTTTCTCACCGATAGCGAAGCTAAAGTCTGTGAGGATTATGTTAGCAATCGCTGCATATTATGATTATGATATATGGCAGATGGATGTCAAAACAGCATTCCTCAATGGAGATATTGATGAAGAGTTGTATATGATGCAACCCAAAGGTTTTGTCGATCCTAAAGATGCTAACAAGGTATGAAAACTTCAACGGTCCATCTATGGATTGAAGCAAGCATCCCGAAGTTGGAATCAACGTTTTGATAAGGTAATCAAAAGTTTTGGTTTTATACAAACTTATGGAGAAGCTTGTATTTACAAGAAAGTGAGTGGGAGCTCTGTAGCATTCTTAATACTATATGTGGATGACATATTGTTGATTGGGAATGATGTAGACCTTCTTAATAGTGTCAAGGAATATTTGAATAATAGTTTTTCAATGAAGGATCTTTGGCGAAGCTTACACATTAGGCATAAAGATTTATAGAGATAGATCGAAACGCCAAATATCATTGTCACAGTACATATTTGGACAAAGTTCTAAAGAGGTTTGAATGGAAGAAAGCAAGAAAGGGTTCTTGCCCATGTTGCTCAATACGACCTTGAGTAAAACTCAAAGTCCGACATCGCGTAAGATAGAGAAAGGATGAGTAAGACTCCCTATGACTCACCATAGGATCTCTAATGTATGCCATGCTATGTACTAGACCCGACATTCCATATGCTGTTAGTTTAACTAGCAGATATCAAAGTGATCCGAGTGGATCATTGGACAATGATCAAAAACATCCTTAAGTACTTGAGAAGAACTAAGGACATGGTTCTTTCTTATGGAGGTGATGAACATTTCGTTGTTAATGGTTACACCGATGCTAGTTGGAACACCGATCCGGATGATTCTAAATCACAACTGGATATGTATTTATTTTGAATGGTGCGGCTTAATGGAGGAGTGCAAAGCAAAGCGTTGTGGCGAGATCTTCAACTGAATCGCAATACATGGTCGCTTCGAGGCTTCACAAGAAGCGATATGGATGAAAGAGTTCATTACAGAGCTGGGTGTGGTTCCTAGTCTGCTGGACCCAATGTCTATCTCTGTGATAACATGGGCGCCATAACCAATGCGCAAGAACCAAGGTCACACAAGAAGTCAAGCACATCAAGCTGCGTTCACGCTATTCGAGAACATATCCGGGATGGGGATATAAAGATTTGCAAAGTACACACGATCTGAATGTGGCGGATCCGTTGACTAAACCTCTCCGAGGGCAAAACATGACCAACACCAAACTGCCATGGGTGTTCGATATTACCATGTAATCTAGATTAGATGACTCTAGTGCAAGTGGTGATTTGGAGATATGCCCTAGAGGCAATAATAAATATAGTTATTATTATATCTTTGTGTTTATGATAAATGTTTACCTTCATGCCATAATAGTATTAACATGGAAACATTAATACTTTTGTGATTTGTAAACTTAATTTGAAGTCCCTAGTATAGCCTCTATACTTCACTAGCTTGTTGGTTGATTAATGATTGTGGTTTCCTATCATGAACATTGAGATGTTATCAACAAGAAGATCATATCGTTAGGAGAATGATATGGTGGACATACTCCTATAGATAAGCATAGCATAAAGATCAAGTCATTTCAATAGTTCAATTGCTATATGCTTTCTGATACATAGTAACCTAATTCCTTCACCATGAGATCATGCATATCACCTTTACCGGATGGATGCTTTGATGACATCAAACACCACACCGTAATCGGGTGGCTATAAAGGTGGCATTGAGTGTTCGGAAAGTATTGGTTGAAATACATGAATCAAGAGTGGGATTTGTCCATCCATATGACGGATAGATATACTCTGGGCCCTCTCGGTGGAATGTCATCCAATTAGCTTGCAAGCATGTGATTGGGTCACAAGGGATCACATATCACGGGAACGAGAAAAGAGTGCTTATCGGTAACGAGGTTGAACTAGGTATGCAGAGATACCGACGATCATAACCTCGGATAAGTAAACTATCGTGAGACAAAGGGAAATTGGTATCGTATGTAAGTGGTTCATTCGATCGCAAAGTAACCGTAGAAATATGTGGGAGCCATATGAATTTCCAGATTCCTCTATTGGTTATTGTTCGGAGAAGTGTCTCGATCATGTCCGCATAATTCACGAACCGTAGGGAGAAACACTTAAGGATCCGACGTTGTTTTGAGTAGTTATGGTATTATGAGAAAGAGACCGAATGTTGTTCGAGTCATATATGGGATCCGGATATCACGAGGTGATCCGGAATGGTCCGAGAATAAGATTCATATAAGGAAAGTCCCGTTTGAGTTCGGGAATGATTCCGTGTTTTCATCGGGAATGTTCTAGAAGGTTCCGGATTGTCCGCACTCCGGGGAAGGGTACATGAATGTGTCATTGAATGATTGCATCATGTACTAAGTGTTCTTGCTGTTCCAAAACTGAAAAGTCAAACTGCCAGTTTGAAAGTCAAACGGCTAAAACAGGAAACTGTGGGAAACATGAAATTGTGGGAAACAAGCAAGAGGAGGTTGAAACCAACTTGGATGAGAGTCCTCTCCTCCAATCCGGCCCACCTAGGCGAGTTGGGGAGGACTCCTCCTCCCCTGGCGCCGCCCATCCACCTATAAAAGAAGGGCAGGCCTCGTCCTCTGACACACAAGTTCCTATCCTCTAATCTCCGGTTTAGAGCCGTTTTGGTTTAGAGCTTCTAATTGCTTTAGCCTGCGGTTTAGAGCCTTCTAATTGGTGTGTCTAATCTCTATACCACCAATAGCCTCTCTCATACTCCACCATACTCGCTCCGCTTAAGGCGAAGACTGGGATTTCCCTCTACTTAGGTACCACGCCAGTGTCGCCGGAATCGCGAGGAGAGTGCTACAACCTCCGCCTCTTTGGAACAAGGGAGAGGAAGGTCTTCGTCGATCTTGAGCGATGTGACCGATCATGAAGCGCCTGCCGAACGAGCCTTGGAAGGATCGTCTACACGATCTTGAGATCGGAAAGAGTACGACTACATCACCCACGAGAATCCGCTCTCGTTAAACACTTTGGAATCTTCGAGGGTAAGTTATTCCATCGACTCGTTGCTACAGTCTAGTAGATAGATCTTGGCTTGTTTGTTTGTATGCGATAGAAATTTTTTGTTTTCCATGCTACGAACCCCTACATGACAATATTATCAACATGTTTTAACCGCAAAGAACTAAAGGTCTCACCAAAGGACCAAATTTATACAAAGCCATCTCATTATAGAATGAGTGATGCGTAGAGACGCAAAGACATGCAATTACACATGGACCTGGAAGTGTCAGATCCGGAGATCAGTTGACCACTAGCAATCGTGTACATACGACTCCAGAAAGCCATAGGTGTTGAATACACAAAGGTTTGAAACTAGATTATTGACTCTAGTGCAAGTGGGAGACTGTTGGAGATATGCCCAAGAGGCAATAATAAAGTGGTTATTATCATATCTTCATGCTTATGATAAATGTTTACATACCATGCTATAATTGTATTAATCGAAAACATTAATACCTGTGTGATTTGTAAACATAAAAGAGTCCCTAGTAAAGCCTCTTGTTAAACTAGCTTGTTGGTTAATATATGATCATGGTTTCCTGATCATGAACATAGAATATGTTATTAACAACAGGGTCATATCATTAGGAGAATGATGTGATGGACATACTCCTTTAGTTAAGCGTAGCATAAAGATAAGGTCATTTAATATAGTTCATTTGCTATAAGATTTCTGATACATAGTAACCTAATTCCTTCGACCATGAGATCATGTTAATCACCATCACCGGAAGGATGCTTTGATGACATCAAATACCGCACCATAACTGGGTGGCTATAAAGGTGGCACTGAGTGTTTGGAAAGTATGGGTTGAGGCACATGGATCAAGAGTGGGATTTGTCCATCCATATGACGGATAGATATACTCTGGGCCCTCTCGGTGGAATGTCATCCAATTAGCTTGCAAGCATGTGACTGGATCACAAGGGATCACATATGACGGGAACGAGAAAAGAGTACTTATCGGTAACGAGGTTGAACTAGGTATGCAGAGATACCGACGATCAAAACCTCGGATAAGTAAACTATCGTGAGACAAAGGGAAATTGGTATCGTATGTAAGTGGTTCATTCGATCGCAAAGTAATCGTAGAAATATGTGGGAGCCATATGAATTTCCAGATTCCTGTATTGGTTATTGTTCGGAGAAGTGTCTCGATCATGTCCGCATAATTCATGAACCGTAGGGAGACACACTTAAGGATTCGATGTTGTTGAGTAGTTATGGAATGATGATTAAGAGACCGAATGTTGTTCGGAGTCTTGGATGGGATCCAGGATATCACGAGGAGATCCGGAATGGTCCGGAGAATAAGATTCATATAAGGAAAGTCCTGTTTTGGAGTTGGGGAATGGTTCCGGTGTTTTCATCGGGAATGTTCTACAAGGTTCTGAAAGGTCCGACACTCTGGAGGGGAAGGGTACATGAATGTGTCATGACAATGTGGAATGGTTGCATCATGTACTAGGTATCATGGCTGAGCAAAATAAAGGGATAAATCAAATCCTAGTTTGAAAAGTCAAACGGCAGTTTTGCTTGGTGGAGGGAGAGTAGGAAACCTACTTAGGGAGGAGTTCCTCTCCCTACACCGGCCGACCAAGGAGGCCGACTTGGGGGAGGACTCCCTCCCCTTGGCCGGGGCCCTCCCACCTATAAAAGAAGGGGCAGGGGTGCCCCCTCTAACCTACACCTCTCTCCACCAAAACCCTAGCCCTAGCCGCTGGCCACCACAAGTCGCCTCCGCCGTAGGTTTTGCCCTAGCCGCCGAGTTGGGCTCTCCCCAAACCCTAGCCGCCGGCCTAGCCTCTTACTTTGGTGCCTCTAAACCCTAGATAGCCAAGGCCTCTCTCATAGTCCACCATACTCGCTCCGGCTTAAGGAGAAGCCCTGCGAGATCTCCCCTCTACTTCCGGTACCACTGTCAGGTCTTTGCGGAATCACGAGGAGAGTGCTACAACCTCCGCCGCCTGGAACAAGGGAGAGGAAGGTCTTCATCGAAAATCGAACGTGTGACCGATTGAGCAAGCGCGCCGGAAGGATCGTCTACACAACCTTGAGATCGGCAAGAGTACGACTACATCACCCACGAGAATCTGCTCTCGTTAACCGCTTTGAAATTTTCGAGGGTGAGTTCCTCTATCGACTCGTTGCTACAATCTAGTAGATAGATCTTGGCTTGTTTGTTTGCATGCGGTAGAAATTTTTTGTTTTCCATGCTACGAACCCCTACATATACTTGGAATGGTGTAACACACCATGCATAGGAATTTATAATGGACACTTTGGAATAACTTGGTTTCTTGGGAGTTTGGATGCATGAGTAGAGCTTAATCAGCAAAAGTGAAGGATAGCAAAAGACTGGGAGCGACCAACTAAGAGAGCAATAATGGCCATAATCATGCAGAGAAACAAAACATTACTAGTCAAAGCATAAAGTGGTACCATAAGTCAAAAACTAAATGATCATAGAGGCTAATGGTGACTTGTCATAGTCATAACATGGTGTGAGCATGTGCCAAGTCAACCCAAACAAAGCATCAAAGGAGAATACCACAATACTATGCTTTTGTATGCTAAAACAACACATGATTCTTTGAAGGCACACTAAGCACTCTCAATGATTTGGAGCAAGTCATGATTCAGCAATAATCACTAAGCATAAGGTCAAAACATCATCTGGCATGACAAGATAAAGTCTAAGCCAGAGTTAAAGCAAGCTCACTTTTGTACCACTATAAGCATGAAAATTTCTAATATTGGCTGACTCCAACTTATTTGAAAACATCACAACGAAAGAGGGGGGTCCAACTACTTTATTCAAGCAAACTAAGAAAAAAACCAAAAACGAAAACTAAGACCCTCCAAGAACAACACAACAGTGCATGAAACAATAAAAACGAAGTGTCTAGAAAGACCTAAGATTTTTATTGATGAAGAAGGGGATGCCTTGGGCATCCCCAGGCTTTGACACTTGTACCTCTTGAATATTTCTTGGGGTGACACGGGGTGGCATCCCCAAGCTTGAGATTTTATCCATTATTCATCTCATTACATCATTCTTCCTTTACACCTGAATTTTTTTCCTTCATACATCATTCTTCCTTTACACCTAAAAAATCTCAATTTCCGAAAATAACCCAAAAAGGAATCAATAAGAAGTAAATGCAAATAATGGCAGAAATCTGTCAAAACAGACCAGCAGGTAGAAACCGATTTTTTCGAAAATCTTCTGTTGCTCAAATCAAAAAGTTCTAAAGAAAAACAATTTATCTAGAATCCAGGGGGATTTACTCAGAAAATTACAGCTCAGTCGGAATTACAGAGATTTTACAAGAATTTTTACAGTGGAGAACAAAAATCTGTTTCGGGACAGTAACTTCCCCAAATCTTACTTCCCTCTCATTAGAGGTTATTCTTGGCAGAAAAAGCAAATAAAACTGATAAGAAGAGTTCATTACAGAAGTAATAACTTCCAAGACTCAAGAAAACTTTTGGGTTATATCCCAATAAGTACTTTTATTTAATGTCTTTAAGTTAGGCTCAAAAAGCAAGAATCAAGTATTTTCAAATGAAGAAGCATTAATATCAAACCTTGCTTTCAAAGGAGGAGCAAAAAGCAACTTCTCTCTCTTTCTAGGTAAGTTTTCAATACCTTTCTCGAGTGGAAATTGATATTTAATGGTGCCTTCTTTCATATCAATGATGGCACCAACAGTTCTAAGAAAAGGTCTTCCCAAAGTAATAGGACAAGAAGCATTGTATTGAACATCCAAAACATAGAAATCAACAGGGACATAAGCATTGTTAACCATAATAAAAAACATCATTAACACTTCCCATAAGTTTCTTTTTAGCATTATCATCAAGTGGTACATCAAAATAACAATCTTCCAAAGGTGGCAAATCAAGCATTTCATAAATCTTTCTAGGAATAAGAGAGACACTAGAACCAAAGTCACATGAAGCTTTGAGATCAAAGTCATTCACTTGCATATTAATGATGGGTTCCCAACTATCTTCTACTTTCCTAGGAATAGAGGCTTTGTGTTTCATCTTTTCTTCCTCAATTTTAATAAGAGCATCTGTAATGTGTTTTGTGAAAGCCACATTCATATCACTAGCATTAGGACTTTTAGCAAGATTTTGTAGGAACATAATCACTTCAGTAATATTGCAACCATCAAGATCAAAATCAAACTTAACATCACAGGTAGTAGGTTTAGGTATTGTGGTAGAAGGAATAGGGACTTCATGTGGTTTGGTAACATCCATATTGGTGGTGGTAATAGTACAAACACTATTGTTCCTAGCAATTTCAGCTTCTCTTTCCCACTTAGCATGTAGTTGAGCTAATAGTCTAACATTGTCATCAATAGTAACTTGTATGACATTGGTAGCAGCAAAGGTACTTTCCAAGGTTTTAGGTTTAGCGGTGTCACATCCCAAGATTTTCCAAATCTTGTAATGTGAAAAATAAAATAAACAAAATAAGTTATTGTTGAAAATCAGGGTGAAAAGAAACTTTTTGTTTCTAAAAGGGAAACTTAAAATCCCATCTTGAACAAACTTTGGAAAAAGTTTGAATCCAACAAAAATCCAAATCAAGTGAATTGCATTCCTTAGTGAATGTATCTGGAAATTAAACACTTGGAAAATAAATCCAAACCCTAAACCCTAATGGAATAAAAATTATTTCCAAAGTTATCTCCAAGCCTATGGATTTGATCCATATAAAAATTTGTCAACAAACATTTCAAAATGATCAAGAAAGACAAATAGAACTATCATAAAGCCATAGAAATTGGTTTCACTTAATTTGGAGCCATAGATAAAATCTTATGAATTTCAATAAGATAAGGAAACAATAATTTCCAAAGCTAATAAAGCACTTATCTAGAATCCATAACAAATGGTGAACAAATAATCCTAATATATTTAAAGTGATAATTAAATATCAAATAAGATTTTACAAATTGGAATCACCAAGTTTTGATCTTTAAATAAAAAGATATGGATTTTATAAGATGAAGAAAGAAATATTAAATAAGGAATATTTAAAGACCAAATTAAATCTTGGCCAAGACCATAAGCAAATGGAATGAATATAATCCAAATCCAAATAAAATAAAAGGATAAATAATTTCCAAAATAAAATAAAATGGCAATAACCAATCTATCCCTATTTTTTTAATAAAGACAAATCACTAATGGGAATAATTATAAATTCATGAGAAAATAGTATTTTGGAATTTACCTAAGTGAAATAAAAGTTGTTTAATCAACTTAAATAAAATAAAACTTCCAAATAAAATTTGGGGAATTAAAACCATATTAAATTCCATTGGAATTAAAACAAATACCCAATTTCAAATGATTTGAGAATCACATTAAATACTTCCAAATAATTCAAAATGAATTATTTTGACACCCTTTACAGAAAGGTTTTGGAAGGAATTTAGAATTTAAATGGAAATGAAAAAAAAAATATCATTTGATTAAATACAAGGACCTACTTTAAGTAATTAAAAAGGCACTAAAGGAATAAAAATTTTATTCCAAATTTGACTTCAGATTACAATAATAATCAATATTTAACCCTACTCAAATCTTGGTTGAAGTTTTAATTCAAATGAATGTTAGAATTGCTTATTCAAAATCAAAACAGAAAAATCAAATGAGAAAAAGAAAAACAAACAGAACAAAAAAAATGTTAAAGGACCCAGCCCAGCCTAACTAGCACATTAAGCCCAACAGCAGCCCACCTGCTCGCCCCCGCAGCGAAACGTTACACACTCAGAAACTCACCCGCAGAGGCACTGACAGATGAACCCCATCCCATCTCTTCCTCTCTCACTGATAGACGAACGCCACGCCCACGTCAGCATCTTCTCCCCCGCGACGACCCCTTCTTCCCCCAAACCTCGCCGTTCCTGCCGTTTAATTCCTCACTTGAATTCGTCTTAATGATGCAGAGAATACACCCCGCGATTACTCCCGTTAACTCTCCACGCTCCCCTCTACCTTTTCCCCCAGACACCATCTCCTCTCCTCCCCCAGGCCACCTTGAATTCGTCTCGAAACTCTCTGACTCCGGCAAGCTGTTTTCTCCGATTCCGGCAGCCCCTCGCCTCCCCTCGTTTCCTCGACCACTCGAGCATGCTCACAGGAACCAGACGCACATCCCAGCAGCCCCAGTTCACCTGCGCACGCTCTGGACACTCTCCTTCGTCTTGAACAGAACACCACCGTCGACTACCACCACTCCGGCGAAGTCTCTGGTAAGAATCTGACTGCGCCGCCCCTTCTCTGTGAAGCTCCCGCACTCCCTAATCTTCCATGCATCTAACGCCACTATTATCTTGCCTTCTCGTGCGCTGTAGCCTTGCCCCCGTCGACGTCTGACCGTACCCGACGCCAGCGAGATCTCCGGCGAGGAATTCCGATCAACCCCGTGCGCCCCTTGCACTCTCGCGAGCACCTTGAGCATCACCGCGACTCTGCGATTCTGGTGAGCACCCCCTTCTTCTACCTCGCTTCCTAGGCTCGCCAAACCACCGCCACCAGACACGCCGCCACCAGCGCCGCCCGTCTCTGGCTAGTGTGCTTAGCGTCGTCCGATCTTGATCGCATGGCCACAATAGATACTTAACTGAAGCAGTATAGAGCCACCTTTTCCGGTCGATCTAACTGGATCCAACGCACCAGAGAGCGTGATCCGAGTGAAGAGGTATCAGCGAATCTGAACCAGCCACGTGTCTCTGCTCGTTTGAATTAAAAACAGATTTGATCTATTAGATGCTAAATTTTGTAAAATCTATAACTTTTAATCTACACGTCCAAATTTTGCAAACTTTATATCAATGGATTCAGAAAAACAAGACCTAGCTAACCATGCCCATTGTTTAGTAAAATGCTTCTGTTAAATTGTTGATTTTTACAGAAACTTGTGTATGCATGTTTAGAATATAAAAATTGTTCTAAAATGATTGTAGAAATGAATCTTTTGCAAATGGTGTGTTTTGAACCTACTGACCATAGAAAACAAATTGTGGTTTCAAAAATGTATTTGGTGAAGCAAAAGAATAAATCTTTGATTTAAACAAGTTCTAGTCAAATAAAAGGATGGTTTAATTATTAAAAATGGTTTTGGAAGAAAACCTTTGAGAAATGTTTTGGAAATAAACTATCTGACCCTAAAACACAAGGTTATATGGTTTGAAAACATATTTTGTGAAACCTATAGAATTTTGCCTTATTAAAAGCATTTCTACACCACATAAAATAATGACTTGATCTAAAAATGGTTTATGAAGTAAAATCTTATATACAAATGATTTTGCCACTTTATAAAATGACCATTAGGTGTTTTCAAATGTTTATGAACCATTAGAAACCACTTTTACAAATAAAACAATCTTTAGAATGCTTGCATGCATTGTCTTGTCACAATTATTTTATGTGATGAATTGCTTGAATGGTAGATTGAAATATTGTTTGCTTGATTGAATTGTAGTGATTTGAAGTGAGTGAGCATTGCAAAGAACAAGGAAGTGAACTTATACTCTCTACCAAAAAGGCAAGTGATGCTTCATAATTTTGTCCCATTATTTTCACTATGCATTAGTGAGATTTCTAAGTAAGACTTGCATGGAATATTTGCTAAGTATAAACCATGCTATGGGAAATCCTAGTAGATAAAACCTTAGTACAATTTCCTAAGTTAAGAATTCCTACTACAATCATGCTTAGCTTAGCTAGTAGAAAACAAGGGTGGAATATATATTCATGCTATATGGAAAAATTTCTAAGTCTGAGGACTTGTGTTTTGTTTAATAAAACAACTAAGTGAATGAATCACCTGGGTGGAATGAAAGGAATGGTTTGTGTTGAGTGGTCATGCAAGTCTAGTATGCTGGGGAAAACTTGGGCATCACCAAGTCCAGTATGCTGGGGAAAACTTGGTGTCTCACTTGTGGATGGCCACCTAGGAACAAAGACATTTGAGATTTCAAATGTCGAGAAGCTTCAAGTGCAGCCACTTGGCATTATGGGCTCTGCCTGGATCATATAGGTTGCAATAACTTAGCCAAATGGACAGTTGGTGGTAGGGGATTGATAGGTTGGAGCGCGTCCATTCTGGTCTAAGGGAAGGCTTCTGAAAGATCTTGTCTTGGGGAAACGAAGTCTTGTGGGGAAAGTGCACCACCTCTGCAGAGTGAAAAATCTAAGTACTTAGCCATGTCCCTGGCAAAGGACAATTTGAGCATCAAGACATGGAAGCTATCAAGACTCTCATCATCCCAATTTCTAAGTTAAAAACTTGTGGTTGAACAAGGGTTTAAGGTTCACCAATTTCTATTGGTGGTTCCTAGGGTGATTTTGTCAAGCAAAAACTTAGTATTTTTCAAATGATAAGGGAAAACTATTTTGAGCAAAGCAAGCCTAAGCTCCACTTAGCCAAATGCATATAGATGATAGACTCCACTAATCTACCATAGTATCACTTGCCAATACATTTCAAATGTATTGACCCTTGTGGCTATAACTTGTTATGTTGCAGGTTTGTTTGATGTTAGTAAAGTTTGTTGATTAGGATTACAAGTCTACAACCAACATGTCTGCCTGTGGCACTTTGAAGATGAAGGACTCCATGCTATTGTTATATTCTGCTGCATTGTAATGAGATAGCCAAATGAGCTATGTAAGATGTAATAATTTAGTTTATTCCTGGTTATAAAGTTGTATTATGACCTTTGTTTCTTGATATTACATCTTAATTGTGGATGCTGGCTATGGATCCAGGGACTAGCATTGTAGACACAGGGATCTCTACCTTATTAAAGGTTGGGAACCTTACAGATGGTATCAGAGCATTGTGTTTCCTGTAGGATTTGTAAACCTAGGATTGGACAAAACCCCTTAGAAAAATAGGAGTTGTATTTGTTCCAAAACTTATTTACAAACAATCTTGTAAACTCTTTCCTCAAACCATTTTGGTTTTGATTCTACATCTCTTCTATTTCAAACTTAATGGACAAAGCCTCAACCATGACCAAAGACTTCATCATGTGCAAAGGACTTCATCAACTCTAATGACTTCAACATCTTCAACTCTAATGACTTCAACATCTTCAACTCTAATGACTTCAACATCTTCAACATTTTCAACAAGGAATTCAACCTTAGATATTACTAAACCACAAGTGTGACAAGTAATGTTGCTCAAGACTTGAAGACTAAGGAAATACAACTTAGAAGGAACCATGATCACCTTTGAAGTTTTGAGACCAAGATGCAAGAAATTCTCTAAGGAAACAAAGATCTTGTTCAAGAAAAATCAACCAAGAAGGATGGAAAGATTTCAAGTGAACCATATAGATGGACCACCATATTTAGTTTAAGTCAAACTCACCAACTTATGTGGTGTCACAAAAATATTTTTGGTTGCCTAAGAGTATGCTTGAAACTTGTTGTTTGAGTGAAAAGTTTGTTTGTGATTGCTTGCACATTGCTTGTGTGAATTGTGATGTGTGTGATTAGAATTATTTCCTTAGAAATATTTTGCCTATTCTAATCCCAATCCAACCCAAACAGATGACTTCTGCAAAGATATCAACATGAGAGACCAACTGCTTGCAACACAAACCAAGTTGAACCAAGTGACAGCTCAATTTATAGCCAACAACAATGATTTAGACCCAACCATGCAAAAAGTTTTGGAAACTCAATCCCAATTGTTGCAAGGGATGGCCACTCAAATGATCAACATGGGAGACAACTCTTCCAAAGGAGTTTGTGACAACAAGGATGACAAAGATGTTATTCTAGAAGGAACCCAAGCTTGCAATATTTGTGGAGACAAGGATCACACTTCCAAGGAGCATGAAGATCAATGCCCCAACTGTGAAGAGAAACATCCAGCTAACCAATGCCCCACATCCCAAGCTACTTGTTACTTATGTGAAGGAAATAATCATGTCCCTATCCATGTAACATCCCTAAAATCATGATTTCAAAGATTGCATATAATTCATGCATGCATATAGAATTGAGATCATTTTCAAAACTCATTTCAGAAAAACAAAGCACATAGTGCTATCATTTCATGTGAGCAAACTTAAATCACATGGCCATCCCCATTTGAATGTTGAATGTTTATGAACCTAGATTGTTTGCCTTCTTTGTTGAAAGGTTTGAGTGTGGAAATTTGAACCAAGTTTTACAAAATGGAAATGGTTCAAAAACCATTTTTTCAAACTTTTGCAAATCAAGTACCAAGTCCCTGATATTTTGTTCTCCAAGAGTGACCAAGCTTTTGCAAAGCAACCACATGGTTTTATGCCTATATTTGAAACTTTTGCACACTACAAAAAACCCCAGAAAGATTTGAATTCAAAAAGAGTTTGAATTCATATCAAAACCATTCCTGAAAATAAAAATAGAAAAAGAAAAGGACAAAAGAAAAGAAAAGGGCCAGGCGCCACTATTCTAGCCCAGCAACAGAACTGGCCCAACTAGCCCACCCGGGACACCTCTCTCTCTCTCTCGCACGCGCAAGCGCAAGCGCAGACAAGCAGTCGCTGACAACCAGACCCCACCTCCTCTCTGCGCATTTCGCTGATGAGCGGGCCCTCTCCAGGTCACCCTCGTCTTCCCCAAAACGCGCCCGCAGACCACGTCGCCGCTGCTGTCAATACCGTTAATGGCGCGGCGTAATTAGCCTTGATGCCGCAAGCGTTTCCTGTCGCGCTTGGGCCTATTTAATCTCCTCTGCACCACGATCATTTCCCCCCACTCTCCTCGCTCACTCCGCCACCAGGCTGCGCGCATTTGTCTTGACACCGCAGATCTTGGACTGGCGACTAATTCCGGTAAGCCTCGACCGCCCCCCCTCTCTCTCGTTCAAACCACTGCAACCAGCTTGATCTCGCGCACCCCTGATACCCATCGTGTGCATTCTTGTGACCCAGGCCGTCATCCCCGTTCGTGCCTGCAACCACCTGCGCCGCCGCTAGACTCCGGCGACCAATCGAGGTAAAACCTGAGCGCCCCTTGCCCCCTCTTTCATACGAGAGTGTTCGCCTGCGTATTGTGCATCTCCTGATCCCTCTGGTTCGTGCTAGGGCGACGCCAAACCTCGGCAACAACCTCGACTGCAAGCGACAGACGCCGCCCGCAACTCCGACGAGCCCTAGTGACCGTGCCCGTGCGCCCCTTCCAGAGCCAACGCCACCTTGAGCATCAGCAGCCTCCTGCGGATCTGGTAAGCCACTTCCCCCACGCCCGCACGACCTAGAACGCCAGCGCCGCCGCTGTCAGACGCGCCGCCGCCAGTCGCCGCCGCTAGCGCCGCTCGTATTTGGTCAAAGCGATTAGGAGCGTTAGATGCAGATCCTGCGGCTGAGATTAGAACTTAAGCGAAGAGGTAAGCGCGCATCTGAGCCGCCAGATCTAACTTAGATCCTACGGCCCGCAGAGCTCGATCCGTCCGAACCGGTACGCGCCAGTAGGGTTAAGACACGTGGCTAGGGTTAGATTCAAAAACAGATTTGAAATCAGATTTTGATCCAAAATTGAAATAGCTATAACTTTTGATTCCCACGTTAGATTTTTGCAAATTTTATACCGTTGGAATCAGGGAGACAAGCCCTTTCTGTTTATGCAATGTGTTTAGTAAAAAGTTTCTGTTAAAATGACTTTTTATGCAGAAACTTGTTTAGGACTATTTTGGGTATAGAATTTGTTTAGTAATTTGTTTTAGTGCTAAATAAGTTTGGTTGAGCAAGTTTCAAACTTAGTATTGGTTCAGTACTGTACACTTGCTTGGTGGAATTTTAAAAATCATCACTTAGCATTCTTGCATGCATGCATACATACTTTTGTTTGTATATGAATTGTATGTGATTGTGGTTATAATCTTTGTGTAGATTTTGGTGCTAGTGATTGTGATTGTGAAGAGTGTTACTCTCCCCATTACCAAGGCAAGTGGTACTTCATGAATATTTCCATCCCTATATTTTGTACAAGCATTAGAAATATTTTGCTAAGTCTTGCATGTTGTTATTTTTGCCAAGTGCTATGTTGGGAAATCCTAAGTAGTTGTAGAATTGTAGAATTACTAGGCAATTTCCTAAGTTAAGTTATGTAACACCCTCAGAATCGACCCTATGCAAGTTTTAGCGATTCCCGCCAAACCCGCATAGAAACGATTCAAAGGTGCCCACCAGGCACTTACGTGCGGGTGGAAAACGAAGTAATAACATTACACAACAGTCCTCGATGGGACCCACAGAACAGATATATATATACAGCAGCGACTCAATGAGTCAAGAATACAGATATACGGTACAAAGATCCAAATCACCTCGAAAAGATGGAGCGTCCGACTACGGACAAGATGCAAATGGGGCTAAGAGCCCTGAAGAATAACCAATGGCGTCCATAACCCTGCCCAGGCCAAGCCGGAAGGGTAACCCTGCTAACGGCGTCGATCTCAAAACCTGCTTAAACAAAGGGGTGCCGACAAAGGCAAAGGAAAAGAGGAGCGTCAGTACTGAGGCCAGTACATGGCGAGGCTAGAATTCGGCGGTCCTCGCCTACATAGGTATGGTGGACTGAAGCGGCAGCATGCACTAATCACCCTATAGAGACTCTATACAACTGGCGGTTATCAGAGAGGGGTAAGAAAGACCTATCCGGAACCAGCCTGATACTAACAACAAACAATCCCATCCTGGTATTCCCCTCGAGACCAAATGAGAAAGTCAACTGAGGAACTCACACAGTTGGCAGTTTTATTTATTCAGTTATCGTTGCAGCAATTACTAGTCAGGTTCAGATAATCATCCTGATAAAATAAGCAGTGGGCACTTTTAGTTAACCATTCCGTTGTAGTTGCAACACTTACTAGTCAGATACCATTAGCATGAGATAACCCCAAAACCCAGCAGTTGTTGGTACTTCTATTTAGCCATTCCATTGTAGTTGCAATACTTACTAGTCAGGTACAATGGTCGCAAGCGACACTCCAAACAAGCAATTGTGGGCAGGATTATTTAGTCATTCCATTATAGTGAAGCTGATTACTAGTCATTATAAAGGCAAATTTATAGCACTACTTTAGTTATGCTTGTCTATGATCGAGATACTATGCTCCAAGTCGTCCATAACCGCGGACACGGCTTTCAGAAAGTTTTAACCCGGCCGGGGTGCACAAATAGCAACACACACTCGATCAACCTCGGAAAAACCAAATCAAAACCCAATGAGGCCTTCACGACAAAGCAATCACAGGATTTAGAAATATTTTAGGGGGCCACCCCATTGAGTAGACCCGCAACGGAGCTAGCTGACTCTGAGACGGACTCAAGGTTTGCGTCAATGGCTGTAAACGACTGGGAACTCGAAAACTCGGGCTTGTCGATACCGCGAAAACACTCCGCTTTCCTAAACAGTACAGTGTGCTATCCATCGCACAATTTAAATACAGTAGTAGCATGGCATAAGTACAGGATAGTAAATAAAACCTCAAACTAGTTTGTGCCCCAAGAAATAAGAATGAATCATGCTCTGGCTCAGGGGGGTCCCATAATCCTCCCGGATGTGGATAGCGCGATAAATCAAGGAACAGGTATCAAGTACTCGGGGTCCTACGGGACACAAGTGGGCGGTCGGAAACCAAATATTATCTATCACCCACCGATGCCTCTGCTTACTTACTTCAATTTTAGTTGTTAAACAGGAATTAAAGTGAACGATAAGTAAAACCATGATCATCTCCAACATCAACATGCGGCAATACACCAACAACTGTGGCACTTGACGACACGCAACATCACTTGAGCAAGCGACTACGACGCGCAAGTCCAACTATCTACCAAACAACAGGTAATAGGAGGTGTCCAGGCAATATAAGGCTGCAAGGGATACCACGGGTACGAAAACTAGAGCATCGCATCACAGATAGCAGTAGATCAACAGGAGGGAATAAATACTATAAAAGTAAGATAGGTAGAAAGGGGGAGATGCTCGCCTGAAAACATTGTCGAAGGTTCAACCGAAGATCGGGTCGACACTCGCATCAACTCAACGGCCTTATCCGCGAGGAACCAAAACACTAGAATAAACACCGAATGCAATATTTAATACTGCGACAAAAGATCGGGCATGATGCATATATGATGCATGGCAATGGCAAAGGTGCAATGCGATTAGGTCATATTAAGCGGAACCGGGGTCCCGACAATTAATTAAACGGTTCGAGTTATTTATTTACCCCGCAAATTAAATGTTGTTTAACAAGGCAGAATATATCACCGGTTCGCTACACAAATTTAAATGAGGCCAATATGAGACTAGATTTGCCCGCATATGGGCCCCATATTTAATTATTAGGTGAATCGGCATGAGGCCCCCAACCACACAAAATGCATGCGAGATGAACAATTTAATATGCAACAAGTTTTTATTTCATTTATAAAATAGGGCTCGAGAAAAGGGGTCACACATTAGGGTTCGGGCGATCTTGGGGTTCCGGGGGTTCGGGGTCCGGTCTCAGGGTTCAGGGTTCGACGGAAACGTTCTCGGACTCCGGGATCGTTCTCAGATAACAGGGTAGATCTTGGCGTTCCGCGAGGAAGGGCTTGGTGGTTCTGACTTCACTTGTCGGTGCCGGACTCGGTTGCGGTAGATCTTGGCCATGCCGAAGATCTTGCCGGAGGTTCGTCGAGGGTCACCGGTTCGGTACGGTCTTCATGTGGTAGATCTTGGCGTGTTGGCGTCACCGGATCCATGTCGGCGCACTCGGGTCTTGGCGTCCTCAGGGCAATGGCCTTCGAATCGGGGGAGGCGATCTTGGGGTACCGCGTCTTTGGGTCGGGGCGTCTAGGGTCCTCGGTGTTCCATGATGGCGATCTTGACGTTCTGGCCTCGATGTCGATGGCGGACTTGACACGACCTTGCACTCAGACAACCACCTCGGCAAAAAGGATGGCGACTTCACAACGACTTTGAGTCGTCGACTTCCCTCGGAAGATGTTGGCGATGGCGATCTTGGTGGCCGGGGTAAGCAGACCGACAGGGGAGGCTGGGTGCTCATCAAGGTAGGAGGCAACAAGGTGCTGCACGGCTCGCGCACGGCGGCAAGGCTAGCTACGGGAGGAGAAGGCTGGGGTCACGGTGGCGGGCGGCGGCTGAGGCCTGCAGCGGCAGCCTGGACCGGCGGGTCGTGGCGCGGGCGGCGGAGACGGAGCTCATGCGGCAATGGCGGTGAGGACGGGAGGGCGAGGACGGGGCGGGCGTCAGGCCGGCTGAGCCACGGCAGCGGGAGAGGGCGATAGGAGGCGGCGGGTTCGGAGCGAGGCGAGAGGAGCGAGCTCGGCCGGAGGAGCTCGCTGAGGCGGTGCGAGGTAGGAGGTTCTGAGCTCGTCACGGGCGAAGCTCGACAGAGGCCGGCAGCGAGGCGAGCAGAGGGGAGGCGTGCCGGGCGTGGCCAGGAGCAGGTCGACGCGAGCTTGGGGCGGGGCGGTGGGCAGTGATGGGCCTTGAGCGAGCAGGACGCCTTGTGAGGTCGAGGAGGAGGTGCTGGGCCTTGTGCGAGAGGAGGAGGGATGGTCTTTGGCCAGTGTGGCGAGACCACGGCATGACCCGTCAAGGGCCAAGGGTGTGGCGGCAGAGAGGAGGAGCGGTGGAAGACGTGGGTGAGGGAGAGGAGGCGCGTGGGGGAGGATAGAGATGTGGGGCGCGTGGTGGGGTCAAGTGGGTGGGGCTGGGGGTTTGCGGGGCCAGGGTGGGGTCGAGGGCGTGGGGCCCGGTGGTAGGGGTGGGGAGAGAGGCGGGTGCGGTCAGGGGGAAGGTGGAAGAGGGAGTGGGGGCTGGGGGAGAGAGTGGCTTTGACCAGGGGTGGGGCCCGAGGGTCGGTGAGGGAGAGAAAGAGGGGTAGGTGGGGTGGGTGAGAGAGAGAGGGGATGGGGATTGATGAGGTGGCAGGTGGGTAGGAATTGGGTGAGAGGGTGAGGTGGCGGGCTGTGAGAGGTGGGTAGGATATATCTGGGTGTAAATAGGATTTAGATTGTAGGCTTTGCAAAATATGTGTTTGTTTGGTTTTGTTTATTTTAAAACAAGGCCACTTTGCAAATAGTTTTTAGGGCAATAAATTATCCGATACGATCGGGGTTTTGCCTTTGAAATAAAGAGGGGTATTTGTACAAAGCAAAACTAGGTTTTTCGAAATAGTTCAGACAAACAATGCAAGATGATGGCGATGCAATGCACAAAAACAACGCGATTTTCTAGTAGTGGTTTTGCGGGATGCCACAATTCGACACCACTAACAGTGGATCTCGCCCTCGAGATCCGCCTCATGGTACCGGAAAGAAGGTCGGCGAACTCCGTCTTCTCGCTTCGTGTAGATCTTCGCGACACCATTAACAATGAGGTCGTTGTCCGTGATCATCGAGAGAACACTCCGGAACAAAAGGTCGAAGATAGAGGTATCAACAAATAAAGCCACCTCTAACTTCGATGGAAAGAGGGAACCGATGCATTCTCATCCACTTCAATGTACACAAGCGAATAGAGTGAGTAGTCGGCATGGGGGCCAATCCATCACGCACCCAAACTATTACTCTGCACAATCAGTAGAAAAGCGTGCATCCATTCTCGGAGTCAGACTGAAGATCTCGACAAGTGAGGTTCAGGAACAAAGGACTGATGCAGACTCTGCATCGGATCTGGCGTAGATGATGTCGTCGCGTCGGAAAACACCGGAAGACACGAGAAGGAACAAAGGATGGTACCACCGTAGACGGATTCCCCAGGCAGCTTGAACACCGGATGGTAGAACACCGTTACCAAAGGAGGAAGCGAAACCCTAAAGATACGACGGAAAACCTAACCACGAGAAGTCCTGGACTCGAAGAAAGAGAAGAGAGCGGATTCAAAACACGTAGAGGTAAGAGGAGAATAACAGAGGGGTAAGGAGTAAAATCAGACCTAATCAGAACTATCCAACCGATTTTGCAAAATAGTTTTGACACTCTACTTCGGCCGTTAGCTAGGTTATCCTACAGGCTGGACTTGTGGGGTATCGCAACTGCTGAGCTCTGATACCACTCTGTAACAC
The DNA here is from genome assembly GCA_030063025.1 of Avena longiglumis. NCBI lineage: Eukaryota > Viridiplantae > Streptophyta > Magnoliopsida > Poales > Poaceae > Avena > Avena longiglumis. The sequence continues at coordinate 76,867,967 of CP125978.1, forward strand.
CCTCAGAATCGACCCTATACAAGTTTTAGAGATTCCCGCCAAACCCGCATAGAAACGATTCAAAGGTGCCCACCAGGCACTTACGTGCGGGTGGAAAACGAAGTAATAACATTACACAACAGTCCTCGATGGGACCCACAGAACAGATATATATACAGCAGCGACTCAATGAGTCAAGAATACAGATATACGGTACAAAGATCCAAATCACCTCGAAAGATGGAGCGTCCGACTACGGACAAGATGCAAATGGGGCTAAGAGCCCTGAAGAATAACCAATGGCGTCCATAACCCTGCCCAGGCCAAGCCGGAAGGGTAACCCTGCTAACGGCGTCGATCTCAAAACCTGCTTAAACAAAGGGGTGCCGACAAAGGAAAAGGAAAAGAGGAGCGTCAGTACTGAGGCCAATACACGGCGAGGCTAGAATTCGGCAGTCCTCGCCTACATAGGTATGGTGGACTGAAGCGGCAGCAGCAGCATGCACTAATCACCCTATAGAGACTCTATACAACTGGCGGTTATCAGAGAGGGGTAAGAAAGACCTATCCGGAACCAGCCTGATACTAACACCAAACAATCCCATCCTGGTATTCCCCTCGAGACCAAACGAGATAGTCAACTGAGGAACTCACACAGTTGGCAGTTTTATTTATTCAGTTATCGTTGTTCGGGGTCCGGTCTCAGGGTTCAGGGTTCGACGAAAACGTTCTCGGACTCCGGGATCGTTCTCAGATAACGGGGTAGATCTTGGCGTTCCGCGAGGAAGGGCTTGGTGGTTCTGACTTCACTTGTCGGTGCCGGACTCGGTTGCGGTAGATCTTGGCCATGTCGAAGATCTTGCCGGAGGTTCGTCGAGGGTCACCGGTTCGGTACGGTCTTCATGTGGTAGATCTTGGCGTGTTGGCGTCACCAGATCCATGTCGGCGCACTCGGGTCTTGGCGTCCTCGGGGAAATGGACTTCGAATCAGGGGAAGCGATCTTGGGGTACCGCGTCTTCGGGTCGGGGCGTCTAGGGTCCTCGGTGTTCCATGATGGCGATCTTGACGTTCAGGCCTCGATGTCGATGGCGGACTTGGCACGACCTTGCACTCAGACAACCACCTCGGCAAAAAGGATGGCGACTTCACAACGACTTTGAGTCGTCGACTTCCCTCGGAAGATGTTGGCGATGGCGATCTTGGTGGCCGGGGTAAGCAGACCGACAGGGGAGGCTGGGTGCTCATCAAGGTAAGAGGCAGCAAGGTGCTGCACGGCTCGCGCACGGCGGCGAGGCTAGCGGTGGGAGGAGAAGGCCGGGGTCACGGTGGCGGAGGCGGGCGGCGACGCTCTGAGGCGGACCGGCGACGGCGCGGGACCGGCGGGGTCGTGGGCGCGGGGCGGCGGAGACGCAGAGCTCTGCGGCGATGGAGGTGAGGCAGGGAGGCGAGGCCAGGCTGGGCGTCTGGCGGCTACAGCCACGACAGGCGGGCGATGGGGCCGAGGCGGCGGGTTAGGCCGAGACGGAGAGGAGCCGAGGCGGAGAGGAGCCGAGGCGGGGCGAGCTCGGGCCGGAGGAGCTCGCCTGCGAGGCGGTGCGAGGTAGGGAGGTTGCGAGCTCGTCGCCGGAGCGAGCTCGACGTGGGCGTCGGCGCGGGCGGCGAGGCAGGGCGGCGGGGCGGAGGCGGAGGTCGGCCGAGCTTGGGGGCCGGGGTGGCGGTGAGGCGGCGGTGGAGCGCCTTGGCGTGGCAGGCGAGCAGGCGACGCCATGTGGGGGTCGAGGTAGGAGGTGCGGGGCCGCATGGCGAGAGGAGGAGGAGCCATGGTCTTTGGCGAGTCATGGCTGGAGAGGCGCGTGGAGGAGAGTGGGAGGAGCGGTGGAAGACGCGGGTGAGGGAGAGGAGGCGCGTGGGGGAGGAGAGAGATGTGGGGCGCGTGGTGGGGTCAAGTGGGTGGGGCCGGGGGTTTGTGGGGCCAGGGTGGGGTCGAGGGCGTGGGGCCCGGTGGCAGGGGTGGGGAGAGAGTCGGGTGCCGTCAGGGGGAAGGTGGAAGAGGGAGTGGGGGCTGGGGGAGAGAGTGGTTTTGACCAGGGGTGGGGCCCGAGGGTCGGTGAGGTTGAGAAAGAGGGGTAGGTGGGACTGGGGTGAGAAAAGAGAGAGAGAGAGGGGATGGGGATTGATGAGGTGGCAGGTGGGTAGGAATTGGGTGAGAGGGTGAGGTGGCGGGCTGTGAGAGGTGGGTAGGATAGATCTGGGTGTAAATAGGATTTAGATTGAAGGCTTGGCAAAATATGTGTTTGTTTGGTTTTGTTTATTTTAAAACAAGGCCACTTTGCAAATAGTTTTTAGGGCCATAAATTATCCGATACGATCGGGGTTTTGCCTTTGAAATAAAGAGGGGTATTTGTACAAAGCAAAACTAGGTTTTTCGAAATAGTTCAGACAAACAATGCAAGATGATGGCGATGCAATGCACAAAAACAACGCGATTTTCTAGTAGTGGTTTTGCGGGATGCCACAAGTTACTATGCCATGCTTAGCCTAGCTAGTAGAAAACAAGGGTTAGTAAAGTATATACATGCTATGATGAAAATATCTCTAAGTCTTTGGACTTATGTTTTTCCTAATAAAACAACTAAGTCAATGAACCTCCTGGGTGGAATGGGACTTGAATGGTGGTTTTTGGTTGAGTGGTTACACAAGGCCCATGGACATGGTTTACCTTATGTATCACACTTGTGGAATGCCACCCAGGCACAAAGGGATTTTGGGGGCCAAGTGTTGAGAAGCTTATAGTGCAGCCACTTGGCAATATGGGCTCTGCCTTGATCATATAGGTTGCTTGAACTTAGCCATTTGGACAGTTGGTGGTAGTGGGAATGATAGGTTGGAGCGCGTCCATTTGGTCTAAGGGAAGGCTTCTGAAAGGTCCTGTCTTGGGAAACCAAGTCTGGTGGGGAAAGTGCACAACCTCTGCAGATGGAAAATCTAAGTAGTTAGCCAAGTCCATGGCAATGGACAACTTGAGCATCAAGACATGGAAGCTATCAAGAATCTCATCACTCCAATTTCTAAGTAAAACTTGTGGGTGAACAAGGGTGAAGGACCTCAATGTTTATTGATGGTTTCTTGGGAAAGTTTTTGACAAAGAAAAAACTTAGTAATTTCAACTAATAGGAAAAATCTATTTTCAAGCAAAGCAATCCAAGCTACACTTAGCCAAAATGCATATAGTAATATAGTCCACTTAAAATTTACTAAGGTATCACTTGCCAATACTATTCCAAAGTATTGACCCACTGTGGCTGTAACTTGTGATGTTGCAGGTTACTCCGATGATGATTAGGTGTCATGAGTCTACACTCAACATGCTTGCCTATGGCACATGAAGATGAAGACTTATGTTCATTTACGTATTCCAAAACTCTTGTATTAGGCCTGTGGCCTTGAGTTGTAAAAGACTATGTTTTATCTCTGGAATGGATGTAATAAATGACCTTTGTATCTGTGTACTTCATCTTAAACTGTGGATACTAGCAATGATCCAGGGACTAGCATTGCAATCACAGGGATCCTTTTCCTTTACAAAGGAGGGATCTTACAGATGGTATCAGAGCACTGTGTTGCCTGTAGGATTATGACCCTAGGATTTGAAAACCACTAAGGAAAAAATTCAACTACTTCTACACTTGTCTATTCTTCTTGTAAACTTTTCTAATCATCTCTTTCTCATCTCTATTTGTATATGAACTCCATCAACGAAGCCGAGAAGAAAGGACCACTCATGACCATGACCTTGGAGTGTGAGACTGAGTTTCCCAAAATTCTCAAGGACCTCATGGTAGCAATGGAAGTACATGGTGCATCTGTGTACAAAGGCTTTCCAGTGATGGATGAAGGGGTTGAGTACTGGTAGGTGCAACTTCACTTGTACAAAAGCAAGGAAGACAACCACAAAGAAAGAGGATTCTGCATGTACACCAACACTGTGGTGCATACCACATTCTTTGAGTCAGCAAGAGAAGCAGCTTGGAGGACTATCAAAGAACTTAGTGCTAGAGTCAAGTGCAGAATGCTCAACCTCCAAAAAGACTTAGAGAAAGAGAAGGAACATACCAAAGAGTTGGAAGCCACCAACCAAACCTTAAGAGGATATATTATAGACTTAGTGATGGAATCATGTGAGCAAGATAGGTTGATTCCCTCTAGGAACATTGTGTTAGCCAACAGATCCAGTGAGATAGGATTGTAAACGTACTTTGTTAGTTGGACCACCACCTATCACCTTATTTTCCAAAATGGTACCTTAAATAAGTTTGGACCTTGGTTGATGTAATGGATTCATGTATGCATGACTTGTGTGATTTTGTGTTCCAAGGATATGTATGTGATGTTTGTCCTTGTTTTATCTTAAATAGTGTTGTTCTAACTTTCTATCTTATAAATAGATGCCTATTACCATCAAGACCTTTGTTGAGGAGTTCAGGTTACCGCTTTGGTCCTCGTATCGTTGAGCTTACCACTTTGCTCAATCTCCTCTTCCCACCATCATGGTGCATCCACTCACCAAGTTCGAGAGGAAGGACCTGCAGGGCTTCAAGGTGAACCAACCGGACGCAGACAGAGCCTACTACGGAGGCCATCGTCTTCAAGCTTATGCACACGATGGCGGGAGAGAGGCATGGAGGTAGTTATGCATGACCTGATGGGGCGTGCGCTGGGTCGACACTCCCGAAAGGTTAGAGGCACCCATTTTCACGTCTTCGGAAGACGTGATGAGGATGGAGAGTCCATCGACTTCGAGGACGACTCGAGGGATGCAGCAGAGCCGATACGTCTGTATCTCCAGGACATAGAGTCTCTTATTAGGCACGTGGACACGGACAGGACCAATGTCATGCTCAGTAATGACGAGCTCCAGGTGCAGCTTCGCGAGAAGGACAAGCTTTTCGCGTAGCAGGACGAGATAGTCAAGGAAATGGAGGCGAAGTTCGAGACCTAGGACCGGAAGTTCAAGAGTCAGGAGAAACGTGTCCAGGATAGGAACAAGAAGATCCGGGACATGACTGAATAACTGAAGTCCAAGGAATTCGAGCTAGAGCAGCAGCAGATGGTGATTGAGAGGCTTCGTTCTCAGAAGAGGGATCTCAAGGCCAAGATTGAGTCCTTGACCACTACTATTGAGGAGAACAAGACCGCGATGGAGAACGCATGTCTTACCTTTGTCGAGGAGGAGATTGATGCTGATGAGTAGACTTGACTACTCGTTTATCTTTTATTATCGTACTTGTTATTTGTGAACTTGTTATTGGACCATCCGACATGTGGATGGCTTGCCACTTGTGTTTTTACTTGTGAACTTGTTATCTTGTTGTTGAACTTTTATCTTGTTGCATGCTTGTGTTTTCTTATGTGATGTAATGTGCATGAAAACATCTATGGGTATCTCATTCTTATCTCTATTTGAACAAACCACGGATGCCTCCCGTCACAAGAAACCCCAACCCCAACAACAACATCACTCCGTAAATGCAAATGATGAATGCTCAAACGCAGATCATGGAGATGATGACAACATTCATTCAGAACCAAAACAACAACAACAACAACCCCAATAACAAAAACAATAACAACAATAACAACAACAACCCTCCGGGTTTTGATATGCTCACCAGATTTCTGCGATTGAGGCCATCTAAGTTCTCGGGGACAACGGATCCCATGGTGGCCAATGATTGGCTACGTTCTGTAAACAAGGAATTAGTAACCGTGGGCTGCACGGATGCTGAAAAGGTTAGATTTGCGGCACATCTGCTGGAAGGGCCAGCCGCCACTTGGTGGGACAACTTCCAAATCACCACCCCTATAGATGAGGTGACTTGGGATATCTTTGAGGATGGCTTTCGCACTGCTCATTTCTCTTCAGGAATAATGAGCCTGAAAAAGAAAGAGTTCCACAATCTGAAACAGTGCCACCACAGCGTGGCTGAATACATTGAAGAGTTCAACAATCTAGCGCGTTATGCACCAGATGAGGTTGACACGGATGCCAAGAGAAAGGAAAATTTTCTGGAAGGCCTGAATGATGAGCTGAATTGCAGCTGGCTGTGGCATATGTTCCCACTTATCAGTCGCTCTGTGACAAGGCTGCAATATTGGAGAACAAAATGAAACAAGTCGAGAGTAGGAAGAGAAAGCACACCGACAAGCACAGCTCGGGATCGTCTCACAAACGATCTCACTATGATGACAGTGGAAGATCAGGATTCCATAAGCATGGGAAATTCAATAAGCACCACAACCACAACCGTCATGACAACAAGCATCACCGCAGTCATGACAATGACAAGTACAAGAACCACAAGAGTGGACATAAGAGCCACCACAGTGGTAATGGAAGTGGAAGTGGAAGTCGGCTTGCTAAGAGAGACATCAGTTAGGTTGAATGCTTCAAATGCAAGAAGATGGGACACTATGCAAATGAGTTCCCCGAAAAGAAAGTTGAAGGACCTGTCAAGCCCAATCCTTTCCAGAAAGGACAGGTGAACCACATCAGTGTGGAGGAGGTCTATGAGGAACCTTACACTGTTGCTGGTAAGTTCAGACTCAATTCTATTCCAGCATTTTTTCTTTTTGATACTGGAGCATCGCATTCATTCATATCAAAAGCATTTGTTGATAGAAATGGGTTTCCAACTGAAAACATTGGGTGTCCAATAAAAGTTAGTTCTCCGGGTGGAGATATGATAGTAAGTCTTGGATGCCGGGATCTAGTAATAGAATTTGGAAAGCATAAGTTTCTAGTAAGTCTGATAATCCTAGATTCCCAAGGACTGGATGTAATATTGGGAATGGATTGGATGGATATGTATGAAGGAGTATTAGATTGTGCTAATCGTACTGTTGCACTCACAACCCCGGAAAGAAAACGGATTAAGTTCAAGTCCAACTTTGAGTCTAAAGGAAGTAAGCTAAATTCTCTTAAGGGGGTTAGCATGGACAGTGTGCCAATTGTGTGTGAGTATCCGGATGTATTTCCGGAAGAATTGCCAGGAATGCCACCAGATAGGGATGTGGAGTTTCTGATAGATTTGTTACCAGGTTCTGGACCAATAGCAAAGAGAGCATATAAAATGTCAGTTGATGAACTGAAAGAGCTCAAGAAGCAACTAGGAGAACAATTACAGAAAGGATTTATTCAACCCAGTTCTTCTTCTTGGGGAGCCCCAGTCTTGTTTGTAGAGAAGAAAGACAGAAGTCAAAGGTTATGCATAGATTACCGTTCACTCAACGAGGTAACTATCAAGAACAAATATCCTTTACCTAGAATCAATGACTTGTTTGATCAGCTAGAAGGAGCATGTGTGTTCTCAAAGATTAATCTAAGGTCAGGCTATTTTCAACTCAAGATAAGAGAACAAGACATACCTAAAACAGCATTCACCACAAGGTATGGATTGTATGAGTATACTGTGATGCCTTTTGGCTTGACCAATGCTCCAGCATACTTCATGAATATGATGAACAAGGTGTTCATGGAATTTCTTGACAAGTTTGTTGTTGTTTTCATCGATGACATCTTAGTCTACTCCAAGAGCAAAGAAGAACATGAAGGACACTTGCGTTTGATACTTGAGAAATTAAGAGAGCATAAACTGTATGCCAAATTCAGCAAGTGTGAGTTCTGGTTAGAGGAAGTTGGTTTTCTTGGTCATGTTATGACAAAGGATGGTGTAGCAGTTGATCCTGCTAAAGTTTCACCTGTGACTGAATGGGAATCTCCTAAGAACGTGAAGGAAGTTCGCAGTTTCCTTGGCTTAGCAGGTTACTACAGAAGGTTCATTGAGAATTTCTCAAAGGTTGCTAAGCCGATGACTGAGTTGCTAAAGAAAGACAAGAAGTTTGCTTGGTCTGAAGGTTGTGAAGTCAGCTTTCAAGAATTGAAGAAGATACTTGTGACAGCACCAGTCTTGTGTCTGCCAGACATGGAAAAGGATTTCCAAGTATATTGTGATGCATCTCACCAAGGGTTGGGTGCAGTACTTATGCAAGACGGTAAAGTTGTAGCATATGCCTCGAGACAACTCAAACCTCATGAAGTGAACTATCCAACTCATGATTTAGAGTTAGCCTCTGTCGTTCATGCACCCAAAACATGGAGACATTACCTTTTGGGAAAACGTTGTGAAGTGTTCACGGACCATAAAAGTTTGAAGTATATCTTCACCCAAAAGGAAATCAATATGAGACAAAGAAGATGGTTAGAGCTTATCAAGGACTATGACTTAAGTTTGCAATACCAACCCGGTAAAGCAAATGTTGTAGCAGATGCTCTAAGTCGTAAGGTATTTGTAAATGGCCTTACCAAAGGAGAATTACCAGACGATTTGTGTACTCAATTCACAGAACTCAGATTGGAGATTGTGCCTGAAGGACATCTCATGTCTTTGGATGTTCAACCCACTTTGTTGGACAAGATCCGAGAAGCTCAGAAGACCGATAAGGAAATTGAAGAGATTAAGGAGAAGATTGGCCAAGGAAAAGCTAAAAATTTCCATGAAGACGAACATGGTACTTTATGGCATGGGAAACGTATCTGTGTTCCACAAGATCCGGAGTTACGGAAACTGATTTTGCAGGAAGCACACAACTCTCCGTATTCTATTCACCCAGGTAACACCAAAATGTACATGGACATGAAAGAAAGGTTTTGGTGGAACAATCTCAAGAGAGACATCGCCGAACATATTGCTTTGTGTGATGTGTGTAGTAGAGTAAAAGCAGAACTGGGACAAGATTGGTATGGATTTCATTACCGAATTACCAAGGACCAGATCAGGATATGATTCCATATGGGTAGTAGTGGATCGCCTAACTAAAGTGGCTCATTTCATACCCGTGAAGACAACTTATACAAGTGCCAAGTTAGCCAAGATCTACATGAGTAGAATTGTATGTCTACATGGTGTGCCCAAGAGTATTGTGTCTGATAGGGGAACTCAATTCACTTCCCATTTTTGGAGACAGCTACATGAGTCATTGGGAACGAGGTTGGAATTGATCGCCTTTCATCCTCAAACCGATGGACAAACGGAAAGAACTAATCAAATTTTGGAAGACATGTTGAGGGCATGTGCCCTAGACTATGGAGCCAGTTGGGATGAAAGTCTGCCTTACGCAGAATTTTCTTATAACAACAGCTATCAAGCCAGCATTGAGATGGCACCATTTGAGTTTCTCTACAGAAGAAAGTGTACCACCCAATTGTTATGGAATGGTATGGGAGAAAGAAGTTTATTCGGGCCAGATCTTATCAAAGAAGCTGAAGAGAAGGTCAAGTTGGTTAAGGACAGGTTGAAGATAGCACAATCCCGACAGAAAAGCTACGCAGATCCTAAGCGTAGAGAAGTCACCTACGAAGTTGGCGATAGAGCCTATCTTAGAGTATCACCACTTCGAGGAGTGAAAAGATTCGGAGTCAAAGGAAAGTTGGCACCAAGATACGTTGGGCCATTCAAGATCTTGAGTCGCAAAGGAGAAGTTGCCTATGAAATTGAATTGCCAGAATCACTGTCAGCTGTCCATAATGTGTTTCATGTGAGCCAGCTTAAGAAATGTCATCCAGAGATGGAAGAAACTTCTTTGAAAGATACTATACCTTTGGAGGAAGTTCAACTAGAAAGTGATCTCACTTATGAAGAGAAACCTATCAAAATTCTTGAGACTGCAGAAAGAGTCACAAGGACAAAGACTATCAAGTTTTGCAAAGTGCAGTGGAATCATCATTCCGAAGAGGAAGCAACTTGGGAAACAGAAGATGAACTTCGGAAAGACCACCCTCACCTATTTGCTAGCTAATCCGAATCTCGAGGGCGAGATTCACCTTAAGGGGGTTATATTTGTAACATCCCTAAAATCATGATTTCAAAGATTGCATATCATTCATGCATGCATATAGAATTGAGATCATTTTCAAAACTCATTTCAGAAAAACAAAGCACATAGTGCTATCATTTCATGTGAGCAAACTTAAATCAAATGGCCATCCCCATTTGAAAGTTGAATGTTTATGAACCTAGATTGTTTGCCTTCTGTAGCATCCCAGTTGTCTAACCCCTGTAATGCTACATGTTATAATAATAAAAAGAGCCACTTCCAACGTATAATTGTTGCATCATCATCATATCATGCTCATGTCATCATGTCACCTTGTATTTGAGCATCATATAAAACCCTTTCTTGTTTGGTTCTTATCTCATGTGCATGATTAATTGTAGTTGCCTCTTGATATTGTATTTGGTTCTTAATATATATTGTTAAATGCCCAAGTTGAGTTGAGGGCATCTCTCTTATTGACTCCACCACCTTTTTCTTTCACCACCTTTAATTCCACCATCCAATTAATATGAGCTAGGAATTTTAATTTGGGTTATCTCTAGCTCATGTTGGTTGGTTGGATTCCACCCATAATCTTTGCTTGGCCTTGCCCATCTTTTGGGAATGCATATAGATAATGCCATGTTAATATTATTGTTTTCACAAGGATAAATTGGCATTAATTATTTTGCATGGGCCATGCAAGTGCCACCTTTTCTAGTATTTGGTTTTTGCTTGAATTCTAAGTGGATCCTCTTTCCTTTGCTTAAATCTTGTGTTGGCTTGTAGTTTTTCTCCTCCATATCATCTAAGCCTCTTTCCCCAAGCTCCATGCACACACATGTGCTAAGGTGGCATGCACAAACCCCATCTTTTCCTACCTCTTTTCTTGTTGTTCTTGCTTGGTCATTGTTTGGATCATGCATGGACCAAGGAAAACCCCATCATCTTTGATCTCTCTCTCCTTCTTGCCTTGGTCTAGTTAAAGTTTGTTTGGAGCATGCATGATCAAGTGCAAGAGCTACACCCCTCTATCCATACCCCCCTCTATCTACCCCATGCCATAACCACCCTAAGCAAAACCTAGCTACACCCTTGCTATCTCAACCCCGAAGCACCCCTTCCCTATCCAACCCTAGACCTCTCTTGCACATCCACATGGTCACCATGCCTAGCTACCCCACTCCAAACCTACCCCTAGATCGAGCCGTCCCTCTCTCCCTCTCTAGTCTTTCCTCTCTTTCCTCTCCCCTGCCTATGGGCCCCCTCTCTAGCCTTACCTGGCCTTGAGCTCCCCTGGCCCACCTGCAGCTTCCTTGGCCCCACCTGGCAGCCGGCCAGCCCGTGCACGCCTGCCAGCCGTGCACGCCATGCACGTGAGGTGCACCGCCGGCCCTCCCCCACGCAAGCAACCTCACCCCCTACCTGCCCCCTCTCTCGATCTTATCCTCCCCCTCGCATCTAGCTTCCCCAGATCTTCCCCCCTCAGACCTCACTTCCTCCCCTGCCTCCCTCCTTCTTTCTCCCAAGCGCCGCCCATGGCCTCTAAACCCTAACGACGGCGCCCCCCAGCATCCCTTCGCTCCAGAGCTTCCCGAGGCGCGCCAGCAGTACCAGGAGCTGCACCTTCTTCCACTGCATCGCCAGGACGCGAGGGACCAGCCGTAGCCCCGCCGGAGCAGCCCCGCCGCCGCCGTGGCCGCGAGCACCGTAGCACCCCTGCCGCCAGCCTCCTCGACGTTCCCCTGCCCCTCGGCCCAAACCAAGCCACCAGCGAGCCCCTGGTAAGCCTCTCATCCTCCCTGACATGTTCCCCGTCCCCCTAGGGCACCGTAGCACCGCCGGTCGCCGAACACCGGCGGCGCGGCCGACGCCATGCGATCACCGCCTTTGCGTGCGCTTAGCAAAGTGGCATGCGCTCCATCTCTGTTCGTCGAAGGAAAACACGCCACAGCCGCCCGCTTAGCACCTGTACAAAGTTGTAGACCAAACTGCCGATCCATCTTTCGCTTTACGCCGACGTCAAACGCGCTAGGTTCGCCGCCATCGCCGCCAAAGATCCGCCAGATCCGGCCAGCGCTGCCGTCAGCAGCGACCGCACCGCACGCTTTGCGCTTAGCCTTCCCTTTTCCCGCCTCAAATCCATGGGTCCAAGAGCCCCACCCGACGACGGTGGCCTTTTTCTAAAAGGCTCCGTGGTTCCCCTGAAACAACCTGCAGCCTCCTCGCCAAGTGTTCTTTAGCAAATGCCCGCCTTTTCTCACCCTCAACTCAGTTCTCCTACGGCCACCAAAGGACTGTGGCCTTTTTGCAGAAAGGAACCCCAGCTTCTCCACCCTCAACCCGCGGTCCTTTTTGTTCCTCAGCCGCTGGCGTGTGGGACCGCAAGCCCCTGGGCCCCACCTGTAAGCGTCTGTGGGTAAGTTTGGCTGGGTATAAAATGGTTTTCTGCGTCTGGTTAAATTCAAACTTGTTTAAATAATTTCAAAATTCAAATTCAATTCAGTTTCAAATAACTTTTCCATACTAAATCCAAATTTGACAAATAATATATGTTTGGTTATCAGCAAAATGAGAGGATTCCAAATATGCCATCCATTTTGCCTTTTGCACAAGTAAAATTCCAAGTTTATTTAAATTACACTAATTGCCACTAGAATTTAAATAATTCTTAACTTTTGATTTATAATTCCAAACTCAGCAAATGATATGTCTAAAATGATCAGCTCGACGAGACCTTTCTGTTTATGCTATCCTTGACTTCAATTGCAGCATGCATCATATAAATATATAGTGAACAACAACTGTTATGGCAACAAATGTGATTACACACCCCCATTAAAAATGTTATTACTTGTCTTCCACACCTCACCATGCCATGCTACCTTACTTGCCATGTAAATTGTGCATCATTCATCATGGCATGATTGTTTGCTTGACGCATCTTATTCATATGCTTGTGCTCTATATTCATGTTGGCCTTGTTTGTTAAGTTTTTCTCGGATGAACCTTTGGTGGGTTATATCAAGAGAACCAGAGCACTACCAGATCCGTCCTTGCTACAACCGAGTTAACGTGCAAGCACTTCCACATGCTTGCATACATACAAGACCTATTGCCTCTATCTTATTCTTGCATCATGGAGTCAATGCATTAAATTGAATCCCAAGTATGCATAGCCTTTACTTTTAAACCCCACCAAGCTTGTTCCTCCATCCCATGAGCCACTACTATAGGAGTTGTTTGAGCCATGCGAGTCGAGAACAAAGATGTGTAGGGTATGTGAGAGTCTGTTGAATAATGAGGTACCTAAACAACTTAACCTGAGTAGTAGTGGGATAACTAAAGAAAGTGGCACCGGTGAGCAACATCTGCTATTTGGTTTTTCCTGCTCACTTGTGTCCCGTAAGACCCCGAGTACTTGATCCCTGTTCCTTGATTTATCGCGCTATCCACATCCGGGAGGTATATGGGACCCCCCTGAGCCAGAGCTTGATTCCGTCTTATTTCTTGGGGCCACAAACTAGTTTGAGGTTTTATTTACTATCCTGTACTTATGCCATGCTACTTTCTGTATTTAAATTGTGCGAGGAGCACTGTCTTGCTTAGGTCGGGAATGTTTCGCTGTATCGATCCCGATTGGGGATCTGTCACCGCCATTGACGCAAACCTTGAGTCCGTCTCGAGCTTGCTTACTTGCTATGGTGTACTTCAAGGGTGGCCTGAAATATTTCTGAATCTGTGATTGTTCACCGTGAAAGCCTCGTTGGGTTTTGATTTGGTTTTTCCGAGGTTGATCGAAGCGTGTGTTGCTATTGGTGCACCCGCCGGTAAAACTTTCGAAAGCCGTGTCCGGATATGGACGACTTGGAGCACAGTTTCTTGATCATAGACAAGCATAACTAAAGTACCGCCTTAACTCGACTAAGTAACTTGACTAGTAAATAGTGCAACACTCATGGAATGGTTAATAAAATTGCCAACGGATGGGGGGGATGTTCGTCCGCTTCCTTGTTGGTAAGCATGGAGGAGGATGGATCGGATGAGATTACCATTATAACTGTTGTACTTAATTCACGGACATCCGCCTATCATTGGTTAGGCGGATGGATAGCGTTATCTCAGAGAATTGCTAGGGTTTATCTTTCACCGCAATTCGTCACCCTGTGTTGTGTCCCCTTTAGAGGCATTAAGACTTGCTGAGTACCCTTAGGGTCTCACACGATAAATTATTGGTTCAGATGGATGTACCTCCATGCGGATCTTCGGTGGAAGAAGTCAAGATGTGGGCAACGATCGCTCGTGTAGAGATTCCGGAACGGGATCCGTGAGACCTGTAGTTGGGATGTGCTTATTTCTATGGCATCTTATGCCGATTTGCTTCTTATCCGCACTCGGATTCTGCTTGCCGCCCGCATGATACTCGATGTGTTGTATGAGGAAGTATCCTAAAATATAGATCTATCTAGGTCATTTGAATCTTGCTGTATGGCGTTGCTATATTTCCTTTCTTTCTAGATGGTATGGCTCTGATGTACTCTTGTATGGTGGCTTGCGTACATACCCACTTGTGTACGTAGTTGATCCCTTCGCCTGCCGATTACGCCGCCCGTACAGGTCCCGTTGAGAGGGTAGTGGTTGGGACGTCCGAAAGGACTACCAGTGAGTGGCTTTTGGGGCCCCACCGTACTATTTCAACCACTACCACTCATCCAGGCTTGTATCTAGGAGCGTAATTCACCGAGGTAGTTACAATTGGTATCAGAGCCATCCCGACCTTCTGGTTTCAATGCGGTCGTTGTCGATCTAGCAAATATTTTGGTAGTTATGTATAGTAGGGAAAAATAAAAGCGAGTAGGACTGCTTCCACTTTTCTTCTTACCCTCCCACCCACCCTTTTCTGGTAAGGAAGTGCAACGTTTTCAATTCTCTTCTCAAAGTTCAAACTAGGATTCACGTGTTCTGGGTTTCCGTAGTACCATAGGTTTTGTGTGTGTGTGTGTGTGTAATCCCTTGTCTATCTGTTGCATCCAAGTTGTTATCTTATCTGCCTTTGGTTATCAACTGTTGGTACATTCCATACCGACAGGCTTATGCAAACCGACGCAATCTATCTTCCTCTTTGTATCCGACGCTATCTTGTTTGGGGTGTTCATTTCGTAGTTACCAATCTTTAGGTTTCACGTGAGAAGAAGGGTTAGGATATGTGTTCCACTTGTTCATGTGCGGAGTAATGATTTGAGTGCGGGATGGAGTCGCGACCATACCACTACTTATATCATTCGCTTTTGTATATTGAATCGGTAGAGTCACTAATCTTGATTCGTTAAGTAATTTTGCGCATCTATTGGTATTTTAATGCCGAAATTTGTGGAATTTTTTTTCTTTGATATATTGTGTACCACACTCCTTTTCAGTCGTGTGCGATATGCTTAATATCTTTGAGGTGCTATGAACTTTGTTGATATTTTAATATCATCTCAGTAAATTGTATCCTTTAATCTTGGTTAATTCCATCTTAGTACTATTTTGGATTATTATCATTCTCCATCATAATCTTGACTTGAGTTTTATATCAATGACGGATGGCTACCACGCCGGATGAGGAGGACATACCTCGGGCTGGGCTCGTATTGTCGAACATTGCAAATGCTTTGGCAGCCATGCAAGAGAACCAAAGGCGCTTTGAGGAGAGCGTCGAAGAAATGAGTTTGCTCCACTTCCTCCACCTCCCAAGCGTGGTGACATCAAGAGCTTCCTCAAGTTCAACCCTCGTCGGTTTGATGTCGACCCGACCTCTTGACGCGGATGATTGGCTGCGCGAGATCACAAGGTTGCTCGAGACTGCTGATGTTCCAGAACAGGAGTGGGTAAAGTGTGCTACTCACCTTCTCAAGGGAGATGCGGCTCTTTGGTGGGAAAACTACTTGAAGGCAAGCTGCACTGGGTTCCAGCCTACTTGGGAGAGGTTCACTGCAGCTTTCAAAGAACAGTTTCTCTCAGAGATTGTGATGGAAAGGATGAAGGAGGCTTTCCTCAACCTGAAGCAGGGAAATGATAACGTCAACACCTATATCAGGAACTTCATGAATCTGTCTCGTTATGGTGGTGATGAGGTATCTGATGACAAGAAGAAGCAGAAAAGGTTCAGGCAAGGGCTCAATGCGTCGATCAAGTATGCTATCACACATGCAAGACCGGCAACCTTCCTGGAACTACTGACACAAAGACTGCAAGAGGAGGCAAGCAGGCAAATGTTTGAGGAGTCCAAGAAACACAACAGGGATGCATCAAGCTCTGCAGTTATGGCAGCTCCTTCTAAGCGGCGTGTCTGGGTTCCTAACACCCCACCGTCGCTCCCGGCTCCACCAAGACCTGCGAGTTTCACGTCAAGGCCACCAAACTTCACCACTGCGGCTCCCAGGGGCTACAACAACCCTTACCCTGGAGCGCCTGGCGGAGTCCCTGGCTACTCTGCTCCACGTCCAGCTGGTGTTTGCTTCGTGTGTGGAGATCCTGGACATCAAAACTGGAACTGTCCAATGAAGAACAAAGCTCTCCCTCCACCCCCGCCAAGATCTGCAACAAGCTCTCCTTCGGTTCGTGCACCACCGCCTCGGGCTCTCAACATCAACACTAAGCCCGGGTCTGCGGTTGTTCGGGCCAACTGCGTCAACACCTCTCAAGCTAAGCTCGCACCTGGAGTTGTAATGGGTATGCTTTCAGTTAACTCAGTCCCTGCACGAGTTCTCTTTGATTCCGGTGCATCGCATTCTTTGTGTCTCACAAGTTTGCAAATGAGAATGAGTTGGTAATGGATCCTCTTCTTCAGACGCTAATGGTTCTTTCGCCTGGAGCAAATTTGATAGCATCGATGATCTGTCATGGCAATCAAGTTGAGATTGGTGGTTCTTCATTCTTGGCTTCTTTGATTGTTCTGGCAACTCGACATTGATGTCATCTTGGGCATGGATTGGTTGACAAATGCAATTGTGATTGATTGTCTTGAATGCTCGGTGTCTCCGAAGATTCTGAAGGCCATATAGTCTTTTCTCCAAGTCGACTCCTCTTTGTCGGCTCTATTCCTTGGCGGCTCTGAATGATGATGCTATGGAAGCTATTGAGGGTACCAAGTGGTCCGGTGAGTTCCCGGATGTCTTTCCTGAAGAGTTGCCAGGTATGCCTCCGGATCGCGAGGTTGAATTCGTGATTGAGCTTGAACCTGGAACGGCTCCTATCTCCAAGAGGCCATATAAAATGGGTCCTTCTGAGTTGGCGGAACTCAAACGACAACTTGATGAACAAGAGAAATTGGGTTTCATTCAACATAGCACTTCTTCTTGGGGTAGCCCAACAATCTTTGTGAAGAAGCGTGACAGAACCGATAGGCTATGTGTGGACTACCGGGCTCTAAATGCTAAAACCATCAAGAACAAATATCCTCTCCCTCGGATAAATGATCTTTTTGACCAGCTAGCAGGAGCTGTGGTGTTCTCTAAGCTGGACTTGAGAAGTGGTTATCACCAAATCAAAATTCGCAAAGAGGATGTGCCCAAAACAGCTTTCACCACCCGCTATGGCCTGTATGAGTACACGGTCATGTCTTTCGGTCTCACCAACTGCTTTTACCTTCTCGAGGCCGATGAACTCCGTTTCATGGAGTACCTGGACAAGTTTGTTGTGGTATATCTGGATGACATTCTGGTCTATTCCAAGTCTAAGGAGGAGCATGAAGAACACCTGCGGTGTGTCCTGAACAAGCTTCGTGAGAACCGCTTGTATGCAAAGTTCTCTAAGTGTGAGTTTTGGCTGCACAAGTAACATACTTGGGTCATGTTATCTCGCCAAGGGCATTGCAGTCAACCGGAAACCGTGAAGACAATAGTTGAATGGCTTCCTCTGCTAATGTCAAGGAAGTGCGGAGTTTTCTCGCTTGGCTAGCTCTTGTCGTCGCTTTGTTCGAACTTCTCGAAGATAGCAAAGCCTCTCACCGACCTTCTCAAGAAAGGCAAGAAGTACCTGTGGACTCCCTTGTCAAGAAAGTTTTGAGACACTCAAAGAAGCTCACTTCCACACGGTCTTGGTTCCTCCGGATACATCTAAGCCTTTCCAGATATTCTCACGGCGCCTCTTTGCAAGGATTGGGTGCGGTCCTTATGCAAGAGAGACAGGTGGTTGCTTATGCTTCTCGTCAGTTGAAGACGCATGAGATCAACTATCCCACACATGACCTCGAGCTAGCAGCAGTTGTCTTTGCTTTGAAGCTATGGAGGCACTACTTGCTTGGTAACCGTTGTGAGATCTTCTCGGACCACAAGAGTTTGAAGTATATCTTCACTCAACCGGATCTCAACCTTCGGCAGAGGAGATGGATCGAAGCAATCAATGACTTTGATGTGACCATCAACTACACCCCGGGCAAAGCAAACGTCATGGCAGATGCGCTTAGCCGTAAAGCTTATGTCAACAACCTCATGGTAGAAGAGCAGCAGCCTCTCTTGTGAGAGGAATTCCGTCAGCTCAACCTTGAAGTTGTGGAACAAGGGCATCTCCTGAACCTTCTGGCTACTCCTCTCTTGGAAGAACAGATTCGCTCTCGTCAGCGTGGTGATCCGCACACCAAGAAGCTCATCGCTAAGCTTGACCTTCCAAAGTATGAGTCCTTCCACGTGGATGATCAAGGCACGCTCTTCTTTGAACAACGGATGTTTGTTCCAAACTACCCGGGTCTGAGAGACCAAGTTCTCAAGGAGGCACATGATTCGGTTCTTTCTATCCATCCTGGCATCACAAAGATGTACATGGACTTGAAAACACAATACTGGTGGCCTGGGTTGAAACGGTATTGTGCCAAGTATGTCTCAGAATGTGATGTATGTCGCAGAGTCAAGGATGTCCATCAGAAACCATTTGGTCTTCTACAGCCATTGAAACCTCCAGAATGGAAATGGGAGAAAGTAGAGATGGACTTCATCACTGGCTTTCCAAGGTCGCAGAAGGGCAACAATGCAATTTTTGTTGTCATCGACAGGCTTTCTAAAGTGGCTCATTTCTTCGATCAAAGAAACAATTTACGGAATTCATTGGTGAGCTCTATATCAACAAATTGTCTCTCTGTATGGGGTTCCACTTGAAATCAGTTCGCACCGTGGGAGCATCTTCACCTCAAAGTTCGGGAGAGTTTCCAAAAAGCTTTGGGAACAAAGTTGAACTTCAAAGACTGCTTACCACCCTCGATCACAAGGACAAGTGGAAAGGATCAATCAGATTCATAGGATATGCTTAGAGCTTGCGTCATCTCTTTTGGCATGAAGTGGGAGGAATGCCTTCCATATGCTGAATTCTCCTACAACAACAGCTTCGGAAGAGTCTCAAGATGGCACCATTCGAGGCTCTCTATGGACGCAAGTGCGTAACTCCGATTGGTTGGTCGGTGCAGAGAAAGAATCTGGTTTGGCCCGACATTGTAACCCAAGCGGAGGAGAAGGTGCATATCATTCGAGAACACGAAGGTTGCTCAAAGTCGTCGGAAGAGCAACTATGACAGAAGCACACGGATATGGTATATGCCTGGTGATCTCGTGTACCTTCGTGTCACTCCCATGAGAGGAACACACCGCTGGGTATCAAAGGAAAGTTGGCTCCTAGATACATCGGTCCTTTCAAGATACGTGGTAGAAGAGGAGAAGTTGCTTATGCAATGGAGCTTAGGAAAAACTCAAAGTCCATGATGTTTTCCACATCTCTCAGCTCAACAAGTGCTTCAAAGACCCCGGCAAGACCGTGGATCATGAGCTAATCGACCTCAAAGAAGATCTGTCTTATCAAGAACACCCCACCAAAATCCTTGAGACCGCAGAACGAAGGACTCGCAACAAGTCCATCCGGTTTTGCAAGGTGCAGTGGTCACACCATTCTGTTGATGAAGCCACATGGGAGCGTGAAGATGAACTCCGTGCCAACCATCCTTCTCTTTTTGTATCTTCTTCTTCTTCTTCCTAGAATCTCGGGGCGAGATTCCTGTTAGTGGGGGAGAGTTGTAGCATCCCAGTTGTCTAACCCCTGTAATGCTACATGTTATAATAATAAAAAGAGCCACTTCCAACGTATAATTGTTGCATCATCATCATATCATGCTCATGTCATCATGTCGCCTTGTATTTGAGCATCATATAAAACCCTTTCTTGTTTGGTTCTTATCTCATGTGCATGATTAATTGTAGTTGCCTCTTGATATTGTATTTGGTTCTTAATATATATTGTTAAATGACCAAGTTGAGTTGTGGGCATCTCTCTTATTGACTCCACCACCTTTTTCTTTCACCACCTTTAATTCCACCATCCAATTAATATGAGCTAGGCATTTTAATTTGGGTTATCTCTAGCTCATGTTGGTTGGTTGGATTCCACCCATAATCTTTGCTTGGCCTTGCCCATCTTTTGGGAATGCATATAGATAATGCCATGTTAATATTATTGTTTTCACAAGGATAAATTGGCATTAATTATTTTGCATGGGCCATGCAAGTGCCACCTTTTCTAGTATTTGGTTTTTGCTTGAATTCTAAGTGGATCCTCTTTCCTTTGCTTAAATCTTGTGTTGGCTTGTAGTTTTTCTCCTCCATATCATCTAAGCCTCTTTCCCCAAGCTCCATGCACACACATGTGCTAAGGTGGCATGCACAAACCCCATCTTTTCCTACCTCTTTTCTTGTTGTTCTTGCTTGGTCATTGTTTGGATCATGCATGGACCAAGGAAAACCCCCATCATCTTTTGATCTCTCTCTCTCCTTCTTGCCTTGGTCTAGTTAAAGTTTGTTTGGAGCATGCATGATCAAGTGCAAGAGCTACACCCCTCTATCCATACCCCCCTCTATCTACCCCATGCCATAACCACCCTAAGCAAAACCTAGCTACACCCTTGCTATCTCAACCCCGAAGCACCCCTTCCCTATCCAACCCTAGACCTATCTTGCACACCCACATGGTCACCATGCCTAGCTACCCCACTCCAAACCTACCCCTAGATCGAGCCGTCCCTCTCTCCCTCTCTAGTCTTTCCTCTCTTTCCTCTCCCCTGCCCATGGGCCCCCTCTCTAGCCTTACCTGGCCTTGAGCTCCCCTGGCCCACCTGCAGCTTCCTTGGCCCCACCTGGCAGCCCGGCCCGTGCCACTGCAGACGCCATGCACGTGAGGTGCACCGCCGGCCCTCCCCCACGCAAGCAAACTCACCCCCTACCTGCCCCCTCTCTCGATCTTATCCTCCCCCTCGCATCTAGCTTCCCCAGATCTTCCCCCCTCAGACCTCACTTCCTCCCCTGCCTCCCTCCTTCTTTCTCCCAGCAAGCCAGAGCGCCCATGGCCTCTAAACCCTAACGACGGCGCCCCCCCCAGCATCCCTTCGCTCCAGAGCTTCCCGAGGCGCGCCAGCAGTACCAGGAGCTGCACCTTCTTCCACTGCATCGCCAGGACGCGAGGGACCAGCCGTAGCCCCGCCGGAGCAGCCCCGCCGCCGCCGTGGCCGCGAGCACCGTAGCACCCCTGCCGCCAGCCTCCTCGACGTTCCCCTGCCCCTCGGCCCGAACCAAGCCACCAGCGAGCCCCTGGTAAGCCTCTCATCCTCCCTGACATGTTCCCCGTCCCCCTAGGGCACCGTAGCACCGCCGGTCGCTGTCGAACACCGTGCGTGCGCGCTCGACGCCGCGGTCACCGCCTGTGCGTGCGCTAGCAGCAGCTGTGGCATGCGCTCCATCTCTGTTCGTCGAAGGAAACCACGCGCTACAGGCCGCCTCCGCGCTAGCACCCTGTACCAAAGTTGTAGACCAAACTGCCGTCTCCATCTTTCGTTTTGGCGTCGACGTTCAAAAGCGCGCTTAGGTTCGCCGCCATCGTCGCCAAAGATCGCCAGATCGCGCCACAAGGCCGCGTTCAGCGGCGGACAGCGACGCTTTGCGCTTGCGTTTATCCCCTTTTCGCCTCAAATCCGGTCCAAGAGCCCCACCGGTCGACGGTGGCCTTTCTAAAAAGGCTCCGTGGTTACCTGAAACAACCCGCAGTCCTCCCCACGCCAGTGTTCTTTTAGCAAATGCCCCCTTCCTTTTCTCACCCTCAACCTTGATCCTACCGGGGCCACCACCGATGACCATGGCCTTTTTGCGAAAGGAACCCCGCTTCCCACCTCAACCCGGTCCTTTTTGTTCCTCGGCCTGGCGTGTGGACCGCACCCTGGCCCCACCAAGCGTCTGGTAAGTTTGGCTGGGTATAAAATGGTTTTCTGCGTCTGGTTAAATTCAAACTTGTTTAAATAATTTCAAAATTCAAATTCAATTCAGTTTCAAATAACTTTTCCATACTAAATCCAAATTTGACAAATAATATATGTTTGGTTATCAGCAAAATGAGAGGATTCCAAATATGCCATCCATTTTGCCTTTTGCACAAGTAAAATTCCAAGTTTATTTAAATTACACTAATTGCCACTAGAATTTAAATAATTCTTAACTTTTGATTTATAATTCCAAACTCAGCAAATGATATGTCTAAAATGATCAGCTCGACGAGACCTTTCTGTTTATGCTATCCTTGACTTCAATTGCAGCATGCATCATATAAATATATAGTGAACAACAACTGTTATGGCAACAAATGTGATTCCAAAACCCCATTAAAAATGTTATTACTTGTCTTCCACACCTCACCATGCCATGCTACCTTACTTGCCATGTAAATTGTGCATCATTCATCATGGCATGATTGTTTGCTTGACGCATCTTATTCATATGCTTGTGCTCTATATTCATGTTGGCCTTGTTTGTTTGGTTTTTCTCGGATAGACACCGGCGGGGTTATATCAAGAGAACCAGAGCACTACCGGATCCGTCCCTTGCTACAAGCGGAGTTAATGTGCAAGCACTTCCACATGCTTGCATACATACAGTACCTATTGCCTCTATCTTATTCTTGCATCATGGAGTCGAATGCATTAAATTGAATCCCAAGTATGCATAGCCTTTACTTTTAAACCCACCAAGCTTGTTCCTCCATCCCATGAGCCACTACTATAGGAGTTGTTTGAGCCATGCAGTCGTAGAACACATGTGTAGGGTATGTGAGTCTGTTGAATAATGAGGTACCTAAACAACTTAACTTTGAGTAGTATGGGATAACTAAAGAAAGTGGCACCGTGAGCAACATCTGCTATTTGGTTTTTCCTGCTCACTTGTGTCCGTAAGACCCCAGTACTTGATTCCTGTTCCTTGATTTATCGCTATCCACATCCGGGAGGTATATGGGACCCCAGCCGTAGCTTGATTCCGTCTTATTTCTTGGGGCCACAAACTAGTTTGAGGTTTTATTTACTATCCTGTACTTATGCCATGCTACTTTACGTATTTAAATTGTGCGAGGAGCACCTTTGTCTTGTTAGGTCAGCGGAATGTTTTCGCGGTATCGACAGTCCCCGATTGGGGATCTGCTGTCGTTTACCGCCATTGACGCAAACCTTGAGTCCGTCTCGGAGCTTGCTTACTTCGTTGCGGGTGTACTTCAAGGGGTGGCCCCCTGAAATATTTCTGAATCCTGTGATTGTTCAGTCGTGAAAGCCTCGTTGGGTTTTGATTTGGTTTTCGAGGTTGATCGGCGTGTGTTGCTATTGGTGCACCCGGGTAAAACTTTTCAAAGCCGTGTCGCGGATATGGACGACTTGGAGCACAGTTTCTTGATCATAGACAAGCATAACTAAAGTATCGCCTTAACCTGACTAAGTAACTTGACTAGTAAATAGTGCAACACTCATGGAATGGTTAATAAAATTGCCAACGGATGGGGGTTGTTAAAGCTTCCTTGTTGGTAGCGAGGAGGAGGATGGATCGGATGAGATTACCATTATAACTGTTGTACTTAATTCACGGACATCCGTCTAT
The DNA here is from genome assembly GCA_030063025.1 of Avena longiglumis. NCBI lineage: Eukaryota > Viridiplantae > Streptophyta > Magnoliopsida > Poales > Poaceae > Avena > Avena longiglumis. The sequence goes on from CP125978.1 coordinate 76,891,742, forward strand.
CATTGGTTAGGCGGATGGATAGCGTTATCTGTAGAATTGCTAGGGTTTATCTTTCGCTGCAATTGCGTCACCCCAGGTTGTGTCCCCTTTAGAGGCATTAAGACTTGCTGAGTACCCTTAGGGTCTCACACGATAAATTATTGGTTCAGATGGACAGGTACCTCCGCAGGACGGATACTGGGTGGAAGAAGCCGAAGATGTGGGCAACGATCGTTCGGTGTAGAGATTCCGGGAACGGGGATCCGTGAGACCTGTAGTTGGGATGTGCTTATTTCTATGGCATCTTATGCCGATTTTCTTCTTATCCGTACTCAGATTCTGTTTGCCGCTTCCGCATGATACTCTGATGTGTGTTGTATGAGGAAGTATCCTAAAATATAGATCTATCTAGGTCATTTGAATCTTGCCGTATGGCGTTGCTATATTTCCTTTCTTTCTAGATGGTATGGCTCTGATGTACTCTTGTATGGTGGCTTGCGTACATACCCACTTGTGTACGTAGTTGATCCCTTCGCCTACCGATTACGCCGCGTCTGAGTCCCGTTGAGAGGGTAGTGGTTGGGACGTCTGAAAGGACTACCAGTGAGTGGCTTTTGGGGCCCCGCCGTACTATTTCAACCACTACCACTCATCCAGGCTTGTATCTAGGAGCGTAATTCACCGAGGTAGTTACCCCGGCGACCAATCGAGGTAAAACCTGAGCGCCCCTTGCCCCCTCTTTCATACGAGAGTGTTCGCCTGTGTATTGTGCATCTCCTGATCCCTCTGGTTCGTGCTAGGGCAAAGCCAAACCTCGGCAACAACCTCGATCGCTGGCGGACGCCGCCCAGAACTCCGGCGAGCCCTAGTGACCGTGCGTGCGCCTTCTAGAGCCAACGCCACCTTGAGCATCAGCAGCCTCCTGCGGATCTGGTAAGCCACTTCCCCCACGCCCGCACGACCTAGAACGCCCGGCGCTATCGACGCTGTAGCGATCCGCCCAGCTAGCGCGCCGTATTTGGTCAAAGCGATTGGGAGCGTTAGATGCGATCTGCGGTGAGATTAGAACTTAGCGAAGAAAGAGGTAAGACCATGAGCCGCCAGATCTAACTTAGATCCTCGGCCTGCGCAGAGCTCGATTAAATCGAACTGCAGCGATGGCGTTAAGACACATGGCTAGGGTTAGATTCAAAAACAGATTTGAAATCAGATTTTGATCCAAAATTGAAATAGCTATAACTTTTGATTCCCACGTTAGATTTTTGCAAATTTTATACCGTTGGAATCAGGGAGACACGCCCTTTCTGTTTATGCAATGTGTTTAGTAAAAAGTTTCTGTTAAAATTACTTTTTATGCAGAAAGTTGTTTAGGACTATTTTGGGTATAGAATTTGTTTAGTAATTTGTTTTAGTGCAAAATAAGTTTGGTTGGGCAAGTTTCCAACTTAGTATTGGTTCAGTACTGTACACTTTCTTGGTGGAATTTTAAAAATCATCACTTAGCATTCTTGCATGCATGCATACATACTTTTGTTTGTATATGAATTGTATGTGATTGTGGTTATAATCTTTGTGTATATTTTGGTGCTAGTGATTGTGATTGTGAAGAGTGCTACTCTCACCATTACCAAGGCAAGTGGTACTTCATTAATATTTCCATCCCTATATTTTGTACAAGCATTAGAAATATTTTGCTAAGTCTTGCATGTTGTTATTTTTGCCAAGTGCTATGTTGGGAAATCCTAAGTAGTTGTAGAATTGTAGAATTACTAGGAAATTTCCTAAGTTAAGTTACTATGCCATGTTAGCCTAGCTAGTAGTAAACAAGGGTTGGTAAAGTATATACATGCTATGATGAAAATATCTCTAAGTCTTTGGACTTATGTTTTTCCTAATAAAACAACTAAGTCAATGAACCTCCTGGGTGGAATGGGACTTGAATGGTGGTTTTTGGTTGAGTGGTTACACAAGGCCCATGGACATGGTTTACCTTGTGTATCACACTTGTGGAATGCCACCCAGGCACAAAGGAATTTTGGGGGCCAAGTGTTGAGAAGCTTATAGTGCAGCCACTTGGCAATATGGGCTCTGCCTTGATCATATAGGTTGCTTGAACTTAGCCATTTGGACAGTTGGTGGTAGTGGGAATGATAGGTTGGAGCACGTCCATTTGGTCTAAGGGAAGGCTTCTGAAAGGTCCTGTCTTGGGAAACCAAGTCTGGTGGGGAAAGTGCACAACCTCTACAGATGGAAAATCTAAGTACTTAGCCAAGTCCATGGCAATGGACAACTTGAGCATCAAGACATGGAAGCTATCAAGAATCTCATCACTCCAAATTCTAAGTAAAACTTGTGGGTGAACAAGGGTGAAGGACATAAATGTCTATTGATGGTTTCTTGGGAAAGTTTTTGACAAAGAAAAAACTTAGTAATTTCAACTAATAGGAAAAACCTATTTTCAAGCAAAGCAAGCCAAGCTACACTTAGCCAAAATGCATATAGTAATATAGTCCACTTAAAATTTACTAAGGTATCACTTGCCAATACTATTCCAAAGTATTGACCCACTGTGGCTGTAACTTGTGATGTTGCAGGTTACTCCGATGATGATTAGGTGTCATGAGTCTACACTCAACATGCTTGCCTGTGGCACATGAAGATGAAGTCTTATGTTTATTTACGTATTCCAAAACTCTTGTATTAGGCTTGTGGCCTTGAGTTGTAAAAGACTATGTTTTATCTCTGGAATGGATGTAATAAATGACCTTTGTATCTGTGTACTTCATCTTAAACTATGGATGCTAGCAATGATCCAGGGACTAGCATTGCAATCACAGGGATCATTTTCCTTTACAAAGGAGGGATCTTACAATCCAATGCCCCATCTATTCCATAGTTGAACAAAGGAAACAAGGTGGAGTGCAACAACTGATTGCAGATTACCATGAGAGAGCCAAGTCTACCAAGAAGGATGAAGACAAAGGAAAATCTCAGCTTGTACCTCCCAGCAATATGACCCAATTTAAAGGACCAAAAAGGAGACATATGTATTATCCAAAGAATAATAAAAGGTCAAGGAGACCAGTAGACATTCCTACCTTTGAGATAACATATGAAGAACATGAACTAGAAGCACTCCGAGCTTTGGAGAAACCCAAGAAAAAGGACAAAAGCCATGTGCAATGTGGTCATTGCAAAGAAATGGGACACTATGCCAGTGAATGTCCAGAGAAGCAGAAGTATAAGGAGATTAGCCAAGTGTGGTGCAACAACTGCAAAGAGCTAGGCCATTATGTGGCAACTTGTCCACAGAAGATACGTGATGAACTCAACCTTATCACATGTTACAATTGTGGTAACCAAGGGCATTATGCAAGCAATTGTCCAGAAAAGATGAAGCACAAGATAAACAAGCCTATGAAGGATCTCAGCCTTGTCACATGTTTCAAGTGTGGAAACAAAGGACACTATGCATATGTTTGTCCAGAGAGATTTCAACAAGATCCCAAGCAAGCCAAGATGTAATCTAGTTGGAAATTTTTTAAGGGTGGTAGTACCCTAGATGCTTTGAGCCAACTTGTAACCCCTAGCCTCCCCAAATCTCGGGACGGGATTTATTTTAAGGGTGGTAGCCTGACACATCCCAAGATTTTCCAAATCTTGTAATGTGAAAAATAAAATAAACAAAATAAGTTATTGTTGAAAATCAGGGTGAAAAGAAACTTTTTGTTTCTAAAAGGGAAACTTAAAATCCCATCTTGAACAAACTTTGGTAAAAGTTTGAATCCAACAAGAATCCAAATCAAGTGAATTGCATTCCTCAGTGAATGTATCTGGAAATTAAACACTTGGAAAATAAATCCAAACCCTAAACCCTAATGGAATAAAAATTATTTCGAAAGTTATCTCCTAGCCTATGGATTTTATCCATATAAAAATTTGTCAACAAACATTTCAAAATGATCAAGAAAGACAAATAGAAATATCATAAAGCCATAGAAATTGGTTTCCCTTAATTTGGAGCCATAGATAAAATCTTATGAATTTCAATAAGATAAGGAAAAAATAATTTCCAAAGCTAATAAAGAACTTATCTAGAATCCATACCAAATGGTGAACAAATAATCCTAATATATTTAAAGTGATAATTAAATATCAAATAAGAATTTACAATTTGGAATCACCAAGTTTTGATCTTTAAATAAAAAGATATGGATTTTATAAGATGAAGAAAGAAATATTAAATAAGGAATATTTAAAGACCAAATTAAATCTTGGCCAAGACCATAAGAAAATGGAATGAATATAATCCAAATCCAAATAAAATAAAAGGATAAAGAATTTCCAAAATAAAATAAAATAGCAATAACCAATCTATCCCTATTTTTTTAATAAAGACAAATCTCTAATAGGAATAATTATAAATTCATGAGAAAATAGTATTTTGGAATTTACCTAAGTGAAATAAAAGTTGTTTAATCAACTTAAATAAAATAAAACTTCCAAATAAAATTTAGGGAATTAAAACCATATTAAATTCCATTGGAATTAAAACAAATACCCAATTTCAAATGATTTGAGAATCACATTAAATACTTCCAAATAATTCAAAATGAATTATTTTGACACCCTATTAAGTAAATAAAACTTACTGAAAGGTTTTGGAAGGAATTTATAATTTAAATGGAAATTAAAAAAACAATATTAAATCTCATTTGATTAAATACAAGGACCTACTTTAAGTAATTAAAAAGGCACTAAAGGAATAAAAGTTTTATTCCAAATTTGACTTCAGATTACAATACTAATCAATATTTAACCGTACTCAAATCTTGGTTGAAGTTTGAATTCAAATGAATGTTAGAATTGCTTATTCAAAATCAAAACAGAAAAATCAAATGAGAAAAAGAAAAATAAACAGAACAAAAAAAAGTTAAAGGACCCAGCCCAGCCTAACTAGCCCATTAAGCCCAACAGACCCACCTTGCCCAATGAAATGTTACACACTCAGAAACTCACCCGCAGAGGCACTGACAGATGGACCCCATCCCCTCTCTTCCTCTCTCACTGACAGACGAACCCCACGCCCACGTCAGCATCTTCTCCCCCGCGACGACCCTTTCTTCCCCCAAACCTCGTCGTTCCTGCCGTTTAATTCCTCGCTTGAATTCGTCTTAATGATGTAGATAATACACCCCGCGATTACTCCCGTTAACTCTCCACGCTCCCCTCTACCTTTTCCCCCCAGACACCATCTCCTCTCCTCCCCCAGGCCACCTTGAATTCGTCTCGAAACTCTCTGACACCGGCGAGCTGTTTTCTCCGATTCCGGCAGCCCCTCGCCTCCCCTCGTTTCCTCGACCACTCGAGCATGCTCACAGGAACCAGACGCACATCCCAGCAGCCCCAGTTCACCTGCGCACGCTCTGGACACTCGCCTTCGTCTTGAACAGAACACCACCGTCGACTACCACCACTCCGGCGAAGTCTCTAGTAAGAATCTGACCGCGCCGCCCCTTCTCTGTGAAGCTCCCACACTCCCTAATCTTCCACGCATCTAACGCCACTGTTATCTTGCCTTCTCGTGCACTGTAGCCTCGCCTCCGTCGACGTCGGCCGTACCCGGTGACGAGATCTCCGCGAGAATTCGATCAACCCGTCGCCTTGCACTCTCGCGAGCACCTTGAGCATCACCGCGACTCCGCGATTCTGGTGAGCACCCCCTTATTCTCCCACGCTTCCTAGGCTCGCCGAACCACCGCCACCAGACACGCCGCCGCCAGCGCCGCCCGTCTCTGGCTAGTGTGCTTAGCGCCGTCCGATCTTGATCGCATGGCCACGATAGACACTTAACTGAAGCTGTATAGAGCCACCTGTGCCGCTCGATCTAACTTGATCCAACGCACCAGAGAGCGTGATCCGAGCAAAGCGGTATCAGCGAATCAGAACCAGCCACGTGTCTCTGCTCGTTTGAATTAAAAAAACAGATTTGATCTATTAGATGCTAAATTTTGAAAATCTATAACTTTTAATCTACACGTCCAAATTTTGCAAACTTTATATCAATGTATTCAGCAAAACAAGCCCTAGCCAACCATGCCCATTGTTTAGTAAAATTCTTCAGTTAAATTGTTGGTTTTTACATAAACTTGTGTATGCATGTTTAGAATATAAAAATTATTCTAAAATGATTTTAGAAATGAAACCTTTTGCAAATGGTGTGTTTTGAACGTACTGGCCATAGGAAACAAATTGTGGTTTCAAAAATGTATTTGGTGAAGCAAAAGAATAAATCTTTGATTTAAACCATTTCTAGTCAAATAAAAGTATGGTTTAATTATTAAAATGGTTTTGGAAGAAAACCTTTGAGAAATGTTTTGGAAATAAACTCTCTAATCCTATAACACAAGGTTATATGGTTTGAAAACATATTTTGTGAAACCTATAGAATTTTGCCTTATTAAAAGAATTTCTACACCACATAAAATAATGACTTGATCTAAAAATGGTTTATGAAGTAAAATCTTATATACAAATGATTTTGCCACTTTATAAAATGACCATTAGGTGTTTTCAAATGTTTATGAACCATTATAAACCACTTTTACAAATAAAACAATCTTTAGCATGCTTGCATGCATTGTCTTGTCACTATTATTTTATGTGATGAATTGCTTGAATGGTAGATTGAAATATTGTTTGCTTGATTGAATTGTAGTGATTTGAAGTGAGTGAGCATTGCAAAGAACAAGGAAGTGAACTTATACTCTACCAAAAAGTCAAGTAATGCTTCATACTTTTGTCCCATTATTTTCACTATGCAGTAGTGATATTTCTAAGTAAGACTTGCATGGAATATTTGCTAAGTATAAACCATGCTATGGGAAATCCTAGTAGATGAAACCTTAGTAGAATTTCCTAAGTTAAGAATTCCTACTACAATCATGCTTAGCTTAGCTAGTAGAAAACAAGGGTGGAATATATATTCATGCTATGGAAAAATTTCTAAGTCTGTGGACTTGTGTTTTGTTTAATAAAACAACTAAGTGAATGAATCACCTGGGTGGAATGGAAGGAATGGTTTGTGTTGAGTGGTCATGCAAGTCTAGTATGCTGGGGAAAACTTGGGCATCACCAAGTCCAGTATGCTGGGGAAAACTTGGTGTCTCACTTGTGGATGGCCACCCAGGAACATAGAGATTTGAGATGTCAAATGTCGAGAAGCTTCAAGTGCAGCCACTTGGAATTACGGGCTCTGCCTGGATCATATAGGTTGCAATAACTTAGCCAAATGGACAGTTGGTGGTAGGGGATTGATAGGTTGGAGCGCGTCCATTCTGGTCTAAGGGAAGGCTTCTGAAAGATCTTGTCTTGGGGAAACCAAGTCTTGTGGGGAAAGTGCACCACCTCTGCAGAGTGAAAAATCTAAGTACTTAGCCATGTCCCTGGCAAAGGACAATTTGAGCATCAGGACATGGAAGCTATCAAGAATCTCATCGTCCCAATTTCTAAGTTAAAATCTTGTGGTTGAACAAGGGTTTAAGGTTCACCAATTTCTATTGGTGGTTCCTTGGGTGATTTTGTCAAGAAAAAACTTAGTATTTTTCAAATGATAAGGGAAAACTATTTTGAGCAAAGCAAGCCTAAGCTCCACTTAGCCAAATGCACATAGATGATAGACTCCACTAATCTACCATAGTAGCACTTGCCAATACATTTCAAATGTATTGACCCTTGTGGCTGTAACTTGTTATGTTGCAGGTTTGTTTGATGTTAGTAAAGTTTGTTGATTAGGATTACAAGTCTATAACCAACATGTCTGCATGTGGCACTTTGAAGATGAAGGACTCCATGCTATTGTTATATTCTGCTACATTGTAATGAGATAGCCAAATGAGCTATGTAAGATGTAATAATTTATTTTATTCCTGGTTATAAAGTTGTATTATGACCTTTGTTTCTTGATATTACATCTTAACTGTGGATGCTAGCTATTGATCCAGGTACTAGCATTGTAGACACAGGGATCTCTACCTTATTAATGGTTGGGAACCTTACAAGAGGCCATCTTATTAATCAAAGAGGATTGAGCTTCAGACAAAGATGATATATTTTTCTCAGCACTCAAAATTTTTGACTGTAAACTAGGAATTTCTCTATTCAAGTTCTCAAGTTGATGACTAATATTTTCCAATATAGCAGATTATTCTTCCATAGTTTTAGTGAATATTTTGTTCTGCTCATATTGCCTTTGCATGAAGTTTTTGGTGGATCTTTCAATATCTAGAATCCTATCTTCACTAGGCATTCCAGACCTACCATGATAAGTATTGCCATTATTAGGAGGATAAGGCCTATAGTTATTACCATAAGTATTGTTGCCAAAATTATTATTCCTAATGAAGTTCACATCAACTTGCTCTTGTTGAGCAACCAAAGAGGCCAAGGGAACATTGTTTGGATCAATAGGAGCTTTTCCATTAACAAGCATAGCCATAATAACAATAATTATTTCACTCAAAGAGGAGGTTTCTTCAACAGAATTTACCTTCTTACCATGTGGATCTCTCTCAGTGTGCCATTCAGAATAATTAACCATCATATTATCAAGGAGCTTTGTTGCAGCACCCAAGGTAATGGTCATAAAGGTACGTCCAGCAGCGGAATCCAACAGGTTTCTTGAAGAGAAGTTTAAACCCGCATAAAAAGTCTGGATAATCATCCAAGCAGTAAGTCCATGAGTGGGACAATTCTTAACCAAAAATTTCATTCTTTCCCAAGCATGAGCAACATTTTCATTATCAAGTTGTTTAAATTTCATTATTTCACTTCTCATAGATATAATCTAAGCAGGAGGATAGTATTTTCCAATGAAAGCATCTTTGCACTTAATCCAAGAATCAATATTATTTCTAGGCAAGGATAGCTACCATTATTTAGCTTTTCCTCTCAAGGAGAAAGGAAACAACTTGAGCTTAACAATATGTACATCTAGATCCTTATATTTTTGCATCTCACAAATTTCAACAAAGCAATTAAGGTGGACAACAACATCATTAGAAATAACACCAGAAAATTGCTCTTTCATGACAAGGTTCAACAAAGCAGGTTTAATTTCAAAAAAGGTAGCATCGGGAACAGGTGGAGCAATAGGTGTACTCAGGAAATCATTGTTGTTGGTGCTAGTGAAGTAACACAACTTGGTGTTCTCAGTAGAATTCATTTTTGCAAAGGTGGAACAGGCACACAACAGTAGCAGCTAGAGCAGGGACTATTTACTTTTGTGTTTTTGATAAGAGAAAGCAAAACCAAGGAAACTAATTTTTTTTGTAATTTTTGATATAAATAGGTAAACAAAGCAAGGAAAAAGAAACTAAGCAAAACAAAAACAAAGTAAAGAGAAATGTTATGGAGGACTCCCCTTATGAAGACGTCCTTAGCCTCCCCGGCAATGTGTAAGGTTCCCAACCTTTAATAAGGTAGAGATCCCTGTGTTTACAATGCTAGTCCCTGGTTCAATAGCTAGCATCCACAGTTAAGATGTAATATCAAGAAACAAAGGTCATAATACAACTTTATAACCAGGAATAACTTAATTTATTACATCTTACATAGCTCATTTGGCTATTACATTACATTGCAGCAAAATATCTATAAGCATGGGGTCCTTCATCTTCAAAGTGCCACAGGCAGACATGTTGGTTGTAGACTTGTAATCCTAATCATTAAACTTCACTAATATCAAACAAACCTGCAACATAACAAGTTACAGCCACAAGGGTCAATACATTTGAATTGTATTGGCAAGTGATACTATAGTAGTATAATGGAGTCTATCATCTATATGCATTTGGCTAAGTGGAGCTTAGGCTTGCTTTGCTCAAAATAGATTTTCCTTAACATTTGAAAACACTAAGTTTTTGTTTGACAAAAATCACCTAAGGCATATACCAATCAAAGATTGAAGATCCTTTAATCCCTTGTTCACCCAAAAGTTTTTAACTTAGAAATTTGGATGATGAGATTCTTGATAGCTTCCATGTCTTGATGCTCAAATTGTCCTTTGCCAGGGACATGGCTAAGTACTTAGATTTTACACTCTACAGAGGTGGTGCACTTTCCCCACAAGACTTGGTTTCACCAAGACAAGATCTTTCAGAAGCCTTTCCTTAGACCAAATGGACGCGCTCCAACCTATCAAACCCCTACCATCAACTGTCCATTTGGCTAAGTTATTGCAACCTATATGATCCAGGCAAAGCCCATAATGCCAAGTGGCTGCACTTGAAGCTTCTCAACATTTGACATCTCAAATCTCTTTGTTCCTGGGTGGCCATCCACAAGTGAGATACAAAAGTTAAACCATAAAAATGGGCCTTGTGAACCACTCAACACAAACCTTTCCTTCCATTCCACCCAGGTGATTCATTCACTTAGTTGTTTTATTAAACAAAACACAAGTCCTTAGACTTAGAAATTTTTCCATAGTGTGAATATATATTCCACCCTTGTTTTCTATTAGCTAAGCTAAGCATGATAGTAGTAGGAATCTTAACCTAGGAAATTTTACTAAGGTTTCATCTACTAGGTTTTCCCATAGCATGGTTTATACTTAGCAAAAATTCCATGCAAGTTTTACTTAGAAAAATCACTAATGCCTAGTGAAAGTAATGGGACAAAAGTATGAAGCATCACTTGCCTTTTTGGTAGAGAGTATAAGTTCACCCTTGATCTTTGCAATGTTCACACACTTCAAGTCACTACAATTCAATCAAGCAAACAATATTTCAATCTACCATTCAAGCAAAACATCACATAAAATAATAAACAAAACAATACATGCAAGCATGCAAAAGGGTTGTTTTATTTGTAAAAGTGGTTTCTAGTAAGTTATGAACATTTGGTAACACCATTTGGTCATTTTGTAAAGTGGCAAAACCATTTGCAAAAGATTCTACCTCTAAACCATTTTTAAACCAAATCATTATTTCATGTGATTGAAATTGCCTTTAGCAAAGTAATAATTTTTATAGGGTTTACCAAATACATTTTCAAGTCACAAAACTTGGTGTTTGGGGTCAGAGAGTTTGTTCCAAAACGTTTCTCAAAGGTTTTCATCTAAAACAATTTTTAACAATTAAACCATATTTTTATTTGACTAGAAATGGTTTAAATCCAAGATTCATTCTTTTGCTTCTCCAAATACATTTTTGAAACCACCAAGTGATTTCTATGGTCATGTAGGGGTCTCAACCTAATAAGGTAGATTCCTCCTGTGTTTACAATGCTAGTCCCTGGATCAATAGCTAGCATCCAAAGTTAAGATGTAATATCAAGAAACAAAGGTCATAATATAACTTTATAACCAGGAATAACATAAGTTTATTACATCAAACATAGCTCATTTGGCTAATACATTACATTGCAGCGGAATAACTATAATCATGGGGTCCTTCATCTTCAAAGTGCCACAGGCAGATGTTGGTTGTAGACTTTGTAATCCTAAACAATCAATCTTCACTAAAATCAATCAAACCTGCAACATACAAGTTACAGCCACAAAGGGTCAATACATTCGAATTGTATTGGCAAGTGATACTATGGTAGTATAGTGGAGTCTATCAACTATATGCATTTGGCTAAGTGGAGTTGAGGCTTGCATTGCTCAAAATAGATTTTTCCTTAACATTGGAAAATTCTAAGTTTTTGCTTTGATAAAATCATTTTTCACAATCAAAGATTGAAGATCCTTTAGAAGGCATCTCCCAATCAAAGAATGAAGATTTCAAACAACCCTTGTTCAAATCCACAATTTTTAACTTAGAAATTGGAATTATGAGATTCTTGATTGCTTCCATGTCTTGATGCTCAAATTGTCCCTTACCAGGGACATGGCTAAGTACTTAGATTTTACACTTTGCAGAGGTGGTGCACTTTCCCCACAAGACTTGGTTTCCCAAGACAAAATCTTTCAGAAGCCTTCCCTTAGACCAAAATGGACGCGTTCCAACCTATCAAACATTACCACCCACTGTCCATATGGCTAAGTTCTTGCAACCTATATGATCATGGCAGAGCCCATATTGCCAAGTGGTTGCACTTGAAGCTTCTCAACATTTGACATCTCAAATCTCTTTGTTACTGGGTGGCCATCCACAAGTGACATACACAAGGTCAACCATAAACATGGGCCTTGTGAACCACTCAACATAACCCAATCCTTCCATTCCACCAGGTGATTCATTAACTTAGTTGTTTTATTAAACAAAACATAAGTCCTCAGACTTAGAGATTTTTCCATAGTGTGAATATATTTTCCACCCATGTTTTCTATTAGCTAGGCTAAGCTTGGTAGTAATAGGAAACTTTAACTTAGTAAATCCTACTAAGGATTCATCTACTAGGTTTTCCTATAGTAAGTTTTATACTTAGCAAAGTCCATGCAAGTTTACTTAGCAAAATCACTAATGCATAGTGAAAGTAATGGGACAAAAAGTATGAAGCATCACTTGCCTTTTTGGTAGAGTATGGGTTCACTCCTTGTCCTTGCAACAATCACACTCTTCAAGTCACTACAAGTCAATCAAGCAAGTCACAAACTCAATCTACCAATCAAGCAAAACAACACACATAAAATGACAAAGTCAAAGTAATGCATGCAAGCATGCAAAAGATGGTTCTAATTGCAAAGGTGGTTTCCACTAGGCTTCTTAAACTTTGTAGGTTCCAAATTGGTCATTCACCAAAATGGTAAAGTCAATTGCAAAAGGGTTTTATCTCAAAACCATTTTTAAAATCCATTCATCATTTTATGTGGTGAAAATGTTTTTTTATCAAAAAAAAACTTTTAAGTTTTTCACCAAATGAGTTGCTATTGCAAAACTTGGTGTTTTTGGGTTAGTAGGTTTGGTCCAAAATATTTTCTCAAAGTTTTCTTTCCATAAACATTTTCATAATAAAATCAATAATTTTATTTGGCTAGAAATTGGCTAAGTCAAATAATCCAACCTAAATTTTACCAAAATCATTTTTAACACCAAGGGTTGGTTCCTAGGGTCAGTAAGGTCACATCAAACCATTTTGCAAAAGTTTTAACCCTAAAAACAATTTTAAACTATTTTTATACTCTAAACAAGCTCACAAAAGAATCTGCAAAAACAAGCAAACTAACAAATACTATTTGCTAAACTAAGGGCATGGCAGGCTAGGTATTGCTCTCCTGAATCCATTGATATAAAATTTGTAATTTTTGGACGTGTGGATCAAAAGTTACAATGGTTTGAAAATCATAACATAATCATATTTCAAATCTGTTTTTAAACCGAGCAGGTGACACGCGGCACTTTCCTATTTGCCGATACCGGTTCGGGTGGATCGCGGCTGCAGGCGTTAGATCTAAGCGATAAATGCGGCTCGAGACGTACCCTTCGCGTTAAGTGAATCTATCGTATTCGATCCGAATCGAGCGGTGCTCCGCCTTGCCAAGAACCGGCGGCGAATGTTAACGGCCAGCGGCGGAGCGGCCACGCGGCTGGCGGCGGGAAGCAAGAAAGGGTGGGAGTAAGCTCACCTGGTTCGCAATAGCCTGGAGATGCTCAAGGCGTTGTTGGTTCGACGAGGGGCGCTCTAGAGTGGGCTCGATTTCTTGTCGGAGTTCCTGCTGGCGTCGGGTTCGCTCGGGCGTCGTTGGAGATGGGTCTATGATGCATGCTAGGACAAATGGAAGACATTATCAGATGCGCAAGACCAAGGCGATGCTGTGTGCGCGATCTAGGAGGCGCGGGGTGGTCGGAGTTCACCTGAAATGCTCGACGGAGCAATGGCAGACGGCGGCGGACGCTGGGTGTCGTCGTTAAATGCTAAGGGCGCCAGCTGGCGCTACTGCGTAAGAGTCCGCCGGGGTTGCTGATCACAGCTGCGTGCTCGAGGATGCAAGAGGTGGAGTGTGCTGGCCGGAATCCTCACCGGAGCATCGTCGGAGCCGTGGCAATACAAGGTAAAATTCTGTGGATTGGGGGCGTGCTTGGGGAGAAGCAGGGGAAGTAGAGAGGAGGCGGGGCGTTTAAGGGGCGTGGTCTGGAGGAATCAAAGCTTCCTTCAACGCATTCACCACCGGTTTAACTCATCGAAACGGTAGGGCGGGTCTCGTTGAAGACGATGAACATAGAAGGGTGGGTCCCTGCTGTCTGCGAGAGAGGAAGTGAGGGGGATGGTCCACTGGTCATTGTCTATGTGGGTTAGTGTTTAGGTAGGAAAACGTTTCGCTGTGGATAGAGAAACTGGGCTGGTGCTGGGCCTATTGGGCTTCGTCGACTGGGCTGGTATCAAACTCTATTTTTTTCTGTCTGCTGGCTTTTTTCTTTTTCTAATTCTATTTCCTGTTTTGAATTCCCAAACATTCAAACATCAACCAATTCAAACAACACCAAACTTTGTAACATTGAAATTATTTCTGTTTAGTAACATGAATCAGAATCCAAATTCAAATTAATTATTTTAATAATAGGGTCTATTATTATTTAATTAAATAGATGTACCAATTATTAAATCTATAGGTTTTGATTTAATTCAAAGTTCCTCTTGAGAACTAAATAATTTTAAACCATTCAGTAGGTTGTATTTGAAAATAAGGAATATTTTGGAAAGCTTGTTTAAAATAACAATAACATTTTTATTTTAGGTTCATTAATAATTAAATAGAATGGACCTTAGTTAGCAATCCATATAGAATTTTGTTTTATTAATTTATTTATTTTGAAATCTAAAATAAAACCAAAACACTTCAGTAGGTTTCATTTGAGAATATAAAATACTTGGAAAACTTATTTAAAATGAATAAATAGGTTTTAGTGTTTATTTAAAATGGGAAAGGCCTTCATTCAAATAAAATTTGGATATTAAATCCTTATTATTTTATTTAAATAAACCTTTACTATTTTATCAAAACAAAATGTTTTATTTCAAAAGCTTGGCCAAGGTTTAATTTGGCTTTTTTATAAAATAATCTTTATTTATAAATCTATCTTTTCCTCTAAAAACCAAATCCTTTTATTTAAAGATCCAAATTAATATTTCCAAAACATTTAATTTTCCTTTATTTAAAATGTTTATATTTTTAAATCCCTTTAGGATTTAATTGTTCAAAATAGGTTTGAAGATTCCTATTGGAATTCAAAAAGTTTCTTCTGGCCCTGAAAATCAAACAAAGTTTTATTTTATTCATTTATTTTCACATTACAAGATTTGGAAAATCTTGGGATGTGACAGTTACCACCTTAAAATAAATCCCGAGATTTGGGGAGGCTAGGGTTACAAGCAGGCTCAAACATCTAGGGTACTACCACCCTTAAAAAATTTCAAACAAAAATTACACATTGTCCTTCTTGGGATCCTGGGAAAACTTCTCTAAGCAAACATTTGCATTTATGTCTTTAATTTCCATGCTTGACTCATGGGCCAAGGTTGAGATCCCTCATAGACTTGTTTAACTTGTTCTCCATCCTTTCTGGACAATTGTTTGCATAGTGGCCTAGTTCCCTGCATTTGAAACATGTGACAAGGCTGAGATCCCTCATAGGCTGGTTTATCTTATGCTTCATCTTTTCTCGGATAGCTTGTTTGCATAATGTCCTAACTCTTTGCGATGTTTGCACATCACTTGGATAATATCCTTCCTCATCTTGGGTTTCACTAGCCTTTGTTTGTCCTCTTGGCTCTTCTTCTTTTACGGGCATTCATTGGCATAGTGTTCCATCTCTTTGCAATTGTAACATTGCAACTGGCTTTTGTCTTTCTTCTTCTTTTTGGGTCTCTCCAAAGCTAGGAGTTCCTCTAGTTCATGTTCTTCATAGGTGGGAGATCTTTCTCTCTTCTTGGGGCATTGATCTTCATGTTCCTTGGATGCATGATCCTTGTCTCCACAATATTGCTAGCTTGGGTTCCTTCTAGATTAACATCTTTGTCACCCTTGTTGTCATTAGCTCTTTGGGAAAAGTTTTCTCCCATGTTTACCATTTGAGTAACCAATCTTTGCAACAATTGGGATTGAAGTTTCAAAATCCTTTGTATGGCTGGGTCTAGTCCATTGTTGTTGGCTAAAAGCCGAGTTGTCATTTGGCTCAACTGGTTTTGGTTTTCTATCAGTTCTCTCATGTTGTCTTCTTGGTTGTTGTTGTTGTCATCAACCTTGATGTCTTTTGGAGTAGTCATCTGTTTGGGTTGAAGGGAGATTAGAATAGGTAAAAGGTTTTTTCTAAGGAATCAATTCTAATCACACACATCACAATTCACACAAGCAATATGTATGCAATCACAAACCAAACACTCACAAACAACTTTGCACTCAAACAATAAAGTTCAAGCACAAACTTAGGCAAAAAAATATTTTTGTTACACCACATAAGTTGGTGAGTTTGACTTAACTAAAATATGGTGGTCCATCTATATGGTTTACTTGTGATCTTTCCATCCTTCATGATTCTTCTTGTATGAGATCTTGGTTTCCTTGAGAAAAACTCTTGGTCACATAAACTTCAAAGTTGATGATGGCTCCTTCTTATTTTGCATTCCCTTAGTCTCCAAATCTTGAGCAAGACTTTCCTTATTTCACTTGTAGTCCTTAGTGATATCTAAGTTGGAAGTCCTTGGTGAATATGCTGAAAACGTTGAAGTCACTAGAGTTGGAGAAGTTGAAGTCATTCTTTGCACATGGTGTAGTATTTGGTCATGGGGTAGGTTTTTCCATCAAGTTGAAGTAGAAGAGATGTAGAGTTGAAACCAAAATGGTTGAGGAAAGAGTTTACAAGTTTTTGTAAATAAGTTTTGGATCAAAACATAACTCCTATTCTTCTAAGGGTTTTTGTCCAATCCTAGGTTTACAAATCCTACAGGCAACACAATGCTCTGATACCATCTGTAGGGGTCTCAACCTAATAAGGTAGATTCCTCCTGTGTTTACAATGCTAGTCCCTGGATCAATAGATATCATCCACAGTTAAGATGTAATATCAAGAAACAAAGGTCATAATATAACTTTATAACCAGGAATAACATAAGTTTATTACATCAAACATAGCTCATTTGGCTAATACATTACATTGCGGAATAACTATAATCATGGGGTCCTTCATCTTCAAAGTGCCACAGGCGGATGTTGTTGTAGACTTTGTAATCCTAAACAATCAATCTTCACTAAAATCAATCAAACCTGCAACATACAAGTTCTGACCACAAAGGGTCAATACATTCAATTGTATTGGCAAGTGATACTATGGTAGTATAGTGGAGTCTATCAACTATATGAATTTGGCTAAGTGGAGTTGAGGCTTGCATTGCTCAAAATAGATTTTTCCTTAACATTGGAAAATTCTAAGTTTTTGCTTTGATAAAATCATTTTTCTCAATCAAAGATTGAAGATCCTTTACAAGGCATCTCCCAATCAAAGATTGAAGATTTCAAACAACCCTTGTTCAAATCCACAATTTTTAACTTAGAAATTGGAATGATGAGATTCTTGATTGCTACCATGTCTTGATGCTCAAATTGTCCCTTACCAGGGACATGGCTAAGTACTTAGATTTTTCACTCTGCAGAGGTGGTGCACTTTCCCCACAAGACTTGGTTTCCCAAGACAAAATCTTTCAGAAGCCTTCCCTTAGACCAAAATGGACGCGTTCCAACCTATCAAACACTACCACCCACTGTCCATATGGCTAAGTTCTTGCAACCTATATGATCATGGCAGAGCCCATATTGCCAAGTGGTTGCACTTGAAGCTTCTCAACATTTGACATCTCAAATCTCTTTGTTCCTGGGTGGCCATCCACAAGTGACATACACAAGGTCAACCATAAACATGGGCCTTGTGAACCACTCAACATAACCCAATCCTTCCATTCCACCAGGTGATTCATTAACTTAGTTGTTTTATTAAACAAAACATAAGTCCTCAGACTTAGAGATTTTTCCATAGTGTGAATATATTTTCCACCCATGTTTTCTATTAGCTAGGCTAAGCTTGGTAGTAATAGGAAACTTTAACTTAGTAAATCCTACTAAGGATTCATCTACTAGGTTTTCCTATAGTAAGTTTTATACTTAGCAAAATCCATGCAAGTTTACTTAGCAAAATCACTAATGCATAGTGAAAGTAATGGGACAAAAAGTATGAAGCATCACTTGCCTTTTTGGTAGAGTATGGGTTCACTCCTTGTCCTTGCAACAATCACACTCTTCAAGTCACTACAAGTCAATCAAGCAAGGCACAAACTCAATCTACCAATCAAGCAAAACAACACACATAAAATGACAAAGTCAAAGTAATGCATGCAAGCATGCAAAAGATGGTTCTAATTGCAAAGGTGGTTTCCACTAGGCTTCTTAAACTTTTTAGGTTCCAAATTGGTCATTCACCAAAATGGTAAAGTCAATTGCAAAAGGGTTTTATCTCAAAACCATTTTTAAAATCCATTCATCATTTTATGTGGTGAAAATGTTTTTTTTATCAAAAAAAAAACTTTTAAGTTTTTCACCTAATGAATTGCTATTGCAAAACTTGGTGTTTTTGGGTTAGTAGGTTTGGTCCAAAATATTTTCTCAAAGTTTTCTTTCCATAAACATTTTCATAATAAAATCAATAATTTTATTTGGCTAGAAATTGGCTAAGTCAAATAATCCAACCTAAATTTTACCAAAATCATTTTTAACACCAAGGGTTGGTTCCTAGGGTCAGTAAGGTCACATCAAACCATTTTGCAAAAGTTTTAACCCTAAAAACAATTTTAAACTATTTTTATACTCTAAACAAGCTCACAAAAGAATCTGCAAAAACAAGCAAACTAACAAATACTATTTGCTAAACTAAGGGCATGGCAGGCTAGGCATTGCTCTCCTGAATCCATTGATATAAAATTTGTAATTTTTGGACGTGTGGATCAAAAGTTACAATGGTTTGAAAATCATAACATAATCAGATTTCAAATCTGTTTTTAAACCGAGCAGGTGACACGCGGCACTTTCCTATTTGCCGATACCGGTTCGGGTGGATCGCGGGCTGCTGTGCGTTAGATCTAAACGAATCGCGGCTCGAGACGTACTTCGCGGTTAAGTGAATCTATCGTATTCGTTTGATCTGAATCGAGCGGTGCCCGCTTGCCAAAGGCGGCGAATGTTAACGGCGAGCGCGGCGGCGGCATGGCGAGGCGGGAAGCAAGAAAGGGTGGGAGTAAGCTCACTGGTTCGCAATAGCCTGGAGATGCTCAAGGCGTTGTTGGTTCGACGAGGGGCGCTCTGGAGTGGGCTCGATTTCTTGCCGGAGTTCCCGCCGCGCCGGGTTCGCTTTCGTCGTCGGAGATGGGTCTACGATGCATGCTAGGAAAAATGGAAGACAGTATCAGATGCGCAAGACCAAGGCGATGCTGTGTGCGTGATCTAGGAGGCGCGGGGTGGTCGGAGTTCACCTGAAATGCTCGATGGAGCAATGGCAGACGGCGACGCACGCTCGGTGTCGTCGTTGCCGATGCTCAGGGGCGCCCGCGGGTGCGCTGCGGCTGCAGAAGAGTCCGCTGGGGGTTGCTGATCACAGCTGCGTGCTCGAGGATGCAAGAGGTGGAGTGTGCTGGCCGGAATCCTCACCGAAGCATCGTCGGAGCCATGGCAATACAAGGTAAAATTCTGTGGACTGGGGGCGTGCTTGGGGGAGGAAACAGAGGGGAAGTAGAGAGGAGGGGCAGACGTTTAAGGGGGCGTGGTCTCTGGAGGAATCAAAGCTTCCTTCAACGCGCATTCACCACCGGTGTAACTCACTGCAAACGGCCGGGCGACGGGGTCTCGTTGAAGACGATGAACATAGAAGGGTGGGTCCCTGCTGTCTGCGAGAGAGGAAGTGAGGGGGATGGTCCACTGGTCATTGTCTGTTTGGGTTAGTGTTTAGGTAGGAAAACGTTTCGCTGTGGATAGAGAAACTGGGCTGGCGCTGGGCCTATTGGGCTTCGTCGACTGGGCTGGTCCCAAACTCTATTTTTTTCTGTCTGCTGGCTTTTTTCTTTTTCTAATTATATTTCCTGTTTTGAATTCCCAAACATTCAAACATCAACCAATTCAAACAACACCAACCTTTGTAACATTGAAATTAGTTCTGTTTAGTAACATGAATCAGAATCCAAATTCAAATTAATAATTTTAATAATAGGGTCTATTATTATTTAATTAAATAGATGTACCAATTATTAAATCCATAGGTTTTGATTTAATTCAAAGTTCCTCTTGAGAACTAAATAATTTTAAACCATTCAGTAGGTTGTATTTGAAAATAAGGAATATTTGGAAAGCTTGTTTAAAATAACAATAACATTTTTATTTTAGGTTCATTAATAATTAAATAGAATGGACCTTAGTTAGCAATCCATATAGAATTTTGTTTTATTAATTTATTTATTTTGAAATCTAAAATAAAACCAAAACACTTCAGTAGGTTTCATTTGAGAATATAAAATACTTGGAAAACTTATTTAAAATGAATAAATAGGTTTTAGTGTTTATTTAAAATGGGAAAGGCCTTCATTCAAATAAAATTTGGATATTAAATACTTATTATTTTATTTAAATAAACCTTTACTATTTTATCAAAACAAAATGTTTTATTTCAAAAGCTTGTCCAAGGTTTGATTTGGCTTTTTTTTATAAAATAATCTTTATTTATAAATCTATCTTTTCCAAACACACCATTTGCCAAAGATTTTATCCCCAAAATCATTTTAGAATAATTTTTATATCCTAAACAAGCATACATAAGTTTCTGCAAAAACAAAAAATTTAGCAGAAGCTTTTTACTAAACAAAGTGCATGGTTCGCTAGGGTTTGTTTTTCTGAATCCATTGATATAAAGTTTGCAAAATTCGGACGTGTAGATTTAAAGTTATGGAATTTACAAAATCACATATCAAATAGATCTATTCTGTTTTAATTCAAACGAGTTGAGCCACATGTTTTAATCCTATTCGCCCATACCGTTTCGTCTGGATTGGCAAACACAGACCATAGGATCAAGTTACATCGCACGACACTGGTTGCGTACCTCTTCGGCGTTAAGTGAATCTATCGTATCCATCAGATCGTCATCTAACGGCCATCGTCACCCTGACCAAGTTCTGGCGGCGCTCGACAGCTGCGCGCGGCGGCGACGTTCGGCTAGCGGCGAAGATGGCGCTAGAGTAAGCAAGGAAGAAGGAGAGGTTGCTCACAGTGATCGCCGAGGCACGGGGATGCTCAACCTGCCCTTGGTTGGTGAAGGCGACGGGTTCGCGGCAATTGCTCGCCGTAGTTGAGCTCTCGCTCGGACTCGTCCTGTTGAAGATGATGGCGAAGGCAAGGGGCACGCCAGAGAGAAAATAAGATGTGGTTAGATGCGTGGGGTCACGACGAGCACGCGTGTGTGAAGGAGAAGGAGAGGCGCGGTCAGGTGTTTACCAGAAGTTTCGCCGGAGAGGAAGCAGACGATGGTGACGGTGGTCGTCATCGTTGCCGAGCCTGCAGAGCACGCGCGGGTGAGCTGGCGATACAGGAAGGTCCGCCAGGTGATGGGGATCACGGCTGTGTGCTCGAGGAGTCAAGGGGCGGTAGGGTACGGCCAGAATCGAGAGGGAAGCTCGTCGGAGACAGCGGCCGTTGAGGCTAAAATTTGGGCAGCCTAGTGGCTCCGGTCGAGTGGGATCTGAGGGGAAGAGAAGAGGAGAGGGTGGCGATTAATACTGTAGGGTCACGGCGAGCATTAAGCGCGGCATTTAGGAGAATTGATCACGAGAATTCAACGCAGTAAACGGCCAGGGCGTGGTCTTCGCGGGTGGAAACGACGAACAGTTCTATGGGGTCGGTTGGTCAGCGAGAGGGAGAGTGTGGGGGTGGGGTCCGTTGGTCAGTCGCTGAGTGGGTGAGTTTCTGAGTGTGAAGCGTTTTCTCGCGGGGAAGAGGGGGACTGGGCTGGACTAGGCCAGGTGGGCTAGTTGGGTTGGGTCGGCTTGGTTCTCTCTTTTTTTTATTCTGTTTGTTTTTCTCTTTTTCCATTTCTTCAAATCTGTTTTGATTTTGATTAATTGATTCAAACACCTATTTGAATTCAAGATTTTGCCAAAATTTGAGTAGGTTCAAATACTGATTAGTATTGTATTCTGATCTCAATTTTTGAATAAAACCTTATTCATTTTGGGGTCTTTTATTTATTCAAAATAGGTTCTAGTTTTAAATCAAATAGACTTAATAGTATTTCTAAACACCATTTGATTTTTCCAAACCTTCTAAAAACTTTTCAGTAGGTTTAATTTACTTAAAGGGGTGTCAAATAATTCAACTTGAATTAGTTGGAAAAACTTTTAATAAGATTTATTAATTATTTAAAATTGGACTTGTCTTTATTCCAATAGGATTTGGTTTAAGGCATTTTATTTTATTTTGGCAAATATTTATCCAATACTTTTATTTGGATTGGGATTATAATTCATTCCATTTGTTTAAAGATTTGTCCAAGATTTGATTTGATCTTTAATAATCTTTATTTAATAAATCTTTCTTTTGTTATAAAATCCATATTCTTTTATTTGGAGATCCAAACTTGGTGATTCCAATTTGTGAAAACTTATTTATTATTTGTTTATCGTTTTAAATCCTTTTATGATTAATTTCTCACCATTTGGTATGGGTTTAGATAAGGGCTTTAATAGCTTTGGGAATTCAATTTTATCAAATTCATAGGATTTTATTTATGGTTCCAAATTAAGTGAAACCAATTTCTATGGTCTTATATTATTTCTGTTTGTCTTTCTTGATCCTTTGAGATTGTTTGTTGAACAATTTTTATATGGATCAAATCCATGGATTTGGAGATAACTTGGAAATGATTTTATTCCAATAGGGTTTAGGGTTTGGATTTATTTTCCAAGGGTTTAAATTTCCAGATACATTCATTGAGGAATGCATTTCTCTTGATTTGGATTTTGTTGGATTCAAACTTTTACCAAAGTTTGTTCAAGATGGGATTTTTAAGTTTCCATTTAGAGACAAAAGTTTCTTTTCACCCTGATTTTCAACAAAAAATTATTTTGTTTATTTTATTTTTCACATTACAAGATTTGGAAAATCTTGGGATGTGACACAACGGCACCAGAAAACAGCTTGATGCGCTCAGATCAATGTAGAGCTTTGTTGGGAGACCCCAAGAGGAAGGTATGATGAGCACAACAGTAAGTCTTCCCGGTTTGCTGTAAACAAATTATTAACTATATGGTGTGGAAGGTAAAAGTGGTTTGCAGAAAGTAAACAAGAATAATGGAAGATGTATCAATGGTAAAGATTGGACCAGGGTCCATAGTTCACTAGAGGTGTTCTCCTTAAGATAAACAAACATGGCATGTTGGGTAAACAAATTACAGCAGGGCAATTGACAGGACTGATCAAGGCATAACAATGCAATACTAGACATTCGTGATCCTATGAGATTCGATTGGGAAATACAACAAGATACATAGACTGCCATCCAACTGCATCTATGACTAGTAATCCACCTTTAGGTTATCATCCGAACCCCCTACAGTATTAAGTTGCAAGCAACAGATCACTACTTTAAGCAAAGTGTGTAAGGTAAACAATCCACTTGTTCCATGAACAAGAGATCGTTGTTTTCTCCCTAGTAGCAACATTACATCTACAACCTTAGAGATTTCTGTCACTTCCCTTAGATTAAATAGAGGCATGGACCCACGATCGAGCATAAATACTCCCTCTTGGAGTCACTAGCATCTACTCGTCCAAGATAGCTACTAGAAACAGAGATCATGCAAGATCACAAACAACACATATATGATAGAATCAATAAGACAAAACCATTAATCAATATAACATAGTAATCTCAATATCCATCGGATCCCCACAAACACAACATGCATGAATACAAAATAGATGATCTTGATCATGTACGGAGCTCACAAGATCTAAACATGGACGCACAAAGGAGGAGATACAACCATCTAGCTACTACATGGACCCGTAGTCCTAGGTGGAACTACTCACGCTTCATACCGGAGGTTGGCATCATGATGAAGAAGGCCTCCGGGATGATCTCCCCTCCGGCAGGGTGCCGGGAAGAGCTTCAGATCCCCCTGGTCTATGGACGATGGTGGCGGCGGCTACAGACTGTTTCGTGGAAGATTGATCGGGTACTTAGGGTTTTGGTATCGGGGGGTATTTATAGGAGAAGAGGCAAGGCAGGGGGCACCCGGGGTGGCTACAACCCCCAGGCGCGGGCCAGGCTTGGCTGCACGGCCAGGGGATGTGGCCCCCTAGTGGCTCCCCTCTGTATCGTATTCAGGCTCCATTTTCCCCTCGGTAAAATATTGACTTTGGCTTTTGTCCCGTCCAATTCCGAGAATATTGATTTTCTGCCTTTTCTGGAACCAAAAACAGAAGAAAACATGCAACTGGCACTATGGCAACTTGTTAATAGGTTAGTCCAGAAAAACATATAAAAACACCTCAAAGTAAAGACAAAGCAAAGCAAAGTAGGTACTAAACAAGCATGGAGCATCAACAATTATAGATACTTTGACGACGTATCATTAGTACAGTTGGTTTCTTCATTAAAATTGTTTTTGAGTTGAAAGAATAGAAGAAATTCCTCCAGAAGAAAATTTTGAAGCTTCAATACGATATGGCCGAGCTCAGCATCCACCTTGGAAGCATAGCTAAAGTTTGCAATAGAGGATAAGAATTCAATACTCTTCTTACCCAGGAGGAGGAATATGTAACAACAAGGAGTTATTTGATCCTGCTTGGCTTGATTCCGGGGAGATCTTTAAGACCTAGTAATCTATATTATAAGTTTTATATTACTATTTTCATTTCGCATTAGTTCGAGCTTAGAAATAAAGTTTCTATCATTTGAATTCCCTTCAGGAATAGTCTGTCCCATTTATGAAATTCCGAGTTCATTATTATATATGGAGCATTAGTGAGTTTGTGCTTGTATATCTCACTTGTGGTAAGCCACCCAGGAACAAAGATATTTTATAGGCCAAGTGTTAAGAAGCTTCTACTGCAGCCACTTGGCAATATGGGCTCTGCCTGGATCACATAAGTTGCTAGAACTTAGCCTTTTGGACAGTTGGTGGTAGGAGCGCGTCCATTTGGTCTAAGGGAAGGTTTCTGAAAGGTCCTGTCTTGGTGAAACCAAGTCTGGTGGGGAAAGTGCACAACCTCTGCAGATGGAAAAATCTAAGTACTTAGCCAAGTCCATGGCAATGGACAACATGAGCACCAAGACATGGAAGCTATCAAGAATCTCCTCATCCCAATTTCTAAGTAAAAACTTATGGGTGAACAAGGGTGAAGGACCTCAATGTCTATTGGTGGTTCCTTGGGAAAAGTTTTGACAAAGAAAAACTTAGTGATTTCAACTAATAGGAAAAACCTATTTTGAGCAAAGCAAGCCCAGCTACGCTTAGCCAAATTGCATATAGTATCTAGTCCACTTAAAATTTTACTAAGGTATCACTTGCCAATACTATTCCAAAGTATTGACCCACTATGGCTGTAACTTGTGATGTTGCAGGTTACTCTGATGAGGATTAGGTGTCATGAGTCTACACTCAACATGTTTGCCTGTGGCACATGAAGATGAAGAATTTTATTTATTTACTTATTCAAACTCTTGTATTAGGCCTGTGGCCTTGGAGTTGTAAAGACTATGTTTGTCTCTGGAATGCCTGTAATAATGACCTTTGTATCTGTGTACTTCATCTTAAACTTTGGATGCTAGCAATGATCCAGGGACTAGCATTGCAATCACAGGGATCCTTTTCCTTTATAAAGGAGGGATCTTACATCTATGCGTAGATACTTTACACGGGTAGTACACATATGAGTATGTGGGCGATGATGATCATGTTGTTGCTCCTTTGTTGTAATCTTGGATATTGGTGGCATAGTGGGATGAAGCGGCCCGGACAAACTTTACATGTCCTCGCACATGAGACCTGTTCCACGCTTGACATGCAACTAGTTTGCATAAGTGGCTAGCGGGTGTCTGTCTCTCCTAATATAGTCAATATATATTTTGCAAACGAGTTGTCAACAATTTAGTTATCCTCGTTGTGGTTCATGTTCGTAGGTAAGAACGGTTCTATCTCGAAAGCCCCAATCCATGTAAAACTTTCAATGGATAAATTAGAGGCGTCTAGTTTAGATTGTTGATGGGCTAGTGTTATGATATGGTGATGTTGTAAGTAGAAGTATGAGATAATACTCTTACAACATACATAACGTGTAAACTCCATAGACCTTGGATTTACACATATAGGTATGATAGTGATCATACCACACTGCACATGATAGAGATCATATGCGGGAACCATATCATTTCACTAATAAACATGTGATGTTTGATAACATCTTATATTGGTATGCACCGATTATGTTTTCGTCGCTCCAAGACATCACGTGATGATCGGGTGTTCTTGGATCCACGACCATATTTCGGGTGTAAAACAGTTACACACGTGAATACTAAGGTTCTAACTTGCCGAGCCTAGCATGTACAGACATGTCCTCGGAACACGGACCGAAAGGTTAAGCATGAGTCATATAGTTGATATGATGCCCATTTGATGCTCGGCTTTGAAGCTACACCGACTCACGTGATGATCGTACTTGGTGTAGTGGATTTGGTTCATGTAATCACCAAAAAGGCACGAGGGATGTCGTTTTTGAGTGGGACTTCATTCGTAATATGGATTAGTTGAACTCAATCTATCATACACTTATTCTAAACTTTACAAATTCTGGTGTAGATGGCACCACCTGCTTTTAATTTCAATGTGTTCATGGAGAAAGAGAAACTTGCAACGAACGGTAGCAACTTTACCGAATGGGCCATGAATTTGAGGATTCTCGTCTCTGCTGCACAAAAGCAATATGTGCTAGAAGCGCCGTTAGGCCCCCCACCTTTAGATGATGCCCCTGACGAGGAGAAGAATGTCTATCAGACTCGTCGGAGGACCACAACTTAGTTCATTGCGGCATATTGTATGGGCTAGAGCGGAACTTCAAGCGTTTGAAAATGTCAATGCTTTTGATACAATGGGTGAGTTGAAAATGATTTTCGACACATGTGCTGTCAGAGAGCTACAACGCTTGAGAAAAGTTCTTTAGTCATGATGGAAGAGCAGCTCAATTAGTGATCATGTACTCAAGATGTCGATTCTGCCGATAAGCTTGTGTCCTTGGGAATATCGATTCCCATTGACTTAGGCATCCATCGTGTTCTGCGTCTCGCCACCTAGCTATAAGAGCTTATGATGAACTATAATATGCAAGGCATGAAGAAGTCTCTCCCGAGCTTACATCAATGCTTAAAACTGCAGTGGAGATAAAAGGAACATCAAGTGTTGATGATCAATAGGAACACTGGTTTCAAGAAAGACAAGAAGGGAAAGCGAAAGGAAGTAAGGCGGCAAGCCCATTGCGTGCTGAAAAGAAACCCGAGTTGGACACAAGTCCGATAAAGTGCTACTATTGTAAGGGATCCCTTCGGGCATAATCGCCACAAGTATTTGGCAGACAAGAAAGCCGGCAAGGCAAACAAATGTATATATGATATACATGTTATTGATGTGTACTTGACTAGTGCTCGCAGTAGCACCTGGGTATTTGATATCGGTACAGTTGCTAATATTTGTAACTCAAATCAGGGGCTGTGGAACAAGCGACCGCTAGCAAGGGGTGAGGTCAATATGCGTGTCGGCAATGGATCAAGCGTTGATGTGATCGCCGTTGGAACGCTGCCTCTCCACTTGCCATCGTGATTAGTTATAAACTTGAATAATTGTTATCTGGTGCCTGCACTAAGCATGAACATTGTATCTGGATCGTGTTTGATGCGAAGTGGTTATTCATTTAAATCCGAGAACAATGGTTGTTCCATTTATATGAATGAAATCTTTTATGGTCATGCACCGATGATGAATGTTTTATTTCTTTTGTATCTCGATAATAATGTTACACATATTCATAATTTTGATGCTAAAAGGATTAAACTAAATGATGATATATCCGCATATATGTGGCACTGCCGTCTAGGTCATATTGACGTTAAACGCATGAAGAAGCTCCATTCGGATGGACTTTTGGAATCACTTGATTATGAATCATTTCATACATGTGAGCCATGCCTTATGGGCAAGATGACTAGATTGCCGTTTTCCGGTTCAATGGAACGGGCGACAGATTTATTGGAAATCATACATTCTGATGTATGTGGTCCAATGAGTCTCGGTAGGTGGATATCGTTATTTTGTTACTTTCACGGATGATTTGAGTAGATACGGTTATATCTACTTGAAGAAACACAAGTCTGAAACCTTTTAAAAGTTCAAGGAATTTTAGAATGAAGTGGAAAATCATCGTAATAGAAAGATCAAATTTCTACGGTCCGACCGTGGAGGTGAGTATCTAAGTTACGAGTTTAGCACTCACATGAAAGAGTGTGGAATTGTTTCACAACTCACACCTGCCGGAACACCGGAGCGAAATGGTGTGTCGGAACGTCGTAATCGTACTTTATTAGATATGGTTCGATCTATGATGTCTCTGACGGACTTGCCGTTGTCATTTTGGGGCTATGCACTAGAAACTGCTGCATTCACTTTAAATCGGGCACCATCTAAATCCGTTGAAAAGACACCGTATGAATTGTGGTTTGGAAACAAACCTAAGCTATCATTTCTTAAAGTTTGGGGATGCGATGTTTATGTGAAGAAACTTCAACCAGATAAACTTGAACCCAAAGCGGAAAAATGCGTCTTCATAGGATACCCTAAGGAAACTATTGGCTATTCCTTCTATCACAGATCCGAGGGCAAGGTTTTTGTTGCCAAGAATGGATCCTTTCTAGAGAAAGAGTTTCTCGCGAAAGGTGTGAGTAGTCGGAAGGTAGAACTCGAAGAGGTTATGGAACCTTCTCTTCAAAGTATGAGGCGAGTAGCGCAGCGCCAGAAGTTGTTCCGGAGTTGGCTCCACCTGTTGAAGAGGGAACTAATGATAATGATCATGAAACTCTGAAATAGAGTACTACCGAACCTCAGTCAAGCGGGGCGTCAGCTCCGGTGTCGGAAATCTGGCATGAATTTCATGGTTGATGAAAATGATGACCTGACGTATGAAGAAGCGATGATGAGCCCGGATTCCAACAAATGGTTAGAAGCCATGAAATCGAGATGGAATCCATGTATGAAAATCAAGTTTGGAACTTGGTGGACTTACCTCACGACCGAAAGGCCGTGGAGAACAAATGGATTTTCAAAAGGAAAACTGATGTGGATGGTAATGTAACCGTCTATAAAGCTTGACTTGTCGCAAAGGGGTTTCGACAAATTCAAGGATTTGACTACGATGAGACATTCTCTCCCGTAGCGATGCTAAAGTCAGTTAGGATTATGTTAGCAATTGCTGCATATTTCGATTATGAGATATGGCAGATGGATATCAAAACCGCGTTTCTCAATGGTAATATTGAAGAAGAATTGTATATGATACAACCAAAGGGTTTTGTCAATCCTAAGGATGCTAACAAGGTGTGCAAGCTTCAGCGATCCATCTATGGATTGAAGCAAGCATCACGAAGTTGGAATCTCCGCTTTGATGAGGTGATCAAAGAGTTTGGATTTGTCCAAACTTATGGAGAAGCTTGTATTTACAAGAAAGTGAGTGGGAGCAATGTGGCATTTCTGATATTATATGTGGATGACATATTATTGATCGGAAATGATATAGATCTTTTAAACGGTGTTAAAAGTTATCTAAACAGCAAATTTTCAATGAAGGACCTAGGTGAAGCGTCATACATATTAGGCATAAAGATCTATAGAGATAGATCTAGGCGCCTAATAGGGCTATCGCAAAGTACATACCTTGATAAGATTTTAAAGAAGTTTAAAATGGAAGATAGTAAGAGGGGATTCTTACCTATGATACAAGGCACGACATTGAGTAAGACTAAAAGTCCGGCTTCGGCGGAAGAAAGAGAGATAATGGACAAGGTCCCCTATGCTTCAGCCATAGGCTCTATAATGTACGCCATGCTATGTACAAGACCCGATGTGGCACATGCTATTAGTTTGACTAGTAGGTACCAATCGGATCCGATTGAACATCGAAAGCGGTCAAGAATATCCTTAAGTACTTGCGAAGAACTAAGGATATGTTTCTTGTATACGGAGGTGAAGAAGAGCTCGTCGCTAAGTGTTATGTCGACGCTAGCTTTGACACCGATCCGGATGACTCTAAGTCTCAATCCGGATATGTATTTCTCATGAATGGCGGAGCGGTTAGTTGGAGGAGCTCCAAACAACCTGTGCTGGCGGGATCAACAACGGGGAATATGTTCTTTGTGAGCGGCTCAGGAAGCAGTTTGGATGAAGGAGTTCATATCCGAACTAGGTGTGGTTGCAAACGCGTTGGACCCAATGGTGATCTATTGTGACAACAATGGTTCCATTATCAATGCCAAAGAGCCAAGGTCTCACAAGAATTCCAAGCATATTAAGCGTCGGTTTCACTCCATCCGCGAGCATGTCAAGGATGGAGATATAAAGATTTGTAAAGTACATACGGATCTCAATGTAGAAGATCCGTTGACTAAAACTCTCCCTAGAGCAAAACATGATCTACACGAACTCCATGGGTGTTAGTTACATCACAATGTAACTAGATTATTGTCTCTAGTGCACGTGGGAGACTGAAGGGAATATGCCCTGAGAGGCAATAATAAAATGTTTATTATGTGTATTCCAAGTATATGATAGATGTTTATTTTGCATGCTATAATTGTATTAATACGGAAACGTTAATACATGTGTGTTTAATAAACAAAGCGAAAGTTCCTAGTTATGCCTCTCTCATAAACTAGTTCGTTGATTAACAAGATGATCACGGTTTCCTGATCATAGACATTGGATGTTGTTAATAACGAGATCACAACATTAGTGTAATGGTGTGATGAAAATTCATCCTAAGTATATCATTACGATCAAAGTCATTGAGTTTATATTTCTATAAACAAACTACGAAGTAATCCTAATCCTTAGACCATGAGATCATGCCAATCACTAACACCGGAAGAGTTTCTTGATAACATCAAACGTCACTCCGTGAATCGGGTGATTATAAAGATGGCTTCAAAGCTACTAAAGTGTTATGTTGAGAATCATGGATCAAGAGTGGAATTTGTTCATCCGATGACGGATAGATATGCTGGGCCCTCTCGGTGATATCACATTGGTTAGCTTGCAAGCAAGTGATTTGATCACTAGAATGTTATATCACGAACGAGAAAGAGTGCATGTCAAGAACAAGATCAAACTAGGTATGGAGATACCGATGATCGAATCTCGGACATGTAATATATCGTGAAACAAAGGGATTAAGATACAAACGTAAAAGGTTCCGGCGATCACAGAAAAGTCATCGTTGAATGTGTGGGAGTCGATGGATCTCCGTGTCCCGCTCGATTATTGATCGAGAAGGGTCTCGATCATGTCGCATTATTCGCGAATCGTAGGGTGACACACTTAAGGGACACGGCATCCAGTTGGAGCAAATGTTTCATGCGAAAGAATAAACAAGCGTGAATTTATTTCACTAGATAAACAAACAGTTTTGGTGAAATTGCATAAAGTGGTTATGCATGTGAAATGGAATTCTAGCAAGGGGTTATTTGTGAATGTTTGTCATTAAGTAATTGACAAAATTCTGAATAAAATAAAAGAGTTTTATTTAATGAGAGTTTGCATTAAATTTGGTGGAAATTTAATGGGAATTTGAGTGGACTTTTGAGTGGAGGGAATTTAAAGGAATTTTGTGAGTGGAGTGTCCACCCACATGAAGAGGGAGGGCAAGGGGAAGCCCCATGGCTGCCACCCCCTTGGGGTTCCCCCTCCTATAAAAGGAGCCCCCCTCCTCACTTGTCTCTCACACCTCCTCGTGAAGGATCTCTCTCCCCCTCTAGAATTTATCCCCCATGGTCTCGGACTAGCGAGATACATGTTCCCGTTGGCTATTCGGCAAGAAAGGGTTGTGCTTCCGCTGCATCGCTAGAGCGAGGAGGCGGAGGTTGCCCGGTGTCTTGTACGTGTGTGCGAGCACGGATGCACTGCTGCTTTGCGGCGCTAGGACTTCCTCTCGATCTTGAGATCAGCAAGAGATCGTCTACATCAACCACGAGTTGAACTCGTTAAACTTTGTCGGTCTTCAAGGGTATGTTCTCTATGGATATACATTCGCCCGTTGTTTGTATCTAGTAGATAGATCTTGGTACATAGTTCCCATCGTAGGAAAATTTTTGTTTTCTATGTTGCGAACCCTACATATATAAACAAAGAAAAGAAAAAAAAGTGAATGTGCAAAGAGCAAATAGGCTTACACCATTGTCTTGTGGTAGAACAAAGAAATGTTTGACATTTTCAATCCCAAGTGAATATGTTAATCCTAAAACACTTGTGACTACCTTGCTAACTCATTCGATCGAACCGAAACACTTTACATCATATTGAGATTCATCTTTTGTGAATTATTGATCACTAAGGTATTGAAGCCTGCTAATATTATTCAGATGGTTTGAGTGAGGTACTACTCATAAACTTATTCCTATATATCTTATATGATAAACACATGTTGCAACTGCCTCATTTATTTTATCTACTCAGCTTCATGAATATGAGGATCACATTCATTAAGTCAGCCTTGATCGGGATGAGCAAGAGTCTAAGCTTGGGAAAGTTGATGAGTGCATATTTGCATCATGTTTTATATTATTATTTTGCATTGTAGTTGTAGGATCTTGGTATTTTACGAGGTTCGCACGCACCTGTTATGTTTATTTTCAACAGGATTATGACAGATGATGGATATGATGGACACAATTCTCCGAGTAGTTGTATTGGAGCAAAAAGGAGTCAAAACAACGTAAATCACTTATTTGAGAAATATCAATAACACCAGAAGAAAACCCGAAGCGATAGGAGGACACAGAAGGTTTAACGGCCAACTATATGGCGGAAGCAACTTTTCCAGCCGTATAGTTCCCCAATTATAGTTGTGGCGCCTCCGTCTCGTCAAATATTTTCATCCCGTGAAACTGGATCGGAGAGACGACATACAGAACACCCAAAAATCACTGAAAACCACACCTTTGGAAGGAATCTGGAGGGGGAACTTACCCAAGGGATCCATCTTCTCCCAACGCAGATCTGGGAGGCCAAGGCATCGATCTCTTCATCAACCGCTGCACCACCATCATCTTCATCCATCTCATCTCCACCCATCAAGATCTTGTTGTAATTCTCGTCCTAATTGTGGATTTATACAAGAACTATTCATCTACATTTGTTTCCATTATCATTGTCATGATGTTGATTGCCTCCATGTTTGAGTAGATCATTAGTGGGGAGATGGAGAATGTAACATCCCTAAAATCATGTTTTCAAAACTTTGCATATCATCCATGCATTCATGATCATTTAGGGTTCAATTTCAAAGTCATTTCAAAAACAGAAGCATTTGGATGCTTGTTATTTTATGTAAACAAGCATTGATTCAATGCTACTCTCTAGTGAGAGAATATTTGTTTTAAAAACCATTGTTGTGTGTTCAAAGGTTTGTTTAATGAGTTCCAAGATTGGACAAAATTTCCCAAAACAAATTTTGGAATTAAAACCCTTTTCAAATCTTTATCAAATCATGTGTTGAGGCACTGTTTATTTTGAATTTTCAAAAGGACCAAGCAAGTCTAATGAGACAGCAAAATTTTATGCCCAAAAATATGAAGTTTACACTTTACAAAAATCCAGAAAAGTTTGGAATTCAAATGATTTTTAATTTTTTTGAAAAGGATTCCTGAAAATCGATTTAGAAAAAGAAAACAGAATAGAAAACAACACTGGTCCTGGCACCACCTATTCGGCCCAGTAGCAGATGCAGCCCACCCGGGTTTCCCCTCTCTCTGTTTCATCAAGGCCACGCATACCCCTTCGCTGACCACTGGGCCCTGCAGCCACGTCACCTCGTCATCCCCAAATCACGCTTGTGACCAGCGCCGCCACAGCCGTTTCCTCCCGACGCAAATGCGCTTAAATTCCATTGATGCAGTGCGTGATTATCGCCCATGCTCCGGCTATTTAACCCCCACCCCTCTGCGACTATTTCCCCTCACCCAACGCCCCCACTCCGCTACCAGGCTTCCCACACTCTCGCTTGCACCGCCGCGGTTCCGAGCAACTCCGGCGTGCGATTCTGGTAAGCATCGTCCGCCCCTGTCTCTGATTCATACAAGCGTGATCAGTGTGTCCTTGCGCATCTGCTCATGCCTTTCTCTTTCTCTGTATCGTCCTAGAGCATCGTCATCGTCCACCTCTGGAAGCAACCGAAGCTCAACGCAACTCCGGCGACCTCTCCTAGGTTGTAGTGACTGCAGCTCCCCCTCTCGTTCATACCCACGCACTCGCCTCGTCTGGACGCATCTAACGCAACCTTTCTCGTGCCTTAGCGTGACCCATAGCATCGTCACCGTCTTTAGCAAAGACACACCGGCGATGTAAGCGACTCCGAAGCAATACCACAACCTCGGCGCCCTTCGCCCCAAGCACACCTTGAGCATCAAGAACGCATTTAACTCGGTGAGCTATCTCCTCTCCCACAGATCTAAATCCGGCAACGCCTCTACAGAGCCCGCCGCCATTCGCCGGGCTGGCGCCGCCAGACTATGGTCTTTTGATCGCGAGTCGTTGGATCTAGATCTAACGTGTGAAATAGAATCACTTAACGAAGGGGTACGATTCAGATCTGGCCGTGCGATTTCATTTAGATCGTGCGGTCCACACTAGTTGATCCATGCGAAGCGGTACCGACGAATCAGAGAGCGCCGCGTGGCCTGAGATTAAATTTAAAACAGAAATTTGATCTATTAGTTAATCAAACTTGTAAAATTTATAACTTTTGATTCACACGTCCAAATTTTATATCATTGGAATTAGGAGAGAAAATCCTTTCTATTTATTCAATGTGTTTAATGTTTTGCCTCTGTAAAAATGGTTGATTTTACAGAAACATTTGTAGGCTTAATTTGTGTATAGTAATTATTTGAAAAATGATTTGTAGATCAAATAAAGTTTATTTGGTGTGTTTTGAACTTGTTTATGATGCAGTACTGTTTACTTGTCTTGTTTGGTATAGAAAACTCATCACATGGCATTTGCATGCATTCATATATTTTTGTTTATATATTTTGGATATGTGATATTGGTGCCATTATTTTATGTGTAGATTTTGGTGCAAATAGTGATTGTGGTTGTGAAGATTGTTGCTACTTCCCAAACTACCAAGGCAAGTGGTGATTCATGATTTTATTCCTATATTTTTCAACTATGCACTAGAAATAATTTGTATAGACTTGCATGAATATTTTGATAAGTATCTATATGCTATGCTTGGGAAATCCTAGTAGTTGTAGAATTGTTAGAAATTTCTCTAAGTTAAGATGCTTACCATTGCCATGCTTAGCCTAGCTAGTAGCAACCAGGGGTGGTTATATATTCATGCTATATGAAATATTTCTAAGTCTTTGACTTGTGTTTTTGCTCAATAAAACAACTAAGTGAATGAAACACCTGGGTGGAATGGAAGGAATGGTTTGTGTTGAGTGGTTACACAAGGCCCATTTCTATGGTTTACCTTGTGTATCTCACTTGTGGAAAGCCACCCAGGAACAAAGGTATTTGAGATGCCATATGTTAAGAAGCTTCTAGTGCAGCCACATGGAATTATGGGCTCTGCCTGGATCATATAGGTTGCAATAACTTAGCCATTTGGACAATTGGTGGTAGTGGGATGATAGGTTTGGATCGCGTCCATTTGGACTAAGGGAAGGCTTCTGAAAGGTCCTGTCTTGGTGAAAATCATGTCTTGTGGGGAAAGTGCACAACCTCTGCAGATGGAAGAATCTAAGTACTTAGCCATGTCCCTGGTATTGGACAATTTGAGCATCAAGACATGGAAGCTATCATGAATCTCCTCATCCCAATTTACTAAGTTAAAACTTGTGGTTGAACAAGGGTGAAGGTTCATGAATTTCTATTGGTGATTCCTTGGAGAAAGTTTTGTCAAGGAAAAACTTAGTGTTTTCAACTAATAGGTAAAACCTATTTTGAGCAAAGCAAGCCTAAGCTACACTTAGACAAATTCATGTAGTATCTATATGATAATATTCTACTAAGGTATCACTTGCCAATACTATTCCAATGTATTGACCCACTGTGGCTGTAACTTGTGATGTTGTAGGTTATTCTGATGATGATTAGGGGTTATGAGTCTACACTCAACATGCTTGCCTTTGGCACATGAAGATGAAAACTTATTTATCCTATTATATATCTGAACTCTTGTATTAGGCATGTGGCCATGGAGTTGTAAAAGACTATGTTTGTCTCTGGAATGATATGTAATAAGACCTTTGTTGCTGTGTACTTCATATTAAACAGTGGATGCTAGCATTGATCCAGGGAATAGCATTGCAATCACAGGGATCCTTACCTTTATAAAGGGAGGGATCTTACAGATGGTATCAGAGCATTGTGTTGCCTGTAGGATTATGACCCTAGGATTGGATTAGAAACCACTAAGGAAAATTTTTCAACAATTTCCACACTTTTATTTTTATTCTCGTAAACTTTTCTAATTCTTCTTTCTCATCTGTATTTGTAGATGAACTCCATCAACGAAGCTGTAAGGAAGGGACCACTCATGACCATGACCCTAGAGTGTGAGACTGAATTTCCAAAGGCCCTCAAGAACCTTATGGTTACCATGGGGATACATGGTGCAACTGTACAAAGGTTTTCCTGTGATGGATGAAGGATAAGAATATTGGTGGGTGCAACTTCACTTGTACAAAACAAGGAAGACAACCACAAAGAATCAGGATTCTGCATGGTCACCAACTCAGTGATGCACACCACATTCTTTGATTCTGCAAGGGATGCAGCTTGGAAGGCCATCAAAGAGCTTGGTGAAAGACTCAAGTGCAGAATGCTTAACACCCAAAATGACCTTAGGGAAGAAAAGAAGCATACCCAAGAGTTGGAAACTACCAACCAACAACTAAGGGAAGACATCATAGACTTGATTTTGGAATCTTGTGAACAAGATAGGCAGATGGCTACTAAGG
Organism: Avena longiglumis; assembly: GCA_030063025.1. Taxonomy (NCBI): domain Eukaryota; kingdom Viridiplantae; phylum Streptophyta; class Magnoliopsida; order Poales; family Poaceae; genus Avena; species Avena longiglumis. The sequence goes on from CP125978.1 coordinate 76,928,977, forward strand.
ATGCTTTGATAGCCATTTTGTCTAGAGAGTGAGAGTTGCAATATACTACGTTAGTTGGACCACCACACTTATCATTTCCTTTCCAAAATTTTTGTCTAAGTTATGTTGAACCTTGGATGCTTGTAATGGATTTATGTATACCATGACTTGTGTGTTTGGTTTGCAAATAATATGCTTGTGCTACCTTGTTTTGTGTTTTTCTGTTGATGTTATTTATAACTTTTCTCTATCTTATAAAATAGATGTCTAATGTTACTATCAGCACGTATGAAGAGTTCAAGGGAATTTGTTTTGGCACTCGTCTTATTGAGCTCACTATTGTGCTTAATCTTACGCTTCCTAGCATCATGATTCTTCCCCTCACCAAGTTCGAGAGGAAGGAGCTTTGGGGCTTCAAGGTTACTCAGCCAGGACGCCAGACTGAGCCAGCCACGGAGGCTATCACCTTCAAGCTCATGCATGATGACAAGGAGAGAGGCCTAGAGGTAGTCATGTAGGATTTACTTGGGCATTTGATAGGGAGACACTCTTTGGAGATTAGAGGTACTCACTTCCAAGCCTTCGGTAGACATGACGAGGATGGTGAGGCCATTTACTTCGAGGATACTGCTAGAGAGACGGCAGAGACGATTTGTCTATACCTCCAGGACTTAGAGGTTCTTCTTAGGCACCTAGATACTGATAGGACCAACGTCATGCTTCGCAATGACGAACTCCAGGTGCAGCTTCGTGAGAAGGACAATCTTCGCGGAGAAAGATGAGATAGTCAAGGAAATGGAGGCCAAGTTTGAGAGTCAGGATAGAAAGTTCAAGAGTCAAGAGAAAAGAGTCTAAGATAGGAACAAGAGGATTCGAGAGATGACTGCAGAACTAGAGGCCAAGGACTTCAAGCTCGAGCATCAGCAGGTGGTGATTGAGAGACTTAATTCACAGAAGAGGGCTCTCAAAGCCAAAGTAGAGACCTTGACTACCAATGTCGAGGAATACAAGACCGCTATGGAGAATGCGTGTCTTACACTTGTTGATGAGGAGGTTGATGCAGGAGTAGTGATGACTACTCATTTACCTTCTATTTACCATGCTTTGATTTATTGAGTCGCAATGACCATCCAACATGTGGATGGCTTGCTATTGGTGTGTTTACTTTTCAAAAACTTGTTGTCTATGTTGTTGAACTTTTGTTATTTTGATGCTTGTTTGTGATTGTATGTGTGATGTATTGTGCATGTTAAGCATCTATGGGTATCTCATTCTTATCCTTATTGAAAACCACAGATTCCTCCTCGACGTGCCAACCCCAACCCGAACAACAACAATGTCACCCCACAGATGCAGCAGCTGATGACAGCTCAGACACAGCTGATACAGATGATGACCACCTTTATGCAGAATCAGAACAACAACAATCAGAACAATCCACCAGGTTTTGATATGCTCACCAGATTCCTAAGACTGAGGCCAGCAAAGTTCTCAGGAACTACTGATCCCATGGTGGCCAATGATTGGCTACGCTCAGTGAACAAGGATTTGGTAACTGTTGGCTGTACTGATGAGGAGAAAGTAAGGTTTGCAACACACTTGTTGGAAGGACCAGCAGCTACTTGGTGGGATAACTTCCAGATCACCACTCCTATTGAGGATGTGACATGGGCTATCTTTGAAGATGGTTTCCATACAGCTCACATCTCATCCGGGTGATGAGTTTGAAGAAGAAGGAATTTCATAACGAAGTAGCCACCGCTTGGCGTGGTGAATATATTGAGGAGTTCAACAATCATGCGTTATGCACCTGATGAAGTTGACACTAATGCCAAGAGGAAAGAGAAGTTCCTCGAAGGACTGAACGATGAACTGAACCTGCAGCTATCTGTGGCCTATGTCCCCACTTATCAATCTCTTTGTGACAAGGCTGCCATCTTGGAGAGCAAGATGAAACAGGTTGAAAGCAGGAAGAGGAAACACTGACAAGCACAGGATCGTCTCACAAGTGTTCCCATTATGATGATAGTGGGAATTCTGGATCCCACAAGCATGGAAAGTACAACAACCACCACAACCACAACCGTCATCATGACAATGACAAATACAAGAATCACAAGAGTGGGTACAAGAACCACCACAATGGAAGTGGAAGTGGTAGTGGAAGCCAGCCTGTCAAGAAGGATCTTAGTCAGGTTGAATGTTTCAAGTGCAAGAAGATGGGGCATTATGCAAATGAATGCCCATAAAAGAAATTTGAAGGACCCAACAAGCCCAACCCTTTCCAAAAGGGACAAGTGAACCACATTAATGTGGAGGAAATCTATGAGGAACCTGATGCCGTTGCTGGTAAGTTCAAACTCAATTCTATTCTATTCAAAGACTTGTTCTTTTTGATACTGGTGCATCACATTCATTCATATCAAAAGCATTTGTTGATATAAATGGGTTTCCAACTAAAAACATTGGGTGTCCAATAAAAGTAAGTTCTCCAGGTGGAGATATGATAGTGAGTCTTGGATGCCGGGATCTAGTAATAGAGTTTGGAAAGCATAAGTTTCCAGTGAGTCTGATAATCCTAGATTCCCAAGGACTGGATGTAATTTTGGGAATGGATTGGATGACCAAGTATGAAAGAGTACTAGATTGTGCTAATCGAACTTTTGCACTCACAACCCCGGAAAAGAAACGGATGAGATTCAAGTCTAACTTTGAATCGAAGGGGAGTAAGCTAAATTCTCTTAAGGGGGTTAGCATAGACTATGTGCCAATTGTGAGTGAATATCCGGATGTGTTTCTGAAAGAATTACCAGGAATGCCACCAGATAGAGATGTGGAGTTTCTGATGGACTTGCTACCAGGATCTGGACCAATAGCAAAGAGACCGTACAAGATGTGAGTTGATGAGTTGAAAGAACTCAAGAAACAACTTGGAGAATAGTTGTAGAAAGGATTTATTCAACCAAGTTCTTCGTCTTGGGGAGCACCAGTTTTGTTTGTGGAAAAGAAAGATAGAAGTCAAAGGTTATGTCTAGATTACCGTTCACTCAATGAGGTGACTATCAAGAACAAATACCCTTTGCCTAGAATCAATGACTTGTTTGATCAGCTAGAAGGAGCCTGTGTGTTCTCAAAAATTGATCTCCGATCAGGATATTGCTAGCTCCAGATAAGAGAACAAGACATACCTAAGACATCTTTCACCACTAGGTATGGATTGTATGAGTATACCGTGATGCCATTTGGTTTGACCAATGCACCATCTTACTTCATGAATATGATGAACAAGGTGTTCATGGAGTTCCTTGACAAGTTTGTTGTCTTATTCATCGATGACATTTTTATCTACTCCAAGAGCAAAGAAGAGCATGAAGGACATTTGCGTTTGATACTTGAGAAGCTTAGAGAGCATAAGTTGTATGCCAAATTCAGCAAGTGTCAATTTTGGTTAAATGAAGTTGGATTTGTTGGACACATTGTGTCAGGAGATGGTGTAGCAGTTGATCCTACTAAAGTGTCAGGTGTAACTGAATGTGAATCTCCTAAGTCAGTGAAAGAGGTTCATAGTTTCCTTGGCTTGGCAGGATACTGCAGAAGGTTCATTGAAAATTTCTCCAAGGTAGCTAAACCAATGACATAGTTACTAAAGAAAGACAAGAAATTTCCTTGGTCTGAAGGATGTGAACTCAGTTTCAAGAATTGAAGAAGAGACTAGTGACAAAGACAGTCTTATGTTTGCCAGAAAAGATTTCCAAGTATATTGTGATGCATCTCATCATGGATTAGGTGCAGTTCTAATGCAAGAAGGGAAAGTTGTGGCTTATGCCTCGATACAACTCAAAACTAATGAGGTAAATTACCCTACTCATGATTTGGAGTTAGCCTCTGTTGTCCATGCACTCAAAACATGGAGACACTATATTTTGGGAAAACGATGTGAAGTGTTCACAGATCACAAGAGTTTGAAGTATATCTTCACTCAGAAAGAAATAAACATGAGACAAAGAAGATGGCTAGAACTCATCAAGGACTATGACTTGAGTTTGCAATACCACCCCGGTAAAGCAAATGTTGTAGCAGATGCTCTAAGCCGTAAGGTTTTTGTGAATGGCCTTACTAAGGGAGAGTTGCCAGATGATCTGTGTGCCCAATTTAGAGATCTCAGATTGGAGATTGTGCCTGAAGGACATCTCATGTCATTGGATGTTCAACCCACTTTGTTGGACAAAATCAAAGAAGCCCAAAAGACAGATAAGGAAATTGAGGAGATTAAGGAAAAGATTGGTAAAGGAAAAGCCAAAGGATTCCATGAAGACGAACAGGGTACTTTATGGTATGGAAAACGTATCTGCGTTCCGCAAGATCCGGAGCTTCGAAAATTGATTTTACAAGAAGCACACAACTCGCCATATTCCATTCATCCGGGTAACACCAAAATGTACATGGACATGAAAGAAAGATTTCGGTGGAATAACCTCAAGAAAGACATCGCCAAACATATTGCTTTGTGTGATGTAGTAGAGTGAAAGCGGAACATCAGAAACCAGCAGGGTTACTACAACCACTACCTATTCCTGATTGGAAGTGGGATACGATTGGCATGGATTTCATCACCGGATTGCCAAGGACCAGGTCAGGATATGATTCCATTTGGGTAGTAGTGGATCGCCTAACTAAAGTGGCTTATTTCATACCCGTGAAGACAACCTATATAAGTGCTAAGTTAGGCAAGATCTACATGAGTAGGATTGTATGTCTGCATGGAGTACCCAAGAGTAGTGTGTCTGATAGGGGAACTCAATTTACTTCTCATTTTTGGAGGCAATTACACGAGTCATTGGGAACGAGATTGGAATTCAGCACTACTTTTCATCCTCAGACTGATGGACAAACAGAAAGGACCAACTAGATACTTGAAGATATGTTGAGGGCATGTGCCCTAGACTATGGAGAAAGTTGGGATGAAAGTCTGCCTTACTCAGAATTCTCTTACAATAACAGCTATCAAGCCAGTATTGAGATGGCACCATTTGAATTTCTCTATGCGAGAAAGTGTACCATCCCATTGTTATGGAATGTTGTGGGAGAAAGAAATCTGTTCGACCGTAACTAATCAAAGAGGTCAAGAGAAAGTCAAGCTAGTTAAGGATGATTGAAGATAGCACATCCCATGAAGAGCTACGCAGATCCTAAGCGTAGAGAAGTCACCTACGAAGTAGGTGATAGAGCTTATCTTAGAGTGTCACCACTTCATGGAGTGAAAAGCCCCAAGATATGTTGGACCATTCAAAATTCTGAGTCGTAAAGGAGAAGTAGCTGATGAGATTAAACTGCCAGAGTCATTGTCTGCCGTTCATAATGTGTTTCATGTGAGTCAGCTTAAGAAATGCCATGCAGAGATGGAAGATACTTCTTTGAAGGATACTATACCTTTGGAGGAGGTTCAATTGGAGAGTGACCTCACTTATGAGGAAAAACCTATCAAGATTCTTGAGACTGTAGAAAGAGTTACTCGGACTAAGACTATCAAATTCTGCAAAGTTCAATGGAACCATCATTCCAAAGAAGAAGCAACATGGGAAAGAGAAGATGATCTTCGGAAAGACCACCCTCACCTATTTGATAGCCAATCCGAAAGACCACCCTCACCTTAAGGGGGTTAGATTTGTAACATCCCTAAAATCATGTTTTCAAAACTTTGCATATCATCCATGCATTCATGATCATTTAGGGATCAATTTCAAAGTCATTTCAAAAACAGAAGCATTTGGATGCTTGTTATTTTATGTAAACAAGCATTGATTCAATGCTACTCTCTAGTGAGAGAATATTTGTTTTAAAAACCATTGTTGTGTGTTCAAAGGTTTGTTTGATGAGTTCCAAGCTTGGACAAAATTTCCCAAAACAAATTTTGGAATTAAAACCCTTATCAAATCTTTATCAAATCATGTGTTGAGGCACTGTTTAATTTGAATTTTCAAAAGGACCAAGCAAGTATAATGAGACAGCAAAGTTTTATGCCCAAAAATATGAAGTTTACACTTTACAAAAATCCAGAAAAGTTTGGAATTCAAATGCTTTTGAATTTGTTTGAAAAGGATTCCTGAAAATCGATTTAGAAAAAGAAAATAGAATAGAAAACAACACTGGGCCTGGCGCCACCTATTCGGCCCAATAGAAGATGCAGCCCACCCGGGTTTTCCCCTCTCTGCTTTCACCGGCCACAAGACACCCCTTGTCACCACTGGGCCCCGCAGCCACGTCACCTCGTCGTCCCCAAATCACGCCTGCGACCAGCGCCGCAGCGGCCGTTTCCTCCCGACACAAATGCGCTTAAATTCCATTGATGAAGTGCGTGATTCTCGCCCCTCCGGCTATTTAACTCCACCCCTCTGCGACCATTTCCCCTCACCCAGCGCCCCCACCCCGCCACCAGGCTTCCCACACTCTCGCTTGCACCGTCGCAGTACCGAGCAACTCCGGCGTGCGATTCCGGTAAGCATCGTCCACCCCTGTCTCTGATTCATACAAGCGTGATCAGTGTGTCCTTGCGCATCTGCTCATGCCTTTATTTTGCTCTGTATCATCCTAGAGCGTCGTTATCGTCCACCTCTGGAAGCAACCGAAGCTCAACGCAACTCCAGCGACCTCTCCTGGTTTGTACTGACCGCGCCTCCCCCTCTCGTTCATACCCACACATTCGCGTCGTCTGCACGCATCTAACACAAACTTTCTCGTGCCTTAGCGTGACCTGTAGGGTCGCCACCGTCTCTAGCAGCACACGCCCGACGACAGAAGCGACTCCGGCGAGCAATACCCGTCAACCTCGAGCGCCCATTCGCGAGCCAAGCACACCTTGAGCATCAACAACGCACGGCGAACTCGGTGAGCTATCTCTCCCTCTCCCGCGCGACCTAAATCACCGGCAACGTCTCTAACAGAGCCGCCGTCGCCACTCGCAGCCGCTGGCGCCGCCAGACTATGGTCGTTTGATCACGAGCCGTTGGATCTACATCTAACGCGTGAAATAGAATCACTTAACGAAGGGGTACGAGTCGGATCTGGCTATGCGATTTCATTTAGATCATGCGGTCCACACTAGTCAATCTGTGTGAAGTGGTACCAACGAATCAGAGAGCGCCGCGTGGCCTGAGTTTAAATTTAAAACATAAATTTTATCTATTAGTTAATCAAACTTGTAAAATTCATAACTTTTGATCCACACGTCCAGATTTTACAACTTTTATATCATTGGAATCAGGAGAGAAAATCGTTTCTGTTTATGCAATGTGTTTAATGTTTTGACTCTGTAAAAATGGTTGATTTTACAGAAACATTTGTAGGCTTAATTTGTGTATAATAATTATTTGAAAAATGATTTGTATATCAAATAAAGTTTATTTGGTGTGTTTTGAACTTGTTTATGATTCAGTACTGTTTAGTTGTCTTGTTTGGTATAGAAAAATTATCACATGGCATTTGCATGCATTCATATATTTTTGTTTGTATATTTTGGATATGTGATTTTGGTGCCATTATTTTATGTGTAGATTTTGGTGCAAATCGTGATTGTGGTTGTGAAGATTGTTGCTACTCCCCAAACTACCAAGGAAAGTGGTGCTTCATGATTTTATTCCTATATTTTTCAACTATGCACTAGAAATAATTTGTATAGACTTGCATGAATATTTTGATAAGTATCTATATGCTATGCTTGGGAAATCCTAGTATTTGTAGAATTGTTAGAAATTTCTCTAAGTTAAGATGCTTACCATTGCCATGATTAGCCTAGCTAGTAGTAACCAAGGGTGGTTATATATTCATGCTATATGAAATATTTCTAAGTCTTTGACTTGTGTTTTTGCTTAATAAAACAACTAAGTGAATGAAACACCTGGGTGGAATGGAAGGAATGGTTTGTGTTGAGTGGTTACACAAGGACCATTTCTATGGTTTACCTTGTGTATCTCACTTGTGGAAAGCCACCCAGGAACAAAGGGATTTGAGAGGCCATATGTTAAGAAGCTTCTAGTGCAGCCACATGGCATTATGGGCTCTGCCTAGATCATATAGGTTGCAATAACTTAGCCATTTGGACAGTTGGTAGTAGTGGGATGATAGGTTTGGAGCGCGTCCATTTGGTGTAAGGGAAGGCTTCTGAAAGGTCCTGTCTTGGTGAAAATCAAGTCTTGTGGGGAAAGTGCACAACCTCTACAGATAGAAGAATCTAAGTACTTAGCCATGTCCCTGGTATTGGAAAATTTGAGCATCAAGACATGGAAGCTATCAAGAATCTCCTCACCCCAATTTACTAAGTTAAAACTTGTGGTTGAACAAGGGTGATGGTTCATCAATTTCTATTGGTGATTCCTTGGGGAAAGTTTTGTCAAGGAAAAACTTAGTATTTTCAACTAATAGGTAAAACCTATTTTGAGCAAAGAAAGACTAAGCTACACTTAGCCAAATTCATGTAGTATCTAGATGCTAATATTCTACTAAGGTATCACTTGCCAATACTATTCCAATGTATTAACTCACTGTGGCTGTAACTTGTGATGTTGCAGGTTATTCTGATGTTGATTAGGGGTTATGAGTCTACACTCAACATGCTTGCCTATGGAACATGAAGATGAAGACTTATTTATCTCATTATATATCTGAACTCTTGTATTAGGCCTGTGGCCATGGAGTTGTAAAATACTATGTTTGTCTCTGGAATGATATGTAATAATGACCTTTGTTTCTGTGTACTTCATCTTAAACTGTGGATGCTAGCATTGATCCAGGGACTAGCATTGCAATCACAGGGATCCTTACCTTTATAAAGGGAGGGATCATACGAAGAAACCCTAGAATATGATTGAGATGGAATAGAGATTATTATGTTATACATCATTATGTGTATGTGTTAATTGTCCTCATCTTGATGTTGGGAGTTGTGCACCTCCTTAATATCTACCTCTTATGGGGACTTGATAAAAGGGATTACTTGTTGGTAGATGGAAGGATGATAGCACTTACTGTGACTATAAAGTAGTTGTCATTCTTTACGTGCTAACTTTGGGAAGTAATGAGAACTCATTAAGCCATGTCCATTCCATGGGAGAAATCCCTTAATAACGAGGTAATACAATTGATGTCGTTTATCTGTCAGTTGTGATTATGACGGAAGATGTGAGCAGTGGTTGCTTCCTATTCGTCCATATATGGAGCTCCTCTCACATATATACATGTCGTAAGAATATTTGCTATGATAATCTTGACCACTCTGTCTAAACTGCTAGTGGTGTATCCACCACTCCCCGAGAACGCCTTTTTCCCTATTGTAGTTCCAAGCTTTCTGACAAACGCGATTCTTATTTTCTGCATTAAGTTTACTTTACTATATTTTTTTTCTCAATAAAAAATCCCAAAATAATTCTATTTATCTTGCATCTTATATTTATTCCTTAAGTACTGTCATGGGAATGGCCACGATATGCAATCGGCGTGCAGTAGTAGTGAAACGAGGGAAAGGCGCCCACCATCTGCGGTGTGAGATAAGGGCAAAGACTCAGGGTTTTACCCAGGTTTGCCCCTCGGAGGTAAAGACCTACTCCTGCTAGATTGTATTGACGAGAGAGTTCAATGGCGAGCTCGGCGGCTAGTCGGCGACTCGCAAGGGGTGTATGAAGGAACGTAAGTTCTATGCGTGCCCTAGGGAGGTTTATATAGAGTCGCCTCTCTAGGGTTTACAGATCTACAACCGAGTTGGATAAGGACTCGGAGGGTGCTTGACCTAATCCGAATGGGCCTAGCTACGCTTCTGGGCCTCCAACTTCCAGTCGCCTAGCTTCTTCTTGGGTCGTGATCCAGTCGTCGTCCTGCAGGCCCACTCACTGGCAGTATGGGCCAGTAGGAAATGTCCTGCTGGGTATACCCCACTCGGCATATCCCCATCAGTAGTCCCCGAGGCCGTTTTTGATTCGTCGCATGTGTTCATTGGCAGTCGGAGTATTCGGATCCAATTTGGATGCCCAGTCGAATCGACGGTGGACTCCTTCAACGAAAGAAAGAATCTTTAGCATGATTCCTCAGTCGCAATAACGGCGACCAGTCAAATCACCAATCTGACGAATAGTCGAATCGCAGCTATGGCGAATCGGTCTGTGTGCAGTCGAATCGCAGCTATGGTGAACGGGTCGGCGAGTAGTCGAATCGCAGCTATGGCGAATGGGTCGGCGAGTAGTTGAATCTCTGTGGCTGGCGAATCGATTAGACAAATTCAGACCGTCAATCTTGGTCAAACTATCTATTGGGTAATACAACGGTAATATCGGTGTAATGACCACGCGATAACGGCTCCCCGAAAATGGCAGGTACCTACCACTATGTAAGGAGAGTGATGGGTGAAAAGCGATCATCCCCACATTTGCTCCGACCTCGTGCGTCTCCCAATCTTCCATCCCTTTTAGAGCGAGCCAGAGCGATCTAGCAATTTTGCCTATACCCCGCAATCTCAAATCCTCCGATCGATGGTGCCACCGAAAGACCTGTGGGGGCGATCCAAGTGCACTAAGGTGCTGCTGAAGTCCTTCGAGGACGTGGGAATTCTTTGCGCCGGGAGATGGCGAATCCCCGCGGCCGAAGAAGTGGATCCGAATCCGCGTGCTGGGGAGTTCATCTGCTTCATCAGCCATCTCGAGAGGGTGCTCGGCTTTCCCACCTCGATCTTCCTCCGCCGCTTCTGCTCGTATTATGGCATCCAGCCATCAGATCTTGGGCTGCATAGCATCGAGCAACTCGCCATTTTCGTGGCGTTTTGCGAGTGCTATCTGGGCTACCGCCCGTATTTCCCCCTGTGACAGGAGCTATTCCACGGGCAGGTCGGACGCGAAGAGGCATATGACCTGACGCTAGCAGCGGGTGGCCTCACCTTCCAGCTGAAGTCCAAGGCCTCCTTCCTCGACCTCACGCTGCCGAAGAAGGCGGCGAAAGAGTGGAAGAAGCATTGGTTCTATGTTAGCGAATCGACTCCGGACGGCGAGGTGGCGCTTCCGATGTACTCTGCCAACCGGCCTGAGCCGCACCGACTTCAAGTCGCCAAGATTCCGCTTGACCACCGAATGGTAGTCGACGAGATGTTGACAACGATTCGTCAACTGAAGAAGAACGGCCTTCAGACCATCAATTTGTACAACTGCTGGCTTGGGCGGCGGCTGGTGCCCCTGGCCAGCCATGCTCAATGGATGTAAGAGTACACGAGCAAGGACGACGCGACCAAGTTCTGCACCACCGAGTGGAGTATTGATGATTACGCCCTCGCGCTAAAGAAGATCACTGATGCAGAATACCTCAACCCGAAAGCTTGGATTCCCCCATACACCATGAAGCGCAAGGCTCCACCGGTAAGTCTACCCTTCCTTGTCCATTTCACAGTCGTAGAAATGCAGTCGCAGCTTTTCTGGCCGTGTTCTATTTGTGTAGTTGTTCCAAGTGTTGGAAGGTTGGCTTCCACCCGCTGATGATGAAAGTTCAAATGAGTCCGCTGAGGGCGAGAGCGAATCTTCCTCCGACAAGGAGAAAGTCAGAGGTGAAGATGATGACGACGATGATGACGAGGCCATAGACATCACCACACCCGTGGTTCGGAAGACCCGCAGACAATGGCAACGCGAGCTCGAGGCCAACAAGATCCTCGAGGATCACGACGGGGGCAAAGACGAATCCCTCAAACACACTTCATGGCGCATGGCTACGCCGTCGATGAAGAAGTCGCTGAAGAAGAATGGGGTGGCCAAAGCATTATCGCCACCTCGATCTGCGACTAGCTCCGAAGCGACTAGCACGACCAATGAGGCCTGCGCTTCATCCCAATCGCCAGGTAATTGTCTTGATGTATTCTTTTGAGCTACTGGTTTGTATTTGTCGGGCAAACTCACTGATGATTTCTTTTTGCAGGACTGGCATAAAGAAGATCGGTCACCCCTCGGTGGCCAAAGTTCCAGTAGACGCCGTGGGGGTGGAAGCTGATCCCTCAAAGAAGAGGAAGGGCGACGACGCCAAGGCGCATGCAGAGGACGCGAAGAAGATCAGGGGTGACGAGGTCATCACAATCTCGGGCGATCTAGTCAACACCCCCAGTAAGGCTACGACTGGAGGGGATGTGGCCGCGAAGGCCGTCGTGGACGCGGGGTCGCAGCAGGTAGAACCTGCGGCAGTGGTCGGGACGGCAGGCCCTACAACGAGTGCTGCAGGAGCGCAGTCACTACTAGGAAAAAGTTCGTCTTTGGCGCACCTAAAAGGCCCATCCGTGGCGCACTAGTGGTGCGCCACGGGCCTTGCGTACCGCTATATCCTAGCCGTGGCGCACTGCCTAGTGCACCACGGTTATGTCGAGATAGGCGTAGCGCACCTGCTAGTGCACCACGGATATGTTGGTAGGTGCGCTACGCCTTGGATCTTCTATGGCGACGCTGCGTTGCGCCACTGTCGCGCAGGTGCGCTTTAGTTGTAGTGCGCCACAGAAGCTGTGCCATGTGTGCCACGGGTGTCTTTTTTTTTAATTTCAGGGCCAGATGATATACAATACAGATTATATAAGAAGATATACACATAGATATAAGATATACAGTTATATATATATAAATACACAATTCGCAAAACAAGATTGAAACAAATACATATAGATAAGGCTCATACATGAATACATAAGTTATACATTGTTTCGATCAAGTTACAAAGTAGTTGGTGACATGCAAATACATGTGTCGATCGAACAAGTTAGAGCTCGGAAGCTCTCCTAGACATCTAAACTAGCTAGACACAAACGCGGGATAAACAACCAAAGAAGATAAGCATGATCACCGCGACGAAGGTGTAGGTCTTCATCCGGTTCCTCGTCCTAACTCCCGCTAGATAGCACGTGTATCTAGCTTCTGCCTCCGCCATAGTGTTGTACCCTTTGTAGCTATTTCCGCTGAAACGGTGCACCCGTCTCCGGCAGTCTTCCCAATCATCGTAGAATCCGGGAACCCGTCCCTTGTACACGATGTACCACGTCATCTACAAGTTGACAATAATAATTAACCGATGATTGAAAAAAAACATATATAATTAAAGTCGCATATGAAGATACACTTATAGAAAGTACTCCTAAATCAAAAAGACCAAACTCAAAAAGCATGCCTCATATATAACTAGGTTATTCAACATAGGAATATGCTACGATGGAACTGTCCGCCAAGTAGGATGCACAACACCTGGACCTGTGCATAGCACAAGGCGGACAATTCCATCGCAGCACATTCACATATAGTGTGCCACGACATTTCAATCATCAGCATTATTCTCGAAAAAGACCAAAGTAAATAAAAAGACTGCCTCATATATATACATAGGTCGTTGGACACAGGAATATGCTACGACGGAACCGTGAGCCAAGTAGGATGCACAAGACCTGGACTTGTGCATATCACAAGGCTCACAATCCCGTCGTAGCACATTCACATATATAGTGTGCCACGACATTTCGATCATCGGCATTATTCTCGAAAAAAGAGTAAGGAAAAAAGAAGGACCAAAGTGACCAAAGGACCAAAGAGTAAGCAAAAAAACCAAGCATTGATTTATATATAATAATAAGCAAAAGAAGTAAGCGATGATTCATAAACCTAATAAGATAAATATAGTACCATGTACACTTGTCCACACACACAAAGGTAATCTATAGTTTGTAACTACAACTAGGCCAACATCAAGCCTTCTGGCTCGGCTTGGGGAACGGGAGGATGCCTTGTCTCGTCATGAACTTCCTATAGTCAACCTGCATCTCTAGGCGATCTTCTATGTCACGGTTATTCAGGATATTTCCTCCATAGAAGATCCCCCCGAAGTCATGACATCACGAAAGATGATTGCCCCAAACTTCTGTTGGATGCGATACATCTCTTGTCTAATATCTGAATCAGTGATCTTGGCCTTTGCTTCGGTCCACTGTTTGAGATGATCTGGCAACGTAGAATTCTGCTAGTCAAGTAGGAACGCCCTCATGTGATGGAGTGTGTAGTAGGCTTCCTTCTTACTGTTTCCGGCTGCTTCACGCAGGGGAACTCCATTACATGGTTAAAGACGTGCCTGCCGAACTTGACTTTCGTACGCACGAAGGTGGTGCCTTCCGTCGAGGCATAGCCAGTGAGAGCATCATCCAGAACTTCCTTGATCTTGTCGTAGTTTTTCTTCTTTTCTAGACTCCCCGAGTCGAAATACGTGGCGTGGGAATGTTTCGGCGATAAGGAGATGAGCGTGCAGTGTTCATCTCTACGCAAAAAAATCAAATGGAATGTGTTGGAAAAAGAATGATGATAATCTAATAAAGCCAATCGACGGTGGCGAGTGAATAACGACTTACTCGGGAAAGTAAGGCACGAGAATGTATTCCTTTGTCTTGTTCACCACGAGGATTATTTTTAGGTACGAGGCCACGATACGTCGTTCGGCGGGGTAACCCAAGCATCCGTCACGCATGTAGTAGGGGTCCACTATTGCGATGCCCGGTGTGTTCTCTCTAATGATCTGCATGGCCAGGCTAAGAAAACAGGCGGACCATGGTATAGTGCAGCGGGTATAGGTGGAACATATTGAAGATGTCGTCGAACCGCAGGAAGAACAGATCCACAAGGGCATTGTCGACGAAGCCCAAGCCTGGTGGCACCTTAACCACGAATACCGGGTGCGAGGGATCTTTCTCCGATAGAAGGCGTCTCTCTATCGTGAGCACGCCGTCATGCACACTCTGCAGTTCCGAACTGGCGAGCCTCCGCAAATTCTTAGGTAATCCCGATCTCGTCCTTGGTAATCCGGTGATGAAATCCATACCAATCTTGTCCCATTTCCAATCAGGAATAGGTAGTGGTTGAAGCAACCCTGCTGGTTTCTGATGCTCTGCTTTTACCCTGCTACACACATCACACAAAGAAATATGTTCGGCGATGTCTCTCTTGAGGTTGTTCCACCAAAATCTTTCTTTCATGTCCATGTACATTTTGGTGTTACCCGGGTGAATAGAATACAGAGAGTTGTGCGCTTCTTGCAAAATCAATTTTCGTTACTCCGGATCTTGTGGGACACAGATACGTTTCCCATGCCATACTGTACCCTGTTCGTCTTCATGGAAATTCTTAGCTTTCCCTAAACCAATATTTTTCTTAATCTCCTCAATTTCCTTATCGGACTTCTGAGCTTCTCGAATCTTGTCCAACAAAGTGGGTTGAACATCCAAAGACATGAGATGTCCTTCAGGCACAATTTTCAATCTGAGTCCCTTAAATTGATTACACAAATCATCTGGCAATTCTCCTTTGGTAAGGCCATTCATAAATACCTTACGACTTAGATCATCTGCTACAACGTTTGCTTTACCGGTGTGGTATTGCAAACTCAAGTCATAATCCTTGATAAGCTCTAACCATCTTCTTTGTCTCATATTGATTTCCTTCTGGGTGAAGATATAATTCAAACTTTTGTGGTCCGTGAACACTTCACAACGCTTTCCCAAAAGTTAATGTCTCCATGTTTTGAGTGCGTGGACGACAGAAGCTAACTCTAAATCATGAGTAGGATAGTTTACTTCATGAGTTTTGAGTTGTCTCGAGGCATAGGCCACAAATTTACCGTCTTGCATAAGTACGGCACCCAAACCTTGATGAGACGCATCACAATAGACTTGGAAATCCTTTTCCAAATCTGGCAGACATAGAACTGGTGCTGTCACAAGTCTCTTCTTCAATTCTTGAAAACTAACTTCACAACCTTCAGATCAAGCAAACTTCTTGTCTTTCTTTAACAATTCAGTCATTGGCTTAGCAACTTTTGAGAAATTTTCAATGAACCTTCTGTAGTAGCCTGCTAAGCCGAGAAAACTACGAACTTCTTTCACATTCTTGGGAGATTCCCATTCTGTCACAGCTGAAACCTTAGTAGGATCAACTGCCACACCATCCTTTGTCATAACATGACCAAGAAATCCAACTTCCTCTAACCAAAACTCACACTTGCTGAATTTGGCATAAAGTTTATGCTCTCTTAACTTTTCAAGTATCAAACGCAAGTGTCCCTCATGTTCTTCTTTTCTCTTGGAGTAGACTAAGATGTCATCGATGAAAACGACAACGAACTTGTCAAGAAATTCCATGAAAACTTTGTTCATCATATTCATGAAGTAGGCTGGAGCATTGGTTAAGCCAAAAGGCATTACGGTATACTCATACAATCCATATCTTGTGGTGAATGTTGTTTTAGGTATGTCTTGCTCTCTTATCTTTAGTTGAAAATAGCTTGACCGGAGATCAATCTTCGAGAACACACATGCTCCCTCTAGCTGATCAAACAAGTCATTTATTCTAGGCAAAGGATATTTGTTCTTGATAGTTACCTCGTTGAGCGAACGGTAATCTATGCATAACCTTTGGCTTCTATCTTTCTTCTCCACGAACAATACTGGGGCTCCCCAAGATGAAGAACTTGGTTGAATAAACCCTTTCTGCAACTGTTCTCCTAGTTGTTTTTTGAGTTCGTTCAGTTCATCAACTAACATTTTGTATGGTCTCTTGGCTATTGGTCCCGAACCTGGTACCAAATCTATCAGAAATTCCACATCTCTATCCGGTGGCATTCCTGGCAACTCTTCCAGAAACACATCCGGATACTCACAATCGGCACATTGTCCATGCTAACCCCCTTAAGAGAAATTAGCATACTCTTCTTTGCTCCAAAGCTGGTCTTGAATCTGATCCTTTTATTATCCGGAGTTGTGAGTGAGACAGTATGGCTGTCACAATCTATCACTCCTTTGTACTTAGTCATCCAGTCCATTCCCAGAATGACATCCAAACCTCGGGAGTTTAATATAATCAAGTTAACGGGAAACTTATGCTTCCCAAATTCTATGACTAGGTCATGGCATCTTGAATTCACTATCATTTCTCCACCAGGAGAACTTACTTTTATAGGACACCCAATAGTTTCTACCGGCAGTTCATTTCTTTCAACAAATGCTCTTGATATGAATGAATGAAACGCACCAGTATCAAAGAGTACAAATGCTGGAATGGAATTGAGTCTGAACTTACCAGCAACAACGTCAGGCTCCTCAGAGACCTCTTCCACATTAATGTGGTTCACCTGACCTTTCTGAAAAGGATTTGGCTTGACAGGTCCTTCAACTTTCTTTTCGGGGCACTCATTTGCATAGTGTCCCATCTTCTTGCATTTTAAGCATTCAACCTGACTGATATCCTTTTTAGCAGGCTGACTTCCACTTCCGCTACCATTTCCACTGTGGTGGCTCTTATGTCCACTCTTGTGGTTCTTGTACTTGTCATTGTCATGACTGCGGTGATGCTTGTTGTCATGACGGTTGTGGTTGTGGTGTTTGTTGAATTTCCCATGCTTATGGGATCTCGAGCTTCCACTGTCATCATAGTGAGATCGTTTGTGAGACGAACCCGAGCTGTGCTTGTCGGAGTGTTTCCTCTTCCTACTCTCGACTTGCTTCATTTTATTCTCCAAAATAGCAGCCTTGTCACACAGAGACTGATAAGTTGGAACATATGCCACAGACAGCTGCAGATTCAGCTCATCGTTCAAGCCTTCCAGAAACTTTTCCTTTCTTTTGGCATCTATGTCAACCTCATCCGGTGCATAACGCGCCAGATTGTTGAACTCTTCTATGTATTCAGCCACGCTGCGGTGGCGCTGCTTCAAGTTGTGAAACTCCTTCTTTTTCAGGCTCATCATTCCTGATGAGATATGAGCAGTGCGAAAGCCATCTTCAAAGATAGCCCAAGTCACCTCATCTAAAGGAGTGGTGATTTGGAAGTTGTCCCACCATGTGGCGGCTGGTCCTTCCAACGCATGCTGCGAACTGACCTTTTAGCATCCGCAAATTGCGCCCCACGGTCACTAAGTCCTTGTTCACAGAACGTAGCCAATCATTGGCCACCATGGCATCAGTTGTCCCCTAAAACTTAGCTGGCCTCAAACGCAGAAATATGGTGAGCATATCAAAACCCGGAGGGTTGTTGTTGTTATTGGGATTGTTGTTGTTATTATTCTGGTTTTGGATGAATGTTGTCATCATCTGCATAAGCTGTGTTTGAGAATTCATCATCTGTTGCATTTTTGGAGTGATGTTGTTGGGGTTGGGGTTTGCGCGACGAGGAGGCATCTGTGGTTTGTTCAAATAGATATAAGAATGAGATACCCATAGATGTTTTATGCACATTACATCACAAGCAAACACATAGCAAGCAACACAATAATAAAAGTTCAACAACCAGATAATAAGTTCATGAAGTAAAACACACAAGTGGCAAGCCATCCACATGTCGGATGGTCCAATAACAAGTTCACAAATAACAAGTATGATAATAAAAGATAAACAAGTAGTCAAGTCTACTCATCAGCATCAATCTCCTCCTCGACGAAGGTAAGACATGTGTTCTCCATCGCGGTCTTGTTCTCCTCAATCGTAGTGGTCAAGGAATCAATCTTGTCCTTGAGAGCCCTCTTCTGGGAGCGAAGCCTCTCGATCACCATCTACTGCTGCTCTAGCTCGAAATCCTTGGACTTCAGTTCTTCAGTCATGTCCCGGATCTTCTTGTTCCTATCCTGGACGCGTTTCTCCTGACTCTTGAACTTACAGTCCTGGGCCTCGAACTTTGTCTCCATTTCCTTGGATATCTCGTCCTGTTGTGCGAAAATCTTGTCCTTCTCGCGAAGCTGCACCTGGAGCTCGTCATTGTTGAGCATGACATTGGTCCTGTCTGTGTCCACGTGCCCGATGAGAGAGTCTAAGTCCTGGAGATAGAGACGTATCGGCTCTGCTGCGTCCCTCGAGTCGTCCTCAAAGTCGATGGACTCTCCATCATCATCACGTCTTCCGAAGACGTGGAAGTGGGTGCCCCTAACCTGTCGGGAGTGACGGCCTAACAGGTCCTGCATGACGACCTCCATGCCTCTCTCCCTGTCATCGTGCATAAGCTTGAAGACGATGGCCTCAGTAGTAGGCTCTGTCTGACGTCCGGGCTGGTTCACCTTGAAGCCCCAGAGGTCCCTCCTCTCGAACTTGGTGAGTGGGTGCACCATGATGGTGGGAAGAGGGAGATCGAGCAAAGTAGTAAGCTCAACGATACGAGGACCAAAACGGGTAACCTGGAAATCATCAACAATGCTGATGGTAATAGGCATCTATTTATAAGATAGGAAAGTTAGAACAAGACTATTTAAGATAAACAAAGACAACATCACATACACATCCTTGGAACACAAAATCACACAAGTCATGCATACATGAATCCATTACATCAATCAAGGTCCAATCTTATTTAAGGTATCATTTTGGAAAATAAGGTGATAGGTGGTGGTCCAACTAACGAAGTGCTTTTACAAACCTATCTCACTGGATCTATTGGCAAACACAATGTTCCTTGAGGCAATCCACCTATCTTGTTCACTTGATTCCATCACTAAGTCTATAATATCTCCCCTTAAGGTTTGGTTGGTGGCTTCCAACTCTTGGGTAAGTTCCTTCTCCTTCTCTAAGTCTTTTTGGAGGTTGAGCATTCTACACCTGACTCTAGCACTTAGTTCTTTGATAGTCCTCCAAGTCGCTTCTCTTGCCGACTCAAAGAATGTGGTGTGCATCATGTGTTGGTGTACATACAGAATCCTGTTTCTTTGTGGTTGTCTTCCTTGTTTTTGTACAAGTGAAGTTGCACCCACCAATACTCCACTCCTTCATCCATCACGAAAGCCTTTGTACACAAGCACCATGTGCTTCCATTGCCACCATGAGGTCCTTGAGAATTTTGGGAAACTCAGTTTCACACTCCAAGGTCATGGTCATGAGTGGTCCTTTCTTCACGGCTTCGTTGATGGAGTTCATCTACAAATAGAGATGAGAAAGAGAAGATTAGAAAAGTTTACGAGAAGAATAGACAAGTGTAGAAGTAGTTGAAAAATTTTCCTTAGTGGTTTTCCAATCCTAGGGTCATAATCCTACAGGCAACACAGTGCTCTGATACCATCTGTAAGACCCCTCCTTTGTAAAGGAAAGGATCCCTGTGATTGCAATGCTAGTCCCTGGATCAATGCTAGCATCCACAGTTTAAGATGAAGTACACAGATACAAAGGTCATTTATTACATTCATTCCAGAGATAAAACATAGTCTTTTACAACTCAGGTCCAAAGGCCTAATACAAGAGTCTATGGAATAAGTAAATAAACACAAGTCTTCATCTTCATGTGCCAAATCCAAGCATGTTGAGTTTAGACTCATGAATCCTACTCATCATCGGAGTAACCTGCAACATCACAAGTTACAGCCAGGTGGGTCAATACTTTGGAATAGTATTGGCAAGTGATACCTTAGTAAATTTTTAAGTGGACTATATTACTATATGCATTTTGGCTAAGTGTAGCTTGGCTTGCTTTGCTTGAAAATAGGTTTTCCCTATTAGTTGAAATCCCTAAGTTTTTCTTTGTCAAAAACTTTTCCAAGAAACCACCAATAGACATTGGGGTCCTTTACCCTTGTTCACCCACAAATTTTACTTAGAAGTTGGAGTGATGAGATTCTTGTAGCTTCCATGTCTTGATGCTCAAGTTGTCCATTGCCATGGACTTGGCTAAGTACTTAGATTTTCCATCTGCAGAGGTTGTGCACTTTCCCCACCGACTTGGTTTCCCAAGACAGACCTTTCGTAAGCCTTTCCTTAGTCAAATGGACGTTGCTCCAACCTATCATCCCACTACCACCAACCGTCCAAATGACTAAGTTCTAGCAACCTATATGATCAAGGCAGAGCCCATATTGCCAAGTGGTTGCCGTAAGCTTTCTCAACACTTGGCCTCCAAATCCTTTGTGCCTGGGTGGCATACCACAAGTGAGATACACAAGCCAAATCCATGGCCTTGTGTAACCACTCAACCAAAAACCACCATTCAAGTCCCATTCCACCCAGGAATTCATTGACTTAGTTGTTTTATTAAGAAAAGCATGAGTCCCAAAGGACTTAGAATTATTTCACCATAGCATGTACATACTTTACCAACCCTTGTTTTTCTACTAGCTAGGCTAAGCATGGCATAGTAACTTAACTTAGGAAAATTCCCTAGCATTTCTACAATTCTACACTACATAGGATTTCCCAACATAGCATTAGGCAAAAATAGCATGCAAGACTTAGCAAAAATAATTCTAATGCTTATTCAAAATAAAGGGTGGAAATATCATGTAGTATCACTTTCCTTGGTAATGGGGAGAGTGGCACTCTTCACAATCACAGTCACTAGCAAAATCTACACAAAAAATTTGTAGCACACAATTACATACAATTCATATACAAGCAAAGATATGAATGCATGCATGCAAGAAAATGCTAAGTGATGATTTTTGTAAACTCTAACAAGCAAGTTCATGAAACAGAAACATAACAAGTCCTAAAGTTTGCTAACTAAACTTATTTAGCCCTAAAACCATTTGCTAAACAAAAACTATACTCAAAATGGGCCTAAACATGTTTCTGCTTGCAAAGTCATTTTAACAGATACTATTTGTTAAACACATTGCAGATTCAGAAAGGCCTTGATTTACTAATTCCAACGGTATAAAATTTGCAAAAATCTAACGTGGGAATCAAAAGTTATAGCCATTTGAAAATTGGATCTAAATCTGATTTGAATTGCTTTGATTCAAACCCTAGCCACGCTCGCGATATTATCGGGCGCATGCTCGGGCTGGATCGAGCTCTGGGCGTAGGATCTAAATAAATCGCACGGTCCTGAGCGCTGCATTTCCTCGGTGATAAGTGATTCTATCCCGACGCTGGATCTAGATCTAACGGTGCTCGAGCACGCGACCATGTCCCGAGGCGCCGGGCGCCGCCGAGTGGCGGGCGCTTCGTCTGGCGGCGCTTAGCGTGGTCAGGCGCGAGGGGAAGTGGCTTACCAGAACCGCAGTGGCGTCTTGAAGCTTGACGTGGTGTTTGGTTGCGAAGAGGCGCACGGCACGGGAGCTCGCGAGTAACGGGCGGCGCTTGGCTTGCACGTGCTTGCCAAGGTTTGGTGTCGCCTAACACGAGCCGAGGCATCGGAGTTGCGCAAAACGTGGCGAACAAACTCGCGTGAAGGAGGGGCAAGGGCGCCGGTTTTACTCAATTGGTCGCCGAGTCAAGCGGCGCAGTGGTTTCGGCCGTGGACGGAGACGACAACTGGGTCACGAAAGGTGCAAAGGAAGGCGCCGGCGCGCAAGATCAAGCCGAGCATCCTCGTTGAACGAGAGAGGCGCCGAGGCTCACTGAATCGGTCGCCGGAGTCGTCGATACAGCGGGGCTTCGGGAGCTAATGCGCGCAGCCTGGTGGCGGAGTGAGCGAGGAGAGTGGGGGAAAAATCTCGCGGTGCAAAGGGGATTTTATAGGCCCTGGTGCGACAGGAAACGCCTGCGGCTTTAAGACTAATTACAACGCGCCATTACCGGCCTTAACAGCAGCGGCGATGTGGTCGCGGGCGCGGTTTGGGGAAGACGAGGGCAACGTGGAGAGGGCCCGCTCCGGTAACGCCAAGAGGTGGGTCCGTCGCCGGGCCGTCAGAGGGTCGCGTGAGTGGGAGAGGAATGGCCCGGGTGGGCTAGCTGGGCCAGTTCTTTTGTTGGGCTGGAATCCTGGCGCCGGCCCTTTTCTAATTCTTTCTCCTTTTTCTTTTTCTGTTTCCAATTTCTGAATTGATTTTCAAATGAATTCAAGTTTCATTTGAATTAAAATTTTCTTGGGATTTTTGCAGTGAGCAGTGGTCTCAAATATAGGCATAAGATCATGTGGTTGCTTTACAAAGGCTTGGTCAAGCTTGGGGATCAAAATATCAGAGGCTTGACACTTGGTTTGCAGAATTTGAGAAATGGTTTTTGAAACATTTCAAATTTTTAAATCTTGGTCCAAAACCACACTCAATCCTTTCTATAATAAAGTCAAACAAGCTAGGTTTAACATCAATCAAACTTCTCAAATGGGGATGGCCATTTGATTTGAATCTGCTCACATAAAATCATGGCACTTTGTGCTACTGTTTTCTAAAATGAGTTTGAAATTGTTCTCAAATCTATATGCATGCATGAATGATATGCAAACTTTGAAATCATGATTTTAGGGATGTTACAGTGAGTCCAAAAATGATTTTTTCCAAAAATCATGAGCATCGGATCATGCACCTGTAGTTCATACCGGACCCACTTCCCGCCGATTCAGCAAGAATTTGTCTTTTTCGCCAGGGGTGTAAGGAAAGGTTTGAGATGCCCCGGTTATGACATTGGTCCATGTAAGGTGGTCTATTATTTTTACAAAATGTGGAGGTACCATTCTAAAATCATCATTTGGTGGTTGCTTCACAAAACGCCCCGTTTTTTGCGCTCGGAAAATGGAAAATGGATTCTACGTGCGTCGAAAAGGAAAACTTCCTCCTGCAACATTGTTCTCCATCACAATATGTACATGCATGCACAATACAGGCACATTATCACAAACTATGCCATAATTCTTGCCATAACACTGGTGGTTTGGCCCGAAAGCCATGAAACCTCATACATGATAGGTCATTTCTAAGAAGGGTTTTTCGAGACACTTGCAACCCAAGTTTGGTATTTTTACTGGCAACTATATCACATAATAAGACACCACGCGATGAATTTTCATTGATCGGACTGTTTTTGAATTTTTTATGCCCGTTTCAAACTATGGTCAAAACGGTGGGGATGAAGGTTGTTAGCTCGAGGCTGAGCCTCACAAAACTTGCATTTAATCTCTGATTAAACATCATATTGTGAGTCTAAAAATTATTTTTTCCAAAAATCATGAGCATCGGATCATGCACCTGTAGTTTAAATCGGACCCACTTCCTACCAATTCAGCAAGAAATTGTCTTTTTCGCCAGGGGTGTAAGGAAAGGTTTGAGATGCCCCGGTTATGACATTTGTCCATGTAAGGTGGTCTAATATTTTTACAAAATGTGGCGGTACCATTCTAAAACCGTCATTTGGTGGTTGCTTCACAAAACACCCCGTTTTTTGCGCTCGGAAAATGGAAAATGGATTCTACGTGCGTCGAAAAGGAAAACTTCCTCCTGCAACATTGTTCTCCATCACAATATGTACATGAATGCACAATACAGGCATATTATCACAAACTATGCCATAATTCTTGCCATAACACTGGTGGTTTGGCCCGAAAGCCATGAAACCTCATACATGATAGGTCATTTCTGAGAAGGGTTTTTCGAGACACTTGCAAAATACCAAGTTTGGTATTTTTACTTGCAACTATATCACATAATAAGACACCACGCGAAGGATTTGCATTGATCGGACTGTTTTTGAATTTTTAATGCCCGTTTCAAACTATGGTCAAAACGGTGGGCATGAAGGTTGTTAGCTCGAGGCTGAGCCTCGCAAAACTTGCATTGGATCTCTGATGAAACATCATATTGTGAGTCTAAAAATGATTTTTTCCAAAAATCATGAGCATCGGATCATGCACCTGTAGTTCAAACTGGACCCACTTCCTACCGATTCAGCAGGAATTTGTCTTTTTTGCCAGGGGTGTAAGGAAAGGTTTGAGATGCCCCGGTTATGACATTTGTCCATGTAAGGTGGTCTAATATTTTTACAAAATGTGGCGGTACCATTCTAAATCGTCATTTGGTGGTTGCTTCACAAAACGCCCCGTTTTTTGCGCTCGGAAAATGGAAAATGGATTCTACGTGCGTCGAAAAGGAAAACTTCCTCCTGCAACATTGTTCTCCATCACAATATGCACATGCATGCACAATACAGACACATTATCACAAACTATGCCATGATTCTTGCCATAACACTGGTGGTTTGGCCCGAAAGCCATGAAACCTCATACATGATAGGTCATTTCTGAGAAGGGTTTTTCGAGAAACTTGCAAAATACCAAGTTTGGTATTTTTACTTGCAATTATATCAAATAATAAGACACCACGCGAAGGATTTGCATTGATCGGGCTGTTTTTGAATTTTTATGCCCGTTTCAAACTATGGTCAAAACGGTGGGCATGAAGGTTGTTAGCTCGAGGCTGATCCTCACAAAACTTGCATTGGATCTCTGATGAAACATCATATTGTGAGTCTAAAAATGATTTTTTACAAAAATCATGAGCATCGGATCATACACCTGTAGTTCAAACCGGACCCACTTCCTACCGATTCGGCAGGAATTTGTCTTTTTCACCAGGGGTGCATGAAAAGGTTTGAGAACCCCCGGTTGGGACATTGTCCATGTAAGGTGGTCTAGTATTTTGTAAAATAGGGGTGGTACCATTTTGCAACTTTCATTTGGTGGTTGCTTCATAAAATGTCCCGTTTTTTACGCTCGAAAATGAAAATGACTTTTATGTGCAATGAAAAAGAAAACTTCCTCCTGCAACTTTGTTCGCCATCTCAATATGCACATGAGTGCATAATATGGGCATATTATCACAAACTATGTCTCGATTCTATCCATAACATTGGTATTTTATGTTAGTTTCAAACTATGGTTAAAATGACGGATATGAAGGTTCTTAACTCGGGGCTGACCCATGCTAAAGTTGCATTGGATCTGTAATAAAATAGCATATTGTGAACCTAAGAATGACTATTGAAAAAAATAACGAGCATTAGATCATGTGCTTGTAGTTCAATTCGGACCGACTTCCTACCGATTTAGCGAGAATTTGTCTTTTTTGCGAGGGGTGGATGGAAAGGTTTGAGATACCCCAGTTGAGACATTTTTTCATGTAAGATTGTCTTATATTTTAAAAAATGAGGTGATATCATTTTGAGCCTTTTATTTTGTGGTTGCTTCATAAACCGCCCCATTTTAGCGCTCGAAAAATACAAAAGGCTTTTATATGCGACCAATCAAATCGCATGAAACAGCCTCCCACGGATCTCTATCTCGCCCTAATCTGGACCGTTCAAAGGGCATCCAACGTGTCGTGGCTCACCAGAAGAAGCACACTCGCCGCGGCCTCAGCCCTCGGCAACTCCCCACGCACGCGACACCCTGCCTCCAAACCCTAGCATCTTCCGTGTGCGCCGCCTCCACCACCTCCTGCCTGGCCAGCCGCCGCTCCAGAGACCTCGCGCGCGGATCTCTCCTCTCCCCCGGCACCTGCCCAGCCAGCCGCCGCTCCTCCCACCTCGCGCGCGGCTCTCTCCTCTCCTCCGGCACCTGCCCAGCCAGCCGCCGCTCCTCCCACCTCGCGCGCGGCTCTCTCCTCTCCCCCGGCACCTGCCCAGCTAGCCGCGTCCAAGGTAATCTCATGGTCATCCCAGGCCGGCACAAAGAGGAGAGAGGATCTCGCCGGGCCTCACCAACCCGCCTGTTCTCGTCCTTCTCGATCTCGGGATCTAGTTGTTGCTGGAGTTGCTCCACCTTTGCCACCTCTCTTTCCCAACCTCCTAATTCTACTCATCTATTGAATCAGTTACCGACGCATCTGGAGTCATCCACGATGCTGTCATCTATTGATCTCGAGATCTAGTTGTTGCTGGAGTCATCCACGATGTGCCAGGCCTTGCAGACGTGGACAGGCTCTACCTCGACCTAACGACCGTCACTACAGGTCATGCTCTCTGCGGTCCATGGCTCCTCCCGCATCCACCGGCGCCACGTCCACCTCCTTCGCGAGCGAAGCACCGTCTCCAGCCGAGGAAGAGCACGACGGCTAGTTCATCACGGAGGAGACTCCACGACGCCATAATCTTCACCGCCTCCACTTCTCCTCCCAGGTGTGTTTGATCTCTGATCTCGGTTATCCATGTATGGTTGTATTTGGCACCCATTAACTCGACCTGGGAGAATCTCCATACTAGCATAATATCTTGATTTGTGCATAAAACAAGTTAGTCACCATGTTTTGTTGTAGTATACCCTAGTTGAGTTGTGCTATTTAGTATGTTGATTCATTGCCTTGCTAGAGGCTAGGTTAAATCGTGGAAAGGTTCGATGAGAAACAGAGGCTCTGGTGCTGCTCTGTTTGGCAATGGTTGTAGCTATGCGCTCTCTCATGTTTTATCTGGTTGTTCATATGGTGCTTGGGACAGTCGAAGTTGTGTCCAACTTAGGTTTCTGTTGCGCTGCTTCATTCTGTAGGTTAAATCTTTTTTTTCTTTTTATTGACTTGTTGATGTGCTCTCTTTCATAAACTGTTTATATTTTTTAGTCATTACTTTCTGCGGATGGATAACATGGGCGATCTAGATTCCATAGTTAGTGGTTTCCTAAAATGTCATTGTTTGTAGAAGTAAAATTTATAATGCAATCAATTTGTACGATGATAGTGCAAAGCTTATTTTTTTTGTTTGTTCATACTTCTAGTAGTTTCAGTTTCAATCTGCTAACATATTGAAGCTATCAGTGCCCGTGGATTTTTGGTGCATGCACGCTGCGAACTGAGACCTGTGCTCCTGCTCCTGCTGTGTTGTGTTGCATTTACGATTATAGTTGGCCTTATCGAGTGATGCACACACCAGTAGCTTCACATAAGCACCGAGAACCTTTCATGCTTACAGTAGATTCTCTTTTAACTGAATCGTACACTGCATAGCTATATCATTTAAATGTGTCACTCAAACTCTTTCTCTACAATGCTAGCTTTTTAATATGCTCTTATCACTTATCATCATGCGGTGTTCACCTGAGCTTTATTTCTTGTCGAGTTTATTGTGCTGATGCTTCATTTCTAGTGAAGTTTAGTGTAGTGATCACTTGAAACTTCATGTCAAATAAACACAAAGTGCATGACCACATATGAGTCATATGGCTAAGCTTCATTTCTTGGCTTGTGTACTACCTATATTTATCTATGCATGGCATGAAAATTTGCTTCATATGTATGTTGATTACCATTTTATGTACAACTCATGCTTGATGAGGCACTGCTACAAATCACTGATTATTATCCTGCTTTGATTTCTATTCTATTCTCTTGGTTTCTTTGTTCATGAATTTATCAATTTGATTTCTATTCTCTTGGCCAGATCCCATGGAGAAAGCTTCTCCTGTCAGAATCGCGGATCAGTTGGCATGATTTGTCTTTGATGCATGCCATTGCCGATCATTCGGTGGTGTCACCAAGTCGCAATCGCTCCATCGCCATCAACATACCCTTCCTCGACAAAGAACCACAAGCTGTGCAACACCTAAACCGAGGTCCAGTGGCTCCATCTTCTGTGTTGCCCTCTAAGCTCGTTTCTCAAGTCTGCTACTTGATTTCATTCACGTGTGCTATAAAGCTAATTTCCTCCTTGTCTTTGCTATTAGTTAAACATCTATGCATGTTTGTATGTGTGGAAGTGACAGCATTAGGGAGGGGTTCGGGAAGCATCTATGATGTATCTAGTTGTACCCTCTAGTGGAATACTTATCCATGTGTTGCATCCTGTGGTTCATGAAGTATGTTACAAACCTCAGTGATACAATACTTTCTCTGTAGACTACCATGCTAATTTTGAGTTAATACTCCATTACTGATACAGTACTTGATCTATGCACATATAGTAGTTTCTTGCATTGTGCACATATTCTTTAATGCTGCTTAGATTATATTTCTTCAAAGATTCCTCAATTTAATGTTGGAGTATGGCCTGCTTGTATTGCAAAAAGATTATCGATGCACTTGCTTAATCATTCATGGATTACTGTACTTGCTCACTGAAATTGAACTTGAACTTGCATTTTAAACCTGTTTCACGATAGTAGTACAAACTTGTTTCATAGTAGGAGTAGTACAAACTGTTTTAGTAGAAATTGACTGTTTTATTTATGCTACTCCAGTGTTGGTTCTGCTTGTACAACAATTTCACTATTTCTACTTGGTTCTGACATCTTTTTGCTGCTCTTTGTTCAGGTATGGGTCTACTCCTGGTGATATCGCTTCTCCTTATTTAGACATGAGGTTCTTCTTTGTTGTATTCTTGGTCTTTGTTTAGGTATGGTCTGCTGCTGCTCTCTGTGCAAGGAACACCCGGGCGTCGAGGCGCTGGTGAGGAAGAACCTGGGAGCTACATGAGGAAGAATCTAGGCGCTGGTGGTCAAGAGAACGAGGCGGGAAGGGGATAGTGCCGAGGAGAGAGACAGTCTTTGGAGCGAGGCCGATGGCCGATGGTCTACTCATGGGTGAGGGCCAGCCGACGAGCTACTAGGTGGGGGCCGTGGCGGCCAGCCAGATCGCTGGTGATCCGGTGCTAGGTGGTGCATGAGGAAGACACGGGAGCGGGACGTGGTACACCTCTGTGTGGTGATGGTGATTGATTCTGGAGGATTTTGGTAGGAAATAATCTCGAGCTTGGACGTGGTGTATTCCTTGGTTAACTTATTGTTACCTAGCAGATGTTGCAGTTGGTGCTATTTGCTAATAAGTTAATGTAAATACTGAATTGTAATCTTGGATGTGCATTTGTGAGCCTGTAATTTGGTGATAAATTATCTGCATGTTGTGTATTTACTGAAATGGTGTATTTTCTTGATGTAATTGCAAACTCTCATGTATTTTCTCGATTTATTGCATGGCTGAAGCAATTCCAGAAATGAAAATGCAAATTCTAGTTAAAAATAGCGTAAATTTGGATGAAATGTATTTGGGCTCTAAAAAGGTTGTGGCCCAAAATATATTGTAACAAATATGAAAATAAATAAGTGGACGGTAAGAAGGAAAGGCCCAAAAGAGACAAACCTAAACAGGCCAAGGCCTAGCAAATAAAAGGCTATAATTATTGGGCTAGCCCATTTAAATCACTAAAATGGATTGGGCTGATTTTGATTTAAGACGATTTCATTTAGTCACAATTCTGCCACGTAGGATTGGCCATGTAGGATCTGAGCTGACCTGGCTAAATGGTCCATGACGATATTGGATCGTCATAGACGTTATGACGATTCAATATCGTCATAGACGGTTATGACGATTTTACCAAAAACGTCGTTATAGTTCATTTGCGACGCCTAGCTTTCGACGATCTCAAAATCTTCATAGAATCGTCATAAACAGACTACTATGACGATTCTGTGACGAAAATTGAGGGTCATATATAGCCAGATTCCTTGTAGTGCTTGCGGAGTAGACCACTTTGCTAATTGGCGTCATTGTAAAGAAGTGTACGCCTGCCGTTGTAAGCGAACATATTTTGTTGCCTTAATAAATGCATGTATTCTTTTGTAAGTTTTGTTTTGATTTTGAATTATTGTGTTGTGCGAGTCCCCGAGCGCGTCCGTCCTTGTATGGGGTTTACCTCGTGTCTTTGTGTGAATGTTTGTTGTTGTACTGTTAGTTAGTTGAGGTCGACTCACCGTGGCTTGCAAAGCCAGTCGCATGGCGACTCCAAGGGATGCTCTATACTTAGCCATTTTTCCGGACGCGACCAGGGTCGGTTGGACGAGTCCTCGAGCGTGGTACTTAGCGGTTCTAGTCGCATGCCCAAGGTAGGTGAGGACGAAGCGCATTGTATTTTGCGTGTCGCTCCACCTGACTCAGAAAATCAGTCGCATGGCGAGTCCAGGACATGCTCTCATACTTGGTTTTTTTCCTAGCCACATGGGTTTGGACTGGCATCAGTCCCCGAGCGTGGTACTTGACCGTTCGAGTCGTTGCACCAAGGATGTGGAGGACTGGGTCACTGTGAGAAGCGAATGCGGTTGTCTTGGCCCGGCGAGCCAGTCGAGCGAGGCGACTCCAATGGGGCTCCAGGTTGGCGTCTTCATGGACGACACATGGCCCGAATTTTATCGGTGCCCTTGTACCGCACTACTTAGTCGTGCCGGTCGCGTGACCAAAGGTTGACTTCTGTGGTTAGCATAACGCTGTTTTTTACGAGTGCGAGTGGCACAAGATCTGGAGAGTGGACACAATTTGTGCAAATCGATCATCTTTATTTCATAGCGGGGGGAGTACATGTCGGAGTTCTAGGTGTAAAACTTCCTTAGGAGGTTTACACTCGACGACCGCTTGACATCGAGCTATCCGTCGCCTCGGATGTCAATGAGGTAGTAGGCGTCGTTGCCCAGGACTCACCCTATGGCAAATGGTCCCTCCCACGAGGGAGAGAGCTCGAGCATGCCCTTCTTGTCCTGGATCAGTCGTAGGACCAGGTCGCCTTCCTGGAAGGTGCGAGTTCGGACTCGACGGGAGTGGTAGCGGCAGAGAACTTGCCGGTATTAGTTGGCGGTACGAGAACGGGATAGGTCGCGTGCTTCATCCAGCTGGTCGACTCTGTCTTGGAGTGCGAGCTTGTTGTCGGCCTCCGCTTTGTTGACGACCCGAGGCGAGTCGTGTTCAAGGTCGGTCGGCATGATGACTTCAGCGCCGTACACCATGAAGAAAGTGGTGAACCAAGTAGACCTGTTGATGGAGGTGCGGATGCCCTAGATGACGGAGGGGAGCACCTCGACCCAGCACCCCGGAGTTCGCTCGAGGGGAACTTGCATTCACAGTTTTAGGCCGTGGAGGATGCTCTGGTTGGCGCGTTCCGCCTAGCCGTTAGACTCTGGTGGGAGACTAAGGCGAGGTCGAGCCGTATGTTGTGCTCCTCACAGAATTCGGCCATGGCACCCTTGGTGAAGTTGGTGCCGTTTTCCGTGATGATGTTGTGCGGGAACCCATAGCAGTAGATGAGCTCGCATAGGAGCTTGGTGGCTGCCTTCCCGTCGCACTTGCAAACTGGCTTGGCCGCCACCCACTTTGTGAATTTGTCGACTGCGACTAGGAGGTGGGTGTATCCAGAGGGGGCCTTCTTGAAGGGGCCCACCATGTCCATGCCCCATACGGTGAATGGCCAGGTGATGGGGATGGTCTTGAGCACCGAGCTTGGTACATGTGTCTAATTGGCGTACTTCTGACAACCGACACATCGTTGGATGATGTCGACCACGTCGGCATGTGCGGTGGGCCAATTGAAGCCATGTCGCATGGCTTTGGCGACCGCAGACCGGGCGCTAGCATGGTGGCCGTAGTCTCCGGCGTGGATGTCTTGGAGGATTTTGCTACCTTCCACGGGTTGTACGCAACGTTGGAACACGCCGGTCACGCTGCGCTTGTGGAGCTCGCCGTTCATGATGATGAAGGACTTGTAGTGGCGCACGATAATGCGGGCCTCCGTCTCGTCTGCGGGTAAGGTCCCTCCCTCGAGGTAGGCGATGTATGGCGCGGTCCAGTCGCTTGGCTCCGCGATCATGGCGACTAGGGCTGGTTCTGGTTGCAGTGGTATCCCAATGTCGATCTCCCTAGGGGGAGAGACAGATGGCTTGGTGATGGTGTCGAGGAAGACACCGACGGGTGGCGTGTGGCGAGCCGACATGATGCGAGAAAGGGCGTCGGCCTCTTCGTTCTTGAGCCGGTCGATCCACTCGACGGAGTAGCCAGAGAAGTGCCCCCCCAGCTGGTCCACTGCTTAGCGGTATGCCGCCATGGTGGGGGAGATGGCGTCACAGGTGCCGGCGACTTGCGCAGCGACGAGGTCGGAGTCGCTGTAGCACCGCAGGCAGTTGATGTTCATCTCCTTGGCGGCTCGCATGCCGTGAGGGAGGGCCTCGTATTTGGCCATGTTGTTAGTGCAGTGGTGAAGTCGAGGTACAGTATGTAGAACATCTTGTCGCCCTTGGGGGGCGTGAAGACGATCCCCGCCCCTGCGCCATCTTGTTCTTGGACCAGTCAAAGTGAAGCAACCAGTAATGGAGGTACGACAGCTTCTCCGACTGCTGTGCCTTCTCCCAGTCGGCGAGGAAGTCAGCCAGGGCCTGTGACTTGATTGCCTTGCGCGGCTCATACTTGATGTTGTGGACGCCGATATCGACGGCCCACTTGGTGACTCGTCCAGTTGCTTCATGGTTGTGGATGATGTCCTGCAACGGTGCTGAGGAGATGACCGTGATTGGGTGCTCCTGGAAGTAGTGCGACAGTCACTTCTGGGCTCGGAAGAACGCATATACCAACTTCTGGTACTGCGGGTAGCACTATCATGACTCGGTGAGGACTTCGCTGATGTAGTAGACATGTTGATGCACCGGGCGCTCCTTGCCCTCTTCTGGTCGTTTGAAAACCATGACCGGGCTAACGACTCGCTCGGATGCCGCGACGTAGACGAGCATGTGCTCCTTGTTGGTGGGGGTGGCAAGCAGCGAGGCCACGAGTAGCACTTCTATGAGCGCGTGTAGTGCGTTGTCCGCCTCCTTGTCCCACTGGAACATGGGGTTCTTGAGGATTAGGCGGTAGAGAGGAATCGCCTTCTCGCTCTAGCCGGGGGATGAAGCGACTGAGAGCCGCGACTCGCCCGTCCAACTTCTGGACGTCGCGCAGGCACTCGGATTTGCCGATCCGGGCGATCGTGTTGATCTTGGTGGGGTTCGCCTCGATGCCTCGCTTGGATACTACATACCCCAACAGCTGTCCAGTAGGTACACCGAAGGTGCACTTTCCTATGTTAAGTTTGATCTTGTACCTTGGCAGGTTTGCAAAGGTTTCGGCCAGGTCGGCGAGTAGATCGCCCTGGCGAGTGGCTTCACCACCATGTCATCGATGTAGACGTGGATATTGCGGCCAATTTGGCTCGCCAGCACTCCTGCATGCACCTCTGGTAGGTCTCTCTGGCGTCCTTGAGGCCGAACGTCATGGAGGTGTAGCAGAAGGCCCCGAATGGCGTGATGAACGTCGTCTTCTCCTCGTCCTCGATTGCCATTTTTATCTGGTTGTAACCATAGTAGGCGTCAAGGAAACACAACGACTCCGAGCCCGTGGTCGAGTCGATGATTTGATCGATTCGCGGGAGGACGAACTGCTCCTTTGGGCAGGCTCTGTTGAGGTTTGTGTAATCGATACACATTCTCCAGGTCCCATTCTTCTTTTCGACCAGGACTGGGTTTGCAAGCCACTTGGAGTATTTGATGGGACGTATGAAGCCCGCAGCGAGTAGACTATGCACCTCCTCGGCGATTGCTCGTCGGCGCTCTTCATTGAAGGGCCGCCTCGACTGCTTGATAGGTCGCACTTTGGGGTCGGTGTTGAGTTTGTGCTCAGCGAGCTCCCTCGGGACACCTCGCATGTCATACGGATTCCATGCAAAGATGTCGCGATTCTCACGTAGGAACTCGATGAGCGCGCCTTCCTATGCTGGGCTCATGCTCGTCCCGATCGTCACCGTCTGGCTGGAGTCGCTTGGGACCAGCTCGATGGAGCGCGTGTGCGTGGTGGCCTCGAACACGGTCGAGCCACCATTCTCCGAGTTGGCCTTCTTGAGTATTGTGGGGTCATCGTTGTCGACCCCGCTCGCATACCTGGCGAGCTCCTACGCGTGGTTAGCCTCTGCGGCGATGACGACATCCATGAGCTCGACGCACTTTGCCTCGCACTCCGTGGCCATGTCGGGGTCGCCATGGACGGTGATGATGTCGCACGGCCCTGGGAGCATCATCACGGTGTACGCGCAGTGTTATGCCGCCATGAACTTAGCGAACGCTTGCCGCCCCAAGACACAATGGTAGGGGCTGTTGAAGGGCACCATCTCGAAGACGATCCGCCGGTGCGTAAATTTTGGTGTGTCAAGGTGACCGGCGAGGTCACCTTGCCGATCGGGTATGCCTTCCGACTAGGGACGATGCCGTGGAAGGTGGTGTAGATCATATCGACCATCGACTGTGGGAGTCACAGCCGCCTTAACGTGTCCAGGTAGAGTATATTGATGGATCTTCCGCCATCCATCAACGTCTTGGGAGCCGATGTCGCCCACTTTGGGCTTGACCACCAGGATGACTTCCCCGCATATTCAATCTGTGGCGAGTGGTCCTTGCGGATATGTCGTGGGAATGGTCACGACAGATACTACAATCGGCAGCGAGTAGTAGAACGAGGGGCAAGGGCGGCCAGCCATCTGCGGTGCGAGATTAGGGCAAAGACACAGGGTTTTACCCAGGTTCGGCCCCCCGGAGGGTAAAGACCTACTCCTGCTAGATTGTATTATGGAGGTGGTGCAATGGGCGAGCTCGGCGGCTAGGCGGTCGAGTCGCTTGGGCGTATGATGGAACGTATCTCTACTCACCCCATAGGGAGGTTTATATAGGCTCACCTCCCCTAGGGTTTACATATCTTAACCGATTCAGTTAAAGCTTCGGTACTCGTTTAACCTAATCCGACTGGACCTATCTACTACTTTGGGCCTTCAGCTTCCAGTCGCTCGGTTCTTCGCTGGGCTTCAATCCAGTCGCCGTCTTGCAGGCCCACTCGCCAGTTCCTGGGCCAGTCGGAAACGTCCTGCTGGGTATACCCCGGTAGGCATATCCCCATCAGTAGTCCCCGAGGCCGCCATCGATTAGGCGTAGGTGGCTGCTGGCAATCGGAGTATACGGCTTCAGAGTGGACATCCAGTCGAATCGTTGGCGGGCTCCCGTATAAAGGAGAAACCAATCATCCAGGTCGCAGCCTTGGCGTGTTGAATCGGCAAAACACAGTCACAGTGAGAGGGTCGGCGAGTCGAGTGGCTGAAGTTGGACCGTTAACCGTGGTCAAACTAGCCGTTGGGGTAATCCAACGGTAACTTTTGGCGTAATCACCGCGTAGTAACGGCTCCCTGATTTGGCGGGTAACAACCGCTATATAAGAGGAATGGCGGCGATCGTAGAACCACCTTCTCACCATTTCCTCCGATCGCAGCACCTTCGCCTCCCTTCAGACACGATCCAGCCGACCTGAAATCCCCCGACCCCCAGCAAATCTCTCTGCCATGGCCCTCTCCACCGAGCCGTGGGGTAGATCTAAATGCACGAGGGCGCAACTGGCTTCCTTCGAGGAGGCCGATCTTGCGAGCCGTGTTGGCGCATTCCGCGGAGAGAGAGACCACGAATCCGAGAGAGGGAGTTCATCTGCTTCACCAGCCATCTTGAACGGGGGCTAGGGTTCCCTACGTCCCTGTTCTTCCGGCGCTTCTGCGCCTATTACGGGATCTAGCCTTCGGATCTGGGTCCCCACAGCATCGAGCAGCTTGCCATCTTTGTGGCGTTCTGCGAGTGCTACTTGGGCTGCCGGCCCTACTTCCCCCTATGGCAAGATCTGTTCCACGGACGGATCAGCCGCGAAGAAGCGGGCGGCCCAATGCTATCCGCGGGTGGCCTAACCTTCCAGCTCAAGTCGAAGGCTTCATTCTTCGACCTGATGCTGCCCGCCAAGGCAGCGAGCGACTGGAAGAAATCGTGGTTTTACATAACCGAGACGACCCCGGAGGGCGAGGCGGCGATCCCGCGATACTCCGCCAATCGGTCCGAGCCACGCCGTCTCCAAGTCGGCAAGCTCCCCAACGACCAGCGGATGGTCGTCGACGAGATGCTCCAGAACATCTGCGGTCTGAAGAAGAAGGGCCTCCAGACGATAAACCTGTACAACTGCTGGCTCGGGCGGCGGCTCGTCCCGCTCGCTCGGCGCGAGCACTACATGTACCAGTACACGGGCCGGGAAGACTCGACGAAGGCCTGCCTCGATGAGTGGAAGCTGGAGGACTACATCCCAAAGATCAAGAAAATCACCAGGCGGTGTACCGGACATGCACGGGTCGCGCCTATACCGCAAAGCGTCCAGCCCCAACGGTAATCGCTTCACTTCGCTCGCAGTCGCAGTTTATGCAGTCGCGGTAATTCTAATTTCATCTTGTATTCATTGCAGCTATTCCAAGTGGTGGAAGGATGGCTCCCACCTTCGGACGATGAGAACTCGAGCTCGTCCATCCGGGCGTGAAGTCGCCTCCAAGGCAATGCCGGAGCGACGAGGCGACAGCGACGACGAATCCGAAGAGGAAGTCGCCCCACTGCTCCGCAAGACCCGTGGGCAGCGTCAACGAGAGCTTGAGGCAAGTAAAAGCCTCGAGCGTCACGATGACGATGACGAGCTTCCAGAAACAACCTCGCGCCGCCAGGCGACTCCATCGAAAAAGAAGAAGAAGGAAAAGGAGGTGAAGGCGCCTTCGAGGAAGACGAAGACGAATACCAAACCGACGAGGCCGGCCTCGCCGCCACATTCAGCGAGCAGTTCTGACGCCCCCAGCCCGGCCAAGGACGAGGCACCACCAACGACAGCCGCGTTGGACACGGCCACCATTGAGGTGCCCCTGGCGTCGATGCCTCCGCCATTCGCCCCAGTCTCTGGGCTGGGGGACGCCTCGGTCGCAGCGGCTTCGCCTCACAAGGAAGCTCCTGTTGAAGACGTTTCGGAGGCTCCGGTTGCTGCCTCAACAACGTAGAAACCGTCCGTGTCTTGGGCACTCGACGTTCTGGAAATGGGGCTCAGCCGCCGACTGGGCCCCGAAATAGAGAAGCCAGCCGGCCTCCGTACGGGACTGCGCTTCATTCCAGTCGCCAAGTGAGTACACTCTCCCTCCTTTGTCTTCCATAGCAGCTCGAATTTTATTGCTTATATAATTGTTGAACAGGACCGTGGTGAAGAGGATGGGCCACCCAACCATGGCTAAGGTGCCACCCGTCGTCAGCGAGGAGGATCCTTCCCGTAAGAGGAAGGCGGACGAGGTCGTCGTCTCTGCGGATTGCAGCAAGAAGGCCAAGGGTGACGACGTCGTCACGATTTCTGACGACACGGCGGTCGCGCCAACTGGACCCGTAACGGAGGTAGCCGCGTCTACGAAGGAGGGCGCTCCCTTGCCTGGAACGGCCGAACCGACCTCCTTTGGGGCGGGTGCCTCTATCACCACCTTCCCGCGCTTCATCACCAAGGCGGCCGTGGCGAGTGAAACTTCACCCTTGAGCCACGCTCCTGGGACCGCCGATGCTGAAGTCGACCAACGTTGTGGGCATACGCCGGCTCTCCTCGCGTCCGTGGACGCGATACAACTCCACGTCATGCTTGGCGCAGCCATCCAGGTACCTCCAATCCCCGAGGATCAGGTCGGTGCTTTGCAATGGCCTGATTTTTTTAATGTCTTATCTTTATTTTTCGCATCCAGTCCCCGAGTGCGCACGCGCT
The DNA here is from genome assembly GCA_030063025.1 of Avena longiglumis. NCBI lineage: Eukaryota > Viridiplantae > Streptophyta > Magnoliopsida > Poales > Poaceae > Avena > Avena longiglumis. The sequence goes on from CP125978.1 coordinate 76,967,002, forward strand.
GATTTTCAGCGGGTGGGCACTTAGGAATTTCTTTGAGTACCAGTCCCCGAGTGCGCACTCGCTGAATCTCAGCGGGTGGGCACCTAGGAATTTCTTGATTGCCAGTCCCCGAGTGAGCACTCGCTGAATTTCAGCGGGTGCGCACTTAGGAATTTTTTGATTGCCAGTCCCCGAGTGCGCATTAGCTGAATTTCAGCGGGTGGGCACTTAGGAATTTTGCTTTGATTAACCTTTTTGGTGATGTGCAGGGTCTACAGCTTGAATCGGCTGACCGATTGGCCGCGAAGCAGCGCGCGGAGAAGGAACTGGCCATTATCCAGGAGGCGAACAAAGGGCTTCAGGCTGTTGCCGCTAAGGTAGAGGAAGCTCGCCAGGGGCTTGTCCCCGCTGGTGACTTCGCAGCGGCGCAATCGGCTTTGAGTGCGGCTGAACAGAGGATCGCCGACCTCGAGCGCGAGCTGCGGGAGGCGAAGGAAGAAGCGAACTCGGCTGATGGGCGAGCCAAGGCCGCCATTGCAGCCGCCGAAGAGGATCGCAAAGTGTCGAATGCCCTTGTTGCTGGGCTTCAGGACGACCATACGTCGCTTCAATGCTTCATCACGGATCTCGTCCGCCCGTTGATTGGTAAGTGCGTCTGCCTCTTCCAGTAGTTGTGCCTTTTGTGGTGTCCGTCGTATTCATTATTGTCTTCTACTCGCAGGTCGCATCATGGATAGCGCGGAAGAGGCGAGCTCGTTCGACGCGCGGCAGTGTGTAAGCATGCTTGTTGACTCGGCAACGTTGTCGACGACGTGCATCCGTGCCTATCTCCAAGAGATATCGCCCATGGAAGTAATTCCCAGCGACCTTGTTGAGGTGTGGAGGTATTTGGAGAAGGCGCCCGCAGTCGTTGAGTTCATGACGCGGTCGGCATTTCGGCGCGGAGCAGCGACGGCACTTAGTCTTGGACTTGCCCACTTCCCCGAGGACTTCGACATCGACGATGTGACGAGTGGTTACCCATCGTCGACTAGCGCGGTGGAGCTTTCCGAGGTCCTCAAGTTGCAGGATCGCGCCGCCGCGTACTCGGAGCGTGTATGGGCGATGGGCGACCTCCTTCCGTACCAGGAAACGGTTGTCGTGTCGAACGACCCCGAGCCGCCGCATCGTGATTTCAAGGTCGAACAGCCCTTCCGTGCGGCGATGGAGGGTGAACTGACGACGTATCCGTCGAACCCTTACACGCCGTTCATCCGCAATCGCCGGGGTGTTGGCGAGTCGTCGTCTAAGCCTGCAGAATAAGATAGTTTGCCTTGTGGCGTTAGCAGCAGGTCTGCCATGCGGGCATATTTTGTAATATGAGACAATGCAACATGCTATCGAATGAGACATCGTGTGTATTTTGGTATTTGTCATGTGTTTGTGATTGATGTTTGAACGAGTCCCCGAGCGCGTCCGCCCTTTTGTGGGGTTTACCTCGTATGTGATATGTTTGTTGGTTTTTGTGTGTTTTGTTATTGTGGTCGACTCGCCCAGACTCGAAGAGCCAGTCGCTAGGCGACTCCCTTGAATGCTCTGTACTTCGCCGTTTTCCCTTGCGCGAACGAGGTCGGGTGGCCGATTCCCCAAGCGTGGTACTTGGTTGTTCAGCGACTCGAGGTGAGTGAGGACTTGGCGTTAGTTTAAGCGCATCACTCCTGCCAGCCCGTGGGGTCGATCGCGGCGAGTCTGAGCATGCTCTCCTACTTGGCGTTTTTCCCGGACCGCTCGCGTTGAACTGGTCTGCAGTCCCCGAGCGTGGTACTTAGCCGTTCGAGTCGCTATGTCAAGGATGCGGAGGACCATGGTCGCTGTAAGGAGCGAAGGAAGTTGTATTGGTTCATAGAACCAGTCGGGCTAGGCGACTCCAATGGGGCTCCGGGTAGGCGTTTTTCATGGACGGTGCAAGACCTGGGGTGACTCAGTGCTCTTGCACCGCACTACTTAGCCGTGCCGATCGCTGTACCAAAGGTTGACTTCTGCGGTTAGCGTAACGCTGTTATTACGAGTGCGAGTGGCACAAGACATGGAGAGTAGCTGCAATTTGCGGTAACCATTTCTTTTTATTTCATAGCGACTGGAGAGTACATGTGTGGGGTTCTAGGAATAGAACTTCCGTAGGAGGTTTACATTCCATGGTCGCTTGACGTCGAGTTCGCCGTCACCTCGGACGTCGATGAGGTAGTAGGCGTCGTTGCCGAGTACTCGCCCGATGGAGAATGGCCCTTCCCATGGAGGGGAGAGCTTATGCATGCCCTTCTTGTCCTGGATGAGGCGTAACACCAGGTCGCCCTCTTGGAAGGTGCGAGTCTTCACCCGCCGGCTGTGGTAGCGGCGGAGTCCCTGCTGGTAGATAGCGGTGCATGACCGAGCGAGGTCACGTGCCTCGTCGAGTTGATCGACCCCGTCTTGGCGGGGGAGCTTGTTTGCGACCTCCGTGTAGTGGACGACCCGCGGCGAGTCGTGCTCGAGGTCGGTGGGCATGACTGCCTCGGCGCCGTAGACCATGAAGAAGGGGGTAAACCCCTCGACACATTGACTAAGGTGCGGATCCCCGGATGATGAGGAAGCTCCTCGACCCAGCACCGGCGGTGCGCCGAGTGGTACTTTGAGTCGCGGCCGTGAAGGATGCTTTGGTTGGCCCGTTACGCTGGCCGTTGGATTCGGGTGGGCGACCGACGCGAGGTCGAGCGGATGTGGTGATCTTCGCAGAATTCAGCCATGGCTCCTTTGGCGGTTGGTGCCATTGTCCGTGATGATGCTGTTTGGGAACCCGTGGCGATATATGAGCTCGCGTAGGAATTTGGTGGCGGTCTTCCGTCGCATTTCGGCTTGGCCTCCACCCACTTTGTCAATTTGTCGACCGCGACTAGCAGGTGGGTGTAGCCGGAGGGGGCCTTCTTGAAGGGGCCTACCATATCCATGCCCCACACAGCGAATGGCCAGGTGATGGGGATTGTTTTGAGCGCTGAGCTCGGCACGTGCGTCTGGTTGGCGTACTTCTGGCACCCGGCGCACTGCTGCACAATGTCGACAGCGTCGGCGTGTGCGGTGGGACAATAGAATCCATGTCACATAGCCTTGGCGACGAGAGAGCGGGCGCCGGCATGGTGGCCGCAGTCACCGGAGTGGATGTCGTGGAGGATCTTGCGTCCTTCGGCGGGTTGGACGCAGCGTTGGAACACGCCGGTGACACTGCGCTTGTGGAGCTCCCTATCGATGATGGCGTAAGACTTGCATCGATGAGCGATCATCCGATCTTCCGTCTCGTCTGCCGGCAAGGTGCCGGCTTCCAGGTAAGCGATGTAGGGCTTGGTCCAGTCGTCTGGCTCGTTGACGAGTGCGACCAGGGCTGCCTCTGGTTGGAGCGCGACTCCGATGTCGATCTCCCTCGGGGGAGAGACTGATGGCTTGGTGATCGTGTCGAGGAAGACGCCGGCGGGTGGTGCGAGTCGAGCCGACCCGATGCGAGAGAGTTCGTCGGCCTCCTCGTTCTTCCGCCTGTCGATCCACTCGACGGAGTAGCCGGTGAAGTGTCATGGTGGGGGAGACGGCGTCGCAGGTGCCAGCGACTTGCCCCGCGACGAGGTCGGAATCTCCGTAGCAGCGTAGGCGGTTGACATTCATCTCCTTGGCAGCTCGCATGCCATGGAGTAGGGCCTCGTACTCGGCCATGTTGTTGGTGCAGGGTGTGAAGTCGAGGCAGAGGATGTAGCGGAGCTTGTCGCCCTTTGGTGAAGTTAGCACGATCCCTGCGCCTGCGCCGTCCGCGTTCTTGGAGCCGTCGAAGTGCAGGCTCCAGTAATGGAGGTATGGCAGCTTCTCTGGCTGCTGGGCCTCTTCCCAGTCGGCGATGAAGTCTGCCAATGCGTGCGACTTGATCGCTTTTCGTGGCTCGTATTTGATGTTGTGGACGCCGATCTCGATGGCCCACTTGGCGACCTGCCCGGTCGCCTCGCGGTTGCGGATTATATCTTGTAGTGGTGCTGTGGAGACGACCGTGATCGGGTGCTCCTGGAAGTAGTGCGGCAGGCGCCGCTGAGCTCTGAAGACCGCGTATACCAGCTTTTGCATGGGTACCGCTGGCGCGACTTCGGTGAGGACCTCGCGATGTAGTACACGGCGCTGGGCGCTCCTTTCCTTCCTCCGTCGCTCGGCGACCATCACGCAGCGACGGCGTGCTCGGAAGCGCGACGTAAACCAGCATGGGTTCTTTGTCGGTGAGGCGGATGGCGGTGCGGCGGTAGCACCTTTGAGATCGCGAAGGCGTCGTCGCCTCCTTGTCCCCTTTGGAAGGTGGGGTTCTTGCGCAGCAGTGGTATAGGGGCATCACCTTTTCACCGGTGAGGATGAAGAGGCGAGCCGCTACTCGCCCGGCCGTTTCGGGCGTCGCGAGCACTCGGGTTTTGCCGAGCCGGCGATCGTGTCGATCTTCGTGGGGTTCGCCTCGATCCCTCGTTTGGAGCAGCGTACCCGATGGTTGTCCGGGTACACGAAGGTGCATTTTCCTGGGTTGAGCTTTATCTTGTATTTTCGCAGGTTGGCGAATGTTTCCGCCAGGTCGGCGAGTAGGTCGCCCCGGCGAGCGGACTTTACGACCACATCGTCGATGTAGACGTGGATGTTGCGGCCAATTTGGCTCGCGAGGCATTCTTGCATACACCGCTGGTAGGTCGCCCCGGCGTTCTTGAGGCCGAAGGTCATGGCGGTGTAGCAGAAGGCTCCGAATGGCGTGATGAACGCCGTCTTCTCCTCGTCTTCGACAACCATTTTTGATCTGGTTGTACCCAGAGTAGGCGTCGAGGAAACATAGCGACTCCGAGCCCACGGTTGAATCGATTATCTGGTCGATCCGCGGGAGGACGAACTGCTCCTTTGGGCAGGCGCTGTTCAGGTTTTTGTAGTCGATACACATCCTCCAGGTCCCGTTCTTCTTCTCGACCAGGACTGGGTTTGCCAGCCACTTGGAGTATTTGATTGGCCGGATGAAGCCTGCAGCGAGTAGACGCTGCACCTCCTCGGCGATTGCTCGGCGGCGCTCTTCATTGAAGGGCATAACGCTTGACAGTCGCACTTTGGGGTCGGCGTTTATCTTGTTCTCGCGAGCTCCCTAGGGACACCGGGCATGTCGGAGGGCTTCCATGCGAAGATGTCCCTGTTCTCACGGAGGAAATCGATGAGCGCCTTCCTATCTGGGCTCATGCCGTCCGATCGTCACCGTGCTGGAGTCGCTGGGACCAGCTCGGCAGTGCGGGTGTCGTCGTGGCCTCAAAGGTTGAGGTGTTTGCGCCCTCGAGTTGGGATTCTTGAGTATGGTGGGGTCGTCGTTGTTGACCCGCTTGCGTATGGCGAGCTCATCGGTGGTTGGTCTCCGCGATGAGCGTCGGCGATCTCGGCTCCTTTGGCCTCGCACTCGGCGGCCATGTCGGGTCGCCGTTGATGGTGATGACGCCCGCATGGCGGGGCTTCATCGCGTTATCGCGTGGTACACGTAGTGGCGCTGCCATGAACTTGGCGAGCTGGCACCCTGGGCAATGGTAGGTTGTCGAAGGGCACCAGCTCGAAGACGTTCCGCTCGGTGCGGAAGTTTTCTGGTGTGCCGAAGGTGACTGGCAGCGTGACCTTACCGATCGGGTACGCCTTCCGACCGGGGACGATGCCGTGGAACATGGTGTGGGTCGTCTCGATCATCGACTACGGGAGCCGCAGCCGCCTGAAGGTGTCCAGGTACAGGATGTTGATGGAGCTGCCGCCGTCCATAAATGTCTTGGGGAGCCAGTAGTCGCCGACCTTAGGCTTGACCACCAGGGCGACTCGACCTGAATACTCGATGTGCGAGTGGTCTTGTCGGCTCCAGGTGATGGGCTCCTCCGACCAGTTGAGGAACTGGGGAACGTCCACTTGGGCCACCGCGTTGACGGCGACGAAGCGGGCGATGACCTTCTTCTCGCGCTTCATGTTGAAGCCCGTGAAGGTATGGAGCGAGCCGGCCACTTTGCCGAATTTTCCGCCGTTTGGCGGTTCGTTGTCGGGGTCCTCCCGTGATCGCCTTGCCTTCTCGATCTCCCTGAGGGTGTGGCAGTCGGCGGTGGTGTGCGTTGCGGGCTTCCCTTCCCTGCTATGAAATGCACATGGTTGGTTAAGGAGAGCCGCGGGGTCGAACCTTGGCTTGGCCTTGTAGTTGCCGCTGTCGCGGCGTTGTCCTCTGTCGCGGCGGAAGCTCTTGGGCTCGCGTTGCGCGTGCCCGGCGTTGGCGACGAAGTCGACTCGCCCGTCACTGCGGCGCTTGCCGGTGAGGCGAGTGTTGCTGTAGCGTAGGTCGGACCGTCGTCCGCTGTCGTTGCCGCTCGTGCGGCATTGACCTCCTGACTCGTCGTCAGTTTCCTGGTTTGGGTATTCCTCCGTGTACCGTTTGGCGATCTCGAGGAGGTCGGGGATGTTGTCGAGTGTGCGAGAGTGTCGCTTGAGCTTGGCGACCAGGGGCTCGTAGCGGCATGAGGTCTTGAAGAAATGGATCGCGGTGTCTGGGTGGATGCCGACCGCGTTGTACCAGAGTTCTTGCCACCGTTGGACCCAGTTGCAGGTCGACTCGCAGGGTCCCTGGACGCATCGCTCCAGCTCCTCGATGTTGGTGGCGCGGGTGTAGGAGCACTCGAAGTGCCTGACGAAGGCGTCGCGCATCTCCTCCCGTGAGTCGATCATCACGGGGAGTGTGTTGATCCCGCACGCACGTCCCTCCATCATCGGGGAGGTAGCAGGCGTAGCGGTCGGTGTGGCCTGCGATCCCCATCGCCATGAGGTATGTGTCGAGCCAGACGGCGGGGTCGTACGAGGAGTCGTACTTTTCTATCTCCTTCGGCGCCTTGAAGTTTGGCGGGTACTTCTCGCCTCGGATCATTGGTCCGAAGCACTTGGGGCCGAGTCGACTGAGCGACCCCATGGGCTCGCCGTCGCGGCGATTGGTTAGGGTATGTCGCAGGTCGTCAGGATGGCGTGCGCGCCAGCTTTGGTTGTTGATGATGTGGGTGCGGGCGTCGATGGGTTGCCCGTTGGCAGCGACGAAGTTGGTCACCGGCCTGGGGTCGTTGGTGGAGAGTGCCGCGTTCGCGGGTCGGTGTTGGAGCTGCAGTGGCTCTGGTGGCGGGCAGTTGAGGGTGTTTGCCGCCCGGCGGCGGCGGAGGACGCTACGCTTCCCGACGAACGCAGTATACTCGACCTGCGAGTCGGCGCCCGTGTTTTGCTGCTCGGCGGCCTTTGCGGCGGGGCCTGACGTCTTGGATCAGAGGCGCCGTCGCCGTGGCGTGATGTTGTCGGCTGCTGTTGCCCGCCACGAGGTTGTCCATCGGGTGGAGAACGATGGGAGGCCGTTTGCGTCTCTCCGGAAGAGACTACTATCTGGCTGGTCCACAGGAGGTGTGCGGTTGGGTGGTGGGGCACCCATCGTCGTTTATCTGGCGGGCGGGCGCTTCCCTGGTGGCGCGTTCTCGCAGATCGCGCTCGACCACGGGCGGGTCGTTTCGTCGTCGAAGTTCGTGGCGTGCCCTGAACGGTGGGTTCGGCGTGACCTGATCCGGCTGGTGGTAGCGCGGCGGTTCTGCGCCGTCACCGCTCGGCGAAATTTTTCCGGCTTGTTCCTTGCGTACCGCCTCCGCCAGTTTCAGGCGGAGTTCCTCGACCTCCGTTGTCGTGGCGTTAGGAGGGATTGGGGTGGAGAATGGATCCTCCGACGGATCGGTGCCGGTCGCCATGTAGGTCGCGGCGTGGCGACCGGTTCCGTCGCGGAGGTCGGCGGAGTTCTCCGACCCGGAGTCGAATTCGAAGATCCCGAGGATGGAGGGTCCTCGAAGTCTCACGTTGGAGACCGGTGATGGAGCCCACGGTGAAGAGCGGTGATGGACCGGCGGTGGCAAGGTCGCCGAATCGGCGTCGTCGTTGAGGGCCGCGTCTTCCGCGGCTGCTGAGTTTTCGGCCACGTCGCTGTGGGCCGAATTGTACTCGGAGGCGAGGCGATGGATCGTGCGGATCTGGCTTTCGGAGAGCCGATCGCGTGGCGGCGACTCGCGGATGCGGCGAATCCTCCAAGGCGATGGCGTCGGTGAGGCCGGCGAAGAGGCTGATCGTGCCGATCGGCGGGATCACTTTGTCGCGTGACGGTCGCGCCGCGGGACGTAGCTGCTCGGCAAGATTTGGAGCATCTCGCCGATCGCTATCATGCGGCCGGTGGCGACCGTCTCATTGATGGGCAGATTGGATCTCGCCGCAGAACACCGGCCAGACCGGCCAGGCCCCACGGTGGGCGCCACTGTCGTGGGAATGGTCACGGCGAATCTTTGCAATCGGCGTAGTAGTAGAACGAGGGGCAAGGGCGGCCAGCCACCTGCGGTGCGAGATGAGGGCAAAGACACATGGTTTTACCCAGGTTCGGCCCCCCGGAGGGTAAATAATTACTCCTGCTAGATTGTATTATGGAGGTGGTGCAATGGGCGAGCTCGGCGGCTAGGCGGTCGAGTCGCTTGGGCGTATGATGGAACGTATCTCTACTCACCCCATAGGGAGGTTTATATAGGCTCACCTTCCCTAGGGTTTACATATCTTAACCGATTCAGTTAAAGCTTCGGTACTCGTTTAACCTAATCCGATTGGACCTATCTACTACTTTGGGCCTTGACTTCCGATCGCTCGGTTCTTCGCTGGGCTTCAATCCAGTCGCCGTCTTGCAGGCCCACTCGCCAGTTCCTGGGCCAGTCGGAAACATCCTGCTGGGTATACCCCGGTAGGCATATCCCCATAAGGATCCATGTGATGCGCTATTCAGACCAGTTGAGGAAGCGGGGGACGTCGACTTGGGATACCGTGTTAACGGCGACGGAGCGGGCGATGACCTTCTTCTTGCGCTTGGTGTTGAACCCGGTGAAGGTGTGGAGTGACCCGGAAACGTTTCTGAATGCCCCAGAGTTTATTGGGTTGTTGGGATTCTCCCTCACGCGTGAGGCCTTCTCGATCTCCTTGAGAGAGTGGCAGTCGGCGGTCGTGTGCGTGGCCGGCTTCCCCTCCCTGCTGTGGAACACACAAGGTTGGTTGAGGAGAGCTGTGGCATTGAATTTCGGCCTCGCCTTGTAGTTTCCGCCGTCGCGGTGTTGGCCTCTATCACGGCGGAAGATCTTGGGGTTGCGTGGCACATAGCCGGTGTTGGCGACGAAGTCGACTCGCCCGTCACCGCGACGCTTGTCGGTGATGCGAGTGTTGCTGTAGCGTAGCTTGGGTCGGCCCCGTTGTCGTGGCCGCTTGGGCGGCCGTTTCCACCCGACTCATCGTCGGTTTCTTGGTTCTTGTCCTCCTCCGCATACTGCTTGGCCATATCGAGGAGGTTTGGGATGTTGTCCAGTGTCTTCTACACCCTCTTGAGCTTGGTGACCAGGGGCTCGTAGCGGCAAAGTAGTGTATCGCCGTATCTGGGTGGATGTCGGCCGCATTGAACCAAAGATCCTGCCATCAGTGGACCCAGCTGCGGATTGACTCGCGGGGTCCCTAGACGCATCGTTCCAGGTCCTCGATGGTGGTGGCACGGGTGTAAGAACCCTTGAAGTTCCTGACGAAGGCGTCGCGCATCTCCTCCCAGGAATCGATGCTGTCCGTGGGGAGGGTGTTGATCCATTGCCGGCTTGCTCCCTCCATCATCAGGGGAGGTAGCGAGCGGCGAGTAGGTCGGTGTGGCCGGGGATTCCCATCGCCATAAGGTACGTGTCCAGCCATTCGGACGGGTCGTACGAGGGATCGTACTTTTCAATCTCCTTTGGCTCTTTGAAGTTCGCCGGATATTTTTCGCCTCGGATCATTGGTCAGAAGCACTAGGGCCCTACTCGGCTGAGCGAGCCAGGGGCCTACTCGGCTGAGCGAGCCCCTTGGCTTGCCGTCGCAGCGGTTGGTGAGGGTGTGCCTCAGGTCGTTGGGCTGGCGTGCGCGCCAGCTTTGGTTGTTGATAATGTGGGTCCGCTCGTTGACTGGCTGCCCATTGGCAGTGACCATGTTGTTCGTCGGTCGTGGGTCATTGGTGGAGAGTGCCGCATGTGCGGGTCGTGGTTGGAGCTGCATGGGCTCGGGTGGCGGGCAATTGATAGTGTTTGCCATTGTTGGGCGGCTGCTCGAGGCCGCGCTGCTTCCTGAAGAGAGGGAGTACATGCGCCCCCGCGAGTCGGCTCCAGCGGTTTGCTGCTCGACGACCTTGGCGAGTAGGGCCTTGGCATACTGGATCTGCAGCACGCCTTCCCACGTCACGTTGAGGTTGGCGACCGCGGCTCGATTCGCGATGACGTTGTCCATCGTAGTGGAGAACAGCGGGAGGCCGTTCGCTGTTAAGCCTGGTGGTGGCCGGGCACTTCCTCCTGGTGGCGCGTTGTCGTAGACCTCGCGGTCGGCCATGCGGGCAGGGTCATTCTCGTCGTCGAAGTTCAGGGTGCAGCCCTGAACAGTGGAGTTCAGGCGCGACCTGATGCGGCGTTGGTGGTAGAGCGAGAGCTCCTGCGCCGTCGCTTGCTCGAGGCGAAATTTTTCGCGCTCAGCTTGTTCCTTGCGAACCGCCTCCTCCAGGCGCAGGGGAGTTCCTCGACCTCCGTAGCCGTCGCGGTCAGCGGGATCGGTGTAGAGAAGGGGTCGATGGGGAGATCGTGCCGCTTTCCATTTAGGTTGCGACGAAGCGACCGGATCCGGCGTGGAGGTCACCGGAGTTCTCCGATCCAGAATCGAAGTCGAAGATCCCGAGGATTTAAGGATCCTCGAAGTCCCCCATGTTGGAGACTTGGGTGATGGAGCCCACGGGTCGCCAAGTCGGCGTCGAAGTTGAGGGCCGTCGTCCGAGGCCACGCTGGTCTCGGCCATGTTGATGTTGGTCGAGCCGTACTCAGAGGCGATGGGATGGATGGTGTGGACCTAAATCTCAGAGAGCCGATCGTGCGGTGACGAATCGCGGATGCGAGCCGAGTCCTCCGAGACGATGACGTCGGTGAAGCCGACGAAGAGGCTGATCGTGCCGACTGGCATGATCAGGCTGTGCATGACCAAGCGTGCCGCCGGGACGTAGCTGCTCGGCAAGATCTGGAGGATCTCGCCGATGGCGATCATGCGGCCGGTGGCGATCGTTTGGTTGATCGGAAAGTAGGGTCTTGTCGCAGAACACAGGCCTGACCGGCCAGGCCCCATGGTTGGCACCACTGTCGTGCAAATGGCCATGGTAGATGCTGCAATCGGCAGCGAGTAGTAGAACGAGGGGCAAGGGCGACCGGCCATCTGCGGTGCGAGATGAGGGCAAAGACCTACTCCTGTTAGATTGTATTAACGAGAGAGTACAATGGTGAGCTCGGCGGCTTGGCGGCGAGTCACAAGGGGTGTATGATGGAATGTAAGTTCTATGCGTGCCCTAGGGAGGTTTATATAGGGTCACCTCGCTAGGGTTTCCATATCTACAACCGAGTTGGATAAGGACTTGGAGGGTGCTTGACCTAATCCTACTGGGCCTAGCTACGCTTCTAGGCCTCCAGCTTCCAGTCGCCTAGCTTCTTCTTGGGTCGTGATCTAGTCGCTGTCCTGCAGGCCCACTTGCTAGCAGTATGGGCTAGTAGGAAACGTCCTTCTGGGTATAACCCACTCGGCATATCCCCATCAAGTACTTCGTTTAGTTTTAGTTAAAAGCATTTTAGTCTTTCGCCTACTGCTCCCTATGGGATCGATATCTTTATTTCGAAACTAGCTACAAACGATCTATGCACTTGCATTCATTACGCGCCCTCTCCTCTCCGGCCCCGTTGCTGCCATGCCCCATGCCGCCGCGCTTTCGCCTCGACCCTGGCAGGTCCGCGATGTGGCATCCCCCATTCTGCCGTCGAGCCGACCCGCTTCCCCGCGTGGTGCCACGTCATCCTCGCCTCCTCCCGCAGCCCCATGTGTAGCCACCTTGTCGCCCCGCGTGCCACCGCGGACCCCCATCGCCGATGGCCCGTCCACACGGATGTCCCTGTTCATGCAGGTTCCTCCCCGCTGCTCTGCTATGACTGTCGGTTGGAGGCATCAGTTTCTGTGTTGTGGATGTACTGATGCCGATGACCTACAAGTTGTGGTTCTGTGTTTTCCCATCCATGCAGCCCGCATGTTAGTGTTGTTGCTGCTTCCCCATATCGGCTACAACTTCCACGTGAAGTTTCATCATGATATCTCAGTTACCTTGCATAAATTCTATACGAAGACTGAGCTTCAAGTTCCCTCTCCTAGGTCAGTTGCCGAGGAAACGACACCGTCAGCAGGACCCTAACTATTACTGATAGCGAGACCGAAGAGAACCGTCGTGGTACCACATGAAGATAGTACCAACACCTACCCAAGTTCGGCATTGAAACCTGAGGCCAAAAATGCAAGTCCTCCACCACAGAGTCCGATAACCGGTCCTGGGAAGCTCGAAGACGAACCCGCAAGCCTCGAAATGCGATAGTCTACATCACGGATCCGGAAATCCTGAAGCCCGATCCAAAGACCAAACCAAACCCCTCGGAACCAAGATCCTTGAATCCTATAGAGTGATCCCTTTTTCAAGTCCATATTTTTATAATATATGATATCCACCTTGTTGCATTAATTGTTCATTTGGTTTGGGGTCTTTTAGCCGATTTACTTCATAATTAAATAAGGAGACCATACGCGGGCTATTCTTGGCTTATATCGACTCTATTTAAATTTTTGTAGCAAACCGATGCCATGTTTTGCCTTGTTAATACAACATTTATATTGTGGGGTATCTAAGAAACATGAACTATACAATTATTGTCAGGACCTTATACCACTTAATATTGCCTAATTGCATCACATCTTTACCATGCCATGCATCATACATGAATCATGCCTGATCTTCTGCCATAGTATTAAATAGTGCATCCAGTGTTTCTTTTTGTGCTTTGCTTCTTCACGGATTAGGCTAATGAGTTGATGCAGTGTCGACCCGATCTTCAGGTGAATCTTTGACAGTTTTCCTAGGCGAGCATTCTCCCTCTTTCTACCTATTTTTCATTTATAGTCTTTACTTCCTCATGTGGATCTAATGCTATTTGTGCTACGATGATTTAGTTTCTCTACACCATTTATATTCCTTGCAGGCTCTATATTTCCTTGGACATCTCCTATTGCATGTTGTTTGGGTAGACAGTTGGCCTTGTGAGTCGTAGTCTCTTGCTTAGGTGCTTCTTCGTATCGTCGAGTGGCACCGTTTTTGGGGGTTGGCACATGCTTAATGGTGGAGATGATCATGGATTTAAATACAACTTGTTAAACAAATGTTTGGAATAGATAAAATTAATGCAGAGGCACAGGTGGGTAATGGTTAAGATCTTGTTATTATCCCGCCCCCTATGTCCACCTAGGACCCGAGATCTTGACACCTGTTCTGAGACGAAGCGCACTAACCATATGTGGGGTGTATGGGCACCCCTATCGTCTTAGTACCTGATTTCAATGTACTGTACTGGGGCGACAAACTAATTTGGGGTTTTAAATGCCATGTATGCCATGTTTATTATCTGTTGCTCGGTGAGCTTTTACTACTGTACTGTTTAGTATGTGGGTCGTTATGCTGAGGACTATACCTATGGCATATGATATCTTGGCCGATCTCGCAACATATGGGCGCGTCTTGGGGCTCGGCCGACTTCGTTACATGTAGCTTAGTGGGGTGGCCCCCATGTAAAGGGAATATGCCCTGAGAAGTAGTAATAAAGTGGTTATTATGTATATTCCAAGTATATGATAGATGTTTATTTTGCATGCTATAATTGTATTAATACGGAATCGTTAATAGATGTGTGTTTATTAAACAAACAGAAAGTTCCTAGTTATGCCTCTCTTATAAACTAGCTCGTTGATTAACAAGATGATCAAGGTTTCCTGATCATGGACATTGGATGTTGTTAATAACAAGGTCACAACATTATTGGAATGGTGTGATGAACATTCATCCGAAGTATAGCATTACGATCAAAGTCATTGAGTTTATATTGCTATAACATCATACGAACTGATCCTAATCCTTAGACCATGAGATCATGTCAATCACTAACACTAGAAGAGTATCTTGATAACATCAAACGTCACACCGTAACAGGGTGATTATAAAGATGGGTTCAGTACTACTAAAGTGTTATGTTGAGGCCCATGGATCAAGAGTGGAATTTTTTCATCTCGATGACATATAGATATACTTTGGGCCCTCTTGGTGATATCACATTGTTTAGCTTGCAAGCAAGTGTTTTGATCACTAGAATGTTATATCACGGGAACGAGAAAAGAGTACATGTTGGTAACAAGATCAAACTAGGTATGGAGATACCGATGATCGAATCTTGGACATGTAATATATCGCGAGACAAAGGGATTAAGTTACTAGCCTATAAGTTTCTCACGATCACAACAAAAGTCATCGTTGAATATGTGGGAGTCGGTATGGATCTCCAGGTCCCGCTTCTGATTATTGATCTGAGAGGGGTCTCGATAATGTCCGCATTATTCGCAAACCGTAGGGTGACACACTTAAGAGACACCAACACCATTTGTAACAAATAGATTCATGCTAAAAAGAATAACAAAGCGTGGGAATTTATTTCACTAGACACCGAAACTATTTTCGGGTGAAATTGTAGAAAGAGTTTTCTCCATGTGAAATGAAATACTAACAAGGGGTTATATGTGAATGTTTTTCATTAAGGTAATTGACAAAATTCTGAATAAATAAAAGGAGTTTTATTTAAGAGAGAGTTTGCATTAAATTTGGTGGAAATTTAATGGGAATTTGAGTGGGATTTTTGAGTAGAGAATTGAAGGAACTTTTTGTGAGTGGAGCTTCCACCCACATGAATGAAGGAGGGGAGGGGGCAGCCCCCATGGCCGGCAGCCACCCTTGACGAGTGCGTGAACACTTCATTGGGAGACCCCAAGAGGAAGGTATGATGAGCACAACAACAAGTTTTCCCATCGTAAGAAACCGAGGTTATCGAACCAGTAGGAGGAAGGAAACAACTCAACGGTGTTGCTAGCAACTTGGAGACCTGCACAACACAAACTCAAGACTTTGCCCCAACGAACAGTGAGTTTGTCAATCTCACCGTTTGTTGTAACAAAGGATTAAGTGTATGGTGTGGAAGGTAATAGTGGTTTCCAAAAAGTAAATAGGAACAATGGAAGATGTATCAATGGTAAAGACTGGACCGGGGTCCATAGTTCACTAGAGGTGTTCTCCTTAGATAAAAAAACATGGCATGCTGGGTAAACAAATTACAGTAGGGCAATTGACAGGACTGAGCAAGGCATAACAATGCAATACTAGACATTCATGATCTTATGAGATTCGATTGGGCAATACAACAAAATACATAGACCGCCATTCAACTGAATCTATGACTAGAAGTCCACCTTTGGGTTATCATCCAAACCCCCTACAGTATTAAGTTGCAAACAACAGACAACTGCTTTAAGCAAAGTGTGTAAGCTAAACAATCCACTTGTTCCATGAACAAGAGACCATTGTTTTCTCCCTAGTGGCAACAACATATCTACAACCTTAGAGATTTATTTCACTTACCTTAGATTAAATATAGGCATGAACCCACTATTGAGCATAAATACCCCCTCTTGGAGTCACTAGCAACTACTTGGCAAAGGTAGCTACTAACAACGGAGAGCATGCAAGATCACAAACAACATAGACATGAAGGGAGCTCACAAGATCTAAACATGAAAGCACAAAGGATGATATACAACCATCTAGCTACTACATGGACTCGTAGTCCAAGGTGGAACTATTCACGCTTCATACCGGAGGCTGGCATGATGAAGAAGAAGGCCTCCAGGATGATCTCCCCTCCGGCAGGGTGCCGAGAAGAGCTTCAAATCCCCCTGATCTAGGACGATGGTGGAGGTGACTATAGACAGTTTCGTGGAATTTTGATCGGGTGCTTACGGTTTAGGCGTCGAGGGCTTCTTATAGGCGAAGAGGCGAGGCAGGGGTGCACCCAGTGCGCCAGGCTTGGCCAAGACGAGGTGTGGCCCCAGTGGCCTCCTCCATCTCGTATTCAGGATTCGTGTTCCCCACGGTAAAATATTGACTTTGGTTTTGTCCCGTCCAATTCTGACAATATTAATTTTATGCCTTTCTAGAACCAAAAATAGAAGAAAACAGGCAACTGGCACTGTGGCATCTTGTTAATAGGTTAGTACCATAAAACATATAAAAACACCTCAAAGTGTAGACAAAGAAAAGCAAAGTAGATACTAAACAAGCATGAAACATAAAAAATTATAGATATGTTTCCGACGTATAAAGCATCCCCAAGCTTAACTCCTTCTCGTCCTCGAGTAGGTAAGTGATAAAAAATGATTTTTGAGGTGATATGCACCATCAAAATCAAGATCAAACCATTTGCAAGCATTGAAAGCTGGGATCAAATAACTCTAAACATGAGCAAGAAAGATGGAGTTCTAACAATAAGACATAACAACTACTGTTGCAACATGAAAGGATACAAACAAAGATCATGAATAACACGCATTGAAAAATGTTTGTTTTTTTCACATATAGAAAACATAGCATAGTGGCATTCAGCTTGTCCCTCATGGAGTAGCAAATAGATGCATAGGACACCTTCAAAGTTCATAAGAGCGACTAGAAACAAATAGCACAAGAACAAGTAATATCAACAATATGCATCAATCAATAAGTTTTGGACAATGCACATAGAACTAAGAATGGCAACTATGCTCTTCTTAACTGGTGCCTAAAGGTAGAAGGTGGAGACTCAATATAATAGTGGAAGAAAGGCCCTCCATATAGGGAAGCAGGGATTTCAAGTTTCAAAAAGAGCTTACAAAAATTATGGTACTTTTTAGCTTCCAGCTCTCATTGCCCCTATCATAAGCATCTTGAAGTGATTAAGGTTAAAGTGAACAAACTATGGAGTATATGCTTGACAAAGTATAAGTTGGCAATCTCATGTCCCTTGAATACGAGGGTCGCTCCTCATGCTACTCAACTTTAGTCACCTATAAGTTCTTGTCATAGTAAGTACATGTGTATCATAGAGAACCGCCAACGGGGTACCCCTTGCACATGATATAGGAGCTATCCCATAATCAAAATGACAAGGCAAACAGACAATGAGCATCTCAGCGATGTTTTTATTTGCTATTTGCATAGCTTTTTATTGAGGATGCTTCACAGATTGCTCATTATGGTGACGCTACAAGTTGCCACCACGATTAGGCATGGCTTAGGCTAGCGGCCCAGGCATTTCTCTAACACAAAATACATAACTCCATGGACTTACAAGCTCCCCTTTTATTTCACACCGACGACATCCATAAACAAAAGAGCATGATATCAACTGGATCGAGATACAAAAAGTGTTGACAGCGTTCAACATGACAACACGGTTCTACTAATCCCAACGTATAAGTGCAAGAATATACAACATAGATGAAACAATGGTTCAAGTTTATTAGGGGCAAGAAATATAAATTGTGCCATCAAGTTCGTGAGATCTTTAATCACTATGTTTTCACATAACAAAATACTTTTTAATTGGAAGATAGATGAAAACAAGAATACACTTGGAATGGTGTAACACACCATGCATAGGAATTTATAGTGGACACTTTGGAATAACTTGGTTTCTTGGAAGTTGGAAGCATGAGTAGAGCTTACTCATACAAGTGGAGGCTAGCAAAATACTGGGAGCGACCAACTAAGAGAGCAATAATGGCCATAATCATGCAGAACAACAAAACATTACTAATCAAAGCATAGAGTGGTACTACAAGTCAAGGACTAAATTATCATAAAGGATACGGTGACTTGTTCATAGTCATAATATGGTGTGAGCATGTGCCAAGTCAACCCAAACAAAGCATCAAAGGAGAATACCACAATACTATGCTTTTGTATGCTAAAACAACACATGATTATTTCAAGGCACACTAAGAAATCCCAATTGTTTGGAACAAGTCATGCTACAACAATGATCACTAAGCATAAGGTCAAAACAACATCTAGCATGACATGCTAAAGCCTAAGTCACAGTCAAAGCAAGCTCCTCTTGCACTATTCAAGCAAGAACTTTCTACTCCTCTCCAACACCAATCAACTTATTTGAAACAACACAACGAGAAGGGGCGGTCCAAACTACTTTATTCAAGCAAACTAAACAAACTAAGAAAATCAAACAAAAACTAAGATTCTCCAAGAAAAACACAACAGTGCTTGAAACAATAAAAATGAAGTGTCTAGAAAGACCTGAGCTTTTTATTGATGAAGAAGGGGATGCCTTGGGCATCCCCAAGCTTTGATGCTTGTACCTCTTGAATATTTCTTGGGGTGACACGGGGTGGCATCCCCAAGCTTGAGCTTTTGTCCATTCTTCATCTCTTTACATCATTCTCTCTCTACACCTAAAAAATTTCCTTCATACAAAACTTCACACAATCTTCATTAGCAACATTAGTGTATTCAAAAGATAATAGACCCTTGGGTTTAGCTTTAGAACAAACATTTCACTAAAAACACTAGATACTGTAGCAACTTCCTTTAAAAATCTCAATTCCCCAAAAGAGAACTCAAAAAGAAATTAATAAGAAGCAAATGCAAATAATGGCAGAAATCTGTCAAAACAGACCAGCAGGTTGAAAATGATTTTTTTGAAGATCTCCTGTTGCTCAAATCAGAAAGTGTTGATCTAACGAAAGTTAGCTAAC
This sequence comes from Avena longiglumis, assembly GCA_030063025.1. Taxonomy (NCBI): domain Eukaryota; kingdom Viridiplantae; phylum Streptophyta; class Magnoliopsida; order Poales; family Poaceae; genus Avena; species Avena longiglumis. Next base: position 76,985,794 of record CP125978.1, read on the forward strand.
ATACTGGGGGATTTATTTGTAAAATAGCAGCTCAATACAACTTATAGAGATTTTACACGAATTTTTATAGTGGAGCACAAAAATCTGTTTTGGGACAGCAACTTCCCAAATCTTACTTACCTCTCATTAGAGGTCATTCTTGGAACAAAAAGCAAACAAAAAGGATAAAGAGAGGTCATTACTGAAGTAATAACTTCCAATACTCAAGAAAACTCTTGGGTTATCTACCAACAAGTACTTTTCTTTAATGCCTTTAAGTTTGGGCACAAGAACAAGAATCAAGTATTTTCGAATGAAAAAGCATTAACATCAACTCTCTTTCTCCTACCTTTCTTACCTTTATTCTTATCTTTAGGTAATATATGATTGCTTACTGGAGGAGCAAAATGCATAATGCCTTTTCCCACATCTATTATTGCTCCAAGGTGTTTCAGCAGGGATCTTCCGGGTGTAATATGTCCTTTTCCTACACATTCAATAACAAGATAAACAGTAGACACCATTTTCCCTAAGATTTTTGTGAACACCCCTTCAGCTATTCCAATGGGCAATAAATTTGCATTATTGGTAAGAGATATTTCTTATCCTCCTTTAGAAAGTCCCCAAAGACTCAAAAACTCATAGATATCTTTAGGCATAAGGTAAAATTCAGACATGATATCATATCGAGCATTAAAAGTTGCACTATTTATAGAAACTATTATTGTAGGAAACAACTTTGAAGGCTCAGAATTTATTGGAACATAACCATGGTGCTCTCTAAGTGTGTGATACCAACTGTTCAAAGCAGCAGTACTAGACTCAAGAGTGTTCAACCTAGCATAAATGTCTATAAAAGAAGAATCAGACTTGCCAGGCATATTATAGATTATAATCAACTTCTTTATAGCATCTAAAGCTTCATCCTCAGTACAACGAAAAATATCTTCCTCATGTACACCATATCTATAACAAAGAGCAATACCGCTGTAGAAACTATTAATAACCAAGCTAAGACTCATCTTAGGCTCAGTTTCCCTTTGTAAAGCAGAGATTCTAGACCAAGCTTCTTTGAAACTCTCTTCACTTCCTTTCTTGAAAGTAAAGATCCTTTCCATAGGTGACACAGGGAATGGACCTAGGCCAGTCATGGTAGAAACTAGAGCAGGAACTAATTTTTTTGTGTTTTTGATAAGGGAAAGCAAACCAAACTAAACTAATTTTTTTTGAGTTTTTGATAAAAAGATGCAAACAAAACCAAGCAAAAGAAACTAAGCAAAACAAAAACAAAGTAAAGACAAAGGTTGAGAAGTACTCCCCTTTTGAAGACGTCCTTAGCCTCCCCGGCAACGGTGCCAGAAAAAAGCTTGATGAGTGCGTGAACACTTCATTGGGAGATCCCAAGAGGAAGGTATGATGAGCACAACAACAAGTTTTCCCTCAGTAAGAAACCGAGGTTATCGAACCAGTAGGAGGTAGGAAATGACTCAAAGGTGTTGCTAGCAACTTGGAGACCTGCACAACACAAACTCAAGACTTTGCCCCAATGGACAGTGAGGTTGTCAATCTCATCGGTTTGCTGTAACAAAGGATTAACTGTATGGTGTGGAAGGTAATAGTGGTTTGCAACAAGTAAACAGGAATAGTGGAAGATGTATAAATGGTAAACATTGGACCGGGGTCCATAGTTCACTAGAGGTGTTCTCCTTAGATAAACAAACATGGCATGCTGGGTAAAAAAATTACAGCAGGGAAATTGACAGGACTGAGCAAGGCATAACAATGCAATAGTAGACATTCATGATCCCGTGAGATTCGATTGGGAAATACAACAATATACATAGACCGCCATCCAACTGCATCTATGACTAGAAGTCCACCTTTGGGTTATCATCCGAACCCCCTCCATTATTAAGTTGCAAACAACAGACAACTGCTTTAAGAAAAGTGTGTAAGGTAAATAATCCACCTGTTCCATGAGCAAGAGACAGTTGTTTTCTCCCTAGTGGCAACAACACATATACAACCTTAGAGATTTTTGTTACTTCCCTTAGATTAAATAGATGCATGAACCCACTATAGAGCATAAATACCCCCTCTTGGAGTCACTAGCAACTATTTGGCCAAGATACCTACTAACAACGGAGAGCATGCAAGATCACAAACAACACAAACATGATAGAATCAATAAGACAAAACCATTAATCAATCTGACATAGTAATCTCAATATCCATCGGATCCCCGCAAACACAACGTGCATGATTACAAATAGATGAGATATTGATCATGAACGGACCTCAGAAAATCTAAACATGAATGCACAAAGGAGGAGATACTACGATCTAGCTACTACATGGACCCATAGTCCAAGGTGGAACTACTCACGCTTCATACCGGAGGCTGGCATGATGAAGAAGAAGGCCTCCAGGATGATCTCCCCTCCGGCAGGGTGCCAGGAAGAGCTTCAGATCCCCTCGGTCTAGGGATGATGGTGGCGGTGGCTAGAGACAGTTTCGTGGAATATTGATCGGGTGCTTAGGGTTTAGGCATCAGGGGCTTCTTATAGGTGAATAGGCGAGGCATGCGGGTAGCCAGGGTGGTTGCACCCCGCCAGGCACATGCCAGGCTTGGCCGCGCGGCCAGGGGGTGTGGCCCCCTGGTGGCCCTCCTCCGTCTTGTATACAGGCTTCGTGTTCCCCACGATAAAATATTAACTTTGGCTTTTGTCCCGTTCAATTCCGAGAATATTGATTTTCTGCCTTTCTGGAACCAAAAACAGAAGAAAACAGGCAACTGGCACTATGGCATCTTGTTAATAGGTTAGTACCAGAATACATATAAAAACACCTCAAAGTGTAGACAAAGCAAAGTAGATACTAAACAGGCATGGAACATAAAAAATTATAGATATGTTTCCGACATATCAACCCCCTTGGGTGCCCCCCTCCTCCTATAAAAGGATCCCCCTCCCCCTCTCTCTCTCTCACACCTCCTAGTGAAGGATCTCTCTCCCCCCTCTAGTTTATCCCCATGGTCTCGGACTAGCGAGATACATGTTCCCGGTGGCTTTTCGGCAAGAAATAGTTGTGCTTCCGCTATATTGACGGAGCGAGGTGGCAGAGGTTGCTCGGTGCCTCGGACATGAGTGTGAGCACCGATGCGCCGCTTATTTGTGGTGCTAGGACATCCTCTCAATCTTGAGATCGGCAAGAGTTCGTCTACATCAACCACGAGTTTAACCTCGTTAAGCTTTTTTGGTCTTCAACGGTATGTTCTCTACGGATGTATATCCGCCCGTTGCTTGTATCTAGTAGATAGATCTTGCTACATAGTTATTCCCATCATATGAAATTTTTTGTTTTCTATGTTGCGAACCCTATAGTGGTATCAGAGCCGGATCTACGTGTAGATGCTTTGCACGGGTAGTACACATATGTATATGTGGGTGATGATGATCATGTTATTGCTTCTTAGTTGTACTTTGGATATTGGTGGCATAGTGGGATGAAGCGGCCCGGACAAACTTTACATGTCCTCGGACATGAGACTTGTTCCACGATTGACATGCAACTAGTTTTGCATAAGTGGATAGTGGGTGTCTGTCTCTCCTATTATAGTTAATATCTAATTTGCAACGAGTTGTCAACAATTTGGTGATCCTTTTTGTGGTTCATGTTCATAGGTAAGAACGGTTCTAACTTTGAAAGTCCTAAGCCACATAAAACATGCAATGGATAAATTAGAAGCGTCTAGTTTAGATTGTTGCTAGGCTAGTGACATGATATGGTGATGTTGTAAGTAAAAGTATAAGTCGATACTCTTACAACACACATAACTTGTATGTTCCATAGACCTTGGCCTTACACATAGAGGAATGATGACGATCATACCATGATGCACATGATGGAGATCAAGTGTAAGAACCATATCATTTCACTTTTTCACATGAGATGTTTGTCTCATCTTATATTTCTTGTTTTGCATTTTACTAGCATAATAAGATGATCACTCATTTAGATATCAAGTGTAGAGGGAGTGTCCCAACCTTTATACAACATAAGGTGGAGTCCCCTGTGTTTACAATGCTAGTCCCTGGATCAATAGCTAGCATCCACAGTTTAGATGTAATATCAAGAAACAAAGGTCATAATATAACTTTATAAACAGGAAGAACATAATTTTATTACATCATACATAGCTCATTTGGCTATTACATTACATTGCAGCGGAATAACTATAAGCATGGGTCCTTCATCTTCAAAGTGCCACATGCAGATGTTGGTTGTAGACTTTGTAATCCTAATCAATCAATCTTCACTAAAACAATCAAACCTGCAACATTACAAGTTACAGCCACAAGGGTCAATACATTTGAATTGTATTGGCAAGCTTCACTACTATGTTTAATATGAGTGGATCCTATCAATACATGCATATTTGGCTAAGTAGAGTTTAAGGCTCATTTGCATAAAGCAAAATTTATCCTATCTTTTCAAAAATGGTTTTGGTCCTTTGTTAAATCTCCTTTTCCAAGTTCCTTGAACTCCTTGGTAGAAACTCAAGTGTTCAAGTCCTTGTCAAAAATATCTTGAGCTACTTGGTAACCCCAAGTGCAAAAAGTTTTATCAAAATCTCATGAGTTCCTTGGTAACCCCAAGTGTTCATGTTTTCAACAAAATCTCTTGAGTTCCTTGGTAACCCCAAGTACATCAAGTTTTGTCAAAGTCTCTTGAGCTCCTTGGTAACCCCAAGTGCATCAAGTCCTTAAAAGTTTTCTTTTAGAAATTAGAATGTCGAGATCTCCCATAGCTTCAACCTTTAGTTGCTCAGTATTGTCCATAACCGGGGACACGGCTAAGTACTTAGATTTTATTATCTTCTGCAGAAGGAGTACACTTTACCCACATGTCACAATCCCATCTTTTTGCCACCAGTGGCCACTGGATTAGCACTCACCAAGATGGAGTACTGGAAGATTGAGAATGTGACGAAGTCTTTCCAAAGGGTCCTCCCATACACCATTGCTAGCTTGTCTTCAGCACCCATGAAGCATTCCAGATCCCCATGTCCAGTAAACTGAAGACAATGCATGGGTCTTCCCAATGTAGTTGACTAAGCCAGAGCCATAATAGCATGTGTTGCACACGAAAGCCACAATTGGAGAAACATGTTCAGTCTCTAAGTTTCCTGGGTGGTTCCTTTGGAGCACAACACAAAGAGATTGCCATAGTCATGGTTCCTTTTGTTGCCACCTTCTCCAATACTCAAGTATCCTTGGCCACCCAGGTGGTTCATTGAGTCCTTGTTTTATTATATAAAATCACAAGTCCTTTTCTCAACTTCATAAAATCTCAACATGTATCTCTTTTCAAAATATAGCATGGCTAAGCATGTAACAACTACAATATTTTCACTAAGGAATGTATAGGGAATCCTATTAGGATTTATCATAGCATAAGTATAAAATTGTTTTCATGCATATTTTCAAAATCCACTAAGTATAAGAAAATAGTAGGACTTTAGATGATAGTGTAACTTGCCTTTTCGGTAGGGAATGATGGTTCACTCCTTGATCTTTCTAGTCTCACACTTTGATAATTTCACTACAATCAATCAAGCAGACACCAAATCAACTAGCATTCCAAATAATCAACCAAACAACAATTCACACACATAAAACTACGGGATCTAAGTCATGCATGTAAGCATGCAAGAGATGGTTCTATTTGTAAAGATGGTCTCCACTAGGCATTCTAAACTTGGTAAGGTCCAAGGTGGTCATTTTTCTAAGTGGCAAAGTCATTAGCAAAAGGATTTTGTCCAAAACCATTTTTAAATCCAATCATCATTTTATGTGGTGGAAAATATTTTTATCAAAGCAACAACCTTAAGTTTTTCACAAAATAAGTTGTTTTTTCTCAAAACTTGGTGTTTAGGGTCAGTAGGTTTGATCCAAAACATTTTCCCAAAGTTTTTACTCCAAAAACATTTTCATATCAAAAATATTATTTTTATTTGGCTAGAAATGGACTAAACCAATTAATCCATCCTAATCTTCACAAAATTCATTTTCAAGACCATTGGTTGATTCCTAGGGTCGGTGAGTTCACCTCAAACTAATTTGCCAAGGTTTCAAACTCAAAAACATTTTTGAATCATTTTTCTAATCTAAACAAGCATTCAAAAGTTTCTGCAAAAACCAACAAGCTAACAGATACTATTTGCTAAACAAATTCCATGGTTGGCTAGGGTTTGTTCTACTGATTCCAACGATACCAAATTTGCAATTTTTGGACGTGTGGATCAATAGTTACAATGGTTTGAAAATCACAAACTAATCTGATTTCAAATCTGTTTTTAAACAGAACAGGGGACACGCGGCACTTTCTAATTGGATGGTACCGGTTCGGCTGGATCGGGCTCTGCGGCGCGTTGGATCTAAATAGATCGTGTGGTCCAGAGAGCGTACCCTTTCGCGGTTAAGTGATTCTATCGTGAGCGTCAGATCTCGATCCTACGGTGTTAGCGTGCTTGACCATATGTGAGCGGCGCCGGCGGTGGCTAGCGGCGGCGACGGTCAGACAGTGGCGGCGCTGGCGAAACAGGAAGCGAGAGAGGGAGGGAGTAGGCTCACCGAGATCGCAGAAGGCTGAGGAAGCTCGTCGTGTGGTCGTCGGGGCAAGGGGCGCACGAGGGCAGGAGGAATTCCTCGCCGGAGTTTGGTCTGGCGACGGTTGGCTCTGGTCGAGGTCGAAGACGATGCTACGGGTCACGAGAAGGCAAACCAGAAGCATGGTTAGACGCGTACGATCAAGTAGATGACGTGTGCGTGAACGAGAGGGGTCGGGGCGGTCGGATTTTACCTAGGGAACTCGACGGAGGCGAGACAGACGGCGGCGCTCAGTGCTTTGTCGAAGACGGCTCCCTGGGGCGCCCGCGGTCGAACAGAGGGTACTGGGAGATGTGACAGGGAGTGGTGAGTGCGCTCGTGTGCTCGGGGAGGCAAGAGTTGGCGAGGCTCGGCCGGAATCGAGGGAGGACGGTGGTCGGAGACAGGGGGTTGTCGCAAGCAATGCGAGCAGCCTGGTGGCGATGTGGCGTTGGCGTTTGAGGGAAATGACAGAGGGAGGAGAGGTGCTTATGTACGCATGGTCAGGGGCGATATTAACGCAGCCATTAAGAGGAATTAAGCTTGCAGTTATCTGACAGAAACGGCGACGAGGTTTGGGGGAAGAAGAAGTCGCGCGGGTGAGGAGGATGAACAGGGAGGTGGGGTCCAGTCGTCAGCGAGGATGCGAGAAGGAAAGTAGGTCCACCGGCCAGTCTCTGCACGGGTTCGAAAATGAGTATGAAACGTTTTTCTTCGGGGAGGAAAAGCTGGGCTGGTTCTGGGCCTTGTGGGCTTGGCCGGCTGGGCTGGTCCAGACTCTATTTTTTTTTCTTTCCTGAACCTTTTCCTTTTTCTATTTTCCAATTCTGTTTTGAAATTTCAAACAACCAAACAATGTTCACATCAAATAAAACAATCACCAAACCTTGCACTATGAATTTGGTTCTGTTCAGTAACATAAACCAAATTCCAAAACCATAATAATAATTCTTATTTTAGGGTCCATTATTAATTAAATAAATAGACCATTGTTATTAAATCAAAATAGAATTTGATGTTTATTTTAAAACTCCATTTTGAAATCTACTTATTTTCAAAACCAAATCAGTAGGTTTTATTTGGGAATAAAATACTTGGAAAACTTATTTTATATAAATAAGTAAGTTTTGGTGTTTTGGAAATAGTAAAACCTTTATTAATAAATCTTGGATATTAAATCCTTATTAATTTATTTTTAAATAACCCTTTACTATTTTTATGAAAACAAAACATTTTATTTCAAAGGCTTGGCCAAGGTTTAATTTGGCTCTATAAAATAGTCTTTATTTATAAATCCATGTTTTCTTTTGAAAACCAAATCCTTTTATTTAAAAGATCCAAATAGTAATTCCAAAATATTTTATTTTCCTTTATTAAATGTTTATCTTTATAAATCCCTTTAGGATTTATTTGATCCAAATTGGTTTGAAGTTCCAATTGAATTCAAAAAGTTTCTTCTGGCCCTGAAAATCAAACAAATTTTTATTTTATTCATTTATTTTTTTACATTAGAAGATTTGGAAAATCTTGGGATGCGACATCAAGATAAAAATATGTTCTCCCTTAAGTATGCACCGATTATGTTTCCCCGCTCCATGACATCATGTGATGATCGGGTGTTCTTGGATCCACGACCATATTTCGGGTGTAAGACAGTTTACACACGGGAATACTAAGGTTCTTACTTGGCGAGCCTAGCATGTGAAGACATGGCCTCGGAACACGGACCGAAAGGTTAAGCATGAGTCATATGAAAGATATGATGACCATATGATGCTCGCCTTTGAAGCTACACCGACTCACGTGATGATCGGACTTAGTGTAGTTGATTTGGTTCATGTAATCACCAAATAGGCACGAGGGATGTCGTTTTTGAGTGGGAGTTCATTCTTAATTTTGGATTAGTTGAACTCAATATATCATAAACTTAGTCTAAACTTTACAAATTTTGTTGTATATTGCACCACCTGCTTTTAATTTCAATGTGTTCATGGAGAAAGAGAAACTTGCAACGAAAGGTAGCAACTTTACCGACTAGGCCATGGATTTGAGGATTCTCCTCTGTGCTGCACAAAAGCAATATGTGCTAGAAGCGCCGCTAGGCCTCCACCATTTGATGATGCCCCTGAAGAGGAAAAGAACGTCTATCTGACTCGTCAGGAGGACCACAACTTAGTTCATTGCGGCATATTGTATGGGCTAGAGCCAAAACTTAGAAAGAGTTTAAAAAAAGGCAATGCTTTTGATAAAATGGGTGAGTTGAAAATGATTTTCGACACCCATGATGTTGTAGAGAGTTATAATTCTTCAGAAAAGTTCTTTAGCTACATGATGGAAGAGAACAGCTTCGTAAGTGAGCATGTAATCAAGATGTCGGGTTACACCGATAATCTTGTGTCCTTGGGAATAACGATTCCCATTGACTTAGGCATCCATCCTATTCTCCAATCTCTGCCACCTAGCTATAAGAGCTTTGTGATGAACTATAACATGCAAGGCATGCAGAAATCTCTCCCCGAGCTTCTGTCAATGCTTAAAACTACAGAAGTGGAGATCAAGAAGGAACATCAAGTGTTGATGATCAATAATACCACCGGTTTCAAGAAAGACAGGAAGGGTAACCAGAAGGGAGGAAAGCCGGTTGCCGTACCTGAAAAAAATCACGAGTTGGCCCTAAGTCTGATATCGAGTTCTATTATTGCAAGTGGATTGGCCATTGGAAGTGCAACTGCCCCAAGTATTTGGCAGACAAGAAGGCCGTCAAGGCAAATAAAGGTATATTCGATATACATGTTATTGATGTGTACTTGACTAGTACTAGAAGTAGCACCTGGGTATTCGATACCGGTTCAGTTGCTAATATTTGTAACTCGAATCAGGGGCTGCGGAACAAGCGACCACTAGCAAGGGGTGAGGTCAAGATGCGTGTCGGCAACGGTCCAAGCATTGATGTGATCGTCGTCGGAATGATACCTCTCCACTTATCATCGAGATTAGTTATAAACTTGAATAATTGTTATCTGGTGCCAGCACTAAGCATGAACATTGTATCCAGATCATGTTTGATGCAAAGTGGTCATTCATTTATATCTGAAAACAATGGTTGTTCGATTTATATGAATGATATCTTTTATGGTTATGCACCTATGATGAATGGTTTATTTCTGTTGGATCTCCATAGTAGTGTTACACATATTCATAATGATGATTCTAAAAGGATTGAACTTAATGATGATATATCCGCATATATGTGGCACTGCCGTCTAGGTCATATTGGTGTTAAAAGCATGAAGAAGCTCCATTTGGATGGACTTTTAGAATCACTTGATTTCGAATCATATGATACATGTGAGCCATGTCTTATGGGCAAGATGACTAGAACGCCATTTTCCAGGTCAATGGAACGAGCGACAGATTTATTGGAAATCATACACTCTGACGTGTGTGGTCCAATGAGTGTGTCGGCACGAGGTGGATATCGTTATTATTTTACTTTCACGGATCATTTTAGTAGATACGGTTATATCTACTTGATGAAACACAAGTCTGAAACCTTTGAGAAATTTAAGGAATTTAAGAGTGAAGTGGAAAATCATCGTAATAGAAAGAACAAATTTCTACGGTCCGGCCGTGCAGGTGAGTATCTAAGTTACGAGTTTAGCACACATATGAAAGAGTATGGAATAGTTTCACAACTCACACCTGCTGGAACGCGACAGCAAAATGGTGTGTCGGAACGTCGTAATCATACTTTACTAGATATGGTTCGATCTATGATGTCTCTAACAGACTTCCCACTGTCATTTTGGGGTTATGCACTAGAAACTGCTGCATTCACTTTAAATCGAGCACCATATAAATTCGTTGAAAAGAAATCGTATGAATTATGGTTTGGAAACAAACCTAAGATGTCATTTCTTAAAGTTTTGGGATGCGATGTTTATGTGAATAAACTTCAACCGGATAAACTCGAACCCAAAGCGGAAAAATGCATCTGACATGGTTATACCCTACGGGTACATGACATTAGTATATCTGGTCCAGCCCAAGGAAGGGCCACAAGAACATATGCGACCTGCGGTGACTTTCGGGTGGCCCAAGCCCATGACGCCTTCGGATCCTTGGAGAGCAAGACTAGAGTAGATATAATTTCAAAGGGGTAAACCCTAATCTGTAACCGACTCGACATGATGCCCGAGACCTTTCTATCTCTATAAAGGCTAGGAGGGCACGGCGAGGAGGACGACTCAACTCACCTCATAAACACCTCACGCCAGATTGCATCTGCGCACCCCTGTAACTTTCGGTTCCGCCGTAATCAAGAGCAGACAAGCAAGAGTAGGGTTTTCCCTCCGGGGGCCTGAACCTGGGTGAACTTCATGTCCCCATGTTGTTTGTTTGCTAACCGTTCCGTGATCTCCAGCATCCCCATCTTATCCAAAACCCAAGTCCATAAAATTGGGCATTGACGAGATCAAACCTCGTTAATTGGCGCCGTTTGTGGAAATCAGGTGCGCTGATTGTGCGATCGTGACGGTCCCATCCAAAGCGATATACAACTCCTCGATGACGGAGAGCCACCTCCTCTTCGGCGCTTTCAAATTCACCGTCCACTTGCCAGCCACCATGAGGGATTTCGAGCCCGTAGGTGACGGGCTCGAGATTCTGTTCGGGAGCTTCTGCTTCCAGGTGGGGCAGACCGGCACTCTCTGCCTCCTAGAGCGGGTGCCGCAACCATCCATCAGGCCCGCTTTGTGGGTCCCACACCCCAGCGTGTTACGCACGTCGAATCTGACATACGAGTCATACGACAGCAGCAGCTGCAACTTAGATCTGTGCGGTCCTCCATCAGACGAAGGAACCTACGGTTCCGGATCCGAAAGCTGCGTCAGCAGCGATCCAATCTGCGAGCGTTACAGTGCGCCGTGGTTATCCAAGCTGAATCGGAACTGCCACCAAGTTCGGGTGATGTAACACCCCACTTTTAGCTAAATTATATATTAGGGTTTGATTGTGCATTGCATGAGCATCATATCCTAAAATGCATGCAAAAAGAAATACAACAAAACCCTAAAACCCTAATCCTCCTCCTCTATTTGAAAATACATTCAAATGGTTTTGATTTTGAAAACTATCAAAACGTTGGAGCCCAAATGGACTTATAGGGCCCCACACTAATTTCCTATGTTTCATAAAGTTCTGGTATTTTTGAATTACTCCAAAACAGAATTTGAATCTGAAATACAAAAGATAATAGCAGAAAACAAAAAGAAAAATGTTTTATAAGAAAAACTAGAGCCAAAGACACCTAGGCCAGCCCAGATACCATTTCCCTCTCTTTGTTTCCCAGCGCGCGGCACCCAGTAGCCCAGCAGAGCCCATGCACAGCCCACCAGGCCCAATACCGCTTCGGTCATTTCCCTTCGTCGTCTTCGTAGCCGACGCCGAAGCTAAAGCTGCTCGCTGTCGCTGCCAATGCCGTTCCTACCTCGCCGATATACTCGCCACGCCAAGATCCTTGCTACCGACGCCGGTGATGCCTATAAGACCCCCTGCTGCCTCCGGACGAACCCTATCTTCTTCCTAGCCCTCGGGCTCCGCCATGTCTCGCCGTTCCCGATCGCCCTAGCCAGAGACATGGCCATCGTTGAGACCACCGTGGAGCAAGCCGAGGTGGCCATCTCCTTCCCCTACACCGGTCGTCGCGCTCGCCATCGACTCGGGCTACCTCTAGCCTCGCCATCAAGCCCTGCTTGCTCCTGGTGAGCTAATGTAGGGGTCCCAACCTAATAAGGTAGATTCCTCCTGTGTTTTACAATGCTAGTCCCTGGATCAATAGCTAGCATCCACAATTTAGATGTAATATCAAGAAACAAAGGTCATATTATAACTTTATAACCAAGAATAACATAATTTTATTACATCAATACATAGCTCATTTGGCTATTACATTACATTGCAGCGGAATAATTATAATCATGGGGTCCTTCATCTTCAAAGTGCCACAGGCAGATGTTGGTTGTAGACTTTGTAATCCTAATCAAACAATCTTCACTAAAATCAATCAAACCTGCAACATTACAAGTTATAGCCACAAGGGTCAATACATTTGAATTGTATTGGCAAGTGATACTATGGTAGTATAGTGGAGTCTATCATCTATATGCATTTGGCTAAGTGGAGTTGAGGCTTGCATTGCTCAAAATAGATTTTTCTTATCATTTTGAAAATACTAAGTTTTTGCTAGACAAAATCATTTCCCTCAATCAAAGATTTCAAGATCCTTGTACCAAGCCATCTCTCCATCAATGATTGAAGAATTCAAACAACCCTTGTTCAATCCACAAGTTTTAACTTTAGAAATTTGAATGATGAGATTATTGATTGCTTCCATGTCTTGATGCTCAAATTGTCCTTTACCAGGGACATGGCTAAGTACTTAGATTTTACACTCTGCAGAGGTGGTGCACTTTACCCACAAGACTTGGTTTCCCAAGACAAAATCTTTCAGAAGCCTTCCCTTAGACCAAAATGGACGCGCTCCAACCTATCAAACACTACCACCCACTGTCCATTTGGCTAAGTTCTTGCAACCTATATGATCATGGCAGAGCCCATATTGCCAAGTGGTTGCACTCGAAGCTTCTCAACATTTGACATCTCAAATCCCTTTGTTTCTTGGGTGGCCATCCACAAGTGAGATACACAATCCAAGTCCATGGCCTTGTGAACCACTCAACATATCCCAATCCTTCCATTCCACCCAGGAGGTTCATTGACTTAGTTGTTTTATTAAACAAAACCTAAGTCCTCAAACTTAGAATATTTTCCATAGTGTGAATATATATTCCACCCATGTTTTCTATCAGCTAGGCTAAGCTTGGTAGTAATAGGAAACTTTAACTTAGGAAATCCTACTAAGGATTCATCTACTAGGTTTTCCTATAGCAAGGTCTATACTTAGCAAAATTCATGCAAGTTTTACTTAGCAAAATCACTAATGCATAGTAAAAGTAATGGGATAGAAAGTATGAAGCATCACTTGCCTTTTTGGAAGGGAATGGTAGTTCACTCCTTGATCTTACTAGTCTCACACTTCTCTACAAGTCAATCAAGAAAACACCAATTCAATTTACATTCCAAACCAATAACCACTCAAACAAATTCACACACACAAGATAATGGAAACCAATTCATGCATGGAAGCATGCACAAGATAGTTTTATTTTGTAAAGGGGTCTCCATGGGGTTTCTAAACTTTGTAATATCCAAATTGGTCATTTACCAAAGTGGCAAAGTCATTAGCAAGAGGGTTTTGTCCAAATACTATTTTTAAATCCATTCATCATTTCATGTGGTGAAAAATGTTTTTATTAAGGCAAAACTCTTAAGTTGTTCACCAAATGAGTTTCTATTGCAAAGCTTGGTGTTTTTGGGTCAGTAGGTTTGGTCCAAACTATTTTCTCAAAGTTTCTTTTTCATAAATATTTTTATAACAAAAACCATTCTTTTTATTTGGCTAGAAAATGGCTAAGTCAAGTAATCCAACCTAAATCTTTCAAAAATCATTTTTAACACCAAGGGTTGGTTCCTAGGGTCAGTAAGGTCACAACAATCCAATTTGCAAAGGTTTTATCCTTAAATTCAATTTTAAACAATTTTTCTACTCTAAATAAGCATACAAATGAATATGCAAAAATAAGCAAACAAACATATACTATTTGGTAAACTAAGGGTATGGTTGGCTAGGTCTTGTTCTCCTGAATTCATTGATATAAAATTTGTAAAATTTGGGCGTGTGGTTTGAAAGTTACAAAGGTTTCAAAATGGCATTTAAATCTGATTTCAAACTCTATTCTAATTCATCCAAAGGACACGCAGACGTTCTTATTCGCTGAAAGCGGTTCGCGTGGATCGTGATATGGGCTGTTAGATTTTAGTTGCATTGCACGATCTAGAGGTGCTACTTACCCCTTCACTCTTGTTCTATCCTAATCGCCGATCAAGATCGGATAGCTACGAGATGCTTGCCGAGGCTGGCGCGCGATGACAACTTGGCGGCCGAGGCCAGCGGCGGCGCTGGCGAGGCAGGAAGCAAGAAAGGGTGGGAGTAAGCTCACCAGGCTTAGGAGGACACGGCGAAGCTCAAGGTACTCGCGGTTGGTCAAGGGGCGCACTAGGGTTGCAGGAATTCCTCGTCGGAGTGGCGTCTGACGACGGCCACGCTCAGTCGTCGTCGTGGACGGCTCTAGGGATCGCCCGGGAACAAACGAAACACATGGTCAGGAGCGCAAGGACACGGCTAAGTTGTAAACGTGAATGAGAGGGGTCGGGGCAGTCTTGTTTACCAGAGATATTCCGCCGGAGTTGCAGTAGACGCGGTGGTGCTCAGAAGAGGTCAGAGTCGACGGTTTGGGGCGCCCGAAGGTGAATGGGTGGTATGAACAGATGCGTCTAGACGCGTGGAGTATGGGTGCTAGGTCGACGAGGCAAGGGGCGGCGCTGAGTCGCCGGAATTGGCAATGGAAGTCGTCGGAGGAAGTCTTGGGTCAAATGTGGCAGCCTCGGGCGGAGAAGGAGTGGCGAGAGGGGAATGGAGGAGAGGCGTGGGCGATTAACAGCGTGACGCGGCGAGATTAATGCTGCAATAAGGCGCATTCAATCGAAGAAGCAATGGCAGCAACGGTGGCGAGGGGAGGAAGAACGAGTCGTGGGGTGGGGAAGGAGAATAGTGGAAGATGGGTCCAGTAGTCAGTGGGGAAAGAAGTGAGCGAAGGGTCCACCAGTCAGCCTCTCTGCGGGTCAGATACTGAGTGTGAACCGTTTTCTTCGGGGAGGAAAACTGGGCTGGCTTGCTGGGCCTTGTTGGGCTTCTGGGTTGGGTTGAGTCTGGCTTCTATTTTTTTTCTTCCTAAACTTTTTCCTTTTTCTTATTTCCAAATCTGCTTTGAATTTTCAAACAACCAAACAATGTCTAAATCAAATCAAACAAACACCAGACTTTGCAACTTTGGATTTGGTTCTGTTTTGTAGCATAAACCAACTTCCAAAATAAAATAATATTTTAAATCTTTTTAGGTTCCATTTATTAATTAAATAAGATGGACCATGGTTTATTAATAAAATAGGGTTTGGTTTATTTAATAAAATTTTCATTTGAAATCCAAATGCTTTCAAAACCAATCAGTAGATTTTATTTGGAAATAAAGAATATTTGGAAAACTTGTTTAAAACAAAATAACCTTTTATTTTAGGGTCCATTAATAATTAAATAAAATGGGCCTTAGTTATTAAATCAAATAGAGTTTGATTTTATTAATAAAATCTTTATTTGAAACCTAAATATTTTCAAAACCAAATCAGTAGATTTTATTTGGGAAATATAGAATACTTGGAGATTTGTTTAAAATAAAATAACATTTTATTTTAGGGTCCATTATTAATTAAATATAATAGACTTTCATTATTATTTCAAATAGGTTTTATTTTATTGAGATATTTATTTTGAATCTAAAATAAAGCCAAAACACTCTAGTAGGTTTTATTAGAGAATATAAAATACTTGGAAAACCTATTTAAAACAATTTAATAAGTTTTGATGTTTTAATTAAAATGGTAAAACCTTTTATTTGAATAAAATTTGGATATTAATTCCTTATTATTTTATTAAGCAATCCTTTATTATTTTTAAATAAACTTTTGCTATTTTATTTAAATAAAATGTTTTAATTCCCAAAGCTTGGCCAAGGTTTAATTGAACTCTATAAGATAATATTTATCTATAAAAGTTTTATTTCAATTGAGAACCAAATCCTTTTATTTAGAAGATCTAGAATAGTATTTCCAAAATATTTTTATTTTTCTTTTTATTAAATTTAGATCCCTTTAGGTTTTATTTAATTCAAATGGGTTTGAAGTTCCAATTGAATTCAAAAAGTTTCTTCTGGCTCTGAAAATCAAACAAAGTTTTATTTTATTAATTTATTTTCACATTACAAGATTTGGAAAATCTTGGGATGTGACAGGCTACCACCCTTAAAATAAATCTCGTCCCGAGATTTGGGGAGGCTAGGGTTACAAGCAAGTTCAAAACAACTAGGGTACTACCACCCTTAAAAAATTTCAAACAAAATTACATATTGTCCTTCTTGGGATCTTGGGAAACTTCTCTAAGCAAACTTTGTATGTGTCCTTGGTTTCCATACTTGACTCATGGGCCAAGGTTGAGATCCTTCATAGACTTGTTTAATTTGTTCTTCATCTTCTCTGGACAATTGCTTGCATAGTGGCCTAGTTCCTTGCATTTGAAACACATCACTTGGCTGATATCTTTCTTTTCCTTTGGTATCATTGCCTCTTGTTTGTTTCTTTGGTTCTTCTTCTTTTCTGGGCATTCATTGGCATAGTGTCCCATCTCTTTGGAATTGTAACATTGCTCTTGAGTAATATCCTTATTGTTAAGGTTGGGGAATTTCTTCTTCTTCTTGGGTCTCTCCAAAGCTAGGAGTTCTTCTAGTTCATGTTCTTCATAGGTGGGAGATCTTTCTCTATTCTTGGGGCATTGATCTTCATGCTCCTTGGATGCAAGATCCTTGTCCCTACAAACATCTTTGTCATCCTTGTTGTCATTGGCTCTTTGGGAAAAGTTTTCTCCCATGTTGATCATTTGAGTAACCAATCCTTGCAACAATTGGGATTGAAGTTTCAAAATCCTTTGTATGGCTGGGTCTAGTCCATTGTTGTTTGCTAAAAGCTGAGTTGTCTCTTGGCTCAACTGGTTTTGGGTTGCTATAAGTTCTCTCATGTTGTCCTCTTGGTTGTTGTTGTCATCAACCTTGATGTTGGAGTTTCTTGGATTAGTCATCTGTTTGGGTTGAAGGGAGATTAGAGTAGGCAAGATATTTCTAAGGAATTATTTCTAATCACTCACATCATAATTCACACAAGCAATGTGCAATCAATCACAAACAAACATTTCACTCAATCAACAAAGTTTAAGCACATTTTTAGGCAAAAAAATATTTTTGTTACACCACATAAGTTGGTGAGTTTGACTTAACAAAAATATGGTGGTCCATCTATAGGGTTCACTTGTGATCTTTCCATCTTTCTTGGTTGGTTCTTCTTTCTACATGATATCTTGGTTTCCTTTAGGCAAAACTCTTGGTTATAATACTTCAAATGATGTAGGCTCCTTCTAAGTTTTGCATTCCCTCAGTCTCTAAATCTTGAGCAAGTTTTCCTTGTCTCTCTTGTAGTCCTTAGTGATATCCAAGTTGGAAGTCCTTGGTGAACATGCTGAAGATGTTGAAGTCTTTAGAGTTGAAGAAGTTGAAGAAGTCCTTTGCACATGGTGTAGTCTTTGGTCATGGGGTAGGTTTTTCCATCAAGTTGAAATAGAAGAGATGTAGAGTTGAAATTAAAAATAGTTGAGGAAAGAGTTTACAAGTGTTTTTGTAAATAAGTTTTTGGATCAAATCATTACTCCTATTTTTCTAAGGGTTTTTGTCCAATCCTAGGGTTACAAATCCAACAGGCAACACAATGCTCTGATACCATCTGTAGGGGTCCCAACCTAATAAGGTAGATTCCTCCTGTGTTTTACAATGCTAGTCCCTGGATCAATAGCTAGCATCCACAGTTTAGATGTAATATCAAGAAACAAAGGTCATATTATAACTTTATAACCAAGAATAACATAATTTTATTACATCAATACATAGCTCATTTGGCTATTACATTACATTGCAGCGGAATAATTATAATCATGGGGCCCTTCATCTTCAAAGTGCCACAGGAAGATGTTGGTTGTAGACTTTGTAATCCTAATCAAACAATCTTCACTAAAATCAATCAAACCTGCAACATTACAAGTTATAGCCACAAGGGTCAATACATTTGAATTGTATTGGCAAGTGATACTATGGTAGTATAGTGGAGTCTATCATCTATATGCATTTGGCTAAGTGGAGTTGAGGCTTGCATTGCTCAAAATAGATTTTTCTTATCATTTTGAAAATACTAAGTTTTTGCTTGACAAAATCATTTCCCTCAATCAAAGATTTCAAGATCCTTGTACCAAGCCATCTCTCCATCAATGATTGAAGAATTCAAACAACCCTTGTTCAATCCACAAGTTTTAACTTTAGAAATTTGAATGATGAGATTCTTGATTGCTTCCATGTCTTGATGCTCAAATTGTCCTTTACCAGGGACATGGCTAAGTACTTAGATTTTACACTCTGCAGAGGTGGTGCACTTTACCCACAAGACTTGGTTTCCCAAGACAAAATCTTTTAGAAGCCTTCCCTTAGACCAAAATGGACGTGCTCCAACCTATCAAACACTACCACCCACTGTCCATTTGGCTAAGTTCTTGCAACCTATATGATCATGGCAGAGCCCATATTGCCAAGTGGTTGCACTCGAAGCTTCTCAACATTTGACATCTCAAATCCCTTTGTTTCTTGGGTGGCCATCCACAAGTGAGATACACAATCCAAGTCCATGGCCTTGTGAACCACTCAACATATCCCAATCCTTCCATTCCACCCAGGAGGTTCATTGACTTAGTTGTTTTATTAAACAAAACCTAAGTCCTCAGACTTAGAATATTTTCCATAGTGTGAATATATATTCCACCCATGTTTTCTATCAGCTAGGCTAAGCTTGGTAGTAATAGGAAACTTTAACTTAGGAAATCCTACTAAGGATTCATCTACTAGGTTTTCCTATAGCAAGGTCTATACTTAGCAAAATTCATGCAAGTTTTACTTAGCAAAATCACTAATGCATAGTAAAAGTAATGGGATAGAAAGTATGAAGCATCACTTGCCTTTTTGGAAGGGAATGGTAGTTCACTCCTTGATCTTACTAGTCTCACACTTCTCTACAAGTCAATCAAGCAAACACCAATTCAATTTACATTCCAAACCAATAACCACTCAAACAAATTCACACACACAAGATAATGGAAACCAATTCATGCATGGAAGCATGCACAAGATAGTTTTATTTTGTAAAGGGGTCTCCATGGGGTTTCTAAACTTTGTAATATCCAAATTGGTCATTTACCAAAGTGGCAAAGTCATTAGCAAGAGGGTTTTGTCCAAATACTATTTTTAAATCCATTCATCATTTCATGTGGTGAAAAATGTTTTTATTAAGGCAAAACTCTTAAGTTGTTCACCAAATGAGTTGCTATTGCAAAGCTTGGTGTTTTTGGGTCAGTAGGTTTGGTCCAAACTATTTTCTCAAAGTTTCTTTTTCATAAATATTTTTATAACAAAAACCATTCTTTTTATTTGGCTAGAAAATGGCTAAGTCAAGTAATCCAACCTAAATCTTTCAAAAATCATTTTTAACACCAAGGGTTGGTTCCTAGGGTCAGTAAGGTCACAACAATCCAATTTGCAAAGGTTTTATCCTTAAATTCAATTTTAAACAATTTTTCTACTCTAAATAAGCATACAAATGAATATGCAAAAATAAGCAAACAAACAGATACTATTTGGTAAACTAAGGGTATGGTTGGCTAGGTCTTGTTCTCCTGAATTCATTGATATAAAATTTGTAAAATTTGGACGTGTGGTTTGAAAGTTACAAAGGTTTCAAAATGGCATTTAAATCTGATTTCAAACTCTATTCTAATTCATCCAGTGACACGCGGCACGTTCTTATTCGCTGAAAACGGTTCGCGTGGATCGACAGATATGGGCCGTTAGATTTTAGTTGCATCGCACGGTCTAGAGGTGCTACTTACCCCTTCACTCTTGTTCTATCCTAATCGTCAGATCAAGATCGGATGGCTACGAGATGCTTGCCAGGAACTGGCGGCGCGATGACAACGGCGAGCGGCGGAGCGACCAGTTGACGGCGGCGCTGGCGAGGCAGGAAGCAAGAAAGGGTGGGAGTAAGCTCACCAGGCTCAGGAGGACACGGCGAAGCTCAAGGTACTCGCGGTTGGTCAAGGGGCGCACTAGGGTTGCAGGAATTCCTCGTCGGAGTGGCGTCTGACGACGGCCACGCTCAGTCGTCGTCGTGGACGGCGCTAGGGATCGCCCGGGAACAAACGAAACACATGGTCAGGAGCGCAAGGACACGGCTAAGTTGTAAACGTGAATGAGAGGGTTCGGGGCAGTCTTGTTTACCAGAGATATTCCGCCGGAGTTGAAGTAGACGCTGTGGTGCTCAGAAGAGGTCAGAGTCGACGGTTTGGGGCGCCCGCAGGTGAATGGGTGGTATGAACAGATGCGTCTGGATGCGTGGAGTATGGGTGCTAGGTCGACGAGGCAAGGGGCGGCACTGAGTCGCCGGAATTGGCAATGGAAGTCGTCGGAGGCAGAGGAAGTGCTGGGTCAAATTGTGGCAGCCTCGGGGCGGAGAAGGAGTGGCGACAGAGGGGAATGGAGGAGAGGGCGTGGGCGATTAAGACAGCGTGACCGCGGCGAGAGATTAATGCTGCAATAAGGCGCATTCAATCGAAGAAGCAATGGCAGCAACGGTGGCGAGGGGAGGAAGAACGAGTCGTGGGGTGGGGAAGGAGAATAGTGGAAGATGGGTCCAGTAGTCAGTGGGGAAAGAAGTGAGCGAAGGGTCCACCAGTCAGCCTCTCTGCGGGTCAGATACTGAGTGTGAACCGTTTTCTTCGGGGAGGAAAACTGGGCTGGCTTGCTGGGCCTTGTTGGGCTTCTGGGTTGGGTTGAGTCTGGCTTCTATTTTTTTTCTTCCTAAACTTTTTCCTTTTTCTTATTTCCAAATCTGCTTTGAATTTTCAAACAACCAAACAATGTCTAAATCAAATCAAACAAACACCAGACTTTGCAACTTTGGATTTGGTTCTGTTTTGTAGCATAAACCAACTTCCAAAATAAAATAATATTTTAAATCTTTTTAGGTTCCATTTATTAATTAAATAAGATGGACCATGGTTTATTAATAAAATAGGGTTTGGTTTATTTAATAAAATTTTCATTTGAAATCCAAATGCTTTCAAAACCAATCAGAGATTTTATTTGGAAATAAAGAATATTTGGAAAACTTGTTTAAAACAAAATAACCTTTTATTTTAGGGTCCATTAATAATTAAATAAAATGGGCCTTAGTTATTAAATCAAATAGAGTTTGATTTTATTAATAAAATCTTTATTTGAAACCTAAATATTTTCAAAACCAAATCAGTAGATTTTATTTGGGAAATATAGAATACTTGGAGATTTGTTTAAAATAAAATAACATTTTATTTTAGGGTCCATTATTAATTAAATATAATAGACTTTCATTATTATTTCAAATAGGTTTTATTTTATTGAGATATTTATTTTGAATCTAAAATAAAGCCAAAACACTCTAGTAGGTTTTATTAGAGAATATAAAATACTTGGAAAACCTATTTAAAACAATTTAATAAGTTTTGATGTTTTAATTAAAATGGTAAAACCTTTTATTTGAATAAAATTTGGATATTAATTCCTTATTATTTTATTAAGCAATCCTTTATTATTTTTAAATAAACTTTTGCTATTTTATTTAAATAAAATGTTTTAATTCCCAAAGCTTGGCCAAGGTTTAATTGAACTCTATAAGATAATATTTATCTATAAAAGTTTTATTTCAATTGAGAACCAAATCCTTTTATTTAGAAGATCTAGAATAGTATTTCCAAAATATTTTTATTTTTCTTTTTATTAAATTTAGATCCCTTTAGGTTTTATTTAATTCAAATGGGTTTGAAGTTCCAATTGAATTCAAAAAGTTTCTTCTGGCTCTGAAAATCAAACAAAGTTTTATTTTATTAATTTATTTTCACATTACAAGATTTGGAAAATCTTGGGATGTGACAGGCTACCACCCTTAAAATAAATCTCATCCCGAGATTTGGGGAGGCTAGGGTTACAAGCAAGTTCAAAACAACTAGGGTACTACCCTTAAAAAATTTCAAACAAAATTACATATTGTCCTTCTTGGGATCTTGGGAAACTTCTCTAAGCAAACTTTGTATGTGTCCTTGGTTTCCATACTTGACTCATGGGCCAAGGTTGAGATCCTTCATAGACTTGTTTAATTTGTTCTTCATCTTCTCTGGACAATTGCTTGCATAGTGGCCTAGTTCCTTGCATTTGAAACACATCACTTGGCTGATATCTTTCTTTTCCTTTGGTATCATTGCCTCTTGTTTGTTTCTTTGGTTCTTCTTCTTTTCTGGGCATTCATTGGCATAGTGTCCCATCTCTTTGGAATTGTAACATTGCTCTTGAGTAATATCCTTCTTGTTAAGGTTGGGGCATTTCTTCTTCTTCTTGGGTCTCTCCAAAGCTAGGAGTTCTTCTAGTTCATGTTCTTCATAGGTGGGAGATCTTTCTCTCTTCTTGGGGCATTGATCTTCATGCTCCTTGGATGCAAGATCCTTGTCCCTACAAACATCTTTGTCATCCTTGTTGTCATTGGCTCTTTGGGAAAAGTTTTCTCCCATGTTGATCATTTGAGTAACCAATCCTTGCAACAATTGGGATTGAAGTTTCAAAATCCTTTGTATGGCTGGGTCTAGTCCATTGTTGTTTGCTAAAAGCTGAGTTGTCTCTTGGCTCAACTGGTTTTGGGTTGCTATAAGTTCTCTCATGTTGTCCTCTTGGTTGTTGTTGTCATCAACCTTGATGTTGGAGTTTCTTGGAGTAGTCATCTGTTTGGGTTGAAGGGAGATTAGAGTAGGCAAGATATTTCTAAGGAATTATTTCTAATCACTCACATCATAATTCACACAAGCAATGTGCAATCAATCACAAACAAACATTTCACTCAATCAACAAAGTTTAAGCACATTTTTAGGCAAAAAAATATTTTTGTTACACCACATAAGTTGGTGAGTTTGACTTAACTAAAATATGGTGGTCCATCTATAGGGTTCACTTGTGATCTTTCCATCTTTCTTGGTTGGTTCTTCTTTCTACATGATATCTTGGTTTCCTTTAGGCAAAACTCTTGGTTATAATACTTCAAATGATGTAGGCTCCTTCTAACTTTTGCATTCCCTCAGTCTCTAAATCTTGAGCAAGTTTTCCTTGTCTCTCTTGTAGTCCTTAGTGATATCCAAGTTGGAAGTCCTTGGTGAACATGCTGAAGATGTTGAAGTCATTAGAGTTGAAGAAGTTGACGAAGTCCTTTGCACATGGTGTAGTCTTTGGTCATGGGGTAGGTTTTTCCATCAAGTTGAAATAGAAGAGATGTAGAGTTGAAATTAAAAATAGTTGAGGAAAGAGTTTACAAGTGTTTTTGTAAATAAGTTTTTGGATCAAATCATCACTCCTATTTTTCTAAGGGTTTTTGTCCAATCCTAGGGTTACAAATCCAACAGGCAACACAATGCTCTGATACCATCTGTAGGGGTCCCAACCTAATAAGGTAGATTCCTCCTGTGTTTTACAATGCTAGTCCCTGGATCAATAACTAGCATCCACAGTTTAGATGTAATATCAAGAAACAAAGGTCATATTATAACTTTATAACCAAGAATAACATAATTTTATTACATCAATACATAGCTCATTTGGCTATTACATTACATTGCAGCGGAATAATTATAATCATGGAGTCCTTCATCTTCAAAGTGCCACAGGAAGATGTTGGTTGTAGACTTTGTAATCCTAATCAAACAATCTTCACTAAAATCAATCAAACCTGCAACATTACAAGTTACAGCCACAAGGGTCAATACATTTGAATTGTATTGGCAAGTGATACTATGGTAGTATAGTGGAGTCTATCATCTATATGCATTTGGCTAAGTGGAGTTGAGGCTTGCATTGCTCAAAATAGATTTTTCTTATCATTTTGAAAATACTAAGTTTTTGCTTGACAAAATCATTTCCCTCAATCAAAGATTTCAAGATCCTTGTACCAAGCCATCTCTCCATCAATGATTGAAGAATTCAAACAACCCTTGTTCAATCCACAAGTTTTAACTTTAGAAATTTGAATGATGAGATTCTTGATTGCTTCCATGTCTTGATGCTCAAATTGTCCTTTACCAGGGACATGGCTAAGTACTTAGATTTTACACTCTGCAGAGGTGGTGCACTTTACCCACAAGACTTGGTTTCCCAAGACAAAATCTTTCAGGAGCCTTCCCTTAGACCAAAATGGACGCGCTCCAACCTATCAAACACTACCACCCACTGTCCATTTGGCTAAGTTCTTGCAACCTATATGATCATGGCAGAGCCCATATTGCCAAGTGGTTGCACTTGAAGCTTCTCAACATTTGACATCTCAAATCCCTTTGTTTCCTGGGTGGCCATCCACAAGTGAGATACACAAACCAAGTCCATGGCCTTGTGAACCACTCAACATATCCCAATCCTTCCATTCCACCCAGGAGGTTCATTGACTTAGTTGTTTTATTAAACAAAACCTAAGTCCTCAGACTTAGAATATTTTCCATAGTGTGAATATATATTCCACCCATGTTTTCTATCAGCTAGGCTAAGCTTGGTAGTAATAGGAAACTTTAACTTAGGAAATCCTACTAAGGATTCATCTACTAGGTTTTCCTATAGCAAGGTCTATACTTAGCAAAATTCATGCAAGTTTTACTTAGCAAAATCACTAATGCATAGTAAAAGTAATGGGATAGAAAGTATGAAGCATCACTTGCCTTTTTGGAAGGAATGGTAGTTCACTCCTTGATCTTACTAGTCTCACACTTCTCTACAAGTCAATCAAGCAAACAACAATTCAATTTACATTCCAAACCAATAACCACTCAAACAAATTCACACACACAAGATAATGGAAACCAATTCATGCATGGAAGCATGCACAAGATAGTTTTATTTTGTAAAGGGGTCTCCATGGGTTTCTAAACTTTGTAATATCCAAATTGGTCATTTACCAAAGTGGCAAAGTCATTAGCAAGAGGTTTTGTCCAAATACTATTTTAAATCCATTCATCATTTCATGTGGTGAAAATGTTTTTATTAAGGCAAAACTCTTAAGTTGTTCACCAAATGAGTTGCTATTGCAAAGCTTGGTGTTTTTGGGTCAGTAGGTTTGGTCCAAACTATTTTCTCAAAGTTTCTTTTTCATAAATATTTTTATAACAAAAACCATTCTTTTTATTTGGCTAGAAAATGGCTAAGTCAAGTAATCCAACCTAAATCTTTCAAAAATAATTTTTAACACCAAGGGTTGGTTCCTAGGGTCAGTAAGGTCACAACAATCCAATTTGCAAAGGTTTTATCCTTAAATTCAATTTTAAACAATTTTTCTACTCTAAATAAGCATACAAATGAATATGCAAAAATAAGCAAACAAACAGATACTATTTGGTAAACTAAGGGTTGGTTGGCTAGGTCTTGTTCTCCTGAATTCATTGATATAAAATTTGTAAAATTTGGACGTGTGGTTTGAAAGTTACAAAGGTTTCAAAATGGCATTTAAATCTGATTTCAAACTCTATTCTAATTCATCCAGTGACACGCGGCACATTCTTATTCGCTGAAAACGGTTCGCGTGGATCGACAGATATGGGCCGTTAGATTTTAGTTGCATCGCACGGTCCAGAGGTGCTACTTACCCCTTCACTCTTGTTCTATCCTAATCGTCAGATCAAGATCGGATGGCTACGAGATGCTTGCCAGGAACTGGCGGCGCGATGACAACGGCGAGCGGCGGAGCGACCAGTTGACGGCGGCGCTGGCGAGGCAGGAAGCAAGAAAGGGTGGGAGTAAGCTCACCAGGCTCAGGAGGACACGGCGAAGCTCAAGGTACTCGCGGTTGGTCAAGGGGCGCACTAGGGTTGCAGGAATTCCTCGTCGGAGTGGCGTCTGACGACGGCCACGCTCAGTCGTCGTCGTGGACGGCGCTAGGGATCGCCCGGGAACAAACGAAACACATGGTCAGGAGCGCAAGGACACGGCTAAGTTGTAAACGTGAATGAGAGGGGTCGGGGCAGTCTTGTTTACCAGAGATATTCCGCCGGAGTTGCAGTAGACGCGGTGGTGCTCAGAAGAGGTCAGAGTCGACGGTTTGGGGCGCCCGCAGGTGAATGGGTGGTATGAACAGATGCGTCTGGACGCGTGGAGTATGGGTGCTAGGTCGACGAGGCAAGGGGCGGCGCTGAGTCGCCGGAATTGGCAATGGAAGTCGTCGGAGGCAGAGGAAGTGCTGGGTCAAATTGTGGCAGCCTCGGGGCGGAGAAGGAGTGGCGACAGAGGGGAATGGAGGAGAGGGCGTGGGCGATTAAGACAGCGTGACTGCGGCGAGAGATTAATGCTGCAATAAGGCGCATTCAATCGAAGAAGCAATGGCAGCAACGGTGGCGAGGGGAGGAAGAACGAGTCGTGGGGTGGGGAAGGAGAACAGTGGAAGATGGGTCCGAGTCGGTGGGAAAGAAGTGGCGAAGGGTCCACCGGTCGACCTCTCTGCGGGTCGACATCTTGAGTGTGAACCGTTTTCTTCGGGAGGAAAACGGGCTGGCTTCTTTGGGCCTTGTTGGGTTGGGTTGAGTCGCTTCTATTTTTTTCTTCCTAAACTTTTCCTTTTTCTTATTTCCAAATCTTTGAATTTTCAAACAACCAAACAATGTCTAAATCAAATCAAACAAACACCAGACTTTGCAACTTTGGATTTGGTTCTTTTGTAGCATAAACCAACTTCCAAAATAAAATAATATTTTAAATCTTTTAGGTTCCATTTATTAATTAAATAAGATGGACCATGGTTTATTAATAAAATAGGGTTTGGTTTATTTAATAAAATTTTCATTTGAAATCCAAATGCTTTCAAAACCAATCAGTAGATTTTATTTGGAAATAAAGAATATTTGGAAAACTTGTTTAAAACAAAATAACCTTTTATTTTAGGGTCCATTAATAATTAAATAAAATGGGCCTTAGTTATTAAATCAAATAGAGTTTGATTTTATTAATAAAATCTTTATTTGAAACCTAAATATTTTCAAAACCAAATCAGTAGATTTTATTTGGGAAATATAGAATACTTGGAGATTTGTTTAAAATAAAATAACATTTTATTTTAGGGTCCATTATTAATTAAATATAATAGACTTTCATTATTATTTCAAATAGGTTTTATTTTATTGAGATATTTATTTTGAATCTAAAATAAAGCCAAAACACTCTAGTAGGTTTTATTAGAGAATATAAAATACTTGGAAAACCTATTTAAAACAATTTAATAAGTTTTGATGTTTTAAGTAAAATGGTAAAACCTTTTATTTGAATAAAATTTGGATATTAATTCCTTATTATTTTATTAAGCAATCCTTTATTAATTTTAAATAAGCTTTTGCTATTTTATTTAAATAAAATGTTTTAATTCCCAAAGATTGGCCAAGGTTTAATTGAACTCTATAATATAATCTTTATCTATAAAACTTTTATTTCAATTGAGAACCAAATCCTTTTATTTAGAAGATCTAGAATAATATTTCCAAAATATTTTTATTTTTCTTTTTATTAAATTTAGATCCCTTTAGGTTTTATTTAATTCAAATGGGTTTGAAGTTCCAATTGAATTCAAAAAGTTTCTTCTGGCTCTGAAAATCAAACAAAGTTTTATTTTATTAATTTATTTTCACATTACAAGATTTGGAAAATCTTGGGATGTGACAGCTAATGGTCCCCGTAGGCATCTCCGTTGCCTTCCCCTCTTCCTCTGTCGATCTCGCACCGTGCGTCTGCCGCCGCTGCCACTGTCCGCCGACGCCAGCCATGTTCCGGTGGTCATCCAGCAGCGTCGCCGCCAGTTTTTGGTCCACCCCGATGAGCCGCGTCGAACGAGACCAACCTCGAGCACAAGCACGCAGCCAATCCCTCGATCCATGCTCAACCTAGGAGCAATCCCCGCGGTGACGTCATGCTAACGTCATTGTGACATCAGCCAATGAGGGTCAGCCCAGTCAAACCTAGGTGGGTTCCACCCTGCCCACGTGGAGGCTGAGGTGGCCAGTGCCCCACCTGTCTGTCTCTAGGGCTAGCCCAGCCCTCTGTGTAAAAAGGTTTTCCAGTTTTATTTAATTTAAGAAAAGGTTTATTAATTTCAGAAATTGTTTTGAATGTTGTAAATTCAATAACTTTTATTCTGTAATTCAGAAAAATACAAATAATATATCAAAATGTTCAGAAAAATGAGAGCTATCTCTTTAATCTATAATCATGCATTGTTCAACAACTTAAATGACAAGTTTAATTAGAAGAACTTAGCAACCCCTCTCATATACATCCGGAGTTTCCCCGAGTTAGGGTTTTCACCCCTCGGAACCCCGTTTAAACTGCCGAGCATGTTTTAGGGTTTCATTCCAATACATTTTAACTTGTCATATCATCATCCTTATTTGAGCATTGCATAAATGCTATGTGTTGATTTTTTTCCCCTCTCTTTCCGGTGTTTGGTTCTTCCCGGTAGAATACGATATGGAGATTGAGATCGAAGACCGAGATCACGACCATCGAAGTTCGAAGATCGACGAACAATATTTGACCAACTATAACAAAGTCAAGTACAAGGCTCCCGAAGATCTGCTTATCTATTATCAATTTGCAAAGGCAAGCATAGCCCCAGCATGATATAATCCTATGATTTCGAAAGCATTTCAATTCTTGCCATGATGCATATGATTATACTGTGGTCTTTTATCGATAGATAGAGTATCCTATCTATTTCATTACTCCCTTTGAGCTTATTTTACCTGATCCACTGCTCCTAGCATAACTAGGTTTGTCTTGTGTGCACTGCTAGAGCTTATATCTGTGTCCTGCTTAGCTATGCATAGCTGTTGAGTCTGGTCCATCCAGATAATGTATCAGATGTAGATAATCTAGTATGACAGGAGAACGTGATAAGATGAGATCAGAAGTGATATGAGATTAAACATGCTAAGGCTTGTATGGGAGGCCACGGTGGGATGTGTTTTTTCTAGTCCCATGCTCGCCACCCATAGGACCCTAGGTTCTTACCTCTTGAACCAAGACGAGCATACAACCACACGGGGTAAATGGGGACTCCATGATTGACTAACTTGCCTAGTAGATTCCATGAGTCACATAGTTCGGGCGTTCCATTCGAACTACGCATTGAAAATATTTTTGAAAGAAGGAGGTGAAGGAGGTGCATTCATACAAGTAGGAAAGCGTGGACCGGGTTGCTTGGGGTTGATGGCGCCCCTGATAAACCAACCTCTCCTCACATCTTTAAGTACTGGCTTCGGGATTTGACCCATTACGGCGGAACCATACTTATTGTGTGACTCATGGTCTCGGAGAAAGAAAGGTAAAGGTCGTGTCCAACCACACCCTCTGTCAGCACACCAAGGAAGTGTGTGACTGAAGGGAATATGCCCTGAGAGGCAATAATAAAATGTTTATTATGTGTATTCCAAGTATATGATAGATTTTTATTTTGCATGCTATAATTGTATTAATACAGAAACGTTAATACATGTGTGTTTAATAAACAAACAGAAAGTTCCTAGTTATGCCTCTCTCATAAACTAGTTCGTTGATTAACAAGATGATCACGGTTTCCTGATCATAGACATTGGATGTTGTTAATAACGAGATCACAACATTAGTGTAATGGTGTGATGAACATTCATCCGAAGTATAGCATTACGATCAAAGTCATTGAGTTTATATTGCTATAAACAAACTACGAAGTAATCCTAATCCTTAGACCATGAGATCATGCCAATCACTAACACCGGAAGAGTTTCTTGTTGACATCAAACGTCACTCCGTAACTGGGTGATTATAAAGATGGCTTCAAAGCTACTAAAGTGTTATGTTGAGAATCATGGATCAAGAGTGTAATTTGTTCATCCCGATGACGGATAGATATGCTCTGGGCCCTCTCGGTGATATCACATTGGTTAGCTTGCAAGCAAGTGATTTGATCACTAGAATGTTATATCACGGGAACGAGAAAAGAGTGCATGTCAGTAACGAGATCAAACTAGGTATGGAGATACTGATGATCGAATCTCGGACATGTAATTTATCGTGAAACAAAGGGATTAAGATACAAGAGTAAAAGGTTCCGACAATCACAGGAAAAGTCATCGTTGAATGTGTGGGAGTCAGTATGGATCTCCAGGTCCCGCTACTGATTATTGATCAGAGAAGGGTCTCCATCATGTCCGCATTATTCTCAAATCTTAGGGTTACACACTTAAGGGACACTGGCATCCAGTTGGAGCAAATGTTTCATGCCGAAAGAATAAAAAAGCGCAGGAATTTATTTCACTAGATACCGAAACAGGTTTTTGGGTGAAATTTCATAAAGTGGTTATGCATGTGAAATGGAATTCTAGCAAGGAGTTATTTGTGAATGTTTGTCATTAAAGTAATTGACAAAATTCTGAATAAAATAAAAGAGTTTTATTTAATGAGAGTTTGCATTAAATTTGGTGGAAATTTAATGGGAATTTGAGTGGACTTTTGAGTGGAGGGAATTTAAAGGAATTTTGTGAGTGGAGTGTCCACCCACATGAATAGGGGAGGGCAAGGGGGCAGCCCCCATGCGCCGGCCACCCCTTGGGGTCCCCCCCTCCTCCTATAAAAGGAGCCCCCCTCCTCACTTGTCTCTTACACCTCCTCGTGAAGGATCTCTCTCCCGCTCTAGAATTTATCCCCCATGGTCTCGGACTAGCGAGATACATGTTCCCGATGGCTATTCGGCAAGAAAGGGTTGTTCTTCCGCTGCATCGCTGGAGCGAGGAGGCAGAGGTTGCCTGGTGTCTTGTACGTGTGTGCGAGCACGGATGCGCTGGTTCTTTGCGGCGCTAGGACTTCCTCTCGATCTTGAGATCGGCAAGAGATCGTCTACATCAACCACGAGTTGAACTCTTTAAGCTTTGTCGGTCTTCAAGGGTATGTTCTCTACGGATATACATCCGACCGTTGTTTGTATCTAGTAGATATATCTTGGTACATAGTTCCCATGGTAGGAAAATTTTTGTTTTCTATGCTGCGAACCCAACAGTGGTATCAGAGCCGGATCTATGCGTTGATACTTTACACGGGTAGTACACATATGAGTATGTGGGCGATGATGATCATGTTGTTGCTCCTTTGTTGTAATTTTGGATATTGGTGGCATAGTGGGTGAAGCGGCCCGGACAAACTTTACATGTCCTCGCACATGAGTCCTGTTCCACGCTTGACATGCAACTAGTTTGCATAAGTGGCTAGCGGGTGTCTGTCTCTCCTACTATAGTCAATATCTATTTTGCAACGAATTGTCAACAATTTGGTTATCCTCGTTGTGGTTCATTTTCGTAGGTAAGAACGGTTCTATCTCGAAAGCCCCAAGCCACGTAAAACTTGCAATGGATAAATTAGAGGCGTCTAGTTTAGATTGTTGATGGGCTA
Source organism: Avena longiglumis (assembly GCA_030063025.1). Classification (NCBI taxonomy): domain Eukaryota; kingdom Viridiplantae; phylum Streptophyta; class Magnoliopsida; order Poales; family Poaceae; genus Avena; species Avena longiglumis. The sequence goes on from CP125978.1 coordinate 77,017,808, forward strand.
GTGTTATTATATGGTGATGTTGTAAGTAGAAGTATGAGATGATACTCTTATAACACACATAGCGTGTAAACTCCATAGAACTTGGATTTACACATATAGGTATGATAGTGATCATACCACGGTGCACATGATAGAGATCATATGCGGGAACCATATCATTTCACTAATAAACATGTGATGTTTGATAGCATCTTATATTGGTTGTTTAGCGCTTTGTTAGCATAATAAGATGATCCCTATTTTAAATATCAAGATAAGAATGTGTTCTTCCTTTAGTATGCACCGATTATGTTTTCGTCGCTCCAAGAAATCACGTGATGATCGGGTGTTCTTGGATCCACGACCATATTTCGGGTGTAAAACAGTTACACACGCGAATACTAAGGTTCTAACTTGGCGAGCCTAGCATGTACAGACATGGCCTCGGAACACGGACCGAAAGGTTAAGCATGAGTCATATAGTTGATATGATGCCCATTTGATGCTCGCCTTTGAAACTACACCGATTCACGTGATGATCGGACTTGGTGTAGTGGATTTTGTTCATGTAATCACCAAAAAGGCACGAGGGATGTCGTTTTTGAGTGGGAGTTCATTCGTAATATGGATTATTGGAACTCAATCAATAATACACTTAGTCTAAACTTTACAAATTCTGTTGTAGATGGCACCACCTGCTTTTAATTTCAATGTGTTCATGGAGAAAGAGAAACTTGCAACAAACGGTAGAAACTTTACCGAATGGGCCATGAATTTGAGAATTCTCCTCTCTACTGCACAAAAGCAATATGTGCTAGAAGAGCCGTTAGGCCCCCCACCTTTAGATGATGCCCCTGACGAGGAGAAGAATGTCTATCAGACTCGTCAGGAGCACCACAACTTAGTTCATTGCGGCATATTGTATGGGCTAGAGCCGGAACTTCGAAAGCGTTTCGTAAATGGAAATTCTTTTGATACAATGGGTGAGTTGAAAATGATTTTCGACACACATGCTGCTGTAGAGAGCTACAACGCTTCAGAAAAGTTCTTTAGCTGCATGATGGAAGAGCACAACTCCGTTAGTGAGCATGTACTCAAGATGTCGGGTTACGCCGATAAGCTTGTGTCCTTGGGAATATCGATTCCCATTGACTTAGGCATCCATCGTGTTCTGCAGTCTCTGCCACCTAGCTATAAGAGCTTCGTGATGAACTATAATATGCAAGGCATGAAGAAGTCTCTCCGCGAGCTTCACAATGCTTAAAACTGAAGTGGAGATCAAAAGGAACATCAAGTGTTGATGATCAATAGGAACACTAGTTTCAAGAAAGACAAGAAGGGAAAACGGAAGGAAGTAAGGCAAGCTTTGTTGCGTCGAAAAGAAACCCCGAGTTAGACCCAAGTCTGATACCGAGTGCTACTATTGTAACGGGACTGGCCACTGGAAGCGAAACTGCCCCAAGTATTTGGCAGACAAGAAAGCCGGCAAGGCAAACAAAGGTATATATGATATACATGTTATTGATGTGTACTTGACTAGTGCTCGCAGTAGCACCTGGGTATTTGATACCGGTTCAGTTGCTAATATTTGTAACTCGAATCAGGGGCTGCGGAACAAGCGGCCTCAAGCAAGGGGTGAGGTCAAGATGCGTGTCGGCATTGGATCAAGCGTTGATGTGATCGTCGTCGGAACGCTGCCACTCCACTTGCCGTCGGGATTACTTATAAACTTGAATAATTGTTATCTGGTGCATGCACTAAGCATGAACATTGTATCTGGGTCGTGTTTGATGCGAAGTGGTTATTCATTTAAATCCGAGAACAACGATTGTTCCATTTATATGAATGAAATCTTTTATGGTCATGCACCGATGATGAATGGTTTATTTATTTTGGATCTCGATAATAATGTTACACATATTCATAATGTTGATGCTAAAAGGATTAAACTAAATGATGATATATCCGCATATGTGTGGCACTGCCGTCTAGGTCATATTGGCGTTAAACGCATGAATAAGCTCTATTCGGATGGACTTTTGGAATCACTTGATTATGAATCATGTGATACATGTGAGGCATGCCTTATGGGCAAGATGACTAGAACGCCATTTTCCGGTTCAATGGAACGGGCGACAGATTTATTGGAAATCATACATTCTGATGTATGTGGTCCAATGAGTGTGTCGGCGCGAGGTGGATATCGTTATTTTGTTACTTTCACGAATAATTTGAGTAGATACGGTTATATCTACTTGATGAAAAACAAGTCTGAAACCTTTGAAAAGTTCAAGGAATTTCAGAATGAAGTGTAAAATCATCATAATAGAAAGATCAAATTTCTACGGTCCGACCGTGGAGGTGAGTATCTAAGTTACGAGTTTAGCACTCACATGAAAGAGTGTGGAATTGTTTCACAACTCACACCTGTCGGAACGTCGTAATCGTACTTTATTAGATATGGTTCGATCTATGATGTCTCTGACGGACTTGCCGTTGTCATTTTGGGGCTATGCACTAGAAACTGCTGCATTCACTTTAAATCGGGCACCATCTAAATCCGTTGAAAAGACACCGTATGAATTGTGGTTTGGAAACAAACCTAAGCTGTCATTTCTTAAAGTTTGGGGATGCGATGTTTATGTGAAAAAACTTCAACCAGATAAACTCGAACCCAAAGCGGAAAAATGCGTCTTCATAGGATACCCTAAGGAAACTATTGGGTATTCCTTCTATCACAGATCCGAGGGCAAGGTTTTTGTTGCCAAGAATGGATCCTTTCTAGAGAAAGAGTTTATCGCGAAAGGTTTGAGTAGTCGGAAGGTAGAACTCGAAGAGGTTATTGAACCTTCTCTTCAAAGTATGGCAAGTAGCGCAGCGCCGGAAGTTGTTCCGGAGTTAGCTCCACCTGTTGAAGAGGGAACTAATGATAATGATCATGAAACTCCGAAAGAGAGTACTACTGAACCTCGCAGGTCAAGCAGGACGCGTGCAGCTCCCGAGCTGTACGGAAATCCTGTCATGAATTTCATGGTTGATGAAAATGATGACCCTGCGACATATGAAGAAGCGATGATGAGCCTGGATTCCAACAAATGGTTAGAAGCCATGAAATCCGAGATGGAATCCATGTATGAAAATCAAGTTTGGAACTTGGTGGACTTACCTCACGACCGAATGGATTTTCAAAAGGAAAACTGATGCTGATGGTAATGTAACCGTCTATAAAGCTCGACTTGTCGCAAAGGGGTTTCGACAAATTCAAGGAGTTGACTACGATGAGACATTCTCTCCCGTAGCGATGCTAAAGTCAGTTAGGATTATGTTAGCAATTGTTGCATATTTCGATTATGAGATATGGCAGATGGATTTCAAAACCGTGTTTCTCAATGGTAATATTGAAGAAGAGTTGTATATGATACAACCAAAGGGTTTTGTCGATCCTAAGGATGCTAAGAAGGTATGCAAGCTTCAGCGATCCATCTATGGATTGAAGCAAGCATCACGAAGTTGGAATATCCGCTTTGATGAGGTGATCAAAGAGTTGGGATTTGTCCAAACTTATGGAGAAGCTTGTATTTACAAGAAAGTGAGTGGGAGCAATGTGGCATTTCTGATATTATATTTGGATGACATATTATTGATCGGAAATGGTATAGATCTTTTAAACGGTGTTAAAAGTTATCTAAACAACAAATTTTCAATGAAGGACCTAGGTGAAGCGTCATACATATTAGGCATAAAGATCTATAGAGATAGATCTAGGCGCCTAATTGGGCTATCGCAAAGTACATACCTTGATAAGATTTTAAAGAAGTTTAAAATGGAAAATAGTAAGAAGGGGTTCTTACCTATGACACAAGGAACGACATTGAGTAAGACTCAAAGTCCGGCTTCGGCGGAAGAAAGAGAGATAATGGACAAGGTCCACTATACTTCATCCATAGGCTCTATAATGTACGCTATGCTATGTACAAGACCGGATGTGGCACATGCTATTAGTTTGACTAGTAGGTACCAATAGGATCCAGTTTCAGAACACTGGAAAGCGGTCAAGAATATCCTTAAGTACTTGCGAAGAACTAAGGATATGTTTCTTGTATACGGAGGTGAAGAAGAGCTCGTCGCTAAGTGTTATGTCGATGCTAGCTTTGACACCGATCCGGATGACTCTAAGTCTCAATCCGGATACGTATTTCTCATGAATGGCGGAGCGGTTAGTTGGAGGAGCTCCAAACAACCTGTGGTGGCGGGATCAACAACGGAGGCCGAATATGTTGCTGCTTCAGAAGCGGCTCAGGAAGCAGTTTGGATGAAGGAGTTCATATCCGAACTAGGTGTGGTTGCAAACGCATTGGACCCAATGGTGATCTATTGTGACAACAATGGTGCCATTGCCAATGCCAAAGAGCCAAGGTCTCACAAGCATTCCAAGCATATTAAGCGCCGGTTTCACTCCATCCGCGAGCATCTCAAGGATGGAGATATAAAGATTTGTAAAGTACATACGGATCTCAATGTAGCAGATCCGTTGACTAAAACTCTCCCTAGAGGAAAACATGATCTACACCAGAACTCCATGGGTGTTAGATACATCACAATGTAACTAGATTATTGTCTCTAGTGCAAGTGGGAGACTGAAGGGATTATGCCTGAGAGGCAATAATAAAATGTTTATTATGTGTATTCCAAGTATATGATATATGTTTATTTGGCATGCTATAATTGTATTAGTACGGAAACGTTAATACATGTGTGTTTAATAAACAAACAGAAAGTTCCTAGTTATGCCTCTCTCATAAACTAGTTCGTTGATTAACAAGATGATCACGGTTTCCTGATCATAGACATTGGATGTTGTTAATAACGAGATCACAACATTAGTGTAATGGTGTGATGAACATTCATCCGAAGTATAGCATTACGATCAAAGTCATTGAGTTTATATTGCTATAAACAAACTACGAAGTAATCCTAATCCTTAGACCATGAGATCATGCCAATCACTAACACCGGAAGAGTTTCTTGTTGACATCAAACGTCACTCCGTAACTGGGTGATTATAAAGATGGCTTCAAAGCTACTAAAGTGTTATGTTGAGAATCATGGATCAAGAGTGGAATTTGTTCGTCCCGATGACAGATAGATATGCTCTGGGCCCTCTCGGTGATATCACATTGGTTAGCTTGCAAGCAAGTGATTTGATCACTAGAATGTTATATCACGGGAACGAGAAAAGAGTGCATGTCAGTAACGAGATCAAACTAGGTATGGAGATACCAATGATCGAATCTCGGACATGTAATATATCATGAAACAAAGGGATTAAGATACAAGCGTAAAAGGTTCCGACGATCACAGGAAAAGTCATCGTTGAATGTGTGGGAGTCAGTATGGATCTCCAGGTCCCGCTACTGATTATTGATAGGAGAAGGGTCTCGATCATGTCCGCATTATTCGCGAACCGTAGGGTGACACACTTAAGGGACACTGGCATCCAGTTGGAGCAAATGTTTCATGCCGAAAGAATAAACAAGCGCAGGAATTTATTTCACTAGATACCGAAACAGGTTTTCGGGTGAAATTGCATAAAGTGGTTATGCATGTGAAATGGAATTCTAGCAAGGGGTTATTTGTGAATGTTTGTCATTAAAGTAATTGACAAAATTCTGAATAAAATAAAAGAGTTTTATTTAATGAGAGTTTGCATTAAATTTGGTGGAAATTTAATGGGAATTTGAGTGGACTTTTGAGTGGAGGGAATTTAAACGAATTTTGTGAGTGGAGTGTCCACCCACATGAAGAGGGGAGGGCAAGGGGGCAGCCCCCATGCGCCGGCCACCCCTTGGGGTTCCCCCTCGTCCTATAAAAGGAGTCCCCCTCCTCACTTGTCTCTTACACCTCCTCATGAAGGATCTCTCTCCCCCTCTAGAATTTATCCCCCATGGTCTCGGACTAGCGAGATACATGTTCCCGGTGGCTATTCGGCAAGAAAGGGTTGTGCTTCCGCTGAATCGCTGGAGCGAGGAGGTGGAGGTTTCCCGGTGTCTTGTACGTGTGTGCGAGCACGGATGCGCTGCTTTTGCGCTTAGGACTTCCTCTCGATCTTGAGATCGGCAAGAGATCGTCTACATCAACCACGAGTTGAACTCGTTAAGCTTTGTCGGTCTTCAAGGGTATGTTCTCTACGGATATACATCTGCCCGTTGTTTGTATCTAGTAGATAGATCTTGGTACATAGTTCCCATCATAGGAAAAATTTTGTTTTCTATGCTGCGAACCCAACAGTCAAGTGGCATTAAGAGTCGGTTGGTACGTGTGGGTAAAGTTGTACACCCCTGCAGGGTAATAATCTTTCGGAAAGCCGTGTCCACGGTTATGGATGACTTGGGAACGGATGGGAGATCATAGAGAACATGAACCTAAACGTAAAAATTGGCAACTAATGTTTGTTAAGGATGCTTCCTCATGGGTATGAGGGGGTGATCCTAGTTCAGGTGATGATGATTTGGTGGATATAAATATGATGATCAATATTTAGGAGATATCGCTCTCTTATCCCATTTTAAAATACTCTGAATAGACGAGCTTCTTCTCTCTCTTGTTTTATAAACAAAAGATGGCTTTATGCAAAACAACTCCACTAGCCAGAAGTCTTGCGGAATACACCCTGTACTCACCCTTGCTTTGTTGATACTTTTGGCAGAGTAAGTGATTCCCTGAAGAAGAGTTCAGTACTACATCGACACCAACGAGTAGCTTGGGGTTCCCGGCCGGCATCCTGGATTCTATGGGCTGGGACGTCATCGTTATGCTTTAGGCCTCTTAGGCCACTTGTTAAGTTTGCTATACTTAATAGCATAATTTGCCTTTCGTTGTTTGATATTTGTGGTCAATGACCTCTGTTTGTAATAATTTGGTTCTCTGCTCAGTTATGAGCTCGCTATAATAAATTTTTGTATCGTAGGGTCACTGCCGTGTTACCGATTCTTCACTGGATATTCTCGAGCTCAAGGTTAAGCTTGTTTCAGACGGAGGTCTGGGATTTTTTTATCCCTGATCCTGATGGTGTCACAGGTATTGGTATCAGAGCAGTAACGACCGTAGGAAAACCTTGCTATTGGTTGATGTTGAGTCTAGTGTTTGTGAAAAACTATCTTAAAAGTTGAAAAGTATTTGTGAAAACTCTAGTATGCTTCTTTTTCTTCTTATCCAGTTTCTCTCTAACTCTAGGTCATCTCATCTTGTGTTGACTTTGGAAAAGTTTTGATATCTCTTCTAGTCTTTCAAAGCTTAGGTGCCTTCTGGCATGTCGTTTGTTAACTAGTTGACCTAGTGTTGAGTTCTATAGAGTTATGTTGTGAATTCTTTGTTCCCCTTTGCTCCTATCCGTTTGAGAGATTCCTTTCTATCATGATCTCTCTATCTTTTGGACCCACAATATCATATTGTTGGATCTTCAGTGTTCTGTTCTAGGCTTTGAGGTTTCCTTCCGCCTCGTGTGCCTCCTTTTTGTTTGTTTGGGTACTTCAGAAGTCTTATGTTCTCTTGGAAGCTACCTCGTGATTATTACCTTGTAGTGTATGCTAAGTCACTCAAGTAGTAGTTACTCTTTTCTTTGGGTTTTAACCCTTGGACTTGAATCTAAGATCCCGAATTGTGCTAGATTCTAGTTTTGTGAATCTTGTACATGAAGCTGATCTTTAACCCAATATTCGTTCCTTTGACCCCTGTTGCTAATGTTCACACATTACCCCAGGATGGCTGGTACTACAATTCTAGCCTTCAAGCTTGTGGTCTTTGTCGTGATTGAACGGCGACGATAAAGGACTTCCCCTACCACATGCTATGGCGGATGTTCTTTGATGGAACCAAATAGATCATGACAAGAGTACTCTTCGAGAGTCCCACTTCTATACTCGTGACTCTGCCACACCTTCCTTTTATATGCATTGGTTTTCGGAATAATGTTGACTCACGCATCCACATCACAGTATTTTATCCTGAGCATGTCCCTTTTTCCCTTGTTGTTTTCCGACCTTTGTCTACCAGTTGGTAGCCAAGTAGTAAATATGCACTGGTATCTTCCAATGCAAGATACACTTGTGGTCCGTCGAGACAAAACATTTCGGGATGTCAGGAGAAACAAACTCCAGTACATCGTCATTTCTAAGACCAGGTCAAAGTGTTGTAATACGCAGATCAAGAGGCATTGATTAGCTTCTACTCTATTCTACCTCAGAGTATCACACTTTTTTATACTAAGAGGTCATGTTGAGTTTCATGAACCCTTAATGAAGTGATGCTTTTACACATCTTTACTCACCCTTCCTCGAGCTTTTGCCCTCATGAGTAATGCGTGTGCGTAATAATGTAGTCATTTGAGATTCTTAGCAATTCTCATTGCTTTGAACTTCAAGGACATTTGTGTCATTCTTAGCGTGATTGGTTAACCCTAGCACTAAGAAAAGCTTGACTGTGCTACCAAGTCCTTTATTCTGGCACTCTCTTCGGTCAAATAGTTAGGCTTGTGCCGAAGCTCTAAGACTATGTCTGGTTACCTTACCAAGCAAGTTCCCTCTCGAACTAAGTGACATATCGGTGGTTCGTGATATTCTAGATGTCTACTAGGAGTATCGCCATGTTGCCACATGAACGTGTTGTCAAGTTTTTGAGCAAGTCAGTTCTCTGAACTGCTCCTTTCTCCAAGGATCCATACTGGATACCCCTGAACAATTTGGTTGATCTTAAACAACAACTTGGAGAGTTGTAAGACAAAAGTTATATCCGACTACGTTCTTTATAAAAGGGATGTCTAGTTTTGTTTGTGTTGAAGAAATATAGTATCTCCTTTATGGATATGTTATCATTTCCCACCTTTGATTTGATTTGGGTTATCGCTAAATCAAACTCAGTTCCAAGGACTATCTTGATGGTGTTTCTACTTGTGATGTTTCACTCGAGTAGATCTTCGTGTCCTTTGGTCTGACCAATACTTTTGCCTTGTTCATACAACATACGAGTTCATCTTCTTGGAGTGTTTTGATAAGTTTGTTGTTGAACCCATCGATAATATCCTTATCTTCTCCATGTTAGATTAGATTCATATGGAATATTTGGCATTAATGTTGGAAACTTTCGAGAACCGTCTTCGGGTCATTTCAAAGTATGAGTTCTAGATGTTAGAAGTAACTTTCTCTAGTTCACGTGTAAACGATGAAAGATGTCACCGTGGATTCGAGTAGAGTTATCTCCGTTCCTTAAGGACACATGTGTGTTTTATTGCTAATACTTTATATGTGTGCATTTGTCTTTCGACAAGTTGCCAATACATGGGTATAACACTCTAGCTCATATTTTGGAGCTTGACACTGTAGTTCCTATCTTGAGAATCTAGTAACTTTACCTTTGCGGTAAATGTTGCAAACTATCTATTCAGATATGCTGAGTCTGAAGTATCGTCCCACCTAACCAAAGCAGAATCTCAAGCAGCAAAGATGGTTAGTATTCCTCAAGGTTTAGACATAGGTATCTTTGTAAATCTGGCAAGATTGATGTAACGGTTGACACACCTAGTCGGAAAGACCTTTTGTTATATTCTCTTGATTCAACAAATAACAACCCCTTTTCATGACACTTCTTCTATAAATTATTATAGGAGTTGTGCTTATGGTTTACTTTGCATCCGAGGTCTTACCTTTACTTGATGTTTAATTTCTCGAACATTAAGGATAACATTTAAAGTACTATTGCTAAATGTCTCTCGGTCGATCCTCCAGACCCTCTTATACTGGTAAGCATTCTGTTGTGCCAAATAATTGAAGTCTAAGAATGAAGTTTCTTTTTGTCGTGTCATCAGGAATCTTTTTAACTATTCATTTGGTGGTGTAATGTGATATCATGATCTTCAACAACGATTTCGATATACCTGGATGAATAAAGAGTTTCCTTCGTGTTCTCAACCATGTTTTAAGAGTGACTATGATTTTGGTAATCTGTAGTTCCTCTTGATTACATGTTCCTTGTGACTCTTATGAGTCCTCTCCATAAAACACCTTTCTGTCTCGACCGTCTGTTCGATGAAAGAGTGACCCTTCTGTGTCAAAAGTATTTCAACGGCTTGGTTTTGTTGATCCATATCTCTACAACCTGAAATCTCTACTTAAGCCGTTTAGTAGAGGTTCCCTATCGATGTCTCTAGTCATGTTCTTTCTGTTGAAATCCTTCCTTTTGTAGAAGCTTAAACTCTTCTGTAAGCTCCATGGTCTCAATCCTTATGAAGACCATATATCTAACAACTTGAAACCTTCTCATCTTGTTTCCTCCGTTACCTTGACGTGTTTCATGTTTGTCATCTCAGAGTTGTTTCTGAACAATCTATCCATGAGTTGACCATGAGATACTCTCTATGTTGTTTAGTGTGTTCCCTCTTATCTTTAGAGTGACCCTGTTTCTTTCTCTCTCTGTCTCTTCCTACCTTTGGAATCTCGGGTCGAGATTCTCGTAAGGGGGATAGAGTTGTAACACCCCACTTTTAGCTAAATTATATATTAGGGTTTGATTGTGCAATGCATGAGCATCATATCCTAAAATGCATGCAAAAAGAATACAGCAAAACCCTAAAACCCAAATCCTCCTCCTCTATTTGAAAATACATTCAAATGGTTTTGATTTTGAAAACTATCAAAATGTTGTATCCCAAATGAACTAATAGGGCCCCACACTAATTTCCTATGTTTCATAAAGTTCTGGTATTTTTGAATTACTCCAAAATAGAATTTGAATCTGAAATACAAAAGAGAACATCAGAAAACAAAAAGAAAAACGTTTTATAAGAAAAACTAGAGCCAAAGCCAGCTAGGCCGGCCCAGATACCCTTTCCCTCTCTTTGCTTCCCAGCGCGCGGCACCCAGTAGCCCAGCAGAGCCCATGCACAGCCCACCAGGCCTAATACCGCTTCAGTCATTTCCTTTCGTCGTCTTCGCTGCCGACGCCGGAGCTAAAGCTGCTCGCTGTCGCCGCCGACACTGTTCCTGCCTCGCTGATATGCCCGCTGCGCCAAGATCCTCACTACCGACGCCGGTGATGCCTATAAGACCTCCTGCTGCCTCCGGACAAACCATATCTTCTTCCTTCTCCCCAATTTCTACTCCGGCCGAACCCTAGCCCTCGGGCTCCGCCGTACCCCACTGTTCCCAACTGCCCTAGCCCGAGACGTGGCCACCGTTGAGACCATCATGGTGGACTCGTTCTTCTTACCAAGCGGAGCAAGCCGAGGTGGCCCCAGATGCCCTAATCGCCATCTCCTTCCCCGACTCCGGTTGTCGTGCTCGCCATTGACTCCGACTACCTCAAGCCTCACCGTCCAGCCCTGCTTGCTCCTGGTGAGCTAACGGTCCCCGAAGGCATCTCCGTTGACTTCCCCTCTTCCTCTGTCGATCTCGCGCCGTGCGTCTGCCTTTGCTGCCACTGTCCGCCGTTGCCAGCCATGTTCCTGTGGTCATCCCGCAGTGTCGCCGCCAATTTTTGATCCACCCCGATGAGCCGCGTCGAACGAGACCAACCTTGAGCCCAGGCGCGCAGCCAATCCCTCGATCCATGCTTAACCTGGGAGCAATCCCTGCGGTGACGTCATGCTGACATCATAATGACATCAGCCAACGCGGGTTATCCTAGTCAAACCTAGGTGGGTTCCACCCTGCCCACGTGGAGGCTGAGGTGGCCAGTGCCCCACCTGTCTGTCTCTAGGGCTAGCCCAGCCCTCTGTGTAAAAAGGTTTTCCAGTTTTCTTTAATTTAAGAAAAGGTTTATTAATTTCAGAAATTGTTTTGAATGTTGTAAATTCAATAACTTTTATTCTGTAAGTCAGAAAAATACAAATAATATATCAAAATGTGCAGAAAAATGAGAGCTATCTCTTTAAAACATAATAATGCATTGTTCATGTCGTGGTGGTGGCACGAAAGATGCCATGGGTAGGCTAAAGTATGGGGCCAATGGATGCTAGAGGGATCTGGGAGGGAAGATGTAGTTGATTCTACACATAGAAGACTAACGTAAATATCTTTATTTCTCCTTTCTTGGGCTACAAGCGCTCCTTGAGCTGTATACAAGTGGAGAAGAAGAACTTACTAGCCTAACGGTACCAAAATGACTCAATCCCCTTCTCAGAGTCCAAGCCTCTCCTTATAAAGGGGAGCCTTGGCTCCTCTAGGGATGACGTGGCAAGCATATTCGAGGAATATGCTTGTCCCAATATAGTAATTTGGCGGACTCCTTTCCGTGTCGCCCTTCTAATGACGGCAAGGTTCCAGAGAACCCCACCTGCACGCCTCTGGCTCCAGGACTGTCACCTCCGTGACCTCCTTCTGCCCTTCTGTCGCTCTGTGCCTTGTCCTTTGTGCTTGGCTCTGCTCAGATTCTTTCCCGTGACTAGAGTTAGACTATAGGCTCCTCCTTCTCCCGCAAGCTTCATGTTATTCGGCCATGTCTCGCTTAACCCGGCTTGGTCGTTACCTGCAATTATATTATTCGGGCTGACCCGACCGACTTACACAGTACATCGGCCGGGTCACGTAATGCCCCTCTCTTAAATGTCCTGCTCGTGCTTACCTCGGCCGACCTTCATAGGATTCGGCCAATTTAGCCATTAACTCGGAATTGGACGGGGATCTTCCTTTTGTCTTCTCCCGTCCTGACCCTATCCGCGGTCACCTCCCCAACATTAGTCCCCGAAGCTGGTATGGTCCTGCCTATACCTCAGCCGGGCCATATCAGTTTCCCAATACACTACTAGAAAAACGCCTATTCGTGGCGCACCTGAAAAGGCCTTCCGTGGCGCACTAGCAGTGCGCCACGGGCCTCGCGCTACGGCTAGCTCGTAGCTGTGGCGCACTGCATGGTGTGCCACAGTTATGTCGAGATAGGCGTGGCGCACTACCAGGTGCGCCACGGGTAGGGGTACAGGTGCGCCACGGATGTTTTTTTCAAAAATAAAAAAAATGCAAAAAACACCCTCATTTTGAATTGCAAAAGCAATTGGGTCCGTATCGCCGCCGTCGTGTCACCTCGCTGGAGCATGGTGGCCGTGGCCACGACCTACCACCGCAGGGAGGTGCGGGAGGCCGTGGCCGTGCTACTCCTCGCCGGCATCGAGGAAGATAGGGAGAAGGAGGTGTGGCTGGAGAAGGGAGGAGGTCGCCGCAAGGAGAAGGAGGTCGTCGGCGGTCATCGGAGCTCGTCGTCGCTCTTCGTGACTGCAAGGAGGAGGAGGCCGCACGGAAGGAGGTCGTCGCCGTCGTGACTGCAAGGAGGAGAAGGTCGCCGCCGCCATCGCCATCGTCACTGCAAGGAGAGGAGGATGCCGGAGCAAGGAGGAGGAGAAGAGAGAAGGAAAAGGAGGAGGGATGAGAATGAAAAGGAGAAGAGGGAGGGAATAGGGGTAGGTGGGCGGGGTGGGGATTCGAAATTTGAATCCCGCCCAAGCTTATCCGTGGCGCACTAGGTGGTGGTGCGCTAATGGTAAGTCGCCCTCTATTTTTTTTCTGCAGGAAAAAAAGGTGTTTTGACCGTAACTTTTTACTCTTTTAGAATTTTGAAAATCTAAAAAATCACTAAACGAACGGAGGCAGATGCGAAATCTCGTTCTCGTCATTTTGGTATATTATACGATTTTTTTTCGATATCGTATGCAAAAGTTATGGCCTTTTTACCGTGGCATGAGTTTTTTTTGCAGATCAAGTCGAAACTCATGTTTGTTAATTTTACTATAAGCTATACCACATTACCTACCTAAATATGAAAGGATTTAATTTTTTTGAATTGTTTATCATTTTCTTTTATTTGTTTCAAAGCCTAAAAAGGCGATCCACGGGGGTGGGAGTTGGTGCAGGATAGTTAGGCGTAGGACACTAGGGCAAGGTGCCCTACTACTAAGTTTCTACATCCGTGGCGCACATGCCATAGTGCGCCACGGATGTGTTTGGCCGTTTCACAGCAGAGAGGGGCATGCACTTAGGCGTAGCGCACCCCCTCCATGTGCGCCACGGTTGACACTAACAACCGTAGCGCACCTACCCTATGTGCGCTACGGATGTTTGGCGTATGCCAACAGGCCCGCTCACATATCTGTGGCGCACTATGGTCATGTGCGCCACGGTTGTTCTAGTTACTAGTAGGGCACTGCCCATAGGTGAGCCACGCCTGTTTTAGCCGTGGGGCACTTCAACCATGTGAGCCACGGATGTGCTGATTACCTATAGCCATTTTCCTAGTAGTGATATTCGCTTCTCCTAGTTTCCGAGTTACTTTTCCCTCGTCCGAGGTATCTGCGCATCTTCTCACGTATGCCTCGTCCTACGTGTTACACTCATCATTGTTTCCCTAGTTTTTTGTTCCTCTGATTGCCCACGAGCTACGCATATCGCGCTTTGCGTCGCCGCAACGCCGCAAGCCTTGTTTCCATCAGGGATCGTGATCCTCTCTTTCATCGTGTGGTCATTGGTGCGGTTCCACTCAGCGGCGTGCGGTTATGTCGCACACACGATCTATATATTTAACGCCCACATGCACGATCCCATTACCACTAAGGCCGCGTGGTTATAAAGAGGGGAACGGGGCTAGGAGATTTACTTTCCTCCTGTGCTTCCCGTTGCCCTTCTTCCTCCTCTCGCTTCCGTGCCTGTTCGTGCTCCCGCCGCTGTGCGCCCATCGGAATCTTCGACGGCGAGGCTCCCATCACTTTGCTCCATCGACCCCGTCCCCGTATACTTGCTCCGGCGCCGTTGCCGGTGAGTTTATCCGGTCTCATTGCCTAGTTTATCCTCTAGACGCATCTGCTTCTCCTTAGATTTCCCGCGGCGGTTCGTTCTCCGCTCCGCCGCCGTTTTCGCGTAGGATCACGATGGGGCCTTGCAGTTCTAGGCTTCACTCCGCCGCTAGTTCATCTTCCATAGATTCCTCTAGCGACCCTATGTCAAGCTCCGTTAGTGGTGCGCTTATTGAGGACGACGATGCAGCGTCGGCTGAAAGGGATCTGGCGAGGCTCTTCCACACCCGCCGAGATTGAGTGGTTAATCCGAACTCGCCGGATTCCTGCCGAGGTAGCCTGTCGCTTACCCGGCAGTGAATCTTATACAGTTCTCAAGGAGGGCGAGTATGTCGTCTTTATGTCACACTTCGCTCGCAGATTTGGTCTCCCCCTTAGCAATTTCGCTACGGAGTTCCTTGATTACTTCGGCCTGCAGCCGCATCATCTTCCGGCTAATGCCATCGCTTCTCTTTCCGCCTTTATCTCTGCTTCGGAAGGATACTTCGGCCTATGGCTGTCTGTGCACGTTTGGTCAAAGTTCTTTCAGATCCGTTCCAATGTTGTCCCAGAAAAATCCCTTCAACCCTCCGAGAAACTGCTCACCCAGTGCGGAGCTGCGTCAATCACACCTCGAAGGAAATCCGAATTTCCTCGCATTGCAGGTTTAGAGTCGTGCAAGAAATGGCATAAATCGTTCTTTTATGTCAAGAATTCTGGGAATGTGGACAGGATTCGGCTCCCCGCTTTTTCCATAGGCCCCCCTTCCAAGAAGAACTGGACTTATAATCCGAGGAAGAGTCATGCTCTGGCCGAGGCCTTTGAGATTCGGCTAAAGGAGCTGATCCGCTCCGGGCTACGCGGCGAGGATTTGATGACTACCTTCGTCAGCAGCCGGATCTGCCCATTCCAGAAATGCACACATAAGCTTTGCTATATGAGCGGTCCCCTTGATCCCAACCGCGTCTCAACGGTGGAGCTGGATAATTACCTTATCTTCAAGCGCGTCCGGGCTATCTTTATGACAGAGATGCCGGAGGACTGGGCCTGGGGACTGAAGCCGTTCACCCGCGAGCATCCCCTCCCAGAGTAAGCCCTTGCAGTTGTGTTTTGCCTTTTAATCGCATGTGTGATTTCTCTTGTTAATTTCTCTCTTTCTTTTCCTGCAGAGGTTTGAGGAGCAGAAGATTGAGGATGCCGAGGTTTTGTCTCTCCCGTGGCCTGCAGATCAAAACACTCCGGACAGAGGGGAGACGGACTCGGAGGAGTTCGTTCCCAAGTCAGACCTTGCTCCGGCTCGTGCCCGTGGCAAGACCCCAGCCCACGAGGAGGAAGGTGATTCAGATGAGGTCCAAGTTCTTGAGGTAATTGCCGCAATGCCAATTTCTTATGCATTTCCGACCTCTACTTTCTCAGCTAATCCGGCCGGTCAGGTTCACAACGCCGAGCCTCTCGCCTCCCGACCTCCTGTTACCTCGGGAAGCGTGGCCCAGTGGTACCGGAAGCCTCCCAAGAAAAGAATGAAGAAGTCAGCCCAGCACCCTCCGAAGCGTAAAACTATGCTCGGGGTTACCGGGTGAGTTGATTTTTATTTGTATTTCTTATTTCTCTCTTTCTGCCTTTTGACCTGATCTTTTTTGCCTTTGCAGGGCTCCTCTTTCTGTTAAGCCTAGTGGTCCTAGCATGACGAGTCACACGACTCGGCCGCCTTCTCCTCAACCTCCTGAAGATACTAGAGTTCCTAGTCCTACTCGCATCAACTCTCCTCCCGCTTCGAATCAAACGTCATCTCGCCAGGATGCGCCTGAGGTATTTCCTGCTGATGCCGATATAACTCGGCCAGTAGATATTTCTACCGAGCCTGCTTCCTCCTCCGTGAATCCCGACGTTTCCCCCGAGATCCCTTCGACCCCCACAGCCTTTACTGCGACTCTGACTCCAGCCGAGGATATCAATATCTCGGCGCCCTTAGAAACCGTAATCCCTCCGGCCCCCAAAAATGCCGTTCCGAGTGCCGAGGTAACGGCTCCTGCCGACGCCTCTTCTAAGGCAAAAAAGGTCGTCGTCACCAAACCTCCCTCATCCCAGAAAGGGCTTGCCAGCTCTTCTCAGCCTACAATTGCTGATGCGCTACGCAAGGGGGTTTCTTCTGCCAAGACAATTGTTACCCCGGTTGCTGATACACAGCTCCCTCTTCACAAGAGTCCCGTGGCGGCGGTGGCTACACAACACGTCCGAGGTAAAGTCCTGACTCGTACAGAGAGTGGGAACAGCCTCGGCTTATTGGTTGAGTATGCCAACAATTGGAATGCTGCTGATCAGCTCGAGGGCAATCCAAGCAGCCAGCCCTTTCAACTCTCCGATATCAGCAGTCGCTTACATCTGGCTGCCAAAATCGTTCTTGACAGGGACAAGATGAATGAGGTAATTGTTTTTATCGACGTTTGATTAATCATTCGAATGATATTATATATACTCTAGTCCCCGAAGCTTGCAACCGAATAATTTGTTATTCGTTTGGAAGTTTTATTAGGCTTTGCCTGGTTCAGTTTTGTATTAATGTTCGACTATCCATCTACCGAGATCCGAATCAAGCATTGCTTGATTTGGATCTGTTTGAGTTTCGAATATCCAGCCACCTAGATCCGAGTTAAGTTTTGCTCGACTCGGATCTGTTTTAGTTTTGAATATCCAGCCACCTAGATCCGAGTTAAGTTTTGCTTGACTTGGATCTGTTTTAGTTTTGAATATCCAGCCACCTAGATCTGAGTTAAGTTTTGCTTGACTCGGATCTGTTTTAGTTTTGAATATCCAGCCACCTAGATCCGAGTTAAGTTTTGCTTGACTCGGATTTTTTTTAGTTTTGAATATCCAGCCACTTAGATCTGAGTTAAGTTTTGCTTGACTCGGATCTGTTTTAGTTTTGAATATCTAGCCACCTAGATCCGAGTTAAGTTTTGCTTGACTCGGATTTGTTTTAGTTTCGAATATCTTATTGCTATATATTTTGTTGCTTAGGTTTCGCATGACCGGCAGACGGCCGAATTCCAAAGGCTGCTTTTCGCACATAAAAATTGCAAGATAAGTATGAGAAGGTCATTCCTGTGGTGAAGAAAGCTGGTAAGTTAACAACCTTTTTCATTATCCTAAAGCTCTTATTGTTTTGGACGTGAGGTGTTAGCTCACTTTGCTGGTAAATAGGTAACATCAACAATCTTAACATCCGCCTTGAGAAGAAAGTCAAGGCCTTGGAAGATTAGTTACTCTTTTACTTTACATACTTCCATTTGAAATGTGCACTGGGTTTCTTTTAACCATTTTGGCTTTGGTAAAGCCGAGTTACAAACTTTTGCAGTGTCACATCAAGACTGCACACCTATGCCTGATATGATGCTGCATTTTTTAGAACAAGCCGCTACTCACTCGGCGCAGCTGAAAGATAAAGACGACGAGATACTTCGCTTGCGCGCCGAGGTGGAGTCCCTCAATCTCTCTCAGAAGTCTGAGTTAGAGAAATTTGACCAGGAGTTCTCCGAGGAGAATAATCAGCTAGCTCTGAAATTGCTGAAAAATAAAGAACTCCTCGAGGCTGCCGAACTCAAGACACGGGCGATGAGCGAGGAGATCACTCACTTTGAGAAAACCAAGGGTGACTGGGCTCAAGATCTTCAGAGAATGCTGACCTATATTCACCGTAAGCCTCTGACCGTGGCCGAGTTATCTTTTTCCCTTTCTTACTGTTGACTGACGTACTTTTGTTTCGCGTAGACCATTTCCCAGAAGCTAAGCCTGTGAGCTCTAGAGCGGTGGTTAATTCTCGTGTGCGCCGAGGTGTTCCTGCTGATGCAAGCCCAGAATACTCGATGGACGAATACTTCTGGGACTCCTGATATTGATGAGATCAAAATCCTGGTGGAAATATTGATGGCATCCCAGAACCAGTTAAATCTCTGGAGGGAATCCGCTGGACGAGCTAGTGCTGATAAGGCGCTCACAGTTGTTATGTCATGGTATGAGGATATTTCCCTTGATACCTTGATAAATTTGCGCACTGGCTCCCGTTGGGTTGAAGATCCGGAATTCGTCGCTCGCCAACAAGCTCGCGCCTTTCAGCTTGTTGAGTATGCGGACGTGCATAACTGGATTGAAGGGCCGAGTTTCCTTTCTAACCCGGCGGATGAGGTCGAAGTTGAAGATGCCTCTGATGATAACTCAGCCGACCAGGGCGAGGATGAGGGCGACTCGGGTACTTCTGGTGATTCCAGCGCGAGCTCGGATGGCAATGGCGACGCGCGATGTTCCTCCAAAGGGACTGGACATTCTCAAGATCAAGCTGATGTTTCTCACCAGCCCCGGGCTTCCTTCGAAGTCGCTCCTGGTTCTGTGGAGGGTGAAGCAACTTCGGCCGAGGTGCCGTCTACCTCGGAGCCCAAGATGCGACCAAGTCACGCCTTAGGTTTAAAAAACTCTAAGTCGTTTCTTATCCCCGGTATGCCGGGCGTATGATGTGTATGAAACAATTGTCCGACTTTATGTGCGGTATGAACCTCTTTTGCCTTTTGCCGCTGAGGCACACATGGTTGTGATCGTCATTATTTTGTTTAAACTGATCCTGTTTGTTCAAATCTTTGCTTTGGTAGCCTTCAATTTCTTTAGTTCGGAGTGTATGTTTTCCTTTGTTCTACCGTAGTTCGGCCTCTAATATTGCCTGACTTTGATAAACTTCACAACTCAACCACTGTGTTTTGGTCTTTTAACCAAGTTGTAAATCTCGAAATTCGTATATGGGGAGAGCGAAATAATATCACTCCGAGTGCCAAAGTTTGATATCCATTTTTGTAACAAGGGACAATTGTGGGGCAATTCGCTAATCACTGCTCTAAAAAACTAGACTTAACACATCACTACAAATGCGAAATAATATTGGGCAGTCCCCGAGTCATTGCTCGAGGTGCCGAGGTTTAATACATAACTCGAACTCAAAAACAAAATATGGCAGTCCCCGAGTCATTGCTCGAGGTGCGGAGGTTTAGTACATACCCCAAATTCAGAAGCAATATAGGACAGTCCCTGAGTCACTGCTCAAGGTGCCGAGGTTTAATACATAACCCAAACTCAGAAACAATATAGGAAAGTCCCCGAGCCACTGCTCAAGGTGCCGAGGTTTAGTACATAACCGAAATTCAGAAACAATATAGGACAGTCCCCGAGCCACTGCTCACGATGCCGAGGTTTAATACATAACTCAAACTCAGAAACAATATAGGACAGTCCCCGAGCCATTGCTCAAGGTGCCGAGGTTTAATACATAACTCAAACTCAGAAACAATATAGGACAGTCCCCGAGCCATTGCTCAAGGTGCCGAGGTTTAATACATAGTTGATACCTCGTCCTGAAGCGTTACTTTACAACGTGTCATAGATGACTCCTACGAGTAAAATGGACGAAGTAAAGCTACGTTCCATGGTCTTTTTGATTCTTCGCCGGCTTTGTCTGCCTTGTTCTTTTCTGGTGACTGAGCATCAATTAGGTAATACACATCATTGTGCAATGCTTTGCTCACGATGAACGGTCCTTCCCATGGGGGTGATAGTTTGTGCATGCCGGTCGTGCATTGCACTAACCGAAGAACCAAATATCCTTCTTTAAACACTCTTGGATTTACTTTCTTGCTGTGATATCATTGCAAGTCCTGCTGATAAATAGCTGATCTTGATAGTGCCAACTCCCTGGCTTCTTCTAGCAGATCAACATCATCTTGCCGAGCTATCTCATTTGCCTCAGCGGTTGTATACTAGGTAACCCTTGGCGAGTCATGTACTATGTCGACTGGAAGCACAGCTTCTGCCCCGTACACTAGAAAAAATGGTGTATACCCTGTTGATCTGTTTGGGGTAGTTCTGAGGCTCCATAGTACTGCTGGTAGTTCCTCAATCCAACTCCCTGCCGACCTTTGCAGTGGTTCCACAAGTCGTGGTTTTATTCCGGACAATACTAGTCCATTAGATCTTTCTACTTTCCCATTAGATGCGGGGTGAGCCACCGAGGCGACATCTAGTCTTATGTGTTTTTCTTGACAGAATCTAGCGAAGGCTCCTTCAGCAAAGTTTGTACCATTGTCTGTAATAACACTGTGTGGGTAACCATATCTCAAGATAATATCTTTGAGGAATTTTACTGATGTGGACCCATCACACTTATTTATTGGTTTTACTTCAATCCATTTTGTGAATTTGTCGACCATGACTAGGATGTGGGTCATCCCGCCCCGAGCCGGCTTGAATGGTCCCACCATATCTAAGGACCATACAGAAAATGGCCAAGTAATTGGCATTGTTTTTAACTCGGACGATGGCATATGTATCTTGCTGGCATATCTCTGGCATCCATTACACTTTTCCACCAGTTCTTTGGCCTCTTTCAATGCTTTTGGCCAATAAAATCCGTGCCTGAATGCTTTGGCCACTAAAGCTCTAGACGAGGCGTGATGCCCGCACTCTCCTTGATGTATATCTAGGAGGATCTCCTGGCCTTCCGCCGAACTCACACATCTTTGCAACACGCTTGTGACGCTCCTTTTATGCAGCTCATTATTTATGATTGTATAAGTTTTAGCTCTTCTCACTGTCTGTCTAGCCCATACCTTGTTATTCGGCAAAATTGCATCTTTAAGGAAAGAAAATATGGGTTGCACCCATGTTGGTATGATTTTTTCTGGGGTAATCTCACTATCTATTTCCATATTTTCCGCCGACATAACTACCTCGGATTTTTCCATATCCATCCGTGCCTCGGCCGGGTTCGTTTTTGGAAATTCCAGGTTATATTCTTTGTCAATTTCCATCGGCACACTATCCTCTCTTGATTGTGCTGTCATAAAGATGGATTCGGACTCTGGTGATGGTGTTATCGATGGTTTTCTCAGGTGTTCTAGGACGATACCTGGGGGAATTGACTGCCTAGTTGATCCGAGTTTTGACAATGTGTCTGCGACGTCATTTTGTGCCCGAGGTATATGGTGAAATTCACATCCATCGAAGTATCCGCTGAGTTTTTGCACATGAAACCTATATAAGGCCATATTAGCATCTAGCGCATCCCAATTTCCTGAGACTTGTTGTACTACTAGATCCGAATCTCCGTAGCATAAGATTCGGCGTATCCCAATCTCTTTTGCCACCTTCAATCCAAGGACGAGTGCTTCATATTCGGGTATATTGTTTGATGCGGAAAAATATATTTCCAGCACATATTTTAGCTGATCTCTTTTTGGCGAGGTTAACACTATTGCTGATCCCAAACCGTTTCTCAGTTTGGAACCGTCAAAGTGCATCGTCCAGTAATAGTGGCTAATATTGTACCTCGGCCCAATCCACGAAGAAATCGGCCACATCCTGAGATTTGATTGCATCTCGCCTATCGAATTGCGGAGCATAAGGTGACAATTCAATTTCCCATTTTGCTATTCGGCCGCTTGCATCCTTGTTGCTCAATATGTCGGCTATGGGTGCTTCACAGATCACTTTGATGGGGTGCTCTTCGAAGTAATGTTTAAGTTTCTTCGCTGACATGTATACCCCATATGCCATCTTCTCATAATGTGGGTAACTTTGCTTTGATGCTGATAGTACCTCGCTTAGGTAATATATCGGCCTTTGTACTGATTCGTCATCTTCAATTCGCTCCACCATGATCACAACACTTACTACTCTGTTCGTGGCGGCTATGTAAAGTAACATGGGCTCTTTTGACAATGGAGAGGCCAGGATTGGCGCTGTGACCAACATCTTCTTTAATTCATAGAACGCATTGTCTGCTTGTGGTGTCCAAATGAACTTATCAGATTTTTTCATCAGTTGATAAAGTGGTAATGCTTTCTCTCCCAGCCGACATACAAATCGGCTAAGCGAGGCCAGGCAACCTGTGAACTTCTGTATGTCATTTAGACACTTCGGCAATTCCATCCTTTTCCACCGCTCTTATCTTGGTTGGGTTGGCCTCTATACCTCGGCTAGATACGAGAAAACCGAGTAGTTTTCCAGCCGGTACACCGAAGGTGCATTTTTCCGGTTTAAGCTTCATTCGGAACCTTCTCAAATTCGCGAAAGTCTGACGAATATCATCCAGTAGCGTTTTGCTTTCTTTGGTTTTGATAACCACATCATCTACATATACTTGTACGTTTTTTCCTATCTGGTCATGCAGACATTTCTGCATACATCTCTGGTACGTTGCCCCTGCGTTACGCAGGCCGAATGGCATGGTGCGATAGCAATAAGCCCCGTACAGGGTAATAAACGCAGTCTTTATTTGATCGGCCGGATTTAACAGTATCTGAAGAAAACCAGAATACGCGTCTATAAATGATAACAGTTCACAACCAGCAGTCGAATCAATGACCTGGTCTATTCTAGGTAAAGGAGAAGGATCTTTTGGACACGCCTTGTTCAGGTTCGTGTAATAAATACACATTCAGCATACAATGGCTACATTTGGGTCATCCTTCTTCTTTTCTACTAGCACCGGGTTTGATAGCCAATCCGGATAAAGCACCTCCATGATGAACCCGGCCGCAAGGAGCTGAGCTATCTCATCCCCTATTATGTTCTCCTGTCTTCGGCGAAGCGGCGGAGAGGTTGCTTCACCGGCCTTGCTCCTAGCCTTACATTCAAAGAGTGCTCAGCCAACTCCCTCGACACACCTTGCAAATCCTGAGTTGACCATGCAAAGATATCCCGATTCTCACGGAGGAAGTTGGTGAGCTCGCTTTCCTATTTAGCATCTAGGCCAGCACCAATGGTGACGGTGCGCTCTGGGAACTGCTCATCTGTCTGGAACTTTTTGTTTCTTTAGTCGGCTGGAAAGAGACACTTCCATGCGGATTGGCCAATGCCGACATATTCAGTTGTGCCGACTGAGCGAGGGCCGCTACCTCTTGAATCCTTTTTTTTCTCTTGCTATTACCAATGACTCGGCCAGATTTGATCCAGCTGAAGCACATTCCATTGACTTCCTGTAATCTCCTGCTACGGTTATCACCCCTTGTGGTCCGGGTAACTTCATTTTCAAGTAAGTTATGTGGCAACTTCTCATGAATTTGGACAATGCCGGCCGCCCGAGTAGTGCATGATAACAACTCTCTAGATCCACCACTTCAAACTCCAAATTTTCTGCTCTGCAGTTGTCTGTTGTGCCGAGTAACACATCCACTCGAACCTTTCCAATGGGTTCGCATGAAAGCCCTGGTACTATTCCATGCAATGTGCTTCTCGTGGATTGCAGCATATTCTTCAATATTCCGAGTTTATGCATTGTATCCTCGTACATGATATTGATACTGCTCCCATTGTTAATGAGTACTTTTGAAAATTTCACATTAATGCTTGGTCCGACAAATGTCGGATCCGATGAAATCTTGTCTGACCAGGTTCAGGTTGACATTATTTCGGGGTGATCTTTTATGCTCCAAGTCACTTCCTGATCTGACCAAGGCACATATCTTGGTACTGCCGGCATAACTGCATTTACTTCCATATGCCGGCGCTGCACGCTTTGCCTGTCTTGCTGTTCTGTTGTGAACACACAATATGATTGATGATGTTTCCTGTAATCATTGCGTCCATTATTTCCTGGGTTCGTCCTTCCATCCGGACCCTGATGTATCACTTGATACACTGCATCTCTCCAGTCCGAGTTATCATACCTCGGGGGAGGAGGTGGCAACATTAGTTGTTGTGCATTTGCTCCAGTCAACTGTGGCTGATGCTGCTGATGCGCCTGGTGAGAAGTTTCTTACATGCCCACCGGGTTACCCATTGCATTTTTCATCCAGGCACATTGCCGAGTTGTATGATTGGCCGGCTTGGCCAGGTTTGAAGTATGAAACTTACACGGTTGATCTAACATAGACTCAAACGTGTACTTCGTCCTTTCCTGCCATTGCTTCTTCTGTTCTGGTGTCCACTGTCTTTTCCCTTCATTCCTTGGTGTCCATTGTTGAGGGCCATTCTTCTGCCGCTGACTGCTTCCGTGACTCGGTTGATCTTGTATTACCGCTGCCACATGATTAGAGGCATACCTATAATCCGGTCTTTCTTCTCGTCTTCTTCCTCTGAACTCATTGAGCCTTGATGACCCGGCCGCATCTCTTGCATATTGATCTTGATTCTCCCGATGATCTGCCGACATTAATTCTGGTTGTGTCAGATCTCCCAATGCACACGAATCCGCTATCCTGATGGTTTCTGCCAAAGTGGTTGGCATATCCCTTTGAAATCGCTGCCACAATACACTGCCATAACGGCATCCTTGAGCAAACCAAGCTATTGCTTGCGATTCTATAACTCCCTCGCATGAGTTCCTGAGGTTGCACCACCGAGTCAAAAACTCTCATCTCTGTCTCGGCCTTTGCTTGCACATTGCTAGCTGTGGCCTGTTTGGCCTCTTGTAATCTTGGTGAAGTTGGCGGTGAACATCTCTTCAAAATCTAGCCAGCAGTTGATATCGCGGTGTTATTCAGCCATACTCTAGCTGGTCCTTCCAACATTTGCGGGACATATCGTACTGCCCATCGCAAGTTTCCGCCAGCTATTTTTACAGCAGTGGCATAATCAATCAACCAATCCTGTGGTTTGGTGCTCCCATTATATGTTTTTGTGCCTCTTGCCAGCTGAAAGTTAGGCACTAGCGGCTCGCCCATGATCCGCGTTCCGAAGCATGCCGGGCCTGGTGGACCTTGTTCTTCTAACAACTCGGACTGGTATAGCCGGTCCAGCTTTACTCTCGCATCACTTGACGGCAAATCTCTGTACAGAATTCTCTCCTCCATTCCATAGTGGTTATTTCCACCATGAATCGCATATTCCATCTCGGAATAACCATCATTATACCTCTCATTCACCTGATAGTGGCGAGCTGGTCTCACTTCTCTTTCCTGCCGAGGTTCATATCTCGGTTGTGGATTGGGTGGCGGTTCTCTCCTTCCTTCAGCCGGGATATTATTCTCGTGATTTCCTCTTCCGAGATCTCCTCTTCCGAGATCTCCATTACCTCGGCTTCCATTGCCTTTCTCGGCACGGCTGGGGTTTCTCTCGCCATTGTTACCTCGGCTTCCATTGCCTCTATTTTCATTTTCTTTTCCGGCTATCGCCGGATCATATGGAACAATTTGCTTATTTATTTTTCCCGAAGTTACCGCTCTGTCTTTCCGCGCATTGTTTCCGGGCGAGGATGCTGCTGCCCCAGATAAGGTAGGTGCTGCACCGGCCGAATGAACCATTCGCGAGGCACCAGGCCTTACCGGGTCTGCCCTGAGCATTCCTTCATCCTGCTGGTTCGCAATGCTCACCAGCTCATTCACTATTTCTTGTTGTTTTTGCCGGTCTTCGCCGGTCAATCCTTCTAACTCTAGTGCAGCGGCATTTGTCGCCCTCAGGTTCTTTACTGGGGTATTCTACCTCGGCAAGCCTAGATCAACTGATTCTGCCTTATGAGCATCATGCTCTTTGTTGATATCATCTATGAGGTTCTTCCCTCTTAATCTTAATTCGTCAACCCGCTCGGGGGCGATGTCAAGCTTGTTTGCCCTAGCATATTCTCGCAGGGTCCTGTTTAAGGACTCCCGCAATGCTGACACCTTTTTTGCCTCTACCAGCAGTTTTTGCCTGGTCTCTTCTAACTCTGCCTGAGCATTAGCCGGATCAAGTATCGGCGCTACAGGTGTAGTCAGATTATCTATAGTTGCCTGAAGAATGTTTTCTGGTCTTTCCAGAGGTGGCCCTCTTAACCTTGGTGCCTTTGGGGTCGTCTCCTGCACCTCGGCTGGGTTGGCCGCTGAAGGAATTACCTCGGTGGGCTGTGGAGCTGCCTGCTTGGTGGCCACCTGCACACCCGTCGTCGGATCTTTGCTTGATCCGGTGCCCGCTGTTCCCGCCTGCACCCCAGCTGCGACCATCACCTCGACGCTGCTGACGGGGCGCACTCCGTGCGGACCGCTTGCGGCTCTAAGGGGACGCTCTCCTGCAATAACAACTTGGTAAGGATAAACGCCGGTTGTGTCGACGCCGACGTAGATCTGGTGCATGCCCAAGTTGATGAAGACGCCGTTGCGCTGTGGAGTTTTTCCCCTGAAGCTGCCTGCGTTATCGCTGACATAGTCACAGAGATGAAATCTCCGGACCAAACCAGAGACAACGCGCTCTCCAGTGTGGATGAAGTTTCCCATCCGGATCATGACTCCAGCTAGCACCGCAGCTGGCCCCACGGTGGGCGCCAACTGTCGTGGTGGTGGCACGGCAAATGCCATGGGTAGGATAAAGTATGGGGCCAATGGATGCTAGAGGGATCTGGGGAGGGAAGATGTAGTTGATTCTACACACAGAAGACTAACGTAAAGATCTTTATTTCTCCTTTCTTGGGCTACAAGCGCTCCTTGAGCTGTATACAAGTGGAGAAGAAGAACTTTACTAGCCTAACGGTACCAAAATGACTCAATCCCCTTCTCAGAGTCCAAGCCTCTACTT